>JAGIQG010000005.1:50994096-51661596 GCA_024679065.1 Sphyrna mokarran | reverse complement strand
CAATCCAATAAAAAGCATCTGAAAAAACCATGAAACCATTGTCATTATTGTTAATAGAAACCTTTTGGGTCACAAATGTCCTTTAGGGAAGGAAACTTGCTGTCCTTAATTGGTCTGGCCTACATGTGACTCACAGCATTATGGTTGACTCTTAAACACTCTCTGAAAGTCAATTGAGTCCAATTGCTACAAATAAAACAAGAAGGAACAAAACGTTGGTCTGAGAACATTGTCCTTACATTATGGTGAAGCAGTCTGGAAATGCTGTCTGACAGTCAGCTTTGCAGTGAAGCAATCTGTGAGATAAAGATGTCTTCACAGTCCTACAAGTATCAAGATGGCACCCTGCACACCCCCCCCCCCCACCCCCCAAGGATGAGAGCAACCAAACCCTGTCTCCTGTCTCCATGGCCACCACCAGCAGCAGCAGCAATTCCCAGAGGTATCAGAGCAACCCACTCCATACAAGCAGAAGGCAAACCATCTGTGTGCAACCCATCCATATACTTTGGATCAATCACACTCCATCAGCATTGGATCAACCCCCCCCTTCCACATCCTTCCCCCACCCCACCCCACTATCCACCAGAAGCATCAGGGCCACCACTCCCCCATACAAGTAACAGGCATCCTGAAAAGCATTGGGGCAACTCCCTCCCCCTACTCATAAAGGGAAACCAATGAGACCCCCCCACCCGAAGAAGGCTCACCCCTGGCATTACCAGGGGCTATATTTATTTTTGTGTCCCAAGCGGGTTCCACTCAACTGATTCAAGTTTTTAAAAACCTGTTGCAAATTGTATAAATATTCAATACGAGGAGAATAGACTGCAGGGGAGTCCTATAATGACATGTATATTTATTAAAATTTATTGAAATGAGGTTTCCTTGTCACGGGCAGGGGGCGTTGATAATCAGGAAACATAATCTCATCTTTTACAATGATAGTGGGGTGAAAAGCACCCCAATGAGTGGAATTTTCCAACCCCTCTTGCCATTCCCTCTGCCACCTTCGGTTTTGTGGCGGTGGAAACCAGCCTGCCAGTAGCTAAGGGCGGGATTCTTTTGATCCTGCCGCTGTCAGTGGGGTTTCCTGTTGTGTACACCCTCTATTGCCAGGGAATCAGAGGAAGGGTGTCATCATTGGCAGGACCAGAAGATCAAATAGGTGGGCACAGCTGGAAAATTGCATCCATTGACTCGTGGATGGAGAATGAAACTAAAGGATATTGAAGATTGTGTGTACAATATAGTGTTATGTTCAGTATGGGACTGAAAACAAACCTGTAAAGACTTGATCACCTGTTAAGACTCATATTCCAACCATTATCTTGTAATTGAGTTTGTGTCTATATATGCCCTGTTTGTGATCCAAATCCTGCATTCACCTGATGAAAGAGCAGCAGTCTGAAAGCTTGTGCAACCAAATAAACCTGTTGGATTTTAATCTGGTGTTGTGAGACTTCTTATTATGCCTACCCCAATCCAACACTGACATGTCCACATCAAGAATACAGATAAGAGAAGAGGTGGAATTCAAAGGTTTGTGCAGTGGTTTTCTGCTCTTGGTTCAGTATTGGGCACATTGGCTTCTAGGGTTCAGATTATTAAAGGTGCAATGTATTTTTAACATCAGCCTAGACCTTTTGGTTGGCAGTGAATCAAAGATGTTCACCACCAACCTCAGAAAGTCTCTGTGAGAGATAGTCTCACCATGGAGCGAATTGCAATGTTTTCAATGGGGAAACCGGGGTTGAGTAGCAGTGACATCATCAAGCTGTCTAAGTAATCAATTATATTCAAGAATTTTCATAACCACACAACAACTGAAATGCTTTAAAATCAAATCGCTTTCTAAAGATTTTGCATGTAGCAAAAGACTAGGACGTGCACTTGGGGTGAAGTTAGTAGTAGAAGATAAAACATTTTTGATTAGGAGTTATTTTTAACTCAGGATTTTGACACTTGAGGAAAACAATTGTCACCATCAGCCAAGTTTTAAAATAGACTGTCTAGAAATTTTCAGAATATGAATTGGATATTAGAATTTAAATTATAAAATAGGTGTCGGTTTTGTATGCAGTCCTGGACTTAGGTCTGTTGAGGACCTTAACTGTGCAATTAAGTGTCAATTAAGGGTTTCAATTTGCTTCCATTGCTATGTCACACTGGACAGTGGAAGTGGGCATGAGTGAGAACATTGTTTGTTTCACCAAAACTGATAGTGGTGGACAATGGGGTGGCTCAGGCAGCATCACACACTGAGGATATAGCTCCAGCATGGTGTATTTTTGTGGTGGTAAGGCTTTCTGAACAACTTGAGAGTCATATCACATTCAAAGATGTACAAGTGGATCTTACTGATGATAAAACTCACACAAAACTCAAAGCTTACACTGTGCATCGAGGCATTTTATTACAAAACCCAGAATGTATTGTTAGGGTTAAGGGAAAGTGGTTGAGTGGTACAGTGTCCTGCAATTTCACCTCATTGATGCTAATTGGGTGTTGCACTAGTTGTTGTAATATGCCTTTAAAGGATAGCAGCAAGCCGTCACTAAAAGGGAAAGCGAAATGTGCCATGTGACCCAGCCTCAGTTTCACTTTGGTCTGTGAACAGAACAGCTCTGATATCTTAAAGCTCATGCTTATAGTCTCATTACTGGATTCAGTAATGAAGCCAGAATATGTCTATCCAATCCCTTATGAGTATTGGTGCCCTCGTGTCATTATAAAGTACAATAGTAATTGGTGTTTTAATATTAATGCATACTGTTTTAAAACATTTGTTTTCTTCCTTTCCCTATCTTCTTAATCTGCTGGAAATTTCCTTCAAAGTTGTACAGGCTGAGAGGAACATTAACATGGGTGTTTTAAAATGTGCTGCAAATCAAAGATAAATTGCAACTTAATATGCGATTGGATACAATGGAAACAAAATCACTGAAGGCAGGGGAGCTTACCCGTTTCCTGATTCCCATCACGGGAACTGTAATGAGCAGGGACAGACCAAGCAAAGTCCATTGACTTTGGGCGGGATTTTCTGGTTTTGGGGCAGGTGAGGCCAGAAAATCCTACCCAAAGGTTTTCCATTGATAAAACCAATTCTTGGCAATGACACATGCTAATTGTGAGGAAGTAGTATAGATAATCTGAACATTGAGTATGTGGACATTAAGAAAAAGGTGTTGGAACTGTTAAATTCCATCAAGGTAGATAAGTTGCCGGGTCTGGATAGAATGTACCCCAGGTTACTGTGGGAGGTGAGGGAAGTGATTGCAGAGCCCCTGGCGATGATCTTTGCATCGTTGATGGAGATGGGAGAGGTTCCGGAAGTTTGGAGGATTGCGGATGTGGTGCCTATTTTCAAGAAGGGGAACAGGGATAGCCCGGGGAATTACCAACCAGTGAGCCTGATCTCAGTGGTCGGTAAGCTGATGGAGAGGATTCTGAGAGATAGGATTTATGAGCATTTAGAGAAATTCAATATGATCAGAAATAGTCAACACGGCTTTGTTAAGGACAGATCGTGCCATACGAGCTTAGTTGAGTTCTTCGAAAATGTGACTGACCACATTGATGAAGGAAGAGCAGTGGATGTGGTTTACATGGATTTCAGCAAGGCGTTTTATAAGGTCCCCCATGCAAGACTTCTTGAGAAGGTGAGAGGGCATGGGATCGATCCAAGGGGCTTTGGCCTTGTGGATCCAGAACTGGCTTGCCTGCAGAAGGCAGAGAGTAGTTGTGGATGGTCTTCTTCTGCATGGAGGTCAGTCACCAATGGAGTGCCCCAGGGATCTGTTCTAGGACTCTTGCTGTTTGTCATTTTCATAAATGACCTGGATGAGGAAGCGGAGGGATGGGTTAGTAAGTTTGCCGACGATACGAAGGTTGGTGGTGTTGTGGATAGTCTGGAGGAATGTCTGAAGTTGCAGCGATTCATAGATAGGATGCAAGACTGGGCGGAGAAGTGGCAGATGGACTTCAACGCGGATAAATGTGTGGTGGTCCATTTTGGCAGGACCAATGGGATGAAGCAGTATAATATCAAGGGTAGGAGTCTTGGCAGTGTTGAGGAGCAGAAGGATCTTGGGGTCCGGGTCCATAGGACTCTTAAATCTGCCCTGCAAGTGGAGGATGTGGTCAAGAAGGCATATGGTTTACTGACCTTCATTAATAGAGGGATTGAGTTTAGGAGTCGGGAGATAATGCTGCAACTTTATAAGACCCTCGTCAGACCCCACTTAGAGTACTGCGTGCAGTTCTGGTCGCCTCACTATAGGAACGATATGGAAGCTATTGAGAGGGTGCAGAGAAGATTTACAAGGAAGTTGCCTGGATTGGGGGGCATGCCTTATGAAGATAGGTTGAGAAAGCTAGGTCTTCTCCCTGGAGAGACGAAGGTTGAGAGGCAACTTGATAGAGGTTTATAAGATGTTGAGAGGAATAGATCGAGTGGATTCTCGGAGGCTATTTCCCGGGGCTGAAATGGTCGCTATGAGAGGACACAGGTTTAACGTGCTGGGGGGCAAGTACAGAGGAGATGTTAGAGGTAAGTTTTTCACTCAGAGGGTGGTGAGTGAATGGAATTGGTTGCCGTCAGTGGTGGTAGAGGAGAACTCGCTGGGCTCTTTTAAGAGACTTCTGGATGAGTACATGGGATTTAATGGGATTGGGAGTTACAGATAGTTCTATGGCCTGGTAGGTACCGAAATGATCGGCACAACTTGTGGGCCGAAGGGCCTGTTTGTGCTGTAGTGTTCTATGTTCTATGTTAACTATAGAATCATTGAATCCCTACAGAGCAGAAGGAGGCCATTCAGCCCATCGAGTCTGCATTGACAACACTCCTACCTAGACCCTATCCTCTTAACCTCACCAATTTACCCTGCTAATCCCTCTGACACTCAGGGGCAATTTAGCTTGGCTGATCAACCTAACCCGCATACCTTTTGGACTGTGGGAGAAACCGGAGCACCCGGACATGGGGAGAATGTGCAAACTCCACACAGATAGTGACCCAAGGTTGGGATTGAACCTTGGTCTTGGCACTGTGAGTAGCAACACTAACCACTGTGCCGTCATGCTGCTGTAATAAGTAAAAGTTTAAGAGGTACAGACATTCTTTTCTAACTATGTCCTGCATATTTTACATATTACATTTCCCAGAAGCAGTATGTTTGCTGAGTTGATTTCCTGGATTGAAAATTGATGCTGTGCTTGTATCACCTGTTAAGACACTTACCTTCCTTTTTTCATGCTAATTGTGTTTTGCAAATGTTTTAAATAGAAAGAAGCTTGGGTTTACAGATTTCCTTTCACAATTTTTCCGAAGTGTTTTTCAGCTGCTGAAGTACTTTTATAATCAATGTTGTAATTCTGAAACCTAATTTGCACTTAGCAAAATTTACAAAGAGCGAGGGTAAGAACAACCATGGCCCATGGTTTCTCTTCCTGATCCTGCCTTTATCCCTACTCTTTGTCTTTTGGAGTTCAGCAATTCCTAACTATGTCAGTAATTTGCCTTGAACCATGAACTTTAAATTCAACTCATGGTCTCATGTGAGGGAGTTTATCAAACATCTTCTATGGTCCATATAAATAGCATCCATAGATTTTCTCCCCTCCACTGCTTCTGTCGCTTTTTCCAAAAAAAACGAATCCAGCAGAATCTTGAGTCGTGGCAGTCTCTTTACAAATCCTTGGTGGCTCTCTCTGATCAACTGAACATTTTCAAGGCATTCAGTCACCCTAACCTTAATTATAGACTCTAGCAATTTCCTGACAACAGCTATTAGGCTAATCAGTCTGTAATTCTTCAGTTTCTTTCTTGCACTTTTCTTAAAGGTTTCTTCAAGTCAATTGTTTGGCTGTGTGCTACTCAATAACGTGATAACTGAAGCCCTAAATAGCTATGCACCCTGCTGTACACATTTCAGTAGAACCCACAGCAAACCAGTTAACCTAGGCAGGGAGAAAGATGTATGAAGATCTCACTACCAGATTTTCCCAGTGAATGATGCAATTAAAGACAACTATTTTCTTTTGGACATATTTACGTTCACAGAATAGGCTTCTGGCATTTTTATTTCGCTTTTGCTGTGTCTTGCAAATAGTTTTCTTTGGTTTATGGGCTATTGATATTTCATATTTTGCACAGTGGAAGAATGACAGAATGCAAGATATAATGTATTCATTTTCTTAAGTCGTGCAGTGCTAATGATATGGTTTATACGTGAAGCTTCTGTCAACATGGTAACAGAAAAAATAGACATCAAATTAGAAGTCTCAAACGAATAAAAGCGGAAGCGAAGTTGAAATAAAACAATTGAAAGATGAAATTAATATTTTCTATAAGTATTTATTGCAGTGAGTATCTATCTGCTTTTCAATTTCAGTAGAATATGCAATATCCTACAATATTTTAAAAACGGCACTGTGGAGTGTTTGATAAATCATCAGGAAACAAAATGAGCAAATTCCCTGGGACAGGCAGCATTCATCCCTGGAAGCTGAAGGAATACTCAAACTCTGCAGCTAGCTCACGGAAGGTGAGGGCTAGCCACTGAAGACCTAACTGATGGCTCCTGTAAGAAATGCTACAATAGAACTGAAAGAATAATATGACAGAAGACACACATTAACTCAAGGTCAAAAAGAGGACAACCATTGTGTCACTCAGGTTGCAGTTTGGATGCCTTTGGGATGCCCTTTAGAATCTCCTATTATGGCTGTGCAGAATTGCGATGGTCTGCTGTGCCTTTCACAACATGGTGCTGCACAAAGGACTGGACAGCAGCTGAGGAGGTGGACGAGCAGGAGGAACCATGTTGGTTGGTTGCAGTTACAGAGCTGACTACCAAAGAAATCTGCAACAAACTAGTGCGGGCATGCTTTACTTAACTTGTTCATGCAAAGCCAGTTGATAGGGTCATCAAAAGCCCTCTGGCCACGCATCCAATGCTCAAACACAATTCTTTCCAAAAGCCAACTACCAAACCCACACCCTTTTCTTCTCATAAAAGCTGGTCATATCTGAAGTTTACTATTCAGGTTGAATGGGGAATGCAGCAAAATGAAGAGGAGGAGAATGAGAATTTCTGATGAGGCAGTTCACTCTTTGAAATAAAAATTGCTATATCAAGCAATTCCCTCTTTACAACTATTAAGACTTTCTCATCAATGTCTCTTACTCCTACAGTGTAGGGTACAACCCCATGTTTCACTGAACTGAAGGCAGGTTGCACCTTTCCCTGCTCTGACCTGAGATGTCTGGGGTAAACATCTATGGGCCTGTGTGGGCTCTGCCAAAGACTGTTCCGCCAGCAACTATGTGGGGACAGGCTTGTTTACTGGGGTAGGAAGCAATGAGTGCAGCTTGTCTGTTGAGAAATGGAAGCATCTTTAGAAGAAGAGTACCCAATTCCATGCACCCTTACTCCAATTTCTCTCTCATTGTCTGCCTGCATTCTCTGCCAGCCAAGAGTTGAAGAACTCTTGCCACACTTCAAGGAGGTGTTGAGTTCATTCTGTAGTAAGTGGTGCTTGGAGTGTGCAGGGCATGAGACCATAAGATATAGGAGCAGAATTAGGTCACTCGGCCCATCGAGTCCACTCTGCCAATCAATCATGGCCGATCCTTTTCTCATCCCCATTCTGTTGCCTTTTCCATAGTCCTGATCCCCTTATTAATCAAGAATCTGTCTATTGCTGTCTTAAAAACACTCAATGACCTGGCCTCCACAGCCTTCTGCAGCATTGGTCTAGCTCTAAATGCATTTTGTGCATCTGACTTTTCATGCAGGAGGTTGACACCAATATCTGAGATGCCATATTGGAAAAGGAGTCCTCCAGTCGCTCTCCAAGACTGCTCACTACCTCTGCAAATGTCAACAGAAATACACATATTTATTGTTGCTGCTCCTCAAATTCTCATTCTGTTAAAGACCTCTGAAAATCTGCATCTGTGTCCAGCTGAGAGGTGCTTGGAATGTCCGCTACCTCCAACGGAGATTATCCACTACTGTCCCTGTTTCCAACACTTGTTAATGTTCATATATGACATGCTTCTCATCATGTGACAACCTAGTCACCTCTATTGTGGTAGCTGCTGAGGTGTATCTGTGATGGCAAAGGTTGCAGTTGTGAAAGTGCATGCTTCAAGTGCTCACCCTTCTTTGAATCCTCAGCCAGATCCTTCTTCACCTCTTCCCTGTGGAAAGTGAAAGATATGAGTTTGATCTGACATTGAGAAAGGATAGAAACTTGGCAGAGAGCAAATCATGACATTTTATTTCCTTATGACATCAATTTACATAAGTGACTGTTAAGTGTCAAGTGGAAGTGCATTATTTAATGTTGTTACCAGGTTTCTGGGTCACACCTGTCTCCACATTGCTGATGCCCAGTATCTGTGCCACCCTGCCAATCTCTGGGACACCCTACTGTAATGCATTCAGTGAGGCCAGGGCATTTGGTCCACTGGTTGGTGCTGTCTGCTCTTTACTGCAGTGTGAGAAGGCTGAAAATTATAACTGTGAGAAGTGGAATGTGTGCTTAAGGATGGAATGTGAACATTTGAGGAACACAACTATGAGGGATAGGAGGAAGAGAGCAACAGATCAAGGGTGAGGTCTGTGTAGAGATGGAAATTTGAGGAGGAAGCTCAATACAGGTATAGGAATGAAAGATTGTCAGTTAGAGGAGGCGTGTATGGAAGAATGCTCGGGAGAATAATGGGTGCCACCTCAATGCAATCTGTCACTCCCCTTTCCCAACCGAATATATTATTAAATCTTTCTTGACACTGAATCCAGGTCCAGGTTAAGTTGGTTCGGATTATATTCATTGGAATTTAGAGTAAGAGTGAGAGGGGATCTCATAGAAATTTATAAAAGCTATAAAATTATAACAGGTTTAGACAGGGTAGATTCAAAAAAAATGTTTCCAAAGGTAGAGGAACCCAGAACGAAGGGATCATAGTTTAAAAATAAGGGAGAAATCTTTTCAAAATGAGGTGAGGAAACATTTCTTCACCCAGAGTGTGATAAATGTGTGGAATTCACTACCACAGAATATATTTAAGGTCAAAACGTTGTCTAATTTCAAAAAAAAATAAATATAACTCTTGGGGCTAAAGGGATCAAGCGATATGGGGATAAGGGGGAAATCAACATGATCACCCATGATCAAAATTAATGGCAGAGCAGGCTTGAAAGATTGAATAGTCTATTTCTGCTCCTAGCTTCTATGTTTATATGTTTCTCAAAGCAGCCAGCCTGATTAAGAACCCTCGCACACCAGACATACTCTCTTCTACCTTCTTCCATCAGGAAAAAGACACAAACATCTGAGATCACTTATCAACCAACTCAGAACAGTTTCTTCCTGCTGCCATTAGACTTTTGAATGTGCTTACCTCATATTAAGTTGATCTTTCTCTACACCTTAGTTATGACTATAACATTGTGTACTTTCTCCTTTCCTTCTCTATCAATGGTATGCTTTGTATGTATAGCGTTCAAGAAACAATAATTTTCGTTGTATGCATGTGACAATAATAAATCAAATCAAACAGTATCAATGGGTTCCAGATCTGCGACCAGCTGCACCTTCCCACTCAATTCATCCACCATCACTGCACGTTCATTGCATGCGAGTCTGTTAATTTTCCGTTCATGGGATCCGGGTACAGGAATCGGAATTTGCTTATCGGAGGAAGAAAAGCATAGGTGAGGGTCTTGAGGATATAGTTTATGTTTGGGCATAATTGGTGCAAATTGCAAAGTGCAAAATGGTTCCCGTTTTGAAATATGCCTTCATTCATTTGGGCTTCTACTCAAACTCACCTTCATATCATCAAACACAAAGTGGGTGATTCTCCCAAAGCAATTCTAAATATTAAATGTACATAAAAACTGGAGAAAGTCCCATTGTTTCTCTCAGCAGGATTTTCAAAATGAATCTCCGACACTCTGTGCACTGCTGAGTGCCTCAGCAGGATTCACTCCAGAAACCATTGGGGGGCTTTATTCCTACTGGAGAGGCCGGCAGCATAAGTACTGAGTGAGTCACTGCATATGTGCCGATCTGTCAGGGCCAAGACCGGCGCACGTGTAGTGGTTCTGCTCTGCCGGTCTCCAGAATGCTGGCCAGCCCTGTGACTCCCACATTGCTAGCCATGTGACCCTCCACCCCCTAAATGGTCCACTTGCTGCCCTCAAGATATGTCTGGGTCCAGCCCCAACCCCATCTTCTTAATCCCCCCTGCCCTAATTGCTGGCCTTCTCCCTCTGAAACTCAGCCTAAATGCAAAATGGCAATGAAAATCCCCACTCACAAAGGTCGAGCTCATGCCCTCATCAGACACCACCCCCATTAGGCCCATCTCTTGGTATTGCCCTGTGCCTGGTGAGAAGTGCCAAGGTGCCCCTGGGCATTGGCATCTTGCCCCTTGGGCAATGCCGGGGCGCAGCTGGCACAGCCACGGTGCCAATGCCCAGGGGCACCTCCTCCTACCTGACCCTTTATGGGGGGTGCAGGGTTACCCCCCCCTTCATTCCAGTGGAGTCGGGCTGCCAATATCCTGCAAGTGGGGAACTATTGTAAACCCCGCTGGAGTGAAACATTCCTAACAGGGGAAGGAGATCTCAGTCCTGGGCTTGCTAATGAGATGCAAATAGTGTTAAAATGAGCTTTTGCATATATTATGCTGTTCCGCACCAATTTCCAACATGGAGTTGTTGGCACTGGAAATCCAGTGCTGGGACACATACGTAGGCTGTGGCACCCAGTGGGAAGCCCCACAAAACAACCACCACTGGAATATCCCGGACAGTTGTGCTGAAAAAGCAGTGCAGCAGGATGGGAGAATCACTCCCAAAATCTGCCATGCACTAACATAATTGGACAGCATTTTAAAATATATTTTTTTGAAAAATGTTGTGTTAGGAAGATTTTTTTGAAAAGGGGTAATTTGGTGAAGTTTGATTCAAACAGCTGAAAATAGATTTAGCACAAAGTAAGCATTTTTGATCGCAGTGTCAAAGCACTACCTCAATACACTGAAATCTATTTCGAAGGATATACAGAGCAATATTTTGTTTTATTTAGTACCTTGGTCAGTTTCTTTGTAAATTAAAACTCTAAAGGCTTTTAAAACATGTTATTTAGTGCGCTTGCATTCAAAACAGTCAGCTTAATTTTTTTAAAGTCTGAAAATAAATACAATCAGCGAAAACTCTCAATGCTGGTTAATTCACTCTGGGCTTTAGTCATTTCTGTGGGTGAGACTGAAATGTTTTTAAAACCAGCACACAATCACGGTGACCCGTGCTGCACTCAATGCAAGTTGCACTTAAAATTTTGCAATTTCTTTTTACACCAATTTCAGCTAACTTTCTCTAAAGAAACCAATACATCTGAGCAGAAATACAGTGCCAGACTGGGAGTAGCTCTGAGATTGAAGTGCCCAAGTCCATTGTGCTCATTCAACATTTATTCATAGAGTCATAGAGGTTTACAACATAGAAACAGATTCTTCGGCCCAACTTGTCCATGCTGCCCCTTTTTTTTAAGCCTCTAATCTAATCCCAATTGCCCGCATTTGGCCCATATCTCTCTATACCCATTTTATCTATGTAACTGTCTAAATGTTTTTTAAAAGACAAAATTGTACCCCCCTCTACTATTATCTCTGGCAGCTTGTTCCAGACACTTACCACCCTCTATGTGAAAAAATTGCCCCTCTGGACCCTTTTGTACCTCTCCCCTCTTATCTTAAACCTATGCCCTCTAATTTTAGACTCCTCTACCTTTGGGAAAAGATATTGACTATCTAGCTGATCTATACTCCTCATTATTTTATAGATCTCTATAAGATCACTCCTCAGCCTTCTAGCTCCAAAGACATGACATTTCTCATCAGTGCTTCCTCCAGGGCTGATGTCCAGTATGGTCTTGGAATGGAGTGGTGCTCAGAAGTAGTCTGGTTGAGAAATCACAACCTATGAACTATGTTGCCTTATGTCCATTTAAGTTAATGAATAGAAAAGTAGATGCTGCAGATCTGTAGCACTACTGCTTGCTTGGCTGGGGAATCAGCCTGATTTGTTAGTTTTTTTTTAACCACTACACTTGTCACAAATTGAGAACAACTCTTCCTATTCTCAAGAAATATTGAACATATTTTCTTGATGGACACTCTGTTCTCCTGCAAAGGCTTCAACCTCCAGTTTACTCCCAGAATTTCTGCTCAGTTCCAGTGGTTTCTTCAGGGCAATTTGGCTGAAATTGGTGTAAATTTTTTTCTACACCATTAGTAAAACTGTAGTATTTTCAGGAGTGAGGCTTTCAATGAACTTACCTAGAACCAATTGTAAGTTCCAATATTAAAAAAAAATTGAACAGTTTGTACCAGTGTTCTAACTTACCAGTTTTTACTCTTTGTTTCCTTCTGTGATTGCTGAACTACAGTAAGAAAGTGAGTAAAATGGCATGATTGGAGGCTATGGAAATTTGGCATATCCTCTATGACTCTCACCAACTTTTACAGATGCACCCTAGGAAGCATTCTTTCTGGTTGTATCACAGCTTGGTATGGCTCCTGCTCTATCCAAGACTGTCTTTGTTTTTCTGTTTCAGATTTCTAGCTTCTACACTATATTGTTTTTATAATTCACTATCCAAAATTATTTCTGTCACAAACATGACACACTAAAATCTGTACATTCCTTCAACATGCAGTATTAAGGCCATACTCTTTCCTTTCTAAGACTTCCATTGAGATTTTCCACTCCTCTTCGCGTCATGTGGGTTCAGTGTCAGGAGTGGAATATATTGGTTTTATATCTGTGTGAAAACTTGCCCCAATCATCTCTTTCCCCTATCCGTGGCTGGCCATGTTTCCTGTTGTCCAATGTTGGGGACGTCATTATAATATATTTGCATCTCATTATTGGGCCCATACATGATGTCAGAACAGTGCTAATCACAACTGGCTTCAAAAGGCCTACTCCTGCCAAGCATTCCTCCGGGAGAAACTCTGAGGTGAGTGCAGCAACCATGGATCAGTTCCGGGTATTAAGGATGCTGACTCAGGTGTACCAGCTCTGACTCAAGAGAGACCAGCCTTTGATTTAAGGGGACTGTTAAATGTGAAAAGCATCATTTCTCAGATTGTCTTCTGTTGCTGGACCACAGGTTCTTGGAAGGGCTTCATAGAGGAAGGGAGGAAAGCCCGGAGCAGTGCAGTGGGTGAGTGGGCAGTCATCACCGACTGATGGTGTTACTCAAATCCTGAGAGCGGGTGTTCAGGAGGTGGGATGTTGATAAAGATAAAGCTAATGGAAAGACATGGCAGTGATCAGTACCTCATTGCAGCTTAGATCAACTGTAACTCAGTTGACTTGCTTGGACTGTACTAGTCATTCACAGATGCCCACTCAAGCACCACATACGTACGAGTGTCACTGATTGCTGCTTAGGAGTTAACCCTTGGCTCAATGATTTTCCAATTCAGTAACTGCTATGTTGTGCCTCCATATGCATTCCTTAGACAGTTGGCAATGGCATACTGCCCAAGGCAGAGCACGCCTAATCCTCGGCTGTTTGCTGCAGTGTATATTGAAAACTGACTCATAGACCAGGTTGATGGAAGGCTTTTGGGTGAAGATAGGGACAAAGACTGCATCTGAGATGAGAGTTCATGATGTAGTAAAGTGGCCAAAGCTGTAGCCACTCATGTTGTGTGGGAGAGCGGTGTGGAGTTTTGCCAATCAACATGCAAATAAAGAACTGAGCATCAGTGTAGTGATCAGACCATGAGTCAGTGGGCTTCGTGAGGCAGCTTCAGACCATGAATTACCAAAGAGTGGCGCTGAGGAGACAAATACCAACCATCAAGTTTCACTCTTTGGAGAATGAAAGTTGGCACAGTGGTTAGCACATTTCCTCCATTGAGGAGGATGTCAAAGGTATTGAGGCTGAGGAGATCCTCGAAGGAGAGAATGTCAGCCATGAGACAGTGGCAATATCCAGACAAGGCTGACGATCTCAAGACATGCTCATTGCTGCTAGCTTCTTGAAGGGTGATGAGGAGATCCAGTCAGGACGTCCCATTATTTCCACATGCCTTTTGTGAGCATGTTCTCCCATGTGCACACACTCTATGATAATGCTACTGTCATGGGAACTCCATGGTTACCCCTAGTCCCTACATTCCCATGGGGATGATGATGAGTTGCAATGGGGATAGTGCATAGATCTTCACAGAGTTTCTGTGAATGTCTGACTCTGAAGGTAGCTCACTTACTTATAGAATCATAGAATTCCTACAGTGCAGAAGGAGGCCATTCAGCCCATCAAGTCTGCACGATTACAATCCCACCCAGGCCCCATCCCTACAACCCCATGCATTTACCCTAACTAGTCCCTCTGACCCTAAGGGCCAATTTAACATGGTCTATCCACATAACTCACACATCTTTGGACTGTGGGAGGAAACTGGAGTACCTGGAGGAAACTTGCGCAGACACGAGGAGAATGTGCAGACTCCACACAGATAGTGACCCAAACAGGGAATGGAACTCATGCATCTGGTGCTATGAGACAACAGTACTAACCATTGTGCCAATGTGCTACCCCTTAGAAGCTATGGCCATTGCTAACCTTTATTCTCAGAACCAAATTCATATCCTGGTGACACAGTGGAGAAAGTTTTACCTCTCCTGATCTAACACCTTCCTTTGTGAGTTGTCCCCTTGAGGATCAGTATCACTGGAAGCTGAGGCAGATGGAATTGGGGATGTGGATGGGGAGGGGATGGGATAATCATAGCTTAAAGATTCAATGAGCACACTGACAATAACTGGAATGAGTGACATCAGCTGTACATTGTGGGAGACATCCTCATTCCCGATGAGAAACAAACATGTGTTCAGTCACTAAGTGATGCCACCAATATGCTGGAAACCTTGAACAAAGCACATGGAAGAAGCTCTGGACTGAACACCCTGACTTTTTCTGGTTCATGAATCCAATTTTCAGATCAGGATTACAGCAAGACAGCTCATTAGAACAAGCAGCAATAGAAAGGATGCAATTAGTGAGAGTTTATTTATGAATGTTGTGCTTAACATCCATGCCCACTCCATGCAACTTGAGCTTCTTAACCTTTCTAACCCTGGTGCAATATTTTGGTGCACCCTCAACCTCCACAGCTGAGGTAGAGGGAGCCTGGTGTCTGTCAGACTCTGTTGTCTGTGATGATCTGGGAGGGAGTCCTCTCTGGGAGGGCCCTGGCCTGATTTTGAGATCCTTCTGTGTGACAATGCCACCGTCCTCACAGTGTGGAGCTGGAACTGAAGAAGAGGGCATTCAGATAGGTTGGACATTCCCTGGGTCAGCTGAGTGGATGGCTGTGGAGTGTGCACTAGCTGATCCTCCTTCCTAAGATGCCCGAGGGCCCTAGCTTTCTCCTTGAGATACAGAGCAAATGGAGTGAGTGTGAGAAACTCATCATCCTCTGCATTGATACTGATGGATCCCAGTAAGTGCTTGTACCATGGAGTGCATGTCCTGCAGAAGTACAGGACAAAGGTCTTATACCAAGGTCCCCGTAGTGGCTGTATCCTAGATGTGTTGACCTCATTGAGTTGCATTGTTGGCACCATCACCTCAGTTATAAGACGTACAGACTCCTTGCATGCAGCCTTTCAATCGGAAGAGTGTACCAAATATCCCTTCCTGATTTTCCCGAGTTTGCCTTTGGACCTCTAGCAACTGAGGCCTGATTGAGTCCAGAGACACATCATCTGACTGGGGCTCATCTTTCTGGCCTTCAGCAATCCTCTGAGTGCCAACACTCTGGAGCATTCCTGCCTCTGCCTGCAGTGGATCTGGAAGTGTGATGTGCTCACCAGATTGTGACCCAAGCCTGCTCTAAACTAGGCCACACTGAGATGTGTGTCTGGTGGAGGGTGTGGGTTAATGCTGTGATGGTTCTCCTATTTTGGGGTCTTTGAATTCTTCTTCTGCTCTGCTCTCAGAGCTGGAGTCACGAATTCACTAGTGGACTCCATGGCTCTTTCCCAGATGGGCCTGTGACAGAAAGGAGTGTTCATTAATGCATGGCAGGAGTCTTTAGAACAGGAGACATGACTCACAACACTAGTGTCTAATGGATGATGCAGCCCTGGATATTCACTTGGTTTATTGTTGCTGACCTCACCATCAGCACAGGAGGGGTCAATGTCCTCCCCGGCCAGCTAGATGGTTCTGACCATGAAGTCTTCGAGAGCCTTCAGTTCTAACATCCCTCGACCTGCCTGGGATCTCCTCCTCTTGTTGTGAACCAACTTCTCCTGCATTAAAATTAGATGGAGAGAGTGTAAGTGGGAAATGTGCCCAGACAAATGATATGGATGCCTGGCATGTGTGGATGGTGAGTGACACCAGCAAGGAGATAATGACGTGGCCAGAAGGGAAGATGGAGATGAAATATATGGGAGAGTGAGTGGTGGTGATCCTTGAGCTGGCAGGGAGTGAGATCCCTGTGGATGTATGATGGGTCTGTGATCGTGTGAGTTGAGAGTGATGAGAAGAGTGATTTACCCTGGCAGAACAGAGATTATTCATCCTCTTCTGCAGGACCTCTTCATTCACTGCCTCCAGTACTGGTTTGGAGACCTTGCTGGCTGGTTTTCTTCCTGTGTCTGGGTAGAGGTCAGGCCTCTGTACCACACAAGTGTCTCTCCAGATAGGAATCTGAAAACTTGGGGGCAAATTTCCTGTCAATTGTTACTTCCTGGCAACCTACGGAATGTGGGTGCTGTGCACTGGGCTGGCATTTAAATATGGTGCCCTGATGATTGCAGCATTGTGGTGATGGCATGGCAAGCAAAGCAGAGACCCCTCCCTCCCCGCCAACATGTGGACCCTGTGGTTGAAAATGTTTGGCACTATACTCATTGTATGGCAGGAAAAAGCAACATTATGTCAGTAGGCTCAACCCTGCCATGCTAAGTTGCCCCTTTGTGTCCCAAAATGGATAGGTTAGGGGGATTAATGGGGTAAATGGCTGGGGTTATGGGGTTATGGAGTAACTGTCCTGCTTAAGACAGTTCACACATCTTTAACCTGGGCTTAATCCTCTCTCCGCTCACATTGTCTGCACTTATAAAGACTTGATTACCTGTTAAGTCTTACATTCCAACCATTATCATATAACTAAGTTTATATATATATGATATGCCCTGTTTGTGAATTGAACTCTTCACTCACCTGATGAAGAGTAATGCTTCGAAAGCTTGTGCTACCAAATAAACCTGTTCGACTTTAACCTGCTGTTGTGAGACTACTCACTGGGCTTACGGAGGTAAAGTGAGGGGTGGACTTGGATAAGATGCTCTGTTAAATAGTCAATGCAAACTTGATGAACCAAACAACCTCCTTCTATATTGTTTTGGGATTCTATGGCTTCCTATCCACTTTTGGCCTTTGCTGATTTTCAGGAAAATCTCACCCTTTATTCTGAAATATTCCTTATGGACATTTTAGTGAAAAGTGAAAACGAGCCACATTTCTCTTTCAAGAGATTGTGATAGATCAGCTGATTCTGGTTCTACGACTATTCTGGCAGCATGCCAACCTGGCAGCAATTCAGAAATGGCTCTCACCATTGCCGGATGCAGCAGCCTGCGTGTGGGTGGTTCTCTAGGCACAGACCAGATGGGCTATGACAACTAGTTGTTCTATACCTTTGGAAAGATGTAGGCTGGAGGAGAGTGGTAGGGAGGTGGCACCTGGGTCACACAATATTACTCAAAGCATCTGCTTATAATATTTACACAGAAAAGAGTGAAATATTGAGCAAATTAACAAAAAACAAGTTATAGATAACTACAGTTAGAGTTGTCGACGTTTACAGCATGGAAAAAGGCCCTTCAGCCTGTCAATACCACCCAGTTTTTACCATGAAGCTAGTCCAGTTTTCCACATTTAGCCCATATCCCTCAATGCCCATCCGACCCATGTAACTCTTTCAGTGCTTTTTAAAAGACTAAATTGTACCCACCTCTGCTACTTCTGGTAGCTTGTTCCAGACGCTCACCACGTTCTGTGTGGAAAAAAAAAGCCCCTCTGGAACCTTTGTATCTCTCCTTTAGTTTTAGACTTCCCTATCTTTGGGAAAAGATTTTGACCATCTGCCTATCTTCTCCAACCCCTCCACCAACCTAATGTTATACCTTCCAATTTGTATCACTTGTTTTTCATCCTTCAGCCATTCTTTACACGACTTTTGCCCAGCTTTGAGCTTAGTCATGAACATCCAAATTAGCAGCAGAAGTAGACCACTTGGCCCCTCTAACCTGTTCCGTCCTTCAGTAAGATCTTGGCTGATCTGATTCTATAATCTAAACTCCACATTCCTGCCTACTCCCAATTAATCTTTCAATCAAGATTCTATCTAGTTCTAATTATAAATATTCAAAGTCTCTCCTTCCATTCAGTATATAGAATCATGAGGGTGTGGACAGGGTGAGCAGAGAGCAGCTGTTCCCCTTGGTTGAGGAGTCAAACACAGGTTTGAGTGTAAGGGGAGGGAGATTCAGAAGGGATTTGAGAGAAAACCTTTTCACTCCGAGGGTAATGGGAATCTGGAATGCACTGCCTGGTAAGGTAGTGGAGGCCAGAAACCTTACAACCTTTTAAAAATATTTGGATGAGCAATTGAAATAACATTAAAGGTTATGGGACAAGTGCAGGAAAGTAGGATCAGCACATCTTTATTGGTAGTTATTTTTGGTGTAGACTTGATGGGCCAAAGGGCCTTTTCTGCACTGGACAAGTCTATGAATCTACTACTGCCTTTTGAGGAAGAGTTCCAGAAACTTACAGCCATCTTAGAGAAATAAATTCTGATCTTAAGTGAGCAACCCCTTATTTTTAAACAATGACGCCTAATTGTCAATCCACAGAACATGACTGCTGCGATTCAAGAAGGCAGCTCACTAGTATCTTCTCAAAGGCAACTAGGGCAACAAAAGCTGACAGTGAGCATCACCCATATCCCACAAATGAATTTTAAAAATGTAACTTTATCCAAAAGTATTGAGATTACAGGGCACTGACAGTCTGTATGAAGGAGTCAATGGACATTGCAATGGCACCAATAGACTGGAAGCAGACTAATGTGTGGCATCCATATTCAAAAATTGTGGCATTTTCCTGCATTTGTTCCATATTCTTTAATGTTATTTCAAGTGATCATGCGAATAATTTTCAAAGGTTGTAAGAATTCCAGCCTCCGCTGCCTTCTTGGGCAGTGCTCTCCAGATTCCCACTACCCTCCAAGTGAAAAGGTTTTCTCTTAAATCCCCTCTTAATCTTTTGTTTTGTTTCAAAGTCTACAAAATGTTAATAAAAAATGAAGAAAATTACCGAAATGGAACAGGCACTTCGGCCCTCCAAGTCTGCACCAACCATGCTGCCCGACTTAACTAAAACCCCCTATCCTTCTTGGGACCGTATCCCTCTATTCCCATCCTATTCATATCTTTGTCAAGATGCCCCTTAAAATTCATATCTGTATTTGCTTCCTCTACCTTCCCCAGCAACGAGTTCCAGGCAGCTACTACCCTCTGTGTAAAAAATCTACCTTGTACATCTCCTTTAAACCTTACCCCTCGCATCTTAAACCAGTGCCCCCTAGTAATTGACTGTTCCACGATGGGAAAAAGCTTCTGACTATCCACTCTATCCATGCTCCTCATCATCTTGTCGACTTTTATCAGGTCACCCTTCAACCTCTGTTGTTCCAGTGAAAACAAACCAAGTTTCTCTAACATGTCCTTATAGCTAATGCCCTCTATACCAGGCAACATCCTGGTAAATCTTTTCTGTATCCTCTCCAAAGCCTCCATACCCTTCTGTGATGACTAGAATTGAACACCGTATTCTACATTTGGCCTAACTAAGGTTCTATAAAGCTGCAACAAGACTTGCCAGTTTTTCAACTCAGTGCCCCAGCTGATGAAGGCAAGCATGCTTTATGCCTTCTTGACTACTTTCTCCATTTGCATTGCCACTTTCAGTGACTTGTGTACCTGTACCCCCAGATGCCTTTGCCTATCAACACTTAAGGGTTTTGCCATTTGCTGTATATTTCCTATCTTCATTAGACTTACCAAAATGCATTACCTCACATACACCTCATGTTGTAGGGTTTACCACAGGTAACCAGGGTTGTCAATTCTTTGAAGAAATTGTCGACTTCAGGATGGAATTTCAGGATGGGTATTTTTTGAAGCAGCCTTATTATTTTAATCTTTTCTTGTGAGTACTTTGAGGGAGGAATTATTAAGTCGTTGCTATTTTCTTAATTGGAAGCTCATCGCCAAACAAACTGAAGTTTCTGTCTGCTGTGGATTTGATTGGTCAACACTATTTTCTTCCTTACAGTACAGATGGGACATAGTTGTGCAGTGCTATTTTCAGTGTTTCTAGACAATTGCTGCATGTTCCCCTACCTGGACAGCCTCCAAGAGGGATTCCCCACTGCCTCTGTGGTGGAACCCTCCCAAGTCCAATGCAAGGGAGCTAGAGTTCATAACATATCTCATGTTCATTGCAATCTTAGTATGTCGACTTCAGGATGGAATTCCTCCTGGTTTTTTTCCGTCTTCATAAAGGTGATTAAATTTAGTGAAGTCTATTAGGGGTTTTTGTCTACTGTACCCAAAAGCTATTTATTGTAAAAGATGGTTATAGTTTGTAATGACATCAATGCTTTCATCTATAAGCAAATAATTGAACTAATATCAATATTAGTAAACTCTGCAATAAACTCATTCAGAACACATACTTCGGTGATGTATAACCTCTGGTTTTGTGATTAAGAATGTGTCCTTGTTATCTTCCATCCCAGAGGCTATACATGGAGTGCTATAATTTTCTTAAATTAAACATTTTATCGTTCTAAAAATTTTCATCACAGTTGTTCATGCATTGCGTATGTAGTTAATCCTTTTCACTTGAAGAGTTGGCAGATGATTTATTGTTCCTCTCCTTGCAGGTAGGAAAAGTATTTCTCCTCCTACTTTCCTTTTACAATGTTTGCTCTGTGAACATTACATTTTAGCCTAGAGAGTGGGTGAATGACCTTCTAGGTATTGTGTACACAAGGGAACCAATCCATTCTGACAACTCTTTGTCGATTGGGAATCCGTGGTTTGAGTGTCTGACCTTCCACACACAACCATATTACACTGGTATATTGTGAAATACTTTGCAATGTTCTAGAGTCAAGAACAACACACTAGAAATGCATTTTTTATTTTCTTACTTTAACAAATTGTCACAATTTCAATACTCAAACTATTCACATGTTGAAGAATTTAAGAATTCTAGAAGATTGAGCAGGATATGGAAAGCCAAAAGTACAGAACCTCATTAAAAAAAGTAAAGGCAATATTGTATCAATATGAGAACTGAGATGAGAAAAGCTGAGTAGCAAAAAAACCCAGCTGATTGAGAGAAACAGTGGGATTCAAAAGATCAAAAATGACATAACATGTTTTGGATATAGTCACGGTGGCACAGCGGGTAACACTGCCACCTCGCAGTGCCGGGGACCCAGGTTCATTTCTGTCCTCGGGATGACTGTGTGGAATTTGCATGTTCTCCCCATATTCCTTGGGAGCACATCAGAGAGGCAGCGATTGGTGAGAGGAGAGCTTGTGGGTAAGCTACTGTGTTTCTTTTTCGAACTAACGTCTTTAGTTTTTTTTTTAAATTTTAAACGGATTCCGGAAGTAGTCACAAGGAGGCCTGGGTAATAGTTTTTTTTTTCTCTGGACCCCCATAAATTGGAAGGTAAGGAATCCTGATACTCTACATGTGTAGAGTATCCCATTCTCCCCCCTTCTCTAATCTAAAAAGAAGGAGAGTGACTTGGAGTGAGTGCAGGTAAGTTTTTTTTGTTGTTTCTTGGTAAGGGACATAATAGGGATGGTAGTGCAGGCAGTGTGATGTTCCTGCTGTGGGATGTTTGAGGTGAGGGACACTAGTAGTGTCCCAGCCGATTACGCCTGCAGGAAGTGCATCCATTTCCAGCTCCTTGAGGATCGTGTTAGGGATATGGAGCTGGAACTGGAGGAACTAAGAATCATTCAGGAAGCAGAAGCAGCTATTGATAAGAGTTACAGGGAGATAGTTAATCCTAAAATTGATACGTGGGGTACTGCTAAAAGGAGAAAGAAACAGTCAGAGCAGCTGTTCCTCTCCAAAATAAGTACTCTGTTTTGGATGATGTTGGGGAGGAAAACTCAACTAGGGTAAGCCATGAGGTACAGGACTCGGAAGTAGAGCCTGTCCTTGATGCTAAGGTGGGAAGGGGGAAAAAAAGAACAGGATTAGTCATTGGGGATTTCATAGTTAAGGGGACAGATAGGAGAATCTGTGGGAACGAGCGAGACTCACAGTTGGTGTGTTGCTTCCGAGGTGCCAGGGTCCATGATGTCTCTGATTGAGTGTTTGAGATCCTTAAGGGGGAGGGGAACCAGCCCCAAGTTGTAGTTCATGTAGGTACCCACGACATAGGTAGAAAAAGAGACAGGGATATCAAACACAAATTCACGGAGTTAGGGTGGAAGCTTAGGGCTAAAACAGACAGAGTGGTTATCTCTGGTTTGTTACCTGTGCCACGGGATAGCATGGAGAAGAATAGAGAGAGAGAACATTTGAACTCGTGGCTAAAGGGATGGTGCAGGAGGGAAGGGTTGAGATACTTGGACAATTGGGGCTCATTCTGGGGTAGGTGGGACCTCTACAAGAGAGATGGTCTGCACCTGAACCAGAGGGGTACTAATATCTTGGGACGGAAATTTGCCAATGCTATTCGGGGGGGTTTAAACTGATTCAGAGGGGGGATGGGAACCTGAATTGCAGCCCCAATGTGTAGGAGGGTGAGAATAGGGAGATCATGGATAAGGTTTCCAGGTCACAGCAGTGTATTGGCAGGCAGGAGGGTGGTTTGAAGTGTGTATACTCTAATGCGAGGAGCATACGCAATAAGGTGGACGAACTTGCAGTCTGGATTGGTACCTGGGACTTTGATGTTGTGGCCATTTCAGAGACATGGATAGAACAGGGACAGGAATGGTTGTTGCAGATTCTGGGGTTCAGATATTTCAGTTACAGTGGAGAAGGTGGTAGAAGAGGGAAAGACGTGGCATTGTTAGTCAAGGATTGTATTACGGTGGCAGAAAGAAGTTTGATGTGTATCTGTCTATTGAAGTATTATGGGCTGAGATTAGAAACAGGAAAGGAGAGGTCACCCTGTTGGGAGTTTTTTTATAGGCCTCCAAAAAATTCCAGGGACGTAGAGGAAAGGATTGCAAAGATGATCCTGGATAGGAGTGAAAGTAACAAGGTAGTGGTTATATCGATTGAAAAAGCTATAGTTCAAGCACGTTAGAGGGGTCAGTTTTTGTCCAATGTGTGCAAGAAGGTTTCATGACACAG
Organism: Sphyrna mokarran; assembly: GCA_024679065.1. Taxonomy (NCBI): domain Eukaryota; kingdom Metazoa; phylum Chordata; class Chondrichthyes; order Carcharhiniformes; family Carcharhinidae; genus Sphyrna; species Sphyrna mokarran. The sequence goes on along the minus strand of JAGIQG010000005.1, from coordinate 51,638,073 downwards.
TATGTAGATAGGCCAACAAGAAGTGAGGCTACATTGGAGTTGGTACTGGGTAACGAACCAATCAGGTGTTAGACTTGGAGAGAGGTGAGCATTTTGGTGATAGTGACCACAATTCGGTTATGTTTATCTTAGTGATGGAAAGGGATAGGCATATACCAAAGGGCAGAAGTTATAGCTGGGGGAAAGATAATTACGAGGCTATTAGGCGGGATTTAGGATACATAGGTTGGAGTAGGAAACTGCAGGGGCTGGAAACATCTGAAATGTGGAGCTTATTCAAGAAGCAGCTACTGTAAGTCCTTGATAAATATGTACCTGTTAGGCAGGGAGGAAGTGGTTGAGTGAGGGAACTGTGGTGTACTAAGGAAGTTGAATCTCTGGTGAAGAGGAGAAAGGAGGTTTATGTAAAGATGAGACGTGAAGGCTCAGTTAGGGCACTGGTGAGTTATAAATTAGTAAGAATTTAGCAACACCAATTATTAATCCAACCGATTTATTTGATAGTAAAAAAGCGAGCTTTCAACACTCCCGTGTCTTCATCAGGCAAGTGCAGTGTTCTGGTCTGCAATAGCACACATCAGCACAGACAGTCAGAGATTGCTGATTAGAATGCGAATCCTTACATCTAACCTGCTATTCAAGTGTTAAAGTGGCTAACAATGTGTGTGAAGGGAATCCTGAGCATTGTTAGAGAATTGTGTATTTTCTCCAGACAGCACAGTAAGTGAGGTTTTTTGCTAACCCAGGCAAGTTACGGGGGTTACAGATAGTGTGTCATGAAGCCAAGATCCCTGTTAAGACCGTCCTCATGTGTGCGGAACTTGGCTATCAGTCTCTGTTCAGCGACTCTGCGCTGTCGTGTATCACGAAAGCCCCCTTGAAGAACATTTACCCGCAGGTCGGAGGCCGAATGCCCATGACTGCTGAAGTGTTCGCCCACAGGAAGGGAACTGTTTTGCCTGGTGATTGTTGAGCGATGCTCATTCATCCGCTGTCGTAGTGTCTGCATGGTCTCCCCAATATACCATGCTTCGGGACATCCTTTCTTGCAACGTATTAGGTAGACAACGTTGGCCGAGTTGCAAGAGTATGTACCGTGCACCTGGTGAATGGTATCCTCACGTTTGATGATGTCGTCCATGTCTATGATCTGGCATGTCTTGCAGAGGTTGCTGTGGCAGGGTTGTGTGGTATTGTGGTCACTGTTCTCCTGAAGGTTGGGTAGTTTGCTGCGAACAATGATCTGTTTGAGGTTGTGCGGTTGTCTGAAAGCAAGAAGTGGGGGGGTGGGGATGGCCCTAGCGAGATGTTCATCGTCATCAATGATATGTTGAAGACTCCGGAGAAGATGTCGTAGCTTCTCCGCTCCGGGGAAGTACTGGACAACAAAGGGTACTCTGTCCACCGTGTCCCGTGTTCGTCTTCTGAGGAGATCAGTGCGGTTTATCGTTGTGGCACGTTGGAACTGTCGATCGATGAGTCGAGCGCCATATCCTGTTCTCACGAGTGCATCCTTCAGTGTCTGGAGGTGTCTGTCACGATCCTCCTCATCTGAGCAAATTCTGTGTATACGGAGGGCTTGTCCATAGGGAATGGCTTCTTTAACGTGTCTAGGGTGGAAGCTGGAGAAGTGGAGCATTGTGAGGTTGTCTGTCGGTTTGCGGTACAGTGAGGTGCTGAGGTGACCGTCCTTGATGGAGATGCGTGTGTCCAAGAATGCAACTGATTCTGGAGAATAGTCCATGGTGAGTCTGATGGTGGGATGGAACTTGTTGATATCATCATACAGTTGTTTCAATGATTGTTCACCATGAGTCCAAAGGAAAAAGATGTCATCAATGTATCTAGTATATAACCTTGGTTGGAGATCTTGTGTGGTGAAGAAGTCTTGTTCGAGGCCAATAGTGGACTCAATGAGATAGCGAATGAACCAGAACAGCCGACAGAGGGATCCGCAGTGCAGCAACCGAAGAGGAATGAATCCAATTGGACTCCTCCGGAAGGCCGCTGCCCCCGACTGGACATGTATGCCCAAGCCATCAGGAGGTACGTGAACACCAGATTTATCAACCGCACTTACAAGACAGTCCCGAACATCACCCAAGTACAACGCAAGGTATCCGTGCTCTCAAGACCAACCGCAACATTGTCATCAAACCAGCAGACAAAGGAGGCGCCACCGTCATACTGAACAGAACGGACTACTGTGAAGAAGTGTACCGACAACTAAACAATGAGAAACACTACAGACAGTTACCAGCAGATCCGACCAAAGAACACACTCGTCAACTCAACACTCTGATCAAAACCTTTGATCCGGACCTTCAGAACACCCTCCGGGCTCTCATTCCACGTACTCCCCGCATTGGAGATCTCTACTGCCTCCCAAAGATACACAAGGCAAACATACCCGGCCGTCCCATCGTATCTGGCAATGGGACCCTGTGTGAGAACCTCTCCGGCTATATCGAGGGCATCCTGAAACCCATCGTACAAAGAACCCCCAGCTTTTGTCTTGACACTACGGACTTCCTGCAGAAACTCAGCACACATGGAGCAGTAGAACCAGGGACACTCCTTGTCACAATGGATGTCTCGGCGCTCTACACCAACATCCCCCACGACGATGGTATTGCTGCAACTGCCTCAGTACTCAATGCCAACAACTGCCAGTTTCCAGATGCAATTTTACAACTCATCCGCTTCATCTTGGACCACAATGTCTTCACCTTCAACAATCAGCTTTTCATCCAGACACACGGAACAGCCATGGGGACCAAATTCGCACCTCAGTATGCCAACATCTTCATGCACAGGTTCGAACAAGACTTCTTCACCACACGAGATCTTCAACCAAGGTTATATACTAGATACATTGATGACATCTTTTTCCTTTGGACTCATGGTGAACAATCATTGAAACAACTGTATGATGATATCAACAAGTTCCATCCCACCATCAGACTCACCATGGACTATTCTCCAGAATCAGTTGCATTCTTGGACACACGCATCTCCATCAAGGACGGTCACCTCAGCACCTCACTGTACCGCAAACCGACAGACAACCTCACAATGCTCCACTTCTCCAGCTTCCACCCTAGACACGTTAAAGAAGCCATTCCCTATGGACAAGCCCTCCGTATACACAGAATTTGCTCAGATGAGGAGGATCGTGACAGACACCTCCAGACGCTGAAGGATGCCCTCGTGAGAACAGGATATGGCGCTCGACTCATCGATCGACAGTTCCAACGTGCCACAACGATAAACCGCACTGATCTCCTCAGAAGACGAACACGGGACACGGTGGACAGAGTACCCTTTGTTGTCCAGTACTTCCCCGGAGCGGAGAAGCTACGACATCTTCTCCGGAGTCTTCAACATATCATTGATGACGATGAACATCTCGCTAGGGCCATCCCCACCCCCCCACTTCTTGCTTTCAGACAACCGCACAACCTCAAACAGATCATTGTTCGCAGCAAACTACCCAACCTTCAGGAGAACAGTGACCACAATACCACACAACCCTGCCACAGCAACCTCTGCAAGACATGCCGGATCATAGACATGGACGACATCATCAAACGTGAGGATACCATTCACCAGGTGCACGGTACATACTCTTGCAACTCGGCCAACGTTGTCTACCTAATACGTTGCAAGAAAGGATGTCCCGAAGCATGGTATATTGGGGAGACCATGCAAACACTACGACAGCGGATGAATGAGCATCGCTCAACAATCACCAGGCAAAACCGTTCCCTTCCTGTGGGCGAACACTTCAGCAGTCATGGGCATTCGGCCTCCGACCTGCGGGTAAATGTTCTTCAAGGGGACTTTCGTGATACACGACAGCGCAGAGTCGCTGAACAGAGACTGATAGCCAAGCTCCGCACACATGAGGACGGTCTTAACAGGGATCTTGGCTTCATGACACACTATTTGTAACCCCCGTAACTTGCCTGGGTTAGCAAAAAACCTCACTTACTGTGCTGTCTGGGGAAAATACACAATTCTCTAACAATGCTCAGGATCCCCTTCACACACATTGTTAGCCACTTTAACACTTGAATAGCAGGTTAGATGTAAGGATTCGCATTCTAATCAGCAATCTCTGACTGTCTGTGCTGATGTGTGCTATTGCAGACCAGAACACTGCACTTGCCTGATGAAGACCCGGGAGTGTTGAAAGCTCGCTTTTTTACTATCAAATAAATCGGTTGGATTAATAATTGGTGTTGCTAAATTCTTACTGAGTTCTTACCACTCCAATCCAACGCCGGCATCTTTACATCATGAGTTATAAATTAGGCAGGAAGGAGCTAAAGAGGGAGTTAAGAAGAGCTAGAAGAGGACATGAGAAGACTTTGGCAGATAGGAGAACCCTAAAGGAGAACCGTAAAGCTTTTTATAGATATGTCAAGAATAAAAGATTGGTTAGGACAAGATTAGGGCCAGTCAGAGACAATAGTGGGAAGTTGTGCGTGGAGCCTGAAGAGATAGGAGAGGCACAGAATGAATATTTTTCATCAGTATTCACGCAGGAAAAAATCAGTGTAATCGAGGAGAATACTGAGATACAGGGTTGTAGACTAGACAGGATTGAGATACAAAAGGAGAAGGTGTTAGCAATTCTTGAGAGTATGAAAATAGATAAGTCCCCTGGGCTGGATGGGATTTACCCTAGAATTTCTAGGAGGCTAGGGAAGGGATTGCAGAGCCTTTGGCTTTGATCTTCATGTCATCTTTGGCTACAGATATAGTGCCAGAAGACTAGCGAATAGCAAATGTTTTTCCCTTGTTCAAGAAGGCGAGTAGAGACTATTCTGGGAATTATAGACCGGTGAGCCTTACTTCTGTTGTGGGCAAAGTTTTGGAAAGAATTATAAGGGATAGGATTTATTATAGAGAAAAATAAATTGATTAGGGATAGTCAACATGGTTTTGTGAAAGGCAGGTCATGCCTCACAAACCTTATTGAGTTTTTTGAAAAGATGACCAAAGAGGTGGATAAGGGTAAGGCAGTTGACGTGGTGTATATGGATTTTAGTAAAGCCTTTGATAAGGTTCCCCATGGTAGGCTACTGCAGAAAATCAGATGCATGGGATTGAAGGTGATTTAGCAGTTTGGATCAGGAATTAGCTAGCTGATAGAAGACAGAGGGTGGTGGTTGATGGGAAATATTCAACCCGGAGTTCAGTTACAAGTGGTGTACCTCAGGGATCTGTTTTGGAGCCACTGCTGTTTATCATTTTTATAAATGACCTGGATGAGGATGTAAAAGGATGGGTTAGTAAATTTGCTGACGACATCAAAGTGGGAGGAGTTGTAGACAGTGAGGATGGATGTTACAGTTTACAGAGGGACACAGATAAGCTGCAGAGCTGAGCTGTGGCAAATGAGGTTTAATGCGGAAAAGTGTGAGGTGATTCATTTTGGTAAGAGTAACAGGAATACAGAATTTGGGCTAATGGAAGGACTCTTAGTAGTGTCGACGAGCAGAGAGATCTCAGTGTATATGTGCATAGCTCCTTGAAAGTTGGCACCCAGGTTGATAAGGTTGTTAAGAAGGTGTACTGTGTGTTAGCTTTTATTGGTAGAGCGATTGAATTTCGGAGCCGTGAGGTCATGTTGCAACTGTACAAAACTCTGGTGTGGCCTCACTTGGAGTATTGTGTACAGTTCTAGTCACCGCATTATAAGAAGGATGTGGAGGCATTAGAAAGGGTGCAGACAAGGTTTACCAGGATGTTGCCTGGTATGGTGGGAAGATCTAATGAGGAAAGGCTGAAGGACTTGAGGTTATTTTCATTAGAGAGAAGAAGGTTAAGAGGTGACCTAATTGAGGCATACAAGATGATTAGAGGGTTAGATAGGGTGGACAGTGAGAGCCTTTCTCCTCGGATGGTGATGGCTAACATGAGGGGGCATAGCTTTAAATTAAAGGCTGGTAGTTATAGGACAGATGTCAGAGGTAGGTTCTTTACTCAAAGGGTAGTAAGAGTGTGGAATGCCCTGCCCGCAGCAGTTGTGGACTCGCCAACTTTAAGGGTGTTCAAATGGTCAGTGGATAGGCATATGGATAACATTGGAATAGTTTAGGTTAGAAGGTCATTAGATTGGTTCCACTGGTCGGCGCAACATCGAGGGTCGAAGGGTTTGTACTGCGCTGCAATGTTCTATGTTCCACATTCTATGTCTACGTGGGTTTCCTCCAGGTGCTCCAGTTTCCTTCCATACTCCAAAGATGAGCATGTTAGGTGGAGGAGTCATGATAAATTTTTCCTTAGTGAGCCAGGATATGTAGGTTGTGGGAATGGCAGGATAAAAGTATGAGGTTATGTGTATGGGGCAGGAGGCAGACCTGGGTATGTTGCTCTGTTGGAGATTCAATGGGTGGAATGATCTCTTTTTTGCCTTATAGGGATTCTATGATGCCATGGTAAAAAAACAATGTTCATCTGAAAGGTCAAAGAATGGCGAGAGTTAGAATACTCTCAAAGGCCTTGAGTAGGGATGCATGAAAGAAAGGAATCATGGAAACACAGGATTTACAATGTTGAGTGACATGTTGCAGAAAAAGACACAGACGACTGAAGCAGCCAAACTGGTTCAGAACCAACAACGGTGGTGTGAATATATGCAGCACCACTTGTCATCGCTGAGCTGAGAGCTGGAAATTCGAATAGGAAACACAGTAACACCTGGGAAACTGCCATACAATCCAGATGTATTCAATAAAAAATGGAAGTTACATCAAAAAAAACTCTCTGCATCATATTCTATTCTTTCTCTTGTTTTTTTAAACCAATGATAGTATTGTAAACAGAATTATGGTTTTGATTGCTTTGTGGAGGAGTTACTGATTGGCCAGTATCTTGATTGGAAAAGGATACTGCAGGGCAGGTCACATGATACAATCGTGGCCTGATTTTAACCCAGCTTGTCCAATGAGGGCAGGGATTGGGGCTATGGTGGGGCAGATGGAAAGGAATTTAAAATATGTTATAAATCATGTTAAAAGTTAAAAAACATGCTCTCCCCACTGTTTCTGAGAGTGGCACCCACCCACCTCAAACAAGTGCCTCATGCACATGTAACAGCCATACACGCCTTCCACTATCCTGTCTCTCTCATACCACATTCTTGCAGAAGTTAAAATAGGGCATTAATTTCAATATGTAGGTCTTCAAATATGTTTTACACTCTACACATTTATTTCTAAATAATTTTTTCTGAGTTAAATTAAGAAAACAGATTACATATTAGAGAACAAGTATATTTTCAAACACATTTTTTAATGTGGTGTATATTTAAGTAACATAGAGATACCTTTAACTGTGAGACTAATGGTAAGTACTCGGGAGCTTACTTTTGTTTCCTAAATGAAGGAGCCGATCTAGGGCATCTTGTTAAAGTTATAGACTAAATAATATATTGTGCATTGCACTTCACAAATTAGATACATTGAACAATTCCCCTCCCATACAACTTGGGCTGAAAGGAATTTAATGACAGATAGATCCTGGCTCGTGTTTGCCTATGAGATGATTTCCTTGAAGTCTGGTAATGAGTTGTATTTGGCAGGATTAATGAGTATTATAATGGTAAATGGATGTTTGCAGCTCAGTCGTGTTCCATCACATAGTAACGTGGGGTTTCTAGTCCCTTGGAGGCCATAATTGGTGCCATTAATGCAGTTTTTAATTACATGTCTTCAAAAAATGAATTGGAACAAAAACAAAGGAGAACTGATCATCCCTTTGCAATATTTTTTGCCCAAAAGCTGACATCTTGAGTGCCTATAAACACACTTCTTACTCTTTTATAGTTTTTGCTGGCTGTGTTGCATTTTTATTAATTCAATAGAATTGCACTGTTTGACCCTTGTTTCTTTTCTTGATTTGTTTTAACCCTTTGAAGACACAATCTTCAACTTGCAGTAAATAACTATGTTTTCTATTTTGCCTTTTTTTTCGCATGAAACATATTCTGTTCAGTTTGCTACAGGGCACAATATGTACGAATGGACAAATGACATGGGAGAGGTTGGTGCCCAGAATGACTGAAACAAACTGAGCAATCAAGTCTTATTAATCAATTTAATTTTAAATAGGATGCAAAAATGCTTGTATGAAGCACAGTTTGGAGTTGACTTTCTGCTGCTTTGGAGATTTACGAGCTATACTGTGGTGATGCAAAGTACAATTTTCAGTACATGTCACTGGTGCAGTGCTACTTACAATAACCTGCATTTGAAAATGTCTTCAAAACACTTCACAAACTCATAATGAAGAAAGCTTTTTGGAATTTAAAATAAGAATATTAAAATAATGAATAATTATTGGGATTGCTGTTAGAGATAATTGCTGATAACTTTCTATAGTCCTGGTCATTTTCTGCCCCATGGGTTAGTGTGGGGCTTGTACTGAATTATTGCTGAATTGATGCAATGGGTTTTATGGGATTAGATCTAAAGTTATGCATCTATTGATGGCATCACTAAAACACTGTTATTGATTTTAAAAAATCAATGTATTGAAATTCTTTCAACTGATCTCCTAAAGAAACAAATATTTCAGTTAAGTACTTAATCTCTTACGAAAACAAACATCTCTATTAGTTTGAAACTGTTAGTCCATCTGCTCAATTAACAGGCACCCCACTGTGGTAATGATAGGTTGTAAAATCTGTCCAACAGAGTTAAATCCTTTGAAGTGTTCACTGTTTGAATGGATGTTAACAATTCCAATGAACCTTAATAGTTTCAATTAATGTTGGTAGTTGCAATGAGCTTTGCTGATTTTTTTGACAGTTTTACTGTTCTTTAATAACTTTGTGGGGGGGGGGGTTAATCCATTTGATCATAAAACTTATATTTAGATACGTATTTTAAAGCTTTAGAAATGGGCAAGTGTAGTTTGAATAGCAATATTTAATGTTAGTTATGAGAACTTTTCAGGCATGATGGGTAAACTGTAGCACAAAACCTTGTGTTTATGCTTTAACTGATTTTGTTAACTTTGAGATACAAATTGCGTTGCAAACCCTTGTACTGGGTGAGAAGTCCTCAGAAGGGCAATAGAGGACTGAAGTCCCAACAAATGTTGAATAAAGGCCTTTAGTCACTGGAACTCTCACACTCAAGCAGTCTCATCTTTTAAGCACATCAACCTTTACTTAATTCCTTAACAGTTTTGACAATCTTTAACAGCTTTAAAAGTTCCAATGAGTTTGTGCACTTTTTACATATTACATATACATACATATGTACAAATATTTATGTATACTTTTAAGTTCAATTCTGAAGAATATCTTGCCTCTCCAAAAGGATACTGGGCTATCTAAACAAATCGGTAATGTTCAAATATGCCCCTACCATGTTTAATTTACACATTTAGATTTCAGCTACCTATCTCACCAAAATCACATATAAGTGAAGCCAACTGCTCAATATGAGTAGCTGCCTTTATTAAAACCACGGGTATGCAATTTAGAACCCTATCCCTGCACAAATGGTGGAGATTGGATTTCCGTTCAGCAGAAATTCAGACCCATATCTCTGTAACACTTTGGTGGGTAGTTCCTTTGGCACAGTAACTCAAAAGATATTTGGCTTTTCTCATTTAAGACCTCATTGCACATAGCATTTTCCTGTGGTTTGGGTGGCATCCAACTTTTCCCTTCAGATCTTCATGCCAGCCTTTAACTTCTGGCCAACAAATGTTGTGCCAATGAATATATTTATTTTGAATAATTTCACAGTTGCTTATGCTGAATTTTTTCTACCTCGTTTGCCCTATCTTGCAGCATTAATCTTGGTATTAATTTAGTTGGGCGGTGATTGAATGAATGACATATATGTCTTGTGGGATTGCTGAAAGATGGGGATATTTGTTGGTGATGCAGCTTCTGTTAAGTAGAGAGGATACAACCTGTTGTAGACTCATGGTTTAGTTGGGAAAGACCTGAAGAGTATAGGACTCTCAAATGGTGAACTCTCACTGACCAATTAAAGTAAATCATAAAATTTAGAGTTTACTTATTAGTCACAAATAGGCTGACATTTACAGTGCAATAAATTTACTGTGAATATTCTCTAGTCGCCAAACTCCGGAGCCAGTTCGGGTATATTGAAGGAGAATTTAGCATGGCCAACACACCTAACTTGCACATCTTTCAACTGTGGAAGAAAACCCACATCGTCACAGGGAGAAAGTTCAAACTCCACACAGACAGTGACCTAAACCAGGAATTGATCCCTAGTGCTGTGAGGCAGCAGTGCTAACCACTGTGTCACCCCATATGCAACTGGCTGTGTTAAATATGAGAGCTAATACAGTCAGACTGATTCAGCAGTCATATTTTCACTAATTTTCCAGCCCAATTTTCCATTTTGTTGGGTCAATGTCACTGTTGTGGCTGTTCTAGAAAACTTGGCTGAGGGCACAGCTGCTTTTGGAATGCATGAGAATGGGGATGTTCCAGGACTGTCCTCTTCCCATTAGTTGTTTTCTTGTCCACCGCCATTTGTGGCTGGATAGGCATGCAAGAAATTATTCTTACTTTGTGGGATGGCTTAGCTCTGCATAAAACACACTGCTTTTGCTGTTCAACATAGTTGCAGTTCTTTATCATAACTTCACCGAGATTGATAATTCATTTTCATGTATGTCTGACGCTGCTCCTGACTTGCTTGCCCACACTCATTGAACCAAAGTTAAATTCCTTTAGCCTCATGGGAATGGCAGATTATGATAGGACATGCTGAGCCATGGGGCGTTACAGATTGTTGTTGAGTACAACTCCACTGGCCTATAGTTCTGCATGGTGTCAATTTTGAGTAGTTAGATCTGATCTGAATCTATTACATTTAGCATAATCATAGTGGCATGCAATATGATGGAGAGTGTCCTCAGCGTGATGGCTGGGATCTCTGTATCTCACTGCCTGAGTCATTAGTGGTGCAGTAGAAAACTGCTTTGGCCTTAAAAGGACATTTATGTATTATTAATTGTTTTATAAGGAAATTCATTCAAAGTGTGCATGGAAAAGAGAATAATGACCAGTTCATATGTAACACTAACATTGCATCATCGAAATTTATTATAAGATAATAAATAACCAATGATATGAATCCTATTTTGCAAATACTGCAGTTACAAAGTCATCAGAATTTGGAGTTAAATCTATTTGAAGCAGGCTCATATTAATGCATTTTAATATGGCAATGTCCTTCACATGCTTCCTAGAACACTCGTACGTAATACTTTTGTGTTACTTAAAGCTCTCCACCACTGAAAGCTTTCTCATCTCATGTCTGAGTCTGTTGTCACCTAATTGGTAGAGATTGATTGCCATGATGACTCCAAAGCTGTATTATCATTGTATCATGCCATGACCAGCATGACAGAAGGTGAACTATGTGAACCTTGATCTCTTCTTGTCCAGGAATTCATTTGTACCCGTAATCAGAAGAAAATTTATTGTCACCTCAGCAAATTTACTAGACAAATATATTCTACTCCATTTAAATGAGTCATCTTTCCAGGTGATTGACAGCCAAACTCAGACTTCCATTCCACCAAGGTAATACACAGAACATCTTCAAGTGTAATTGTCAGAAAGTTTCACATTTATAGACAACTAGTCAATATGCCATGGAGTTACACACGTATTATGAAGACTGATTGTAGTTATTCAGTTTAACTGATAAGATCAGCAGAATGAAACCAGTTTCAAAATAAAAGAATGTGGCAGGCCTGTGTTCTGCGACCATGGTTGGTCATGATTAGTTGCACATCCAATTTATTTTTTATTCATTCGTGGGACGTGGGCGTTGCCCGCTGATTAGCATTTATTGCCCATCCCTGGTTGCCCTTATTTAGAGAGCAGTTGAGAACCAACCACGCTGCTGTGATTCTGGAGTCACACATAGATCAGGCCAGATAAGGACAACTGATTTCCTTCCCTAAAGAACATTAATGAGCCAGATGGTTTTTCCAACAATCGACAATAGTTTCATGGTCATCAGTAAATTCTTAATTCCAGATAATTTTTATTGAATTCAAATTTCACCATTTGCCATGGCAGGATTTGAACTCGGGTCCCCAGAACATTAGCTGAGTTTCTGGATTAATGGTGTGGCCATAACACCACTACGTCATCATGTCCCAGGAACATTCTCCTGGGAACATTTGGGTAACTTTTCAGTGACCATTCTGTAACATGTGAATTGTTTAAAATATGGTCATGAGATAAATGCGGTCCAATGTAGTCCATACGTATACACAATTAGGATGATGGACAGAAAAAGAATCTTTGCTTTTCACAATCTTAATTAATGATATGGGTAAAGATTGAAAGGGTTATTTTTACTTAAATGTGAGGCAAGAAACTGACAAAATTTAATGGAGAGTAAAATTGTTTTGCAACAAATCCTGCCAATTTCCCAACAGATGGGCAAGTTTAACATTTCTTCTTGGGTCTCTGCTGATTTCTGAGGAATAGCTCCAATTTCCTGCCAGAATAAATGCAGGTGTCTGGAATAACCCCAAAGGATTTTTGAAACATGAGTGGTATTTGGCTATTTGTCTATGGAGGACGTTGCATAGGAGTCCAATCCAGTTCTTAATCAGCATCCTACCACTTTTTCACCAGACATACATCAGGAAATCCTGGCTAACTATTATTGTTTTTCCCACCACTGCCCAGTCCAAAATTAAGGATTTCACTTTGGGACTTTCACAACAGATTATAACTTAATTCTGCACTGGGCGATGCATTTGTCAGCTGAAGGCAGAAGAGCAGGAATTTGGCCAAGTGGGAAGTTAATCTGGAACAAGGTCAAAAATCACTTTCCTGACAGTGGGATGCACTTTAGGAATTAGCTTCTTGGGACTTTAGAGGTAGGTGTGACCTTATGATGACCTGTTTTGAATGTATTAGCAAGGCACGCAATCTCATTAAAAGCCACCATGCCAGAATTAAGTTCCCCTTCCTAATTAAGCTCGTCACCGATGAAAAATTAGAAAGTTCACTTTCACAATTGCAAACACTGGATGAGATAGACTTCTGCCATGATTAATGATGGATTACCATTGCATTGTCCTCTCTGCAAGTGCTAGCCAATGCTTGAGATCAGATGGGGGGAGTGCAAGTTGTGTGGAGAATGAGCAAGGAAGCGAGAAAAGGTTAGCAGGGAAGGATGAGCTGTAACCAGGCAAAGGTGGAAGGGATAGCGCAGGCTGTCCATGTTTCCTTGAAATATGGTTCCCGGGTCCTTCAACCCCAATGAGGTAACGTTGGGGATGGTGACTAACTTCTTGCCCACATATGAATTAGTAAGCTCTTCATGGTTGTATATTTAATGAGCTGAGTACTGCAAGATCACACATAGTCAGCCATTCTGCCCTTCAGTGGAAATCACTCCCACATATGCTACTGACTTCACAACGGAAGATTCCAGTCATTGTTTGAGCTGTTTGAAGTTTTTTTATCCCATTTCAAATGGTTTTTATGCATCTACTGATATTTACTTCAATATTGAGCTGTAAACACACCTCAGAATGCTTTACCTGTCTTGAAAAGAAAACAAGCATTAAAATCAGGAAGGAAGGAGGGGTGAATGGAATTATGAAATGGGTTGCTATCGTGGAAGAGAAATGTTTTGAAAAAATTTTCGAAGCAGAAAATTTGGAGGAATTTAGGGAGTTAATCTGGTGTGTAGGTAGTAATTCAAGAAGCCTCACTATCAGCACCTCAGTGCAACTAGGAACGGGCAATAAACCTTTGTTGGCACTCGTATCCACATTTCACAAACCTTGTTTTGAAATGCTTCTGCCCTTTTCCTGTGAAAGTCATTCATATCTTTCGAATGTTTCTTTATCATGCAGCATTTTCCATATTTACAAATTGTTAATTAATACTAATGGATCTAATGTCGGAATTAACCTGTCAAAAAGGTTAATTCATGTAATGTCAAAGGGTCTCAAAACCAAGTGGGCTGTTGGGGGCCAACCAAACCAGCCGAAAGAAACGAAGCTGGCTTTAGTGAGTCACTTACTTGTATATTTATCATTTTGCATAATGTTGTTTGTTTGTTCCTGTGGCTTCAAGAAAGGCTGATGTATTCAGGAAGGATAACAAGTCAGAATTAGGATATTAAAGGCCCATTGCCAACACTCATCAGCTATAGGGCTGGATTTTTATGATGGTGGAAACTTGGTGGCCAAATCAGAGTCAACTGGGAATACATCCTTGCCGACTCCAGCAGCTCCAAAGGTTCTGCTGAGTATTGACTGGCATAAGGCAGGGCTTCTGCTCTCACTTGGGAGGAAATCCCACTTTGAGAGAAGCCAGCCAATCAGAGAAGCCAGCAGCTCCCTTGTCTCTCCAGACACAACACTGCAGTGACCCAAACAGGCACTACAGGAAGCTGCCTCAAACTTAGGGGTGGTCTGAGCAAACTAATTTTAAATGAGTGTAAAACTGGGAGAGTTTCAGATCTGTGTTTTGGGCAAGTTTAAAAATCTAATCTTAAGGCAAAAAATAATGCACAATCTTTTTCCTGCCAAAACAGAGATCTATCAAGCGTCACTCTCCCCCTCACCATGCTATTGCTGATTTACCCCCTTTCTCCCCCACGATCACTGGATTCCCCTGTTGATTATTCCCCCTTCACCCCCCACCATGCCCCCGGACTGGCTTATCATCTCCAACTCAGCTGATCACCGCATGAGCTCCTGGCCTTGCAAACCACTGATGCTGAGTACACAACTCCCCCTGTGCATCCTTCCCGAATCCCATTGTAGGGTATGCAGCTCTCCTCCACTTTCCCTTAGGCCCTGCTCCCTCGGCACTGCCCAGTGTTCAGGTGCCTAGTGGACAGTGCCAGACTGACATGCCCAAGAGGCAGTGTCTTCCCTGCCCCCAACCTCTAGGGCAACCTCAATTGCCTCCAATTCTATCAATGAGGCCATCATGATAGGTTCCTGTTGATGGGAGCCATACTTGATCCTCAACAGCAAGGATCACTAAACATAAGGTAGAGTCCCGGGCTCACAAATAATATTTAAATCACATTGAGAACAGATTTCAATATTATAATCAGCCTTGTAGACGGGAAGAGCATAAACCTGATTTTCAAGTGCAAACAGGCAGTGATCCAAGGTGGGAACCGAACTCGAGTTCCTGGCGCTGTGAGGCAGCAGTGCTAACCACTATGCCACCATGCAGCCCTATTATCTGTAGGTTCAAAATTTCATTTTTGATGTTTGTGTCACAGCTGACAATGCGACATGACAAACATCCTTATTTCTGAGGCTGACGATAACTCACTTGTGAATTTGTCACTCCCCAGTTATCCAGTTACCCTCATTTGTGGAGGTATTTATCATATCTCACAGAATCCGTGACAACTTCTCTTGCGGTTTAACATGCTGGAATATTTTTACTCCATGTCAGTGGGTTGCTCAGCCTATTTACTGTGTAAACCTTAATTAAAATTATGTTAGAATAGTTGTGGATTTTAGTGACATACCCAAACAAAATGCTTCTGGCTTTAAGTGCTTAGATGACTTGATGCTAAGTGACACGTACTTTTTTAATGCATTTTTCTACATGAATATGTTTTCTTTTTCCAACTATGTATTCCTGCTAAATTTCCACTGATTTTTGTTCTAGAAATTTGCATGAACAATGTAATTAAGAAAAGAAAGGTTTGCAAGTTTACATGACTGGGTGGAATAGAATATTAACACTATCATTTTGCACACATTCATCTACGATTTATGAAGGTAAGAAATATTAGAACTATTTAATTCACGTTAAAATTTATGTTTGTGAGGTATAGAGAGGTGAGTAATTATTTACCAGTGACAGCAAATACATTATATCAGATGTAAACTGCAAAGGTAAATTTTAACCAGAGGAGGAAATAGGATAAACAGCCTGAGCAAAGAGTTTTGCTTCTCAGCAAGAAAAGCTTTGGTGAAACAACCCTCACATCACTTAAATTTATTATCTTGAGGTGCACAACTTCCACTTATCTGTTGCCTATCAACAAGTTTAGCATGCCGCAATAAAAACAAGGAGGCAATACTTTTAGTTGCCTTTGAAAGAGCAGATGGAAGAGTGATAAAGGTAAACTGTATTTTGGAAATATTTTGGAGGTCCATTCTTAGATTTGATGGAGTGGCAGCTCCAGTTTTGGATCAGGATGCAACTAACAAAGAGGGTGGATGCGTGGTCTCTTTAAGTGGCACACTTGTGAAATTGCAGACATGATTTTTTATGACTGTTAGAATATGAGTTTGATTTGTTTCCTCCCCCTTGCTGGATTGTTCAGAGACTCTGTCAGAGATCACAGAAAGTAATTTTTCCCATCAATCTCTGCAGTGCAGACTTGCACGGATGGAGTGGAAAAGGGAAAGGGAGGGGGGAGGGGGCAGCAGAAATCAAATCACTTAATTGCAGCATTTTTCATCAACGTCTTTTGTTTTATGGTGGTGGGACTCTGAAGTAGCCGCCCGTGATTCATGGCTGCCACAGCCGCCGCTAGCAGTTCAATCCTTCATTCTGGGCAGTTTGGAACTGGAAGTACCCACACAATTACTTTGATGAATATGACTTGTTTGTTTTCCCACCCGCCCCCCCCCCACCTTCTCTTTTTTTTAGTAAGGGGAGGTTGTAAGGCTGATGGGAGGTATAAAGATGATTCTGCCTCACACAGGCAGTTTGAACATTTGCATATGGGATCATGGAAATGTCAAAAGATTCTCTAGTAAAACACTGACATGTTAGATGACTTCTGAATCTTGTGCCATTGCATGGAAGAGGGAGAAGAACAAATTGAGAGCTTTTTTCTGGTGCTGCTTCATCAACACAAAACATAACCTCCTGACACAGGAGGTAAGGCTTTAGAGAGAGTCATAATTTCTTTATTAACACTTCCATAGCCACATTGCTTTTTGGCATTTGTAACTTATAATTTCTACATCCATTTTCTGATGTTTAAATCTGCATTGAATTGTTAAATACAGTGTAGCATTCTTGTGGCATGTTACAATGAGTAGACACCACAACAATATTGCCATTGACCCAGCAGCTGCAATATTATGCAGTATATCCTGTACACATTTCAGTTAATGTATTCTGGTACAAAATGTTTAAATTTGCCATCTTATTCTAATTTACAGAAACATTAGCTTTTGTTTGGCTGTGTTAATTCATGTGAGATTTTATTGTCCAGGTCACTGTAGTTCACTAAAGAACGCTGTTGGTAGGGTGGAGTAGCAACCTGTCTAATCAGCCACTGCGCAATGTTATTCCATTGCACAGATGGAAGCCATTCAGCCCATTCTGCACATGCCAACTCTTTGCATTACTTCAACACTGCTGCTGTTTTCTGCTTGCCCTGCAAATGTTTCTTTTTCAAGTGTATATCAGATTCCCTTTGAAAGTTGCTGTTGAATCTGCTTCCAGGCAATGCATTCCAGACCACAGCAATTTGCTGTGTCAAAGCAAATCCTTCCCTCTGGTGTTTCTGTCCATTACCATAAATCTGCGCCCACTGATTAAGCCCTCCTTTTCCAGTGGAACGGTTATTCTTGAACACTAAGTTCTTAGGTAGATTGTGATCTTTCCAATCTGGGTTTTATGTTTGGTGATATATTAGTCACACCCAGTATATTTATTGGTGTGATTGGGCTGATTAGTGTATTTTTCCAGCAATGTCACACAAACAATCTGACATTTAACAGTTCAGAGGATGGTGCCTCTATGTGTGAAAAAGTTTTCAGACAGGTAATCCTGATCCAGCCAATTCTCCAAAACTAGCAGATTCAAACAAGGAGAAAAGAAAAAGAAATCATTGCATTTATACAGCACAGATTCACATTGCCAAAATATCTTGAAATGCTTCACATGGGGAAAATCTTCATTTTTATTGAGGAAGAGACAATGGTATTGGGACAATGGCAAATCATGGGAAGAAAATATTTGAAGTTATATGATGTCCTCATGACCCCAAGATGTCCCAAAATACTTTAGATTAAGTAATCTTTGAAGTGTTGCGATGTAGTTTAAAGGTTATTTATCAGTGTCACAAATAGGCTTACATTAGCGCTGCAATTTAGTTACTGTGAAAATCCCCTTGTTGCCACACTCTGGAGCCTGTTTGGGTACAGTAAGGGCAAATTTAGCATGGTCAATGCACCTAACCAGCATATCTTTCGGACTGTGGGATGAAACTGGAGCACCCAGAGAATACACACGCAGTCACAGAGAGAATGTGCTAACTCTCACAGACAGTAGCCCAAGCGGGGAATCAAACCCAGCTCCCTGACACTGTGAGGCAGCAGTGCTAACCAATGTGCCACCATGCTGCCCCAGTGGAACAGGCACCTGCCAATTTGCACACAAACAGCAAAGTTATAATGACCAGATAATCTGTGGTGTCAATTAAGGGATATACATTTACCAGGGTGAATTCCTAAACTCTACAAAGAATGCCATAGCACTGTCCACCTAACCAGACAGATGGTACTTAAGTAAAACATTGCATTTGAATGATGCTACCTGCGACAATGCACAAATTTCGTCTGCATTGTACTGAAAATCCAGTCAGGACTATCTGCACAATTCTCTGGACCAGGGCTTGAACTTACAGCCTCTGAGAGAAGAAAGAATATGGCCAACACAGTCAGTGCTGACTGTTCATTATATGCTGGCTGTACCTTTACTCAGAACAATACACAATAAATGAAGAGCTGCTCATTCAGGTATTTTGGGGACTTTGGGTTTGGGCACCAGACATTCTAGCAGCGCCCCAGGAAGCAGGGCATGCAATCTTAACGCCAACTGAAGAGGAACAGAAAATGCTGGAAAATCTCAGCAGGTCTGACAGCATCTGTGGAGAGAGAATAGAGCCAATGTTTTACTCTCTCTCCACAGATGCTGTCAGACCTGCTGAGATTTTCTATCATTGGTTTTGTTTTGGATTCCAACATTGCTTTTAAGCGAATGAAGAGATACTGCCCACCACTAAAGGACTGCTATTTTGTGGATTTTCAGTGGTTTGTTGCACATTAGTTCCATTCATGCATTGAACTTTGGATGTTAAAGGTATGAGTCTGAAGTCTGGCCCTAATAAAAAAAGACAAAGTTATAAAGGAGACAAAATTATGTATTTTTGTAAGCCTCTCTTGAAAAACAAGTACTACATATAAAAATTGATCATCTGCTGTATTCTGTATTGCTGAGGCAATATTATGAGGCAGATATCAAATAACACAAAATTTAGGTTAAATAATAAATTTTGCCTGCAATCTATATGCAGATTCCCAGTGCTCAACATTTTATACTATTCCACAGCACACCAGGGACATAATATGCTTCACATCTCTGTACTAGAGAATATGGCTCCTATGTCTGAAACTAGCTGATGCTCATGGTGCTTAACACAGTAGTTTTACTCCCATACATCTGCTGTATTGAATGTGGTTCTCAGACTTTTGCTTTTATTAAACATAGCAGAGGTGTGCAGGATTAATTCATCTATGTATTCCCATCTATGGATGCTATCCACACTTTGTGCTGTCTCAATAAAGCAGCTAGCATAATTAAGCACACCACACACCCCAGACATTCTGTCTTCCACTTTCTTCTGCTGGAGAAAGATACAAATCAGAGGTCTCGTACCAACCAACACAAGAACAGCTTCTTCCCTGTTGCCATCAGACCTTTGAATAGACCTACCCCATATTAAGTTGAGCTTTCTCTACACCCTAATTATAACTGTAACACTACATTCTGCATTTTGTCCTTTCCTTCCCTATGAATGGTCTGCTTTGTTTTTATCACACAAGAAACAATACTTTTCACTGAATACTAAAATCTGTGAAAATAATAAATCAAATCAAATCAAAGTTAATATCAGTAGATATATGTGATGGTCCAATGCTGAAATGGCAGTGCCTATGATCCCTTGGTGTAAGACCAAACATTTTAGGATAATTTTAAATAAGCATATCTTCTATCATCTCGGTGAGTTTCAAAAGAGAATGTACATTATGATATATACACAAGACATTGTGCTGGAATAGGTCTGCTGCACCAATAGGAGGAATTAAAACATTTGCGTATAATACAATGTCACACTACGGGGTCTAAAAATCCAATGCAGTGGGTAGGATGTTTATTTTAGGTTGGCAATACATGTCCACCATAAGGCATCAATAAAAGGGACCAGGTCCCATACCTATGTCTGGAATGGACAGGAGCCTTATGCCTGCATGATAACCCCTTTGTTAAATTGATCTGCTCTGAATCAAATTGACAGCACAATGTGGTCTACTGAGAACCTAGCCTCCTGAACAGGATCACTCTCAGTGGTAAAAGGTAAGTTTTATAGCTTAGAAGCTAGTAAAATGGCATAGAAAGATATGCAGGTAAAAATAGAAACAAAATACTGCAGATGCTGGAGTTCTGAAATAAAAACAGAAAGTGCTGGAAAAGCTCAGCAGGTCTGGCCACACCTGTGGAGGGAGAAACAAAGTTAATGGGTGGGATTTTACAGCCTCGTTCATCCTGAAATTTTATAATTCTGCCTGAGGTCAATAGACCTCTCCGTGGCTCAATCTCCACCCGTTCCGATTTCCATGGTGGACGCGCTGGTAAAATTACAACCAACATGTTGGGTGGGATTTTCCAGACGTGCTCGCCCCAAGGCCTGAAAACCCTGCTTGTGGTCAATAGACCTTTGCATGGTTTGTATCCCACCTGCTACAATTCATGTGGCGAGCGAAACAGAAAATTCTGCCCATTGAGCCCAAAATTGACTCTTCTTCAGAATTAAAGAGAGGTCAAAAAGTGATAGTTTTTATGCTGTTGACAAAGCAGGGAGATTCAGTTGGAATAATAGGGGAGTCAGGAATAGATCAGAATGTGGAGGAGATTAAGTGACAAAAATGTTTTGGAGCAAAAGGCAAAAAAGGAATGGTAATAGAAGTAGCCATGAAACAAAGCATTGATCTTGAGTATGCATTAATGGCAAAATAAAGGTGGGATGGAAAGTGAGGACAAAGGAATCCTGTCATTGTTCGGGGGAGGGAAGGTAGTGGGGGATGGGGGGGGAGGCATAGGACTGAGAGCAGAAGTGTGAGTTCCCCACTGAGGGAGAAGGAGAGCATGTTGAAAGTGCTGTGATGAAAAGTAGCATCATTAGAACAGATTTGGTGGATTTAAAGAAACTGTGAGAATTGAATGGAGTCCAGTTCGAAGCCTGATATGAGATGGTGCAGTCAAAGTAGGTTGGCATTTGATAGGTTTCTGATTAGTTTTAGCAGACAGTCTATCCCAGAAATGGAGAGAGAGAAGCCAAGGAAGGGAAGGGAAGTACTAGATATAGACTGTGTGAAGTTGAGGCATGAAAATTGGAAGCAAAATTGACAAATATTTTCAGTTTTGGATATACTGGAAAAAGGGTTGTGGAAGGGGCCCTTATTAGAACTGGAACAAGGAATGTTAGACATACCCCACAAAAGATCAAGCATAGCTGAGGTCCATGTAGCTACTCAAAGCTGCATGTTTTATTTGGAGGAAGTGAGAGAAGCTAAAAGAGAAATTATTCAATGAAGGGCAAGTTCAGTTTGGCAGGAGAAGATGGTGGCGGTGGTGGATGGAGATTGTATGGGCTTCCATTCAAAACAGAAGCAGAGAGCTTTCAGACCCTCCTGGTGGAGGATGGAAGTGTAGAAGGATTCCATGTCCATAGTGAAATGGAGATGGTTGGAGACTGAACAAAGGGAAAGAAAATAGACTCAAGGTATGAATAAGTTGAATAAATAAGTTGAGTGGAGCAGGAAAAAGCTGAAAGATGGATCTATCAGAACAATTCTGTTTCTGGATGTTGGGAAGGGGATAGAAGTGGTCTGTGCGGGATTGAGGGACTACAAAAGCTGGAGAAACAGACCCTTTTTATTTGTTTTTTCATAAGATCTGGGTGTCACTGGCTATTATTTATTGCACATCCTTATTTGTCCTTGAGAAAGTGGTGATGAGCCACCTTCTTGAACCACAGTAATCTCTGCCTTACACCCACATTGCTGTTAGGAAGGGAATAGCTGCTTTACAACATATTCCTGTTGCACCATTTCCACTTTGTAAATTCTATATAAAATATATCTATTTAAAATATACCTACCTAACTATGGAGTAGGGAGCACATATATTGCATCATTGAAGCTTTGAAGATTATTCCAGCTCCTATTCTGCACTCACCTCCCTTGCTTACTTTCTTCCCCTGCTACCCACCAGCAAAGGCCTACCACCTGGTTTGGTGTGGCAAATTCACAGGAATGAACTCCGATTAAAAACTGATTCAAAAATAATGCTGTTTGGACATGGCTTCGTCTATTTGGGTTTGCATTTTGATTTCCAACAGTTTTGCAGAAGTGGCTCCTGTGTGGATATTAATCAGCATTTGGGAGGATTTCTATTCATAAGTTGATGACTGTATACTGGCAATAAGTTGGCAAAAATCCCCTCATCACTGGTGAGTTCTGAGTCTGTCGTCCCTATGGCTGACATGTTCTGAACAGAGAAAACAGTGGCTGTGCACATTTGAAAAGATTCATTTAATGTATGATTTCGCTGCTACTGAAATTGATTGAAAAGAAGACTCACTGTTCCATCAGTAGAAAACATAAAAGTACCACAGGAGGCTCAAAAGTCTACATTTTAAAAATGAGATTCAAAACTTTCATATTGTCAATTTGCACTATTCTTCAAGTCTCCTCCAGCTTAGACAATCAACTTAACACAGCACAGAAGACCTGTTGAATCTGAGGCAGTGTTATGTCTCCAGAGCTGTATGTTTTGATGATGTTTGTAACTTAAGATCTGCTGATGTCTTGCTTCTGCTTTGAGATGATAAAAGTATCAAGATTTAAGGGGAAAAGCGGTTGAAGGGTAGGCACTGGCTTCAGCTGCAGAATTAGGGTGAAACATTCTGTTCAGTTTTGTCTTGCTCACATGAAGACTTCAAAGAACCAAGCTTTAACAGTGTTAAATCCTGTACTATTAGCTCCAGGGTAACCAATATGTTGGCACAATGACTCACTGTAGCAGTATCATATAATTACAGAATAAGAGAACCTTTAGGTTTGTTCTGTAGAGAGTGGGTTTAGCAGGATAAAGTCATCACTTATTGTCTTTTACATTGAGCCACATAGTGGACAACTTTAGCCTCTATTTCTGAGGTATTGACCCACACTGAGTCAACAGTTCCCCACAGCAGCAAGTTAGCCGATTTTTCTCAATCGGCAAAATCTTTTGCTATGCCACACAGCATAAGTAAGAATGATTTCCGTTGAGAGCTCCACCTTTCTCCATTGCTTTGAACAGGTTTGACAGAACCCAGAAGCTGTGGGCCCTGATTCCTGCGCAGTTCTGACAGAGTCGTGACAGCATGCGTTTTAGGAAACTAATGAACCAAACCTACTCTCTTCAAATCTGAAACCTGACTGCATTAAAGATAGAACAAAATACATTTGGAACACAGCAAGTGATCACCTTTAGGGCTGTACTCTGATTGACAGACTGTTGCTGTTGCATGGAGCATTGCAAACACCAGAACCGAGCAATCAGGTCTTGGGGCTTCAGATCACCGAACTCAAGTCTGAAACTGAAAACAAATTCTGATTTTGTACTCTGTGCAAGTCGATTTTGAGGCAGCACAGATGCATTCTCCTCCCCCACTCCATTTTCCCCTGGCACTCGACCACTTGGGAATTTGAAAGCACATTCACCTCCACACTCGCAGGGATTGGATCCAGATGTAATTACATAAATGCTGTCCCCACTCTGCGACTGATTGGACCACCAACACCTTTAAAGATGAAGGATGTGTAGCCTGCCACTAGACTGGCAGATGTGTGATTCTCTCTGCCTCAAAGCTGCCAGGTAGCCAACCTCCCCTCCCTTATTCTTCGCCAGGCTTCAAAAATATGATAAAAACTCGCTGGTTGCAACATTCACCTCCCCAGAGCAGTGGATGCCAGCTTTTGTTGGAAATTCCACCCTGCTCCTGCCAGTCTCTGTACAGTGCATGCCCAACACTATCCCTTTGAGACCTTAAACCCATGTCCCAGAAATATGTAGAATAGGCAGAACATGATGCTAGTCAAACTGATCTGGCGCCAGAGCTGCTATTTGTGATCTCAATATTTTAGATAAATCCATCTCTTAAACATGCACAGCTGAACATGCCTTCAGCAGCACATGGGACCGTACCTCCATCCCTACCAGCATTATTTAAAGGCATTATTAACAATTTGTAGGTTAGTTGCCTATTACTTCCTGAAAGCTCTTCATGAGTTTGTGGAATTACAGATTTTTTTCCCTAATTCTTTCACTTGATTGTGGGTATTGCCGGCCAAGTTAGCATTCATTGCCCATCCTTAATTTTCCGTTAAGAATATGATGGTGAACTGACTTTTTGAACCACTACAGCCCATGTGATATAGGGTACACCCACAGTGCTGTTAGGAAGGGATTTCCGAGATTTTGACTGAGCAAAGGTGAGGAATGGCAATAAATGTAACTGTGTATGTCTTTATATGCCCTGTCTCTGAACAGAACTTTGACGAAGAATCGGTGTGTTCTGAAAGCTTGTGACATTTACTATCAAATAAGCCTGTTGGACTTTAACCTGGTGTTGTTTACATCTTACTGTGATATATTTACAAATCAGGATAGTGTTTGAATTGCAGCAGAGCTTTCAGGTGGTGATGTTCCCATATGTCTGCTAACCTTGTCCTTCTCGGTGGGAGATATCACCAGTTTGGAAATGCTCTTGAAGGATCCTTGATGAATTGCTGCATGCATTTTGAAGATGGTACACACTGCTGCTACTGCATCGGTGGTGGAATGGACAAATGTTTAAGGTGGTGGCTGGGATGCCAATCAAGTGATCTGCTTTGTTTAGATGATGTAAAGGTTCTTTAATGTTGTTGGAATTGAACTCATCAAGGCAAGTGGAAAGCATTTCATCACACTCATGACTTGTGCCTTGTAGATGATAGACAAGTTTTGGGGAATCATCACAAAATTCGGGGCTTCTGACCTGTTCTTGTAGCCGCAGTATTTATATGGCAGGTCCCAATTCAGTTTCTGGTAAAGGGAACCCTCAGGATGTTGATAGTGGAGGACTCAGTGATGATAGTGCTACTAAATGTCAAGGAGAGGTGGTTAGAATCTCTTTCGCCGGAGATGGTCATTGGTTGGCACTTACGCAATGCAAAAGTTACTTGCCTCTAAATAAAAACTGAGCCAGGACTCCTTGATGCCTCACTCAGTTAAATTCAGTCACACTCACCTCATCTCTGGAGTTCAGCTCTTCTGTCCCCTTTTGGGTCAAGGCTGCAAGAAGAACAGGAGCTGAGCAGCCCAGGTGGAACCCAAGCCAGGCATTAGTGAATGGGGTTATTGCTGGGTAATTGTCCCTTCTTATCGTTGTCCATGGCCACTTCCACCAATTCAATGATTGAGAGTACATTGATAGTGCAGAATTGGCTGGGTTGAATTTATGCTGCTTTTTGTGGATAGGACATACATGATTAATTTTCCTTTTTGTAGCTGTATTAAAACAGCTTGGCTAGGTACGTGTCAAGTTCTGGAGCACAATTCTGAAGTACTATTATACTATAAGACTTTGGGGCCCATCGCATTAGCTCTGCCATTCAATCATGGCCAACATCTTTCTCATCCCCATAATCCCTGATCCCCTTATGAATCAAGAACCTATCCATTTCTGTCTTAAAGACACCTAATGAGCTGGCCTCCACAGTCTTCTGTGCCAAAGAGTTCCACACATTCACCGTTCTGTGGCTGAAGAAATTCCTCCTCATCTCTGTTTTAATCTCTACCTCAGGTTGTACCCTCTGGTTCTAATTTTTCCTACAACTGGAAACATCCTCTCCATGTCCACTCTATCCAGGCCTCGCAGCATCCTGTAAGTTTCAATAAAAGCCCCTGCTTCTAAACACCAACAAGTACAGACCCAGAATCCTCAACTGTTCCTCATACAACAAGCTCTTCATTCCAAGAATCATTCTTGTGAAGCTCCTCTGGAACCTTTCCAAGGCCAGCACATCCTTCTTTAGATACAGGGCCCAAAACTGTTCACAGTACTCCGAATGGGGTATGACCAGACCCTTATAAAGTTTCAGAAGTACATCCCTGCTCTTGTATTATAGCCTTGTCGACATAAATGCTAACATTGCATTTGCCTTTCTACCTGCTGACTGAACCTGCACGTTAACCTTAAGAGAATCTTGAACAATGACTTCCAAGTCCCCTGTGCTTCTGATTTCCAAAGCATTTCCCCATTTAGAAAATAGTCTATGCCTCTGTTCCTCCTTCCAAAATGCATAACCTCATACTTTTCCACATTATATTCCATGTACCACTTTGCCCATTCTCCTAGCCTGTCCAAGTCCTCCTGCAGCCACACCCCTCCCCCAACATCCTCAATACTACCTGCCCTTCTATTTATCTTTATCATCTGCAAAATTAGCAACAGTGCCTTCAGTTCCTTCATGCAAACCATAAATGTATATTGTGAGAAGTTGTAATCCCATAATTGACCCCTGATGCACACCACCAGTCATCAGTTGCCATCCTGAAAAAGACCCCTTTATCCCCACTTTCTGCCTTCTGCCAGTCAGCCAATCCTCTATCCATGCCAGGATCTTACCTTTAACACCATGAGCTCTTAACTTATATAACAGTCTCCTTCTTAAACATGGTGTTACATTAGCGACTTTCCAGTCCTCAGGGACTGCCCTGCTTCCAGTGATTCCTGAAAGATCACCACCAATGCCCCAACAATTTCTTCAGCTATCTCTTTAGAATCCTGCGGTATAGCCCATCTGGTCCAGGTGATTTATTCACCTTCAGACCTTTCAGTTTACCCAGAATTTTCTCTGTAGTGATGGCCAATACACTCACCTGTGAGCACGATCCCCATGGAGCTCTGGCATCCCACTGGTCTCTTCCACCGTGATGACTGATACAAAATAACTATTCAGTTCCTCTGCCGTTTCTTTGTTTGCTATTATTACTTCTCCAGTCTCGTTTTCAAGTGGTCCAGTGTCTATTTATGCCTTTCTCTTACCTTTTATATATGGAAAAACACTTTTCCTAACTTTTATTTTTCTTGCTAGCTTACACTGATATTTCATCTTCTCTCCCCTTCTTGCTTTTTTAGTTGTCCACTGCCTCACTTTTAAAGGTTTCCCAAATATCTGGCTTCCCACTAATCCTTGTCACTTTTGCTTCTATGCTCTCCTTGACTTCCCTCGTCAGCCATGGATGCCTCGTCCTTCCCTTAGCATGCTTCCTCCTCCTTGGGATGAATTTCTGTTGTTCTTCCCGAATAACTCCCAAAAACTCCTGGTCATAGCTGTTCTACTGTCTTCATTGCTAGGCTCCCTTTCGAATTAACTCTGGCCAGTTCCTTCCTCATATCTTTGTAGTTACCTTTATTTAATTGTAATATTATTATATCTGATTCCAGCTTCTACCTCTCAAACTGCAGGGTAAATTCTATCAAATTGTGGTCACTGCTCCCGAAGAGTTTCTTCATCTTAAGTTCCCTAATCAGGTCTGCCTCATTACAGATCACCAAATCCAGAATTTCCTGTTCCCTCGTAGGTTCTGTCAGAAGCTGCTCCAAAAAACCATCTCTTAGATATTCCACTAATTTATTTTCTTCAGATATATTACCCACCTGATTTTCCAAGTCCACCTGCAGCATATTGAAGTCCCCCATGATTATTGTAATATTGTCTTTTTTTGCCCTTTCTATCTGCTGATTTATTTTTTGCCCCACGTCCTAATGATTGCTAAGGGGGCCTGTACATAACTCCCATCAGGGTCTTTTTACCTTTGTGATTCTAAACTTCTGATCCTAGATGGATGATCCTTCTTGCTATTGATTTAACTTAATTCCTTTTTAATAATGCAACCCATTCTAATGTTGTCGGAATATTGTCAGGGGCCATACTCTCTGCAGTATCCAGTGCTTTCAGCCATTTCTGGATACCATATGGAGTTAATCATCTATGATGCCAGGGACCTCAGGTGGAGGGTAAGATAGACCACACACTCGGCACTTCTGACTGAAGATGGCAAAAAATGCTTCAGCCTTATTTTTTGTTTGCACTGATGTGTTGGGCCCTCCTCTTCTAGTGAGTTGTTTAATTGTCCATTAAATACAGCGGGATGGGGCAAGATTGCAGATCCATTGATTGAGCTTAGCCCTTCTACCTCATGTTGTTTCTATTGCTCAGAATACAACTGTGTAGCAGTTTCATCAGGTCAACATCTCATTTTTAGATATGCTTGGTGCTGCTCTTGGAATGCCCTCCTGTACACTTCCTTGAACCAGAGTTAGTCCATTTGCTTGATGTTGATACTGATGCCATTTTTGTTTTAAGATAGGGAAGGCAAATGCAACATGAAGAATGTATTCATCCATCTAGAGAAGGGTTATTAATCAGGGAGGAAGTCTGCTCGGATTTGTGAGGTCCCTGGGAAATACATACAAAAGATAAGGGATAAGAAGCAGAAAGCAATATACAGAGTCAGTTTCAGAGTAACAGAAGAAACTAAGCTGGAGAGGCAGCCAGCAGAAAGAGTTGACCAAGGGAAGATGGGTAAAATTGACAGGCCACTCCATAATGGTGCTATTGAGTTCATGCAAGCCTGCATCACAGCTGGCAAGAAGCAATGTTACCGCAAATTCAAAATACTGAACAGAAACACTGGGCCTATTAAAACACTGGGACAAATTTTCTTGTTCTACTCGCCACGGCAATTGTAGCTGGTGAGGGATGGACTGTTGAAAGGTCCATTGAACTTGGATGGGATTTTCCTGTTTCAGGACAAGCTTGTCCAGAAAATCCCGCCCACTAAGTTAAATTGGAAACAACTTAAAATGGAGCAACTTGAAATGAAGACTTGCAGAACAGTTAATGGCAAATAGTTTTGAAAAGCAGCCTACGTTTATAGCTGGCAAAAATCATCAGCCCTCCCCCATTCAAAATTTATTATAAAATAGTTTATAAAATAGTTTATTTTGTCCTCATTCCTCCTCCTGAAATCTAACACTTAATGCTTCTTTGGGTTAAATTTTTCCCATCATTCATCAGCAATTTCACTCGTCTATGTCATCTTGAAGTCTGCTACCATTCTCTTTGCTATTCATTACATTTCCAAGTATTATATCATTTGAACACTTGGAAACCGTGCCTTGTATAACCAAATACAGGCCATTTGCATACATCCAAAAAAAATAGTTGTCCTAAAATGAACCTTGAGACATTACTGTATACTTCTCTCCAGTTTGGTACCCAAACAGGGGTGGAGTTTGGCAATTAGAGGATGGTTGCAGTAACTTCATTGCAGTGTGACTTACTTGTGACACTAATAAATTTAAAAACTTAAACTATTCTCTGCTTTTCATCTCTACCTGATTTCAAAAAGACAGAAGTGCCAAAATAATGACATAAATATTCAATAATTGAACCCAAACCATTCACATACATACACATGAATACACACGTGCACGCATTCACATATGCACACTCACACACCTGTGCACATATGCAAAAAGCATGCCCATGCACACACACCTGCACGCACACATATACACATGTACATGCACATAGATGCATGTAAACACATCTGTCTCTACAAAGTGATTCACATGTTCTGAAAGTTTTAAAATGGAATGAAAATCGTTGAAAAAGCTTGAGTCATTTATTTTGAAGACTGCTCTGCTGGCACTGAATTATTGCACAGGGTTCATTGATTATTCAAATATCCACATGTGAAGATATAAACCATAACCTTTAACCAAAATTTTTAAAACAATGTATTTTTAGCAAGAAGGAAAAGCAAAAGGAAATATATGTGTTGCAATCAATATGGGGTATTACAATTTTGGAGTTATATCTTGTCTACAGCAGAGAGCTATAGGTTAATACAAAAAGAAATGTTACATGACTCCATATTCACCTTCCCTCATGCAGCAGTAAGAAGGATTAGGCAGGTTCATGAATGTACTATATTTATTTCTGCAATATAAGAAAATGTATTTCTGTAATATGCATCCACTATGCATGCCCTGTTAAAACAGTTCAATTTTTAATAGGGTTAATGGTTTCATTTGTCATTCAACATGCTGCACATTACCACCTTGTAGTAGGATTTACTTACACCGTTTGTGCAATAGACCTTGATGGTACAGTGCATATGAATGTGAATACAATTTTTCAAAGCAAGAAAAGCAGGATTACAAAAGCTGTGATAACTGTTAACTGAGCTATTTTAATAACAACCTTTTTGGGATCTGGATAATTTGGCATTTTGTGGTGTGCCGGTAAAGGTTTGAAGTCAGTGGCTTTCTAGAATATTGGTATTGCTGACTTGAACAAATTTGGTCCAGTCATGATCAAAGTCACAGATATTCCTGAAAGAAACAGAATTAACATTTTGAATCCAATATGGCCTTTTCAGAACCAGCAAATGTCTGAGTGTGTGCCTGTGATGTGGATGTTAATGCATGTGTGTTCCTATGGATGGGTGTGCCTGCGCATGCGCGCGGGTGTGTGTGTGTATCTGCGTCTGTGTGTTTGTACATCTAGTGGGGGCAATTCTCTGACCCTACAAGGGGAAGTCGCATTATGGCTGGAGATTCTCATGAGAGAGGCCAATTGTGATTTTCGCCATGAGAACTCAATTTAAGATTCTCCCTGCCCCTGGCCGCTGACATAATCTGGTTCCTACCCAACAAGGGCCTGAACCAGATGAGCATATTTAAATTATTAGCATATTTAGATTTGGCTCTAAGCCAAATACACTGGGACCCTTCAATTCTCCCACATGCTGGTGCAATGTGAGGCTAGCGGGAATCAATTCCGGTCTCCGCCACACTGAGACCAGACGTAATGACCATACTGGGGTGGGGGGGGTGGGGGGTGGTGTTCAGCGGTTATTCAACTGTCATGGCTGGAAACTTGGTCAGTTTAAGGTTTTTATTTAAGAGTCACAAGTAAGGCTTACATTAATATGGCAATGAAGTTACTGTGAAATTCCCCTAATTGCCACAGTCCAATGCCTTTTCGGGTCAATGCACTTAACCAGCACATCTTTCAGAATTCAGAATTCAGTTTGGTACTTCCAAGGGAAAGGGCCTGAAAGGTGGCATGAGGGGGTCCTCTGTACTCACTGGAGTTTAGAAGGATGAGGGGGGATATCTCGCAACAATGGAGATGTGTTGTGACAGATGGGAGAGAGATCAGATGGCGGTCACCCTACATGCGAGAAAAGTGCCTGTTTTTGGCTGATGATGCTGAGGGACAGAATAGTTATGAAAAGTAGGAGGAGCCAAATATATAGGTCCTTGGGGATGGGGACACCAAAGATGATGGTATGTGGACAAAAAAAAATCACTGTAGATGAAACACTGCTTAGGAACAAAGAAAAATACAGCACAGGAATAGGTCCTCTAGCCCTCCAAGCCCATGCTGATCATGATGTCCTAACTAAACCTTCTGCTTTTACTTGGACCATATCCCTCTATTCCCTCACTATTTAAGTACCCATCCAGCTGCCTCTTAAATGTTGCTAATAAAGAACAAAGGAGAAACTGCTAGAGTGTAATGTGGTGGTAAGACTCACAATGCCACTGCCACAGGTTGTTTGTGGCAAAGGGCATTAGTGAAATAGATTTTAGCTGCTTTTAGTATTAATGTTTTTGTTTTGCAATATTCATTGCACAATGCTGCTTTCAGTCTGAATACCATAACAAAAATGCTGTTTGTCTACCTTTCTTTCTTTCACTGATGGCAACTGCATCTGAGGTGACCTCTTCACTGTTTCCTCAACTGGATTGACACTGGGATCAGCAGTGGGTAAGAGGCAGTGCATCATATTAATTGACAGACTAAATGCTCCTACTTACAGAAATTGGAAAATAAATTGAAATTGAATTAGGAACTGATGACCAACCAAAGTAGTTTTCTAAAGTAGTTGTTTGTGGTTTTCTTTTGACATTTGAGTGCTCATCATGATAAGAAATTCATATTTTATTAATTGGTAAACCATTTAAATTAAATGTATTTCCTTTGTCTTAATTTGCAATTATACATATGTTTGTAGTTTTGAGAAAACGCCTTTCACTTTTGGAGCATAAACTGTTGGACTAATAAAAAAGCAAATCAAACTTTTTGCAACTTAAACAGATTTATTATAAAATTCACTATTGCCCAAAATAATACCTAACATTAACTGCCATTTATTTTTGGATTAGAAAATATACGTTTTCTTTCCGAGTCCTAATCTGAATCAAAGTTCAATTTAATAATAAAATTATTACTTTATGAGTGCATATTTGTAATTAAAATAAAGGGATAAACAAACATCTTTCCCATCATGTGCACCCTTACTTGAGGCATAATATCAAATGAACCGCAGAGGCGTCTACACAATATCCAGACTTGGGCTGACAAGTGGCAAGTAATATTTGTGCCACACAAGTGCCAGGCAATGACCATCTCCAGTAAGATTGTCCTTTAACATTCAATGGCATTGCCATGCAGAATTTCCCACTATCAACATCCTGAGGGTTACCATTGATCAGAAACTGAACTGTACTCGCCATAAATATACATATATTATATTGTGGTTACCATAACAGATCAAAAGCTAGAAATCCTGTGGCACCTCCTGACCACCTCCCTCCCACCCCCACCCCTAACTCCCAAAGCCTGCCCACCATCGACAAGGCACAATCAGGTGCCTATCTACCTCTCTATCCATCAGGTAGAGAGAGCCCATTTGCCTGGATGACAGAAGCTCCAACAAATCAGGGACCCTAATGAGATGGCCAGATGTTTGTTCTCCTCAGGGATGCTTTGAGGACATTCTTAAAATATTTCTGTTGTCCTCCTTGAAATCTCTTGCTGCAACAGAGTTCTGGGTAGAGCAGTTGCTTTTGAAAGCTAGTGTCAGGCAAAGAAATATAGAAAACAGGAGGAGAGGCAGGTCACTCTGCTCTTACAGTCTCCTGTGCCATTTAACGTGATCATGGCTGATCCTCTATCTCAACATTATACTCCAGCTCTCTCCTCTCAACCCTTGACAAAACTTTGACAAAGGTCATTTAAATTCAAAACGTCAGCTCTTTTCTCTCCTTTCAGATGCTACCAAACCTGTTGAGATTTTCCAGCATTTTCTCTTTTGGTTTCAGATCCCCTCTTATTCTTTCAAATTACAGTGAAAACAGGCACAGACAACCAGTTTCAACTCATTCGACAATCCTACCAACCCAGGAATCAGATGGTGAATCTTTGTTGCACTCCCTTTATGGCAAGTGTACCCTTTCTTAAATTGCGTATTCATTTAAATTCTGTGTCCCGTACAGCTGAGCTAGTTTTGAGTGACTCACATCCAATGTTGGATAAATTAGCTTGGAATATGACGGTGTTGTTGGGCTGCCTTTCTGCCATTTATAGACATCGCCAAAATAGTTTTGTCTGGTCGCTTTTCTCAGCAATTTCTGAAGCAATTAAGGGTGATGAGGATTTGAAAGAAGCTATATGAATAATAAAGTAATTATTTCTTAAATTTGTGCCCTCTGATTACTGTCTGCTGATTAGTGGAAGCAATTTAATGATTTACTACATCATAAACCAGCATAATCTTGAACATCTTTATTAAGGGGAGGCAATGGCCTCGTGGCATTATCACTAAACTATTAATCCAGAAGCTTAGCTAACATTGTGGGGACCCAGGTTTGAATCCCGGCATGTCAGATGGTGGAATTTGAATTTAATAGAAAAAGTACCTGGAATTAAGAATCTATTGATGACCATGAAGCCATTGTCAATCATCAGAAGAACCCAAATGGATCACAAATGTGCTTTAGGGAAGGGAATCTGCTGTGTCTGCCTGGCTTACATGTGACTCAGAGCCACAGCAATGTGATTGACTCTCAACTACTCTAGAGATGGGCAATAAATGTTGACCAGTGATTTGTACTACGACTGAATAATAAAAAAAATTACATCATTCTGTGGCATTTTCGGTTGTAGTAGATAAAATTGTAAGTTCAGAAGTATCCCTTCATTATGGTAAATCCTGTATGCTTGATGACATCCTAATAATTTTTTCAACTGCATTTGTGTCCTTTCAATTTGTGGCACTCAAAGTTGTATGCAGTACTGTAGCTGTAACAAGGGTCCTACATATATTTGACATGACCTCCTTACTTTTGTATTGTATGTCTAGACACACAAAGCTAATAATTCTGTTTGCCATTCATGTGGCCGTTTCTCACTGGATTACCATCACTGATGATCTGTTCTTAGACAACTCCAGATCCCCCTGTTGCTCAAGTCTGTTAAAAACCTAAAGTGGAATTTCTTTTTATGTTACTCACAAAACGTACAAACGGTTTCATCCTGCTAGCCTACCTGTCCTCTTGCAGTCTTTCACCACCTTCATCACTGTCTGCAACACTTATGAGTTAATGTCATGAACAATTTGGATTAATTCCTCAATCCAAATTATTTAATAAATGTAACAGTGGGATTGGCTTGCTGTGGAACCCTGCTCATCTTATATTTCCAGCCAAGGGAATGTCATTTTATTTTGATTCTTTGGTTTCTAACAATAATTCAATGTATGTAGCCACATTCCCATATTCTATATGACCATTTATTTCATTTGTGGTACCTTATTGAATGTTGTTTTTTTGAAAATTCATATAAACCAAGTTAACGATCCAGTTTATTTATCCTCGCAGTTAATTCTGCAATAATTCCAAGCACAATATGTCTTTTCTGAAATCTGTATAGACTGATCCCGATTAGCTTGTTTCTTTAAATGCTTAGCCATTTCTTACAACAGCTGAAGTAGGATTAAGGACTTATCATTTCCTGGTTTATCCCTATTTCTTTTCTTTAGAAGGAAGGGGAGGGAGGCACATTTGCTGCTTGCCAGGCCTTTTGAAGTAAATTTCCTCTCTACAGAACCTTAAAGAATTTTTGTCAGAGTTACATCAGTCCAAGTCCATTTTCATGGCAATGGACCAAATTCCTGATATGGAATCTAATTTCTGCTGTTTGGGACATCATATCAAAACATCATGTGATTAGTAAGAAGTCTCAAAACGCTAGGGGTTAAAATCCTACAGGTTTATTTGGAATCACATGCTCTCAGAGTGCTGCTCCTTCATTAGATGAGTGTTGGACTTTAACCTGATGTTGTGTGACTTCTTACTGTGCCCACCCCAGTCCAACGCTGGCACCTCTATATCATATCATAAGATCATATGGTGATCAGCAGTAAGCTGATAATACATTCTTAAATAGGGCCAATTGAAGGGTAGGTTCAACACAACCTGTTTGGCAGAAAACTGACTTGTGCAAGTTAGCCACCTGTTTTGCATTTGGTTTTCTTCCCAGTGCAGTCAATGTTGGAAGAATGAAAATTTCTGTGGTTCAGTGAGTGATTGAACACTTGAAAACATAGTTGAAGCCATGGAGCAATTTATACGTAAGCATGAGATTTTAAAATCAGAGGTATTGGGAACCAAAATGCAATGTAGCTCACAGATGAAATTCAAACACACCAGGATCTTTGAAGTGGTGGTCCAGCTAAGAAATGCCAAGAAAAAGTAACAGACAGCTCCTGCCTAGCATAAATTGCCAAGGTCTCAGTAGCAAAGAGGAGTGAACTGAGGTGACAGATTTTGTTGACTTGCAGTTTGGTTTTCCCAGTCAAGTTGCTGGTGCTCACACTCTTGGGCAATCCTAAGTCCACTTTCTGTCCACGAAGATGGTGGCAGGGGCTCAAGATTCTGGGACGGCACAGTGGAACAGTAGTTAACACTGCTGCCTCACAGCGCCTGGATTCGATTCCCGATTTGGGTCATTGTCTATGTGGAGTTTGCACGTTCTCCCCATATCTGCATAGGTTTCCTCCCACAGTCTGAAAGATGTGGTGGTTAGGTACATTGATCCAAACAGGCATTGGACTGTGGTGACTAGGGGAATTTCACAGTAACTTCATTGCACTGTTAATGTAAGCCTCCCTGTGACACTAATAAATAAACTTTTAAACTGGAAATTTGCTGGCGGGATTGTGATTTCTGATTGTCACAACCCTTGTCAATTTTAATACCATTAAAGACCTCCCTCCACCACATATTCCCCTAAGTGTATTTCCAAACCTTACTGATGTGACATTATTCCAATGGTCTTTACAACAGATTCACTCAGATGTGAACCTGTCATGGGGATCTCCATTGGAGAGGTCTATGCTTGGTTACAGCCTTGGCACTGTGCTTAGCGCAAGTTGGCATCATACCAATATAGCAGTAGTGACCTGTGCCTGGAATAGTGCCAGGGGTGGATCCTGATGGGAGCCTCATGCTGGAGGGGGTTATTTATTTGTGATGATTGGCGGGGGGGGTAGTTGTGAACATGTGAGCTGGAGATGCCAGCAAATGAGGGAGGTTAGCTTTTCTTTGATCGGGGCATCATTTTTAAAGGGCTTCCCTGCTGTGTTTAGATCCCATCCCTCAACATAATGGCATAAAACATGTCCACCTGTGTTTTTTTGACATAGAGTCAGAATATCTGGAGAAACATGTTGATTTTCAGTCAGATCCTGACATTTTGACATTTCTTTTGTGAGATTCTGCCCATCATTACTCAGCTTAGACACAACAGCTGCAGCTTTTGTGACATGTGTTGGTTTCAGCATCAAGTGACAGATTGCTGGTGATTGGAGAGCTTACATATGTGAAGCTGTTAACAACTTCAGTGTCACATTGTCAATGCTGATTCATGATAACATCTGACAATGTCCTGGACTATGACATTTGTCTTCTCGATGCTAATAGTCAAATCAAAGCATAGGCATGAAAGACTCTGCCCATTTTCCACTGAAGGTGTTCTTTGATATGGAATATTGGCTTTTCATATATATTGGCTTTTGTCTTGGATCTCAAGCTGAACAATTTTTCGTCAGTTCTGGTACATAAGGATGGATTGATGAACTGAGGACATGTAACAGCAGCAAAGAGAAGAGTAAGTCAAAGGGTATTAGGACAAGAACACCATCTTATTTAACGCCATTGTGGACCTCAAAGGCTTCTGACGTTGCCCATAACTGGTCATAACTGAACTTGCCCCTCGTGTTGTCATGGAAAGTGGAGATCATACTTTGGAAAAAGCCAAGTTTTTTTAGCAGCTTATGTAGCTGCCATTTCATACTCTTTGAAGTAACCTTATGAATTACTTAATCATACAGAAGTGTTAATTAATTGATTTATAAAAGAGATGTGCGTTATTGTACTCATCCAGGAACTATAGGATAAATTTTGACTTTAAGTAATAGCGTAAAATGAATTATAATGAACTGCTACTCTGGTTTGCATCTCTCCCCATTTTTATTTCCAGGCAAGTCAATTAAATAAAACAGTGATTGTATCACCTATGGTCAGCAAAAACATTCCGACTATAATCAGATAGCTAAAAGTAGATCAAAACAACGGGATCCCATTGAACTGGACAAGCAGAGAGAGGTGAAGGAGGACCAAGGTGTGGTTGACTGTGTCAAAAGTTGCAAAGGACAAGGAAAGATAATCTGGCATTGTGTTACGATCTACATATGGGAACCAAAAACCAAAATAACCAAACATACTGAACACCTCCAAATGAAGAAATTACTAAAGAGATTCCACCATTTGTAGCATTTACTTTAACATGGATCCGAAGTAATTCAAATTACATATGAATTATCAGGCAAATGTTTCTTCAACTAAAAAGGCAAATATCACTTTAAATAGCCAATACTGTCCATAAAACCATAAGACATAGGAACAGAATTAGGCCACTTGGCCCGTTGAATCTGCTGCACCATTCAATCATGACTGTTTTTTTTTCTCATTCCCATTCTCTTGCCTTTTCTGAATAACCACTACTTCTCTTAGTCAAGAACCTATCTATCTCTGAATCAAAGATGCCCAATGACCTGGCCTCCACAGTATTCTGCAGCGAAGAGTTCCACAGATTCACCACTCTGTGGCTGAAGACATTCCTCCCCATCTCTGTTTTAAAGGATTGTCCCTTTAGCCTGAGGTTGTGGCCTGGTTTGTCTAGTAGTGGAAACATCCTGTCCACGTCTACTCTATCCAGGGTCTCGCAGTATTCTGAAAGTTTCAATTAAATCCCCATTCATCCTTCTAAACTCCAGTGAGTACAGACCCAGTCCTCAACCGTTCCTCACACAACAAGCTCTTCACTTCAGGGATCATTCTTGTGAACCTCCTCTTTTTTTTTTAAGCAACACAGCACGGGAAACAGGCCCTTCAGCCCAACGAGCCCGCGCCGCCGTCATACTATATAGTAGCAAATACATTATCCTATTTTAATATTCCTATATAATAATATATATATTATTCCTAATATGGAAAATTTTCACCATAGGGACAATTTGTTTCCCAATCAGCCTAAGAGCGAATTTTTGGGTTGTGGGAGGAAACCGGAGTGCCCGGAGAAAACCCACGCAACCACGGGGAGAACACGCAAACTCCCGCAGACACCGGCCCAATTCCAAGTGTCTGCACAGCCACATCGATAGTCTCTGAGCTGTCATGGTGCCCTTCAGATGGTCCACATAAAGCACTCATTTACGACATGAGGTACCAGGCAACCCATGAATCAACATCCAAGAGCTGTACCCGCACCACCTGCCGAATGCATGCTCAAATTATGGACCGAATTACCTTTGGAAAAAAGCCGTAGTTAAACAGTCCTAATATATCCCTCTATCTGCATACCGCTCATGTGGCTGTCCAAGAGACCCTTAAACAGCCCCAGCGTGCCTGCTCCCACCACCTTACTCGGCAGTGCATTCCACACCCCCACTACCCTTTGTGTGAAAAACTGCCCTCTAATATTCGTCCTATACATAGCCCCCCTCACCCTATGGCCATGACCCCTCGTCCTATCCATTTCTAAAGGTGGAAAAAGTTTACCTCCATTTACTCTATCTATACCCCTTATAATCTTATACACCTCTATGAGATCCCCTCTAAGCCGACGTCTTTCAAGGGAAAACAACCCCAGTCTATCTAATCGTTCCTCATAAGACAGTCCTTCCATACCAGGCAGCATCCTGGTAAACCTCCTCTGCACTCTCTCCAAGGACTCCACATCCTTCCGATAGTACGGAGACCAGAACTGGGCGCAGTATTCCAAGTGAGGCCTAACCAAAGTTGTATACAACTGCAACATCAAACTCCTACTCTTGTATTCTATACCCTTTTCTATGAAAGCTAACATACTATACGCCTTCTTTGTCACCTTCTCCACCTGTGAGGACACCTTCAGAGACTTGTGAACCTGCACCCCCAAGTCTCTCTGCGTCTCTATGCTCCGTATAGTTTTACCTTTTATCCTATAACTCTCTTCTACATTTTTCCGGCCAAAATGCATCACCTCGCATTTATCCGGATTAAATTCCATTTGCCATCTATCTGCCCAGTCTACCAACCTGTCTATGTCCTGTTGTATTGCCTGACACTGCTCTTCTGTACCCGCCAATCCAAGCATCTTGGTGTCATCAGCAAATTTGCTGATCTCACCACCTACCCCTACTTCCAAGTCGTTTATGTAGACCACAAATAGAAGAGGACCTAGTACTGAGCCTTGTGGCACTCCACTAGTGACAGGCTTCCAGCCGGAAAAAGAGCCTTCCACTACTACCCTCTGTCTCCTCCTCCCGAGCCAGTTCTCGACCCATCTACATACCCGACCCTGTATCCCATGCGCCTTCACCTTCTCTATCAGTCTACCATGAGGAACCTTGTCAAACGCCTTACTGAAATCCATGTAGACGACATCAACAGCCTGTCCTTCATCAACTGTTTTTGTCACTTCTTCAAAAAATTCCACTAGATTCGTAAGACAAGACTTCCCCTTGACGAAGCCATGCTGCGTATCCCTGATCAGATCGCAGCGCTCCAGATGCTCATACATCCTGTCCCTAAGGATCCTCTCCATTAGCTTACCTATAACTGAAGTCAAGCTCACCGGCCTATAGTTCCCTGGGTGATCCCTCTGACCTTTTTTAAACAACGGTACTACGTTTGCTATCCTCCAGTCCTCTGGGACCTCACCTGTGTCCAAGGAAGAGACAAAGATTTGCTCAGAGGCCCAGCCAAGTCTTCCCTCAACTCCCTTAGCAGCCTGGGGTAAATGCCATCAGGCCCCGGAGCTTTATATGTCTTTAAGCTGCCTAACAGCCCCAACACCTCTTTCCTCGTAATCCTTATTTCCCTCAACCGATCCTCAACTTTGTCAACATCAGGAACAGACATCTGTCCAGTCTCCTGCGTGAATACCGACGCAAAGTATTCATTCAGGATCTCCCCCATTCCCTCAGGCTCTAAGCATAGATCCCCTCCTCTGTCCCTAAGAGGTCCAATCTTGCCTCTAACCATCCTTTTGCTCCTTACATAGGTGTAAAATGCCTTTGGATTTTCCTTAATCCTACCTGCCAGAGCCACCTCGTGGCCCCTTTTTGCCTTTCTAATACCCCTTTTAAGATCCCGTCTACACTCTCTATAAGCTTCCAGCGCTGTCTCAGTCCCTAGTTGCCTAGATCTAATGTAAGCCTCTCGCTTTTTCTTGATCAAGTCCTCAATCTCCCTGGTAAGCCAAGGTTCTCTAATCCTACCTTTCCCATCCTTCCTCCTTGCCGGCACGTATCTTTCCTGCAGAGAGTTTAGTTTTCCCTTGAAAGACTCCCACATGTACCTCGTCGACCTGCCCTCAAAAAGCTTATCCCAGTCGGTATCTTTAAGATCTTGCCTAATCTGGCCGTATCTAGCCCTCCCCCAGTTAAATACCCTCCCTTTTGGGCCAGTCTCGTCCTTTTCCATTAATATCCTAAAGCAGACAGAGTTGTGATCACTATTTGACACCTGCTCTCCTACCTCGACGTCAACCACCTGGCCTGGCTCATTCCCCAGAACCAAATCCAGTATAGCCCCATCTCTAGTCGGGCCATCCACATACTGCTCCAAGGACCCTTCCAAAACACACTGTACAAATTCCTCCCCATCCACTCCTACAGCCCTGGGCACACTCCAATCTACTCCAGGAAAATTGAAATCTCCCACTACTACCACCCTATTTTTCCTACACTTATCTAAAATGTCCCTGCATATCCCTTCTTCCGCGGCCCGCGGGCTGTTGGGCGGTCTGTAGTAAACACCCAACAGAGTAACCACTCCCTTCCTATTCCTCAACTCCACCCATAGAGACTCAATTCCTAAATCATCCATACCTCCCTCCCTCTGCACTGCTATGATGTTGTCCTTAACTAATAAAGCCACTCCCCCGCCTCTCCTCACACCAACTCTGTCACGCCTAAAACACTTATACCCTGGAATATTCAATTGCCAGTCTTGCCCCTCCTTCAACCACGTCTCGGTCACCGCCACCACTTCTAAACTCCTCGTGAACATTATTGCCTTCAGTTCATCTGTTTTGCCAGTCACACTCCTCGCATTAAAACACATGCACTGAAGACCCTCAGCTCTCGGATATTCCTTTCTACCTTCTGGTGTTACCCTATCATCCCTCTCTCTCCCACTCCCAGTTCCCGCTGTCTCCCCACCCTCCCTCCCTATTAGTTTAAACACTTCTGAAACACTCCAGCTAACCTCCCAGCTAAAATATGTGTTCCCCTCCCAGTCAACTGCTCCCTATCCCTCGTGAATAGGTGACCCTCCCTCCTGAAGACTTCCCAATGATCAATAAATATGAAGCCTTCTGCCCTACACCAATCCCTCATCCATGCATTTAGTTGGGGTGTCTCATTTATTACCCAATCGGTCCCGGGCACAGGCAGCAGCCCAGAGAACGCCACCCTGGAGGCCCTACCTTTCAGTTGAGCCCCCAACTCCCTAAACTGTCTACGTAAGTCCCCCCTGCGCTTTCTTCCTACATCTTTTTGTCCTATGTGAACTATTACATTTGCCTTAGACCCTTTTCCCTTCAAAATTCCCTCTACCCTCTCTGATACATCCTGGACCCCTGCTCCAGGGAGGCAGACTACCATCCTGGAGTCTCTCTTTTGCCCACAGAATCTCCTATCGATCCCTTTAACCATCCCATCCCCCACCACTATCTCACCTCCTGCTTTCCCGCCGGTCTCT
The DNA here is from genome assembly GCA_024679065.1 of Sphyrna mokarran. Classification (NCBI taxonomy): domain Eukaryota; kingdom Metazoa; phylum Chordata; class Chondrichthyes; order Carcharhiniformes; family Carcharhinidae; genus Sphyrna; species Sphyrna mokarran. The sequence goes on along the minus strand of JAGIQG010000005.1, from coordinate 51,595,759 downwards.
GTGGCATTCTGTTCCCCCTCACCTGCCCTCTCCATCACAGCTTTTACCCCCCCCTTGATTACCCCTCTGTACCCTTTCCAAGGCCAGCCCATCCTTCTTTAGATTTGGTCTATCTGGAGGCAACACGAAGTATTCACATCAATCCTTGCACAGATGGAGCAATAAGTGGTCCAAAATATGCTGTCTTTATGCACTTCAAATAGGTCAGGCTTTCACCTTTAAGTTTTATGGGTGTGATTATTATCGGCAAGGCACACTTCTACAAACCCTCTCTGCCTGTGGTTAGAATTGATTTTATAGCTTTCCAGTGTTCTTTTCCAACTGACTAACCAATGACACCCTAATGCACTGTTTGACCACCTCTGAGAAAGCATATATGAGCAAATCATACAGCCTCCCAGGCTTTAGACCATTTTAGTCAGCTTGCAGAGTACCTCCAAGAGCTCCTGTTTCCCCTTCTTGAGAGAAATTTGCTTCTTTTCCTCATAAGAATTCTCTGTGCTGCTTTCTGTCTGTTTGTCTCTCTTTCTCTGCTTTTTCTTTGTGTCTGTATCTCAGCATTGAATAGCTTCATCTCGCATCTCTGCTTATATCTCTTATTTATGTCTGCAGTTCTCCTTTGTGTCTGCCTGCCACATGGCTTTTCTCTTTATTCCCTTCCCATTGATGCTGCTTCCAGATCAAAGATCACCAGGTCACATGAACAAGCATTTATTATCCAAGAAAATTACAATTGATCTCTTTAAATTTGATGCAAAATCATAAAAGTAGTTTTCAAACATTCCAAAAAAGCATAATAAATGTCATGGATATTTTAAAGAAATTAAAATTTCCTTAACTGTACTGCTTCCAAATCAAAGGCCGTTGCAATGCTCCAAGCAGCATGGTGGCACAATAGTTAGCCCTGCTGCCTCACAACACAACGGGAATTCAGGTTTAATTCCCGGCTTGGGTCACTGTGCAGAGTCTGCATGTTGTCCCTGTGTCTGTGTGGGTTTCCTCTGGGGGTGTCCTGGATTCCTCCCACAGTCTAAAAGACATCCTGGTTAGATGCATTGGCCATGCTAAATTCTCCTGCAGTGTACCACAACAGGCACAGGACTGTGGCAACTAGAGGATTTTCACAGTAATTTCATTGCAGTATTAATGTAAATCTACTTGTGACACTAATAAATAAACATTAAAAAAAGTCACAGAAAATGTGACTTTGTTTAGGGCTGATTTGCTATGATTGGAGAAATGTAACCTGAATTGAAAGGATTCGGATGAGGAGTTGTGGAGAAGATGGGAAAAGACCTGAGAGGTGACAAAAAGTTCAAGGACTTTGAGGGGAAAGGGAGGGCTTCAGAGAAGGGTTGATAATGGCATTGTTGACAGAGATGAGAAAGAACCATTTATAACCTCAGCTCAGGGAAGAAAAAAGGAAGTTGATCAGCTTGTGAGGATGATGCTGATGAAACAGGAGTTCATCATGTAAGTCATCAGCATTCGTGCATATATGGCCCCACATAAAAAAGCAACAGTGCTGTTGTCTTCCAAACCACTGAAAGAAAAGTACCTTCCACGAGAGATTGAATACCTCTGGACGTTGCACCCCTTACCTTACAGCATAGCAACAGGAGCCAGCATATACAGATGAATAATAACACTTCAAGTCAAATTCACAATAAATCCTATCTATTATCACAATGAAACTTCACCAGCAATCCATACAGGAGATATTGAAGAGGGGAAGAAAGAAGAGGGGATGGAAATGGATTACATGTTTTAAATGGCAGAATGAAATTCTACGTTTAAATATCATGGATTTCTTATGAGTTCAGTCCAAGCCCCCCCAAATTGATCTGATATAGATATTTAAAATGTTTAAGAAGTGAACAGACAGTGATGGCAAAACCCAGTTATTTTCAGTACAAGGTAAAATACAGCAGAGTAAATATTTTGGTAAACAATTATACCGCTCCTGCATATTCAGCACTATGCTAAATTATGCATAATCATGCATAAGTAATAAGCAGAGTTAGCTGAAATCCACTGTCTCTTTTTTACCTGACCTATTTCTTCCACTGCCTTTAGCATTTTAAATCATTCATGAGCTTTCCATAAGGATTCACCAACTATGACTGGTTTAAGGAAAAGGGACTTGCATAAAATAAAATGAAAAGAACACATGTTTTTTGACGGTAAACATGCAACAGTAACTCAATACCGCCTTGGGAGTATTGGGTGCTCATAAAAATACGCATTTTCTGGCATCACTTTGGTAGTAAATATATATAAAAAAAATGCAAGAACCTGTGGAGGAATAGCAACAAGAATTATTTTAAATAATTTACTAGAAGATATTTCCAATGCTGATCATGAAACACAGGCAGCCAGAGTTTGCCATAAGCAGTTTATGAATAAACTATAGTCTACGTTTCCACTGAAGCTACGTAGCTGTGAGTGAGAAAACTCTGAATTTGTAACTCTTGCACTTTCTGGTTTTGTAAATTTATATTTATATTTTTTCCCGAGTTCCAGTAACTAAGAATTGCCATCCTGTTTTTTCCATTGTGCATTCACATCAGTTCAGAACTGTCCTGTGAATGACTGAGTTCATCTTTTTCAGAAGCATGAAGAAGAAAAACCAAAAATGTAATTTTTCATCTTATTTTTATTTTTGAATATCGAACAAAAGTGCCAGATGTTTGGTTTCTTGTCAATTCTAATCGTTGACTCAATCCTCTCCTGCTCTGTCCAAATTACATTTGCTTTATTCTATGTGGCTCTACTATTGCCGGTTGTCACAATGTACTTGTTCTATTCTTAATACGTAAGTAATTATTTACATAGTCATGTCAATGTCAGTGTCAATCATACAATTTAATCATGTCGGTGACCAGGACACACCCAGTCCCACCTTCAATTGCAATTGAGGAAAAATAACTCGATAATCGATAGTCAGAGAACCTGAAATCCTTTCACCTTGTCTTTTCCAAACTTATGATTAATTTGGCATTACTAACATAGGGCTAGATAAGGTCACTTTACTCAGTCTGGACTGAGATCCAATTCTGACACCCCATGGTCTCTATGGTTCAGCAATTAAAAGGATAAAACTCATGAAACTCTTCTTTTTGGGTAGTAAATTGGGCGCAAAGGAGGAGTTTAATGGAACAAAGAAATCTGATGTATTGTCAACTTACACCATTTGTAATCCCCTCTATTACAAATTAGTTTACCAGAGCAAGATTGTTTGCATGCCTGATCACAGTTCAAGCACCAAATCTTCACCCATCTGCAATTTAAAACGTAAAACTTTTCAATTTAAGATGTGTTAGTCTCAAAATAAATGAAAAACAGAATTTAGAGATCATAATAGACAATAGGCAGGATTTTCCAGCTCCTCCCATGGGTTGCCTAGTAGTGGGAAAGCTGAACCGTGCCAATTGTCATTGACTTATGTGGGACTGGAAGGTCCCATTGGTAGCCGGAGACCAAGGTTTCACTGTTGTCTTTCGCTCACAGTAAGTGCACATAAGCCATCCTAACTACCAGAATATTGCTGATTCAGAGGATACAGTAACTTCTAGCCAGTATTTTGCAGTACAGATAGGTACAGTACAACTCTTTATTAAAAATTGAATGAGTCAGAACCAAACAGAAAATGTGCCCGGCAATTGATGATGCTTAAACAACAAGTCACAGTCTTAGATAGACTGAAAAAAGGTACAAGTGCTAACATGTTAGCCAAGGAATTCTCTGTCAATGATTCCACCATTAGGGAATCTGAAGGAAAAATAAGGACTAGTGTTGGTGTTTCCAGTGGTCGTAGTGCCAGGTTATGTTTTGTAAATGGAAGAGATCCACACTTAGAGAAAACAGAGCAGTTACTCAACATATGGAGAGAGCACTAGTGTCAAAGGAAGATCCAAGTTAATGGTCCAATTCATTGAAAGAAGGCACTGGAATTTTTCCAGCATGTGTGGTGTAGTAAAGAGGGCAGTGCTGGCATCACTAGTGATGATGAAGATGGTACAGAAGGTACCTATCGTTTGACTTCCAAGGGATTCTCAGCCAGTGCAGGGGGGATTCATGGCTTTAGAAAGTTTTTCGGGCTGCATGATGTGAAGTTGGTGAGAAAGATTGCATCAGCTAACAATGCAGGCGAGTTTCCCAAGATGCTGCAAGAATACATTGAGGAGCGAGGGTACCAGATTATCAAATCAGATGAAACTGACCTCCTCTGGAAGATTGATGCTAAGTAGGTCCTACATATCAAAAGAAGAAAGAACAGCTTCTGATTTTAAAAAAGCGAACAACAGGCTGGTACTAGCACAATGTGCCAATGTGATTGGCTTTAAATGTAAACCAATGCTGGCTTATAGGTCAGAAACCCACTTGCACTTTTAAAGGGAAAAATAAGTCTCATCTGCTAATCCTTTGGAAGACTAATAGCAATGCCTAGGTTACAGCAGCAATATTTGGAGATTAGTTTGCCAATTGCTGTTTGCCAGAAGTTTGTGCTTACCGGAGGAAAATTAACCATCTTCCCACTCTCTACCAATCCTCAATAATGTAACTAGGGATCCACACTTTCTTGCAGAGAACCATCCATGTATTGACATTTTGCTTTTACTCTTAAAAATAACTTAATTTGTCCAACCAGTGGAGGAGTGGGGTCATTGTCTCATTCAAAGCTTGCAACATTTAACAAAGCTTGAACCATACTCTTCATCTCATGGAAGCAGACCCTTCATTCACAGTCTTTGGTTACTGGAAGGAATTCAATGTCATCAAAGTAGTCAATGTAATTAGGAAACATGCTCTGAAGTTGGACTTTGAACCAAGATACCTGCTGGGAAAAAAGTTTGGCCTGAGGCCGTGAATGATTTGAGTGGGTTTCCCCCATGTGGACATTGAAGTGGCCAGGATTGTTGACTTGGCGAAACAAGTTGGAGGGAAGGGATTTGAATACCTGACTATAAATGATGTCAATGTGTTGCTTCAATCTCATCAAGAGGAACTCTCTGAGGAAGAATTAGTTGGGCTGATGAAAGTAAATTAAATAAAACGGGAGCAGGAGAAAGAGCCAAACAAAAATTAAATTCACAACCAAGATGATGGGAGAATTCACATCAGCTGCAGATCTGGGGAAAAACAGACAACAGGCTGATATGAGCAAGGAAAGAAACATTGTCTTTTGTAGAGCAATTGACACAGCTATTGCTTCATACCAAGAACTTCACAAAATTGAAAAGCAAAAGGCAAAGTGGCCAAAAGTAATATTGTTCTGTTTATCCACTGTAACATCTATATCAGCCATTTCACCCACTTCCTCTATCTTCACTCTCAAATACTGTATTTTAATTTATACCACATGGTAATTGATCATTTTTACATTGTTTTTGGTGTCTTGCCTGGTCAAACAACCTCACAGTAAACTTGTCTTGAATTTATTCAAAAACAAGTTTTTATTGTTACTTTACCTTTAAAAATGTCAAATATTTAGATGGCTGGACTTATCTAATTCATTCTCATTATAATGTACTGTTCATTATTTGCAATTTCACCCTTTGTGAGATTTCATGGGAACATAACCCTGCAAACAATAGGATTTTGCTGTATTCATTTGTTCTCGACAGCCACCTATAATGGGCATTGTACCCATTCCTACATTAATACTGTGACTAATGCTTGTTTAAAATTCCATTTCAGAAATTATAGTCTACTTAGCAAAGCAAGTTGCAAATCTCATTTGCTAGTTTCCTTTTCTGCAGCCTAACTTCTTTATTGGAAAGAATACTTTCTTCATATCGCAATAGGATTGCTGCTTTGAATACTGCCTCCATGCCAGCTCCCTTTCCCATTCGTCTGTCCCCAGTTCTGACATGACTAATCTGAGGGCCATTGGCAGCAAGGCAAATGGTCTCAATCTTCAAAACAGCAAAGTGCCTCTGGTGGCATACCTCCACCAGATCTCCACAGGTCACTGGCTGTGTTGCAGTAAGGTCCAAGACTCAAATTTGATCAAGGTCTAGCCCATTTGTATTACATGCTTTTGTGTCATCATTTCACAACTGCAGCAAGCAAAGTTTATTTTCTACCTGAATTCCAGATAAAATAAGATAAAATGTTATATTTAGAAGTAGGAAATGATTCATTTTGGTAGGAAGAAAATGGAAGAACAACTAAACTAAACTAAAAGGCACAATTCTAAAGCGGGTGCAGGAGCAGAGGACCTGAGTGTATATTTGAACAAATCAGTGAAAGTATCTGGATAAATTTAGAAAGTGATTGATAAAGCATGCAGTATCCTTGCCTTTATTATCAGAGGCTTGGGATATAAAAGGAAGGAAATTATGTTGATATCAATTGTATTACAACAGTATTACATCAGTATCCTCAGCTTTATTAATATGGACATAGAATACACAGACAAGGAAGTCATGTGAATTTGTATAGAACTTTGATTCAGCCTCAACTGGAATATTGCACCCAGTGTGGGTGCCACAGTTTAGGAAGGTTGTGAAGGCATTAGAGAGGGTGCAGAAAAGATTTGTGAGAATGCTGCCAGGGATGAGGAGCTTCCGTTACTGAGAAAGACTGGAGAAGTTGAGACTGCTTGGAAGAGAAGGATCAGAGGGATATTTGGTATTAAAAATCATGAGGGGTCTCGACAGAGTTAATGGGGAGAAACTGTTCCCATTGTTAGAAGGTTCGAGTACTAGAGGACACAGACTTAAGGTAACTGGTGACTGGCGACTCAAAGGCGACATGAAGAAAAGCGTTTTCATGCAGAATAGTTAGGATCTGGAATGCACTGCTTGAGAATGTGGTGAGGACAGTGGAAGACATCGGATTATTAGCTGAAAATGAATTATGTACATGGCTAAATATAGAAGGCGAGGCAGTGGAATGAAGTGATTGAGGACAGCCAACATTGACATGATGGGCTGAATGGCCTTCTGTGCTGGAACCATTCTGTGATTCTGTGATTATTTATGTGAATCAACCAAGTTCACATGACAGCTTAGGTTTCAGAACAAGCTGTTCCACTGTGATTGGAAACTTCCTAAAATTATCGTATCACTTTTGCTTCAATTTAGTTAACATTGGTTTTCCAAAAATATCACAACATAGGGTTTTAATGGGTAAATTACCATTAATACAGAACTTCGAAGTTCTTGATGCTAATTTATCTTCCTTTACAGTGACACACAGGCTTCTGACAGTGTGATATTGTCAATAACATTATTACAGAAGTGGCAAATAGTTTCTATTCATGTGTGTGATGCACAATATGTTCCAGTTCTATTAACCCAACAAAACAAATATAGCAATGAGATGGGATTTTTCAACAGTTTTTTTTTCCATTGTATAATTTTTAATGTTCTTGTAAAGTTATAGTGGTGCTTTCCAAAACTGTTTACAATAACATCCAAGGTAGTATGAGTCCACTGAGATAAAGAATAGGTTATTCATGCTCCCCATGGTATGTTCTGTGTTTGTGGAAGCAGCCCACCAATGGTGGCACAATCTTCTGATTCAGTAGGGGTTTCCCATTGAATACACCTCCCTCCACCCCACCACGAGTTTCCAGGACTGGAAGATCCCGTCAGCAGAATTGGTTGGAATATTCCAGCCAAAGTGTATGTGCAACATAATTTCTCAACCTCATTACGTTACTGATCTCAATCAGTTTGCAACAGATGAGGGCAATTTTTAGGCCTGGAGAGAAGGTGAAAGTCAATTACAGATAAATACCAAACAGCAGCCTGAATCTTGTGCTCTCACTGGTGGCGAGCTTGGAGATGGGAAGGACATTTACTGAGGTCAGAAATGACGATGTTTGCTGATGATTGCACAATGTTTGGCACTACTCACAACCTCTCAAATACTGAAGCAATCCATGTTCAAATGCAATAAGATCTAGACAATATCCAGGTTCGAGTTGACAAGTGACAAGTAGCATTTGTGCCACACAAACGCTAGTCAATGATCATCACCAATAAGAGACATTCTAATCACTGCCCCTTGATATTTAATGGTGTTACCATCACTGAATTCCCCCATGTCAACATTCTTGGATTTACCATTGACCAGAAACTCAACTAGACTCACCACATAAGCACAGTGGCGACAAGAGTAAGCAATGAATAAGTCACCTTCTGACTCCCCAAAGTCTATCCATCATCTACAAAGCTCAAGTCAGGAGTGTGATGGAAACACCACTACCTGCAAATTCCCTTCCAAGCTATTCACCATCCTGACTTGGAAACATTTCGCTGCCATTCCTTCGCAATCACTGGGTCAAATACTTGGAATTCCCTCCTTAATAGAGGGATGCAGATTAATTCACAGTACATGGACTGCAGCGTTTCAAGAAGGCAGCTCACCACTACTTTCTCAAGGGCAACTAGGGATGGGCAATAAATGCTAGCCAGCCGGCAACGTCCATGTCCCACGAATGAATAAGGAGAAAGCCAAACTTGCCCATCACAGGTTTAAATAGTTGATTTTGATTGGTGACAGAAATAGAGTTTGGACCTGTTTTCCCTTCAGTCTGTACTATTGATAACCATTGAGAATGTTAGCTGCACACAATTAATGGCTGTGATGGAAAATAAAGTATTCAACCCAGAAATAGCAAAATGTTTTCTAGGTCAAAATTCACATAAACCCAGTTGCCACCTACTGTCAAAATAATAATGAATCTATACTGTTTGTATCGGGTAACTCATGAGCTACAAATATCTCTCACTGTGGTCTTCTGTGAAAGTGAATTGTCTCCCTCATCTGTACGTAGGATTTTGGCTTTGTTCATTGAAGCCATTATATCAATAGCAATATTTTTTGATAGCTAGAAATACACAAGAGTTTTCAAGATATTTCAAGATATATTTTACAGAAACATACTAACCTCAGCATCTGTTCTCTTAGTACTTATTCTACAATAAATGTGAGCCCTGAACTGTAACTAGCTGCCAGTCTGGAATGATGCCTCCATCTTTTACCCAATCAATACAATTTGTCCTCTGCCTGTTATGAGCAAGATGAAATGCAGAAAAGGATTTGAACAAGATTATTTTAAAAGTCAACTAATAAGTTAACAAAAATGTTCAAACTCAATACATTTGCAAACACTGTTAACTTTTCCCAAGGGCCAGACATTCTGAACTTAATGATAAATGCAGCATGTCACACATGAGTCTGATTTGGAAGTACATCATTGTTCATTCATTGTTGTTGAGATCAAATCCTGTAACACCTTCCTAACAGCACTGGGAGAGCACTTTATAGAATCATAATATCATTAGAGTGCAAAAGGAGGCCATTCAGTCCATCAAGCCTACACCGACAACAATCCCATCCAGATTCTATCCCCATAATCCCAAATATTTATTCTGCAATTCCCCTGACACCAAGGAGCAATTTAGCATGACCAATCAACCCAACATGCACATCTTTGGAGTATGGCAGGAAACTGGAGCACCCAGAGGAAATCCACACAGACACAGGGAGAATGTGCAAACTCCATACAGACAGCTACCGGTGGCTGGACTGCACCTAATTCAAGACAGCAATCCACCATCTTCTCAAAGACAGTTAGAGTTGGACAATGTTGCCTATTGGGGGTATTCTGTACTCAGGACAGGGAGAGTTAACTTGATTTGATTTGATTTATCACAGTCATCTGTATTAGTACACAGTGAAAAATATTGTTTCTTACACACTATCCAGTAAAAGCATATCATCTATAGAATACATAGGGGAGAAGAAAAGGAGAGGGTGCAGAATATATGTTACAGTTATAAGTAGGGTGTAAAGAAAGATCAATTTACTATGAAGTAGGTCCATTCAAAGTCTGATGGCAGCAGGAAAGATAATGTTCTTGAGTCAACTGGTACATGATCTCAACTTTTATATCTTTTTCCCAATGGAAGAAGGTGGAAGAGAATATGTCTAGAGTGCAAGGGATCCTTGATTATGCTCGTTGCTTTTCTGAGGCAGCGGGAAATATAGATGGAGTCAATCGATGGGAGGCTGGTTCGTGTGATGGACTGGGTTTTGTTCACGATCCTTTGTAGTTTCCTGCAGTCTTAGTCAGAGCTGTGTACCAAGCTGTGATACAACCAGAAAGGATGCTTTCTATGGTCCATCTATAAAAATTGAGGAGAGTCTGGTCGACATGCCAAATTTCCTTTGCCTTCTGAGAAAGTAGAGGTGGTGCTGGGTTTCCTAATAGTAGCATTAGCATAGGGACCAGAACAGGTTGTTGGTGATCTGGATACTTAGAAACTTGAAGCTCTCAACCATTTCCACTTTATCCCTACTGATGTAGACAAGGGCATGTCCTCCACTATGCTACCTGAAGTCGAAACAGTCATAGCAGGATAGTACGATGTGGATCTAATAGGCAGAATTTTATGAGAATAATTGTAAGTGTCCTGCTAGTGTGAAAATGGGAGAGTTGTCGTTCCATTTTTTGGCAAGGTTTTACATCCATTATCGTGTGGCTCCTCAGTGGAACGACCTCAACTATGTAAATTTTTAGTACTATTTTTGATGACTTCAAGGGAATGTGTCTGAGTTTCTCCATCCTTACTGGCTGTCCGTCTGGTGGAGTGACCCAGTATCTATGTGTGGCACCAGTGTTTTCTGGCACATTTAGTGATTTTTCCTCCTCAGACTGAGTCACTTTGTTTCTCTTGACCTTTCACACAATAAAAATACCTCTTTTATTTTGTTTAAATGCTATCTTGGTTTGCTCTTGCTTCTTATTTTTATTTAGAATGTCCTTTTTAATCACAACTTCTTCATACAATGTATTTATACCAACATTAGCTGCAGGCTGTCCTGGTTTTGCACATCGATGACATGTACAAATCGCAAGATTTGTGGGTGTCGATTTTGTGTATTTGAGTACACAATTATTGAGTCTGTTTTTCAATTCGAAGCAGCAATTTCTATGGTCTTATTCAGAGTAAGATTACTTTCAGCAACAAACGTTTCTGTATTGCCTGGCTATGCAAACCACAGAAAATCTGTCCTGGATTGTGTCATTCAGTACACCTCCAAACTCTGAAGTCTTTTAAGCACAGCCACAAGTTGTACAACTGGTTCTCCTTTTTCCTGATTTCTTTTGTGGAATCTGAAGCACTTTGCAATCATCAAAGTCATTGCCAAAAAATGTGTTTGCAAAGTATCTACAATCTGTTCATACATTCTAGTGCCTGGCTTCTCAGGTTGCACTAAACTACAGAGGAGATTAAATATGCCCATCACCTCCCCCACCCCCCGCCATCATGCTCAAGAAAATTGATACCCTTATAGCTTTTGTTATTTTGTTTGCAGTGCAAAATAGTCAGAACATTCAGTATAGGAGTTCCATCGCTCCACATTTTCATTGAAGGGTCCCATGATGCCAAAAATTTCTGCCATTTTCTCTATTAATGGAGCTTTCCAGCATGCACACTTCACACAGTGTTTCCATCAGCTACCTTGATGTTTCTTTCTCACAAGGTGACACCCTGTTCTGTTCATGCTTTGCAGCAGATTATCATTACTCATGGCCTCCTTGCCTGTTTCATAGGGAACACATACCAAAAGCTTCTTTTATAACTTTTTTCTGACTTATTTTTCTTCATCCTGGGTGGCCAGCATCACTATTCATTATCGTCATCACCAGTTTTTATATTGTTTAATAGAGACATCCTGTACTTGGGACATGGCAAGTTCAAACATTGGACCTTTATTTACAAGTGTGTGCTTACTGACATATCAGCTGCTTCTGTGTCTGTTTCCAGCACTAACCACTTGTAACATCACTTCCACTGAATACATTAACACGACAGACCTTCTGTAAGCTAATAAGAATTAATACAAAGACATAGCAGGCAGTAAATGGACAATCTTATGAACAAATAAAAAGAATGTGCCCATATATAAATATAAGTATTGTCGTGTCCTTTGGAAAATGTGACCACCTCAGTTTATACCATTCTGATTTATGGGTAACTGTAGCTAAACTGGCCATCAATAAACTGCTGTGACTGGATGCCATGCTAGTTTTGCATCACAACTGATTTTATTCTCAATAACCAAAAGTATCAGCTAAATGTTAAACTGCAATTTGTGTGATTGTTGGAGGTCAATCTTCTCACTCCAGGAGATCACTGCAGGATTTCCTCCATTTGATGCCAACACACAGATATCTCCAGCTGCCTCATCAAGAACCTTCTCTCCATCAGAAGTCAGAAGTGGGTTAATTGATGGTGATTACACAGTGTTACCACCTTTTGCAACTCTTCAGGTGCCAAAGCAGTCTATTTTCAAATGCAACAAGAACTGGACAAAAATCACATCTGACTGGCAAGTAATGTTCATATCACACAAGTGCCAGGCAATAACAATCACCAACAATAAAGAATCCAACCATTTCCTCTTTGCATTCAATAGCAATAGTTTAATTCCCTACTATCAAAGTCTTGGAAGTTATTGTTGACCAGAAACTAGACTGGACCAGCCATATAAATGCTGTAGCTACAAAAGCAATTCAGAGGCTGCAAATTGTGGGATGAGTAACTCACCTCCTGACTCCCCAAAGCATGTCCATCATTAATAAGACTCAAATAAGAATTGTGATGAAATAGTCTCTGCTTAGCTTGATTACTGCAACTCCAATAACACTCAAGCTCAACATTTTCCAGGACAAGCAGCCCATTTGATTGGTATTCCATCCATCACCTTAAACATTCACTCCTTCCACCTTTTTCATCAGTGTGCACCATCTACAAAGGTGCACTGCAGCAACTCACAAAGGCTCCTTTGAAAGCATCTTCCCATGAACTCTACTGCCTCGAAGACATGGACAGCAGATGCAGCTGAACACCACCATCTAGAAAGTTCCCCCTAAGTCACACACCATCATGATTTGGAACCATATCACGTTCCTTCACTGCCGTTGAGTCAAAATCCTGGAACTCCCTCTCTAACAGCGTTGCAAGTGTACCTACACCACAAGGACTGACGTGGTTCAAGAAGGCAGTTCACCATCACTTTCTCAAGGGCAATTAAGGATGGGCAGTAAATACTATCCTGGCCAGCAACACCCATGCTCCGTGAAAAAATATTATAAAGCACATTAAGTTAAGATTTATCCCTCGGTTACTTTAACCAGAACCTGTTAGAAAGGGGTTAAAATTATATTGTAATCTACGTCAAGTCAATTTGTTAAGAAAACTGTCAGTGTATTTGAATAAATCCCAAACTTTGTCAACTACATCTGTTGTTCAAAGAAAACGACCATCAAATGACAATGGTGAATCACAAATTAATCCAAAGAGTTTTCTCCACTAATTAAATCTGAAGGCTTATTGGCCTTTGTTTGACTCACTCAATTGCAGGATATATTGTACTCAGAATACCATTTTGTGAATTGAAATAATTTAATATTTTGATATGTAAACTGTTTCAAAGTATGTGCGTTTAGCTCATGTGATGTATACTCTCTCTGCTTAATGTATTTTATCCATTTTGTGTTATTTGCATTTGGAAACACACGTAAGTTATTTTGTGTGAAATATTTATATGTTTGTTAACTTTTTTTTAGATTCTGAAATCAGCATCCCATTGCAATGTCACAATAGTTCAGTTGGAACCTTGCGTAGGTTTACGTAACCAGTTGATCTTATTTTCAAAAATCACACGTAGAATTTCATGATATGATTTTTTTTCAAATGTAAACTTTGGGCTCTACTTGGCATTCAACGGAGATTTACAACTAAGATGATGATGTCCATTTATTGCTGCATGTATTGAGCAGTGGTACTGGTATGGTTTAGTACTCTTTAATATGGGCTGCAGAAAGAGAAGGAAAAGATTATAATGAACTGCAGCATTTTCCTGACAGATGGTGGGTTGAAAAGGTGAGTTAATCCCAGACGTGAGAGAAAATTTGATATAATTATTTCAATTTACATTTTTTTTATTCTCTTGTCAATGTTGTTTTGCCAGTTTTGTTAGGAATTACCTTCCTCATTCCAGAAAATATTTAAAACCTTGTTTTTCCTTCCAATCATGTATCCTGTCAGTTCAAGATTGCTCTAGCCTTCTGATACTCTCTGATTAGGTGACATATTTCAGCGAGACAAGTTAGTCTCTGCTGGCACTTTCTCTTGTGTTGAACTATTTAAAGTTCAATCATCTGATTTGATTTGCTTTATTATTGTCACATGTATTGATATACAATGAAAAATATTGTTTCTTGTGCGCTATACAGACAAAGCATATCATTCATAGAGAAGGAAAGGAGATAGTGCAGAATGTAGTGTTACAGTCATACTTAGGGTGTGGAGAAAGATTAACCTAATATGAAGTAGGTTCATTCAAAAGTCTGATGGCAATAGGGAAGAAGCTGTCCAAGGTCCTTATTTATACTGGCTGCCTTTCTGAGACAGGAAATGTAGTGGGTGGGAGGCTGGCTTGAGGAATGGACTGCATTTCATCCATGACCCTTTGTAGTTTCTTGTGGTCATACCAAGCTGTGGTACCACCAGAAAGCATACTCTCTATGCGAGGCTGGCCAAATCTGATGACACTTCCAACTACAGTTGAATAGTTTAGAATGAAAGCCAACTATGGATTGGAACTGGAGCTCACAAGAGTCCAGCTGTACAGGTACAGCATGGGTAAGACAGTATTTGATTCCCAATTCAGGAGGCATTTGTCCAATTCCCCCACCTGGAGATAGGAGACTTAGTTGATTTCCAACACTGGCTAGAATGTACTGTGATGGTTTGAATGGGGTAGAGCCTGGGGGCTGTGCAGTAGGCAGCAATTAATCTTTTACAAAGTTGCTCCTGCCTCCCACATCACTGTTTGTGTGGAGTTTGCACGTTCTCCCTGTGTCTGTGTGGGTTTCCTCTGTGTGCCCTGATTTCCTTCCACACTCCAAAGATGTGCGGGTTAGGTTGATGGTTAATGCTAAATTGTCCCTTAGTGTCTTGGGATATTTAGATTAGAAGGATTAGTGAGATAAATACGTGGGTTGAGAGGAAAGGACATGGGGTTGGATTATTGTCAGTGCAGACTCAATGGGCAGAATGGCCTCCGTCTGCATTGTAGGGTTTCTATGGAATGGTTGGCATTGTGATTGAGGTTTGTAAAGTTTTACGTCTCACTCAACCCCATCCACCCACCTTTGGAATGCTAAGATTCAACCCATTAACCCTGTTTCATTCTCCCCAGATGATGCCTGATTGGCTGAGCATTTCCAGTTTTAAAATCAGTAGTTATCTGATTGAATTGCACACAGGCTACGTGCAAATTTTATCATCTGTGACCTTATCCAGTGTTCTGGTGATAATGTGTGCAACATAATGGAAGGCAAACTGTTTAACAAGGTTAGAGCCCCAATAATAGCATAGATCCAAGGGTAAATGTAATGCTCCTGTGTTTCCTATATGGAACCACAATGGACGGCACGGTGGCACAGTGGTTACTACTGCTGCCTTACACTGCGAGAAGTTTGATTCCCGGCTTGGGTCTGCACGTTCTCCTGTGTCTGTGTGTGTTTCCTCTCGATGCTCCGGTTTCCTCCCACAGTCTGAAAAACATGCAGATTAAGTGCACTGGCCATGCTAAATTCTCCCTCCGTGTACCCGAATAGGCACTGGAGTGTAATAACTACGGGATTTTCACAGTAACTTCATTTCAGCGTTAATGTAAGCCTACTTGTAACACTAAAAAAAATAAACTGTAAACACCATAAAGTACTGATCGGATAGAAACAGCTTCGTAGCCCAAATTCTCTGGCTTGAACTCATTTTGCACGAAGCTACACATTTGGAATGTGGCACTGGGGAAGTTGCCGAAACAGGCATAGGACTAAATTCTAAATTATTGAATCACTAACATTTCTATTTAGGAAATGAGAGTTGGCATCCATCTGGTTTTGAACTGGACAGTCATATTTTTAACTGGTGCACAGTGAAATTGCTAAAATAAATCTTAAATGCCATAGGTAGAATTCTTCTGTTGTACACATAACAAAATTATAAACCCAGTCATTGCAGATGGGTTTGTAAGATTTAGTAGACTAAGGAAATTGTTCCCCAATGCCTGATTTGTTAAATACTGTTCATGTTTTCCATTGAAATATGTATCTTATGATTTAGTGGCATAGATAATTACCGTTTTCAATCAATGTCAATCAAGAGTAAATATTAGAAACTCAAACATATTCAAATGTGATTCAAAGCCTTGCCTACTGCCCAGTATTGTTTTTGACCAAAGGTCATAGAGTCATAAAGGTTTACAGCATGGAAACAGGCCCTTTGGCCCAACTTATCGATACCGTCCTTTTTATTAAACCTCTAAGCTTATCCCAATTGCTCGCATTTGGCCCATATTACTCTATACCCATCTTATCCATTTAACTATCTAAATGCTTTTTAAAAGTCAAAATTGTATCTGCCTCTACTACTCCCTCTGGAGCTTGTTCCAGACCTTCACCACTCCACTCTCACTTTAAACCTATACCTTTTGGTTTTAGACTCCCCTACCTTTGGGAAAAGATATTGACCAACTAGCTGATCTGTGTCCCTCATTATTTTGTAAACCTCTATAAAATCACCCTTCAGCCTCCTATGCTCCAGAGAAAAAGTCCCAGTCGATCCAGCCTCTCCTTATAACTCAAACATCAAGTCCTGCAAATATCCTAGTAAATCTTTTCTGCATTCTTTCTAGTTTAATAATTTCCTTTCTATAATAGGATGACCAGAACTACACAGTATTCCAAGCATGGCCTTACCAATGTCTTGTACAACTTCAACAAAACGTCTCAACTCCTGTATTCAATGTTCTGACCGATGAGACCAAGCACGCCAAATGCCTTCTTCACCACTCTGTCCACCTGTGACTCCACTTTTAAGGAGCTATGAACATGTACCCCTAGATTTCTTTGTTCTGTAACTCTCCCCAACACCCTACCATTTACTGAGTAAGTCGTGCTCTGGTTCAATGGTTCAATCTATCAGAATGCATTACCTTTAGGTGACAACTAAAGAAAAGGATTGTATTTACATGGTATCTTTCACAGCAATGAGAAATTGAGAATTTGTTTTGCCAATTAGCCTAAGAGCACATCTTTGGGATGTGGGAGGAAACCGGAGTACCATTTGTTAAACAACTCCATCTTGTTGATTTTCTGTTGGGAAACGATCACAACTAAAGTCTGGGCATGGATTGATGCTAGACTGGCGATAGTAACCAAGGAAATGTAATCACTTCCCTGTCAATGTATACTCGGGAACAAACCTTGCCGTCTAAAATGGGTCTGGAATTAGTTTGAGTGTCATTCTGAGAATTCAGATCAGCAATCTCCCACCAATCACCAACAGATTGGAGACCCACAAGGACAAGAGTTGATGCTACTACTGCCGGTAGCATCATCATCTCCTCAAAATCTTCTCCCTTTACACTGTGATAAGCTGAAATAGATTCATAGAGTGAACAAATAAATATGTCTTGAATAAGGATAAATGATCAAGTAATACAGTTTCCCAAATTATAGAAAATCGGAACCTCTGAAACTTAAGTTATACAAAATGCCTTGCTTTGTGTCAGCTGTGGCTTAGTTAATAGCACTGTCATCTCTGAGTCATAAAGTTCTGGTTCAAGTCCCAATCGAGGTTTTAAGCATAAACAAAATGGTACTGAAGGTGTACTGCACTGTTAGAGGTGTCATCTTTTGGGTGAAATGTTAATTTGAGGCTTGCTGTCATAAAATACAATTGGATGTAAAATGACTCAATATAAAAGAAGACCAGGGGAGTTATTCCTGATGTCATGGCCAATATTTATCCCTCTATTAATGTCACAGAAGTACATTATATTATCATTATCACATTATTGTTTATGATCATTTGCTTTAAGCAAAATTAGTGGCCGTATTTGCTCCATCACAACAGTGATGTAACATTTGAATTGCTACAATGATTTGAACAGAATAAAGAATGATGCTAGCAAATATATTGGAAGATAAAATTCTAAACTAATTTGAAGGATGGATTAGTAAATTTGCGGATGACACCAAAGTTGGAGGAGTGGTAGATAGTGAAGAGGGGTGTTCTAGTTTGCAGAGAGACTTGGACAAGTTGCAGAGCTGGGCCGAGAGGTGGCAAATGGAGTTTAATGTGGAAAAGTGTGAGGTAATTCACTTTGGCAGGAATAACAAATGTGTAGAGTATAGGGCTAATGGTAGGACTCTTAATAGTGTTGATGAACAGAGGGATCTTGGTGTATATGTGCATAGATCCCTGAAAGTTGGCAATCAAGTCGATAAGGTTGTTAAGAAGGCATACGGAGTCTTAGCTTTTATTGGTAGGGGGATTGAATTTCGGAGCCGCAACGTCATGTTGCAACTGTACAAAACTCTAGTGCGGCCGCACTTGGAGTATTGTGTACAGTTCTGGTCCCCACATTATAAGAAAGATGTGGAGGCATTGGAGAGGGTACAGAGGAGGTTTACCAGGATGTTGCCTGGTATGGAAGGCAGGTCTTATGAAGAGAGGCTGAGGGATTTGAGGTTGTTTTCGTTAGAAAGAAGGCGGCTAAGAGGAGACCTTATTGAAACATATAAGATGATTAGAGGTTTAGATAGGGTGGACAGTGATAGCCTTTTTCCTAGGATGGAGAAAGCTAGCACGAGGGGACATAGCTTTAAATTAAGGGGTGGTGGTTTTAGGACAGATGTCAGAGGTAGGTTCTTTACCCAGAGGGTGGTAAGGTTATGGAATGCCTTGCCTGCGTCAGTTGTAGATGCGCCAAGTTTGGTGGCGTTTAAGAGGTTAGTAGATAAGTTTATGGATGAAAAGGGAATGGTTTAGGTTAGAGGGTCACTGCTTGTTCCTAATTGGTCGGCGCAACATCGAAGGCCGAAGGGCCTATTCTGCGCTGTAATGTTCTATGTTCTGTGTTCTAATTTTATTGAATTATGTTTCAAAATCACAAGGATATGCATAGTACACTGATAGCTGATGAACATGTGAATAACATCATGAAAGATCAAGGGTTAAGGGGAGAAGGCAGGAGAATGGGGATGAAAATCATATCAGCCATGATTGAATGGTGGAGCAGATTTGATCGGCCGAATGGCCTAATTCTACTCCTGTATCTTATGGTTCTTTTTAAAAATAAAATTTACAAACCGATTTCTTTCAAATCAGTTGTGTCCCCGTTCTATAAATACTGCACAGAAGCTGAATCCTCTCATTCCAGCTCATATTTTGCTTTCTAAACTATAGGGCAACTGAACTCTTTCATTCTGTTCCCTGTCTACTTTAAGCTATCACAAGTTTACACATCCAGTTATTTGGATGACATCCATAAAGCTGAATCTTGCACACACTCCCCAGTTTTGCTTCCAATTTCTTTACTACAACCCATAGAAAGAACACTGATCTGTTTTGCCCAGCTCTTCTGTCTTTAACACAACTGGGGACAAAAAGGTTACATATTCTCTGAATGATATTCACAAGTTTTTCCTCCTATCCAGCTTGCTCAATATCTTCTAGTCCCTATTTACACCTGGAGTAACAGTCAGATGCCCAAGGTAAAAGGCATTACTTCTGACAGATTGCCCAATGCCCAGCTGTATGGCAAGGAACAAAGGAAAGATATGCCATTTTTATATCTATTTGAACATGTGATCAAAAGCTATGCCAATTGGGGATTGGTTACTGTCTTTATGGTCAACACTGTGAGCAGCCAAAGTTAATTTCACCCCTTATGGACAGAGTACCTATGAAATTCTTCGAAATGCCCTTTTTGATTATTACCTGAACCACCATCAACCACCCTCCTCCCTCCACTCTGCAATCTTTGATAAATGTAATCCAGCTGTATCTTCACACTGTTTCAAGGGACTCTGCTCCCCTGATCACAATTATGACCCCATCAAATCAGAAAAAGTTTCACAGTTTTGTTAATAAGACCCTTCCTGTGAATGACAGATAATCAGACGTCCTGGTAACAACAGAATGTCAGCAATAAAAACTGACCCATACCTGAGCTGACATTCATAGACTTTTAGTGATTTCATTGCCTATAGCCAGCCTTAAAGATGCATTCCTGTTTAAGTGCTTGCTTAATTGGGCAGGTGAATTGCCAGGTCTTCTTTACTGTCTCTTCACTCTCTTAACCCTTGTGTTCCTACAAAGATCAAGCTAGCAAACTCAACAATGACCAATTTGACTTGATCCCATTGTGTATCATGTACAATATCATAGCATAGCAGACATACCCCTCTCCCCCCACCCCATAGTCATAACAGGCAGCTGAACATGAATCAATTACATCATTATTTAAGTGCACATTACAATAGCTACACTTCAAACGATACTTCATTGACTGTAAGGTTCTTTGAGGCATTTGGTGGTTATGAAAAACACTAAAATAAATGCAAATCCTTTTCTTTTATTTTGCTGTTTGTCCATAATCCAATGATTTAGGCGCTCACACCAAAAGGAAAGAGGGGTTTCATCTGAACATCATAAAAACTGGCAACCTGCTGGATTTTGATTTTCTGTGCAAACTGATGTAGGACAGGAGACATTACCGAACAGTTTTTGCTGTGGATTATCTCATTTATTCATGAAGCTGATTTGTGACATTCGCAAAGTTCTGCTCTGGTACTGGGATCTCAGAAGCCGTGTGCCAGACGTTACACTGCATCTTTTTTGCCAATGCCCCTTACAATCCTAGCTACGTTTCTCATGGGAACCTTTTGGGGAAGGAAAAGAGGAGATAAGAGACACTGCCCAGCATATCAGGCTCATCAGAAGGATTATCTGCCCAATCTCTGATGCATCTACATCCACAGATGGGGCTGCACCTATTTCACATTGGCAGGATGCTGGCAAGATTCCTATTCCTAAAGGAACCAGGGAAGTCAGGCCCAATGACAAAGTCAAGCTCACTAACTAATGCTGGAAGCTTCTTCAGTGGCATGCTAGTTCCAGAATGTTATGATTTTAATGCCATGAAACAGGCATCATGGGGTGACCTATAGATCATAAGAACTAGGAGTAGGAGTGGGCCATCTGTCCCCTCGAGCCTTCTCTGCCATTCAATAAGATCATGGTTGATGTTTTCATGGACTCAGCTCCACTTACCCACTCACCATAACCCTTAATTCCTCTACTGTTCAAAAATTTATCTACTCTTGCCTTAAAAACACTCAGCGGGGTCTCCTCAACTGCTTCACTGACAGAGAATTCCACAGGTTTACAACCCTTCGGGTGATAAAATTCCTCCTCAACTCAGTCCTAAATCCGCTCTGCCTTATTTTGAGGCCATGCCCCCTATTTTTAGTTTCACCTGCCAGCAGAAACAACTTCCCTGCTTTTATCTTATCTATTTCCTGCATAATCTTATATGTTTCTTTAAGGTGTCCCTTCAGTCTTCTGAATTCCTATGAGTATAGTCCCAGTCTACTCAGTCTGTCCTCTCCAACATAACATAGCCTGCGTAACCGGATGGCAATACTCACCAAGATGCAACTGATGATGTGTGGATGACTATAACGTGTAGTGAGTTATGAGGAAACTTCAGAAATCCCAAAACAGAAATGTACCATCTGTGACTGGGTCACCTTCATTGAGCTCCACACGTCGCCAAGCCACCCTCAAAATGGTTGGACCTTAGCTTCTGCTCCATGCCAGAAATCAGTGAGCAGGCGAGGCTAGCATTTATACGATAATTTAAATATCATTTAAATGCTGTTATTAGTGTTTGAATTCTGTGGGCCCGCTAAACTCTCCCACCCCACCAGATGTTTCACTCCGCAGGATTTAAAGTAGCTCCCTTTCTGGGAGTTAACATCCTGACATTGCTAGAATGAAGGGAGAGCAATCAAAGCTACCCATGGGATTGGGCAGTGCGGAGAAGTGCCCGCAAGCATGGGCATCTTGGCAGTGCCAGCCTGTGCCCCAGCATTGCCCAAGAGGGGCAAAGTGCCCATGCCTAGGAGGCACATTGGCAATGCCCACCATGCATCAGGCATTGCCAAGAGGGCAGGGCCTATTAGGATGGACCTAGGTGACGGGGCCTGATGGTGCAAGGACCTAGGGGCGATCAGGAGGGGTGGGAGGGGTTATGCTGCCACTCTGCCTAATAACTGATGGGGGCATGAGGGAGCCCAGTGATTGGGGCGAGATGGGAGGGGTTTGGGCAGGGGGAAGGGTGTGCCAGCGTGGATGTCTACACTGTGGCAGAGTAGGGGGAATTGGCATTGCAGTGGGGAGGGAGGTTGGAGATTGGGGCAGTCGGGGACAGGGGAATGCCAGGAATAGTCAGGGGGCCACAATCAGGCCCTGGGGGCTGGGGGATGAGCACTATAGGAGTCCCAGACTGGCCAGTGATTACCTGGCCAGGAACTGGGAAGCTGGCAGTTGGGGGCCAATGCACATGAACAGATGTCTGCTGGTTTCAGCCTTTCCAGTGGGAAAAGGCGCCGCTTCTGAAATCTAATGATCTCTGCACTGCACAAAGTGTGGGAGAGTCTAGTGTGAACTCCCACTGAGAAAAAAAGACATGTGAATTACTCCAGTTTTCCAGCAAATTCAACACTTGGAATTTTTGGGGAGAATTCCACCCAAGATATCTCAGATTGCCATTTATCACCACCAATGCTTATGACTGCACAATAGATTTCCTTTCAAATCATATTTTTCTTGTCATTTCTCAGCTTAGCAAAGTTTAAAATGTCGACAAGGTTAACCATAGTTTAGTAATTCAGTGAAAGTGATTCTGAAGTCAAAAATGATACAAGTCTTCTGCCAGGTAAAAACCTGGTTCCAACAAATATCTGCATCAGCCTGCCTTGTATGCTTAGATGTAACAGGATCTTGTGGTTCACCTATTGTTGTAAATGTCTGCACTCTTTCTGGATTCATTCCTATCACCAGCACTGCTCTTGACCACATGAAGAAATTATATATGTTTGATTTAACCCCTGAACTTGCACTTCATTCTAAAGGCTGCTTTATTTGCACAGAAACCTGAAGCTGTGGTTTAGCTCCCATTATTTTGCATTTAGTTGTAACTTGCTTAATTGAATATTTTTATTGCCATAGCCCCTTATTTGAATGAAATTTGCCATATAATGTGCCTTTGCCTATTTAAAGCCAATTTTTTGTTGTAGCCGGCTCTGTTCGTTTCTTTTTAAGTGACCTAATCAGTCCAGCATCGATCAAAAATAAAGCAAAATGCAGAGGGAATTTATGTGATGTTACAGTACTCTGCTGTATTTTAATTATTTCAGAGCATTTCCATTAAGAGTAATGGGCCCAAAGCACTTTTATTAAATATCTTAATGTAAATATAGCAGAATGGCACACTGTATGTCAACTTCAGCATTCATTTAAATGATGATTGCTTAATTGCATAACCTACTTATTTGCATAACGATTTACATTATTAAGCAAGAAGTATGGTAATTAGTGAATTTTACAAATTTTAAAATATATTTTTTATCTGCAGCTGTCACTCGTGCCTCATGCTGTGCTGTTGTGGTGCCAGCTGCTGATATAGGATAGCCTTGTGTGGGCAGCTTTTCATGTCCGTGGATTAATATGGTGAACCATTTTCAAAATCAGTCTTGATTTACCACAAAAATATTGATAATAAACTCGAATTAATTCAACATTTTTTTTCTCTTGGATTTTGCCATAACTAGACAAATCGTTTGCAGTTAGGCATTGTCCTGTTTACAGATTTTTTTTTCCTCAGCCCTTTAATTTTCTAGAAGTTTTCTTGATTTGATTTGATTTATTATTGTCACATGTATTAACATACAGTGAAAAGTATTCTTTCTTGCGCGCTATAGAGTCAAAACATACTGTTCGCAGAGAAGAAAATGAGAGAGTGCAGAATGTAGAGGTACAGTCATAGCGAAGATGTAGAGAAAGATCAATTTAATGCAAGGTAAGTCCATTCAGAAGTCTAACAGTAGCAGGGAAGAAGCTGTTTTTGAGTTGGTTGGCTCATGACCTCAGACTTTTGTATCTTTTTGCAAGGAAGAAGGTGAAAGAGAGAATATCCGGGGTACTTGTGGTCCTTAATTATGCTGGCTACTTTGCTAAGGCAGCGGGAAGTGTAGACAGAATCAACGAATGAGAGATTGGTTTGCGTGATGGATTGGGCTACATTCATGATCTTTTGCAGTTTCTTGCAGTCTTGGACAGAGCAGGAGCCATACCAAGCTGTGATACAATCAGAAAGAATGCTTTCTATGGTGCATCTGTAAAAGTTGATGAGAATCATAGCTGTCATGCAAAATTTCCTTAGTCTTCTGAGAAAGTAGAAGCATTGGTCAGCTTTCTTAACTATAGTGTCGGCGGAGGGTGGGGGGAACCAGACTAGGATTGTTGTTGGTCTGGACAGCTAAAAACTTGACCCTTTCTAATTCATCCCCAATGATGTAGACAGGGGTATGTTCTCCTTTACGCTTCCTGAAGCCTCATATTTGACCTTCCGCCATTTCCTGTGCGAGTTTAGCCAATGTCAGATGAATGCAGATTCTGATATTCCATTCCACAACTGGGGAAAGGCATCATTTTTACTTAATATTTCTCACTGACAGACTAAATGAGAATATATGGGGATTCAAGGGTGTTTCAAATGTGTTTTTCAGAAAAGAGTGGCACGGTGGCACAATGGTTAGCACTGTTGCCTCAAACCCAGATTTGATTCCTGGCTTGAGTCACTGTCTGCCTGGAGTTTGCACATTCTCCCCTTGTCTGTGTGAGTTTCCTCCCACAGTCCAAAGATGTGCGGGTTAGGTGGCTTGGCCGTGATAACTTGCCCCTTCATGTCAAAGGGACTAGCTAGGGTAAACACATGCGGTTATGGGAAAAGGCCTGGATGAGATTGTGGTTGACGTAGACTTGATGGACCAATGGCCTTCTCCTGCACTGTAAGATTCCACGATTCAATGATGCAAAATATAATTAGCTACAAACACAAAATTTCACATTGTGTTGTGGAGAAATTTCAAAGGATCTCGGGATCAGATACTAGAAAGTAGAAGAGAATGCAGTTCTGTTGGGATTCCACTCAGTTTTTTAGAGGGGGTCCCTTTCCTGCATGGGGGTAGGTTATTTGTCTGCCCTTTACATATGTTAAGAGCATGTGTCAGGGGAGTTCTCGACATAACTTTGAAATTCTAACCTTCATAACCTCAAAAGGCCTCTCAACAAGTCTTTTACCACCCATGGTTCCAATCATGATTCAATTATGTTTCCTCTATTAGGGAGGTGATGATATTATCAACAGACTATTAGTCCGGAAACTCAGCTAATGTTCTAGGGACCCTGGTTTGAATGCCACCACGGCAAATGGTGGAATTTGAATTAAAAATCTACTGATGACCATGAAACTACTGTCAATTGTCAAGAAACCCATCTGATTCACTAATGTCCTTTAGGAAAGGAAACTTGCTGTCCTTATCTGGTCTGACCTACAAGTGACTCCAGAGCCACAGCAATGTGGTTGACTCTCATTTGCCCTCTGAAATGGCCTAGCAATCCACTCAGTATAAAGACAAAAGATGGCCAATATAAAGTGGCCAGTTATGTCCCATGAGTGAATAAAATAAAATTAACATTTAAAATTAAATACAATTAATTAATGGTATTAATGGGTGCTATTTTGATTGGAAGCTGGTGACTAGTGGAGTGCTCCAAGGTTCGGCCCTGGGGCCTCAACTATTTACCATTTACATAGATGATCTGGAGGAAGGGGTTGAGTGCAGGATGATGAAATTTGCTGATGACATGAAGATGAGTGGAAAAGCAAATTGCGTGGAGGGTGTGAAAAGCCTACAGAGGGAAATGGATAGGTTGAGTGAGTGGGCGAGGACCTGGCAGATGGAGTATAATGTTAGCAAGTGTGAGGTTATCCACTTTGGTAGGAATAATGGTAGGAAGGACTACTATTTAATTGGTGAAAAGCTGCAGCAAGTGACGGTACAGAGGGACCTGGGGGTCCTTGTGCACGAATCACAAAAACACAATCTGCAGGTGCAGCAGGTGATTAAGAAGGCGAATGCAATGTTGGCCTTTATAGCGAGGGGGATAGAATATAAAAGTAGGGAGGTTCTGTTGCAGCTGTATAGGGTGTTGGTGAGGCCGCAGCTAGAGACTGTGTGCAGTTTTGGTCGCCGCATTCGAGGAAGGATATATTGGCCTTGGAGGGGGTGCAGAGAAGGTTTACTAGGCTGATACCAGAGATGAGGGTGTTGGATTATGAGGAGAGACTGAATAGGCTAGATTTGTACTTTTTGGAGTTTAGAAGGCTGAGAGGGGATCTTGTAGAAACGTATAAGATAATGAAGGAGATAGATAAGGTAGAGGTTGAAAGACTCTTCCTGCTTAACAAAGATAGCGGGACTAGAGGGCACAGCCTCAAGATTAGGGGGGTGCGTGGTTCAGATTGGAGTTGCGGAGGGGTTTCTTCACACAGAGGGTGGTGAATCTTTGGAATTCTCTGCCTGATGAGGTGGTGGAGGCTTCCTCACTGAATATCTTCAAGTCAAAAGTCGATAGGTTTTTAATTGACAAGGGAATTAAGGGTTATGGGGAGAAAGCGGGAAAGTGGTACTGAACCACTATAGATCAGCCATGATCTTATTGAATGGTGGGGCAAGCTCAAGGGGCTGTATGGCCTACTCCTGCTCCTATTTCTTATGTTTTTTTTGCACATCTCAAACACATTCACTAAGGCAATTCCTGAAAAACCCATACCTGAGGATTGAATTGATTTGCAGCCTGGAACATCCTAACCACATTAAAATTTGATCATCAAAATTGGCATGAAGGGCTTGGGGATTGTACTGCATCAGACTGAATTTAAATTGCTGTAGTTTTTGATGTGGGAGTGCAATCGATCTTAAGCATAAGATTATTGAGTCATTTTGTGGAACTGGCTACAATTCTCCACCCTTTGCATCCAGTTGTTAAATGTGAACAGTCTGACAGATATCTTGGATATCATGTCCATCTTCTAAGCCTGAGCCTGAGCCTATAGGGGTGAATTCTGCTCGGGGTTCCACCTCCTCATGTGCTGTAATGTTAACAGAACAGCTACAGGAATTCAGAAACTGAGAGAACTCGTGCAGACGATCACACATTTTCCATGATTCCAAAGTTTGTAGATTTCAATTTAATAATTTTCTGCAGAATTATAAATCCCTGAATGATACATCTCCCAGTCATTCCCTTCTGCCTGCAGAATAAATAATCTGTCTCTTCAGCCTCACCTTTTGCTCAGATGTTCTAATCTAGCCTGTAGTTTACTTGCACTTTCTACATTAGCCCCAGCAGCTGGAAATAGTATGTAACAGATTTCCAGATGCTGGCTTGTACGGAGATTTCTCCTGTGGGACATTTCCCTAAACCTTTAAATTCCACTGCTTATTCTGGATGGCAGGAGTGGGGGGTGGGTAGCAGCTTGGGGCAGCCCCTCCATCTGGCAGACTCCAATGGATGTTGATCAAGCACACACAGGATGGAAACATAATAAAAACAGAAAATGATGAATAAAGTCAGCAGATCTGGCAGTATCTGTGGAGAGATTCAGAGTTAACATTTCAGAGCAGTATCATTTAGATCTGAAACATTAACTTTGTTCTTCTCCAGAGATGCTGCCAGATCTGCTGAATTTATCTAGCTTTTTCTGATTTTCAGATTTCCAGCATCTGCATCAGTTTGCTCTTAATTGAGGAAACGTAATGGTACGGTCCCTATTAAAACTTCCTTTCTGTAATTGTTGGGACTTGCCTGCATAGGCAACGGGATTAAGAAAATCAGTCCCATCAGTAACACTGTGGATTTCTGCTGTATGCTTCTGGAAAGTCACATTATTATTATTGTTGCTACACACTGCAATATTGGTTTTTGGTGAGCTATTCACCGATATATGTTGATTCCACTGCTATGTTACAACTTGTAGCCAAAGGATTAATTGTCATCTTGATTTGATTGACTGTCACATCAAGGAGCCCTGGGTAAATTGGGAGTTATGGGGAGTATCTCCTCTGGAGTCACATCTGACACAAAGGGAGATAGATGTTTGTGATAGTTGGAGGTCAGTCAGCTAAGCCCAAGAACAATGGTGAAGGAGTCCTTCAAGTAGTGCCCTAGGCCCAACTATCGTCAACTCCTCAATCAATTCCTTCCTTCCATCATAAGATGTTCACTAATGATTGCACAATGTTCAGCACCTTTCACAACTCCTCAAGTATTGAAGAGTCCAGATACAGCAAGACCTGGACAAAACCTAGGCTTGGGCTGTTTAATAGCAAGTAACATTCATGTCATGCAATGTCAGATAATGACTATATCCAACAGGAGAAAATCTAACCCCTCCTCATGACATTCAGTAGCATTACACATCACTGAAGCCCTTAGTATCAACATTATGTTGATTTCCATTGACCAGAAACTTAACTGGAACAGCCATTCAGATATTTTGGCTATTGGAGCAGGTCAGGGGCTGGAAATTCTAAGGCAAGTAATTCACCTCTTGAATCTCCAAAACCTGTCCACCATCTATAAGGCACAAGTCAAGAATGTATTAAAAGTTAAAGTTTATTTAAATTAGTCACAAGTAAGACTTACATTAACACTGCAATGAAGTTACTGTGAAATTCCCCTCATCACCATACTATGATGCTTGTTCAGGTCAATGCATCTAACTTGCACATCTTACAGAATGTGGGAGGAAACTGGAGCACCTGGAAGATACCCACACAGACATAGGGAGAACATGCAAACTCCACACAGATAGTGACCCAAGCCAGGAATCGAACCCAGGTTTCTGGTGTGATGAAACAGCAGTGCTAACCACTGTGCTACTGTGCCAGCCCCACTTCCCCTCCACTTGCCTGGTTGAGTTAGGCTGTGTCAACTTACAAGAAGTTTAATACTATCCAGGACAAAGCAATTCGCTTGATCAACATTGCTTTCTCAAACTAAAATACCTACTTCTTCCATAACCTTGGGGCAGCACAGTAGCACAATGGTTAGCACTGCTGCTTCACAGCTCCAGGGACCTGGGTTTGAACAAAGAACAACACAGCACGGGAAACAGGCCCTTCGGCCCAACGAGCCCGCACCGCCGTCCTAACGTCTTAATGACATATAGAGACCAATATAGGGACAATTTGTTACCCAATCAGCCTAAGAGCACATTTTTGGGATGTGGGAGGAAACCGGAGCACCCGGAAAAACCCACGCAACCACGGGGAGAACGCGCAAACTCCCGCAGACACAGGCCCAAATCCATGTGTCTGCACAGCAACAGCGATAGTCTCTGAGCTGTCATGTTGCCCATCTGATGGTCCAGTTTAAGCATACACTAACGACGTGAAACACTAGGCCACTCCTGAAGTAACATCCAAGAGCAGCCCTCGCGCGACCTGCTGAATGCATGCACCTTGTTGGTCAACAAGGTGGACCGATTTGATTCCCGGCTTGGGTCACTGTTTGTGTGCAGTTTGCACATTCTCCTCGTGTCTGCATGAGTTTCCTCTGGGTGCTCTGGTTTCCTGCCACAGACCAAAAATGTGCAGATTAGATTGAATGGCCATGCTAAAATTGCCCCTTAGTGTTCTGAGATGCACAGTTTAGAGGGATTAGTGGGTAAATATATGGGGATATAGGGGTAGGGCCTGGATGGGATTGTGGTCAGTGCAAACTCAATGGCCAAATGGCTCCTTTCTGCACTGTAGCATTTCTATGATTTCTATAACCGGCTCATATTGGTAGCAGTGTGTATACCATCTGAAAAATCACTGCAGTGACTAGCCAAAGCTCCTTTGGCTGCCAAACCAATGATGTGTATTGCTTAGAATAACAAGGGCAGCAAACTCATAGGAGCACCACCATCCACAAGTTTCCCTCCAAGCCACATACCACCCTGTCTTGGAGCTATGTCGCCGCTCCTTCACTATGGAGCTCTTTCCTCACAGCACAATGGGGTACACCCAAACTACATGGACTGCAGTGGTTAAAATGCATGGTTCATCACCACCTTCTCAAATGCAACTAGGGATGGACAATAAATCCTTAGCTCATCTTCTCACCACAACACTCACCCCCTCATTCCCTCTCCCAGAACAAGGATAGAGTCCCCTTGTTCTCACATTTCACTCCACCAGCCTCTTCATGCAAAGCATAATCCTTTGCCATTTTTGCCAAGTCCAGGGTAATGTCACCACCAAACACATCTTCCCTTCACTCCCTCTGTCAGCATTCCAGGATAACCTGCTTCACTCCTCCACTATACCCAACACCTCTCCCATCACTCATGGCACCTTCCATAGAATCGCAGAAGGTGCAACACCTGTCCCTTTACCTTTTCCATGCTTATCATCCACGATCCAAAACACTCATTCCAGGCAAGCAGTGTTTCGCTTGCACCTCTTTCAATGCAGTGTATTGCATCCGTTGCTCCCAATGTGATCTCTATATTGGAGAGACCATACGTAAACTGGATGATCACTTTGCTGAGCACCTTCAGTCTGTGCGCAGTCAGGACTCTGACCTTCTCATTGCTTGCCATTTTAACACATGATCCTGCTCCCATGTCTGTCCTTGGCCTACTGCAATGTTCCAGTGAAGCTCAACGCAAACTAGAGGAACAGGATCTCATCTTCTGGCTGGGTACTTTACAGCCTTTCGGTCTCAACATCGAACTCAACAACTTCACATGATTAGCTCTATTCCACCTTGACTCCTTTTATTTACATTTTATTTAATTTTTACAGTTTTCTACCTTTTATTTCTTTATTACCTTTCTTCATTCCCCCCCCCAACCTTTTTGCCGTACTTTATCCTCCTTTTCCTTATCTTTTCTTCTCTCTTGCATCTCTTCTCTTCCTTTTTCTAAATTTGACCTCTCTCCCACCCATTGATCCCACCTTCCCCCACATTTTTATCTGTTACAGCTTACTCTGTGATTTCAGTTTTCTGCCATTTGGCCATTCACATCCTTTATTCTACCTGGCGACAGCCTTTAGCAGCCTTTTACCCTGGATCTGTGGCTATGACTCATCTTTCATTCTCTCACCCTGCAGCATAAATATCTCCCACTTTCTATTCCTTTTAGCTTTGACAAAGAGTCAATGCTTTTCTCTCCTTACAGTTGCTGCCAGACCTGCTGAGATTTTCCAGCATTTTCTGTTTCGGTTTCAGATTCCAGCATCTGTAGTAATTTGCTTTTAACAAATCCTAGTCTTGCAACGATGTCCATATCCCGCGAAAGAATTTAAAACAATCTTCTAACATAGCTTTTTGACAATGTGAGTGAAATATTTCAAGACCTTCCAGCAGTGAAAATGCCATTGGATGGAAAATCATTGGTAACAAATTTACAACTTTCAAATAAGCTGCAAGTCCCCATTGGTGATGCATAATCTTGGAAAATGTTTATCTTCAATAATCTACCTGCTTTGCTGGTCGCTGCTTCAGAGCGACCAGATGCAATGAGGCCCGTTCAGTAATGTGAGCTTTGTGAGCATAATTATGCGTCCTCAACATGGGTCCAGTTGTTTTTGAGTTAGGAACCACATGTTCAGATCAGCTCCAGCAGCAATGCTTGATTCATGCCACATATGTGTGTAAGAACTAATCTAAGACCAACCAACTGAAGACAATCTCATGCAAACTGATCCCATGCCAACAGTACCCACACTTTTCACCTTAGCATTTTATTAGCTCTCCAAACCCAGTTCAAATCTATATTGCAATGAGGTTGTATTCTGCCTTTGGAAATTTGCTTGCTAAAAGTATACTTGAATGTTTGATATTGCAACTTATGTTTATCCTGGAAATTCGGGTATATTTGTCAAGTAGAAATCCAGTGTAGTGGGGACAATCTTAGCAATAACCACGCATGACTTCCATCTCCCACTCTTTCAGTTATGGCATAATTTTTGGGTGCAGATGTTCTTAGGTTTCCCTGGCACTCTCCCATCGTCTATCCAGGTTATACATGGCATATTTTTCATTTAAGGTAAGTGGCTTCTTGCTGCATCTAAATTTCAACCCTTCCAAGAAAAATTGGCACAGATTTTTCAGTAGTAATAACAGTGAATCTGGCAGTATTCACCATGAAACTGATGTGGAGCCTGTGCATGTACAATTAACAGCAGAAATCTAGACATTTCTGTTGACAGTGCTACAATTCTTCAGAGGGTGCACTATTGAAGTTCCCCCCTGACTGCAATCAATTAGAAATCATTGATCTGATGAAAACCCATCACAATAAACCTATAATGCTATTAGTCTTCTGACGAAAACTCTTGAAAAAGTCATGTCTTGTTGAATGCAGTTGGGTTTGATGACTTACTAAGTTCACAATTATAGCTGAATAGTGCTGCTGTCCCTGAAAAAATATTTTTATATTTGTGTGATATAATAGCACAATTGAGATGGACATATATATTTTGTTTTTGTGCTTAAAGGGAATGTTTAAAAATTCAGTTTTCGCTATAGGCAGTTTGTATGTCTGGGAAGAATGCAACTTAGATGCTGGGAGAGCTGGATAATTACTTATTTTAGCTTTTCACATGGTTATGTCAAATAGAGTTAATGCACATTTGTTTACTTAAGTTCTCCTCAGACTTCTGATTAAGATGATTGACAGGGTTGCGCGATTATGTGATTTATGTACATGGTGAGAGACATAACAATGACTGTCGCAGAGGAAAAAAAGCTTTTCAGAAAGCAGTGAGTTTGCGGCTGAAACCTGGTTGAAGTTAGAAGGATTGTTCAGGCTTCTGAAACTCTATCGCTCTCTGAAATCTCTGAGACTATTAAGAAATGGTAAAGCAAGTATGCCTGAGTTTGCTAACTGGTTTCATTTAAAAGCAGATTTGATTTATGTATGAATGGAGCTTATTTGGAACTAGAACAGTCAGAAGCTAGAAAGTAAAATTGCTTTCTTTAATTTTTAAACATTGTTAAGCTGTTTCATTTGTAGAGTTATATTTAAATTGTGTTATTAAATAAAGTTAGTTTTACTATAAAAGATCCCTAATTTATCAGTGGCATCATTACTGGAAGGAAGCATCCTTTCTTCACATTTCTGCCAAGATAGAAACATTGTTAGGGTCATGGGGTTCTGGTCCAGTATCTGAACACTTGTGATATGCCAGTTTTTTTTCTATTATGATAAATAAAATCTAATTTTTAAACCAAAACAATTATTTTAAGTGTTTTAAGTGTTAATTTATAGTTATGTTACAACCTTAATTTCATGTGAATGTTCAATCATTTATTTTGCTCGCTATACTGTTTTTATTTAAAACATGATGGGAAGATGTTGGTGTTAGACTGGGATAGGCACAGTAAGTAGTCTCACAACACCAGGTTAAAGTTCAATAGATTTATTTGCTAGCATAAGCTTTTAGAGTGCTGCCCCTTCAACAGGTTCACTCACCTGATAAAGGGGCAGCTCTCCAAAAGCTCGTACAGAGGGGATGTTAGGGGTAAGTATTTCACTCAGAGGGTGGTGAGTGAATGGAATCAGCTGCCGTCGGAGGTGGTAGAGGTGAACTCGCTGGGGTCTTTTAAAAGACTTCTGGATGAGTATATGGGAACGAATGGGATAAGGGGTTATAGAGAGGTCTGCGGATTGATAGATATAGATGTGATCGGCGCAACTCGTGGGCCGAAGAGCCTGTTTGTGCTGTAGTGTTCTATGTTCTATAACAATGAGCAAATACCTTTGAAACATCTCTGTCCATTTTTAGCCTGTTGCCAGAGCTGCCTGTGTTCTGTAGCATCAAACTCAAAAGTACTATTGTCTCCAAGGGGTGGATATAGCAATTGCACCCAGTCCAATGACTGAACTGAGTGTCTTTCTCAGATTTGGGATAAAGTTGAGGCTACTGAAGACAGGTAAATATCTTGACTTTTTGATGGTCCACCAGTGCCACAATTTCTGGGCCTTTCTTTAATCATTTTTTGGATTTTAACTCCATGCCCTGTCTTTGTCGTGTCACTCCTAGTTGCTGCTCAGCACAGAATCTTTTGCATTGCAAAGTTCTTTACAGACAGTTGCACCAAACAAATATCTCAACTTACAAAACCCCAGGGACATTCCTATGGCACTCCTAGATTTGGAAGTGAATGAAGAGTTTCTGTGGAGGGAGAAAGACCAAACCTAGTAAGGAACATCACTGTCGTTTTTCTCACCCAATGTTCTACGTGTTCCAATATAGATACAAACTCTGTATGAGCCTGTTCCCATTACCATAAAACTGAGAACAGCATGGGTTTAATATTGAAAAAGGAGGGATTAGATTTAACTATTTTACATAGAGTGTAAAATTATTTCAGATGACAGTGGAGGCAGATAGTGTGAAATCATTTAAGGGAGAATTGGATTGATGTTTAAGTCAGTGGGCAATTGAAGAGCATTGGCCTCACATCAAGCCAGACAGATTGCCAATGTTTTGTTGCATTTCTGTACTTTGCTGGGTAATTAATTGTTCTGGTATTTCAATCCGAATACAATCCTCTAAGTGATCTTTATTGGTCATGGTATGTTTTCTCTGATATATAGATCAAAACTAAAAGCATTACCAGCAATATTGACACCATTTCTTGGCACACTCTACACTCACTGAGATAAGGAATCAGTAAAACATTAGCTGACTGGTAGCATTTGACTGGTTGTCAAATATGGCTTTATGGTAATTTTGTACTACAAGTGAAATTCCTGAACTTACCACGTTGAAAATCTTAAAAGGATAAGGCTTGAACATTGTCATACCAGACTATATCCACACTTAGCACTGCTGTGTATGACATTGTTCTGCCTTCTGCCAGATCTCTCAATAATTTGTTTCTTATTCTAGATGGAAAGGCATTAACTTTAGTAGATGCAACTTCAGAATAACTGGAAAATCTTTAGCAATGCCTTCTTTTTCACCTCTGTGACTGCTGCAGTCTCAAGGATCCAACCTTGGCCCCATCTTCTGTCTCATCTGTATATCACTCCATGACAATGCCATTTAATCAGCTTTTAAATGTTGTCAATAACACTTGCACTTTCTCTCCACTCTCCTAATTCCACATTACCTCTAAGTTATCAAGCTTCTTTCTCAACATCCTTGAATAACAGTTTCCTTCAGTTAAATTGGAAAATCTAAAATCATCTGTACCTTTGCCACCAACTCCATTCCCCCTTTCCAAATAATTATCTCAGGCTGAACCAGTTTGTTGGAAACCCTGATGTCCTAATTGATGTCAAACTTAACACATTGGCTGGAACTCCACCATGTCACCCGCCGCAGAATTGGTATGGGCGAGAGTTCGAAAACAGAAATCTCCTATTGAGATCGGATGGGAATTTCTGGTCTCGCCCAAGTGAGGCTGTAAAATCCTGCCCATTCTTTCTGTAGCAAAGAAAGCTTACATCCAGGTCCATAATATTGCCCACGTCTATCCTTACCTTATCCTGTCTGCTGATGAAATTCACTTCCATCACAACTTAATGTGCTTGATCTTGAACGCTTCATCCATGCCTTTGCCACCTCCAGGTTTGATTATTTCAATGCGTCCCTTTGACCTCTCATCCTCCATAAATTTCAACTCATCAAAATTCTGGTGTCCTGTGCCTCACCACTTACCACTCTCCCAATAGCTTTGATCATTCTGTATTGCCATGAGATTTGTCCTATATATGTATATACAGTGCTGTATATGTAAAATTATCATCCTCTTTGTCCCCAATATTTGATGCTTTCTTCATCATTACAACACTCATCAGTTTTGTCAATCCCTCTGCTTTTAGCCTTCATACTTCTCCCCTTTTCCTCCATTAGGGACTGTGGCTCCAGTCTTTAGAATTCTTGGTAAAACATTTCCATCGTTATGGCTCCCTGTCTTCCTTCACATTCACTCCTTAATATCCACGACTTTGATTGCAATTTTGGCCAATCTTCCTAATATCTTTTTAGCTAAATATTCATTATTTTTCTCTCACATTTCTGGGACAGCTGCAGAGGCCAAGTCATTGGAATATATTTAAGACAGAGATAGATAGGTTCTTGATTGATAAGGGGATCAAAGGTTATGGGAAAAAGGCAGGAGAATGGGATTGAGAAACATATCAGCCATGATCGAATGGCAAAGCAGACTGGATGGGCCAAATGGCCTAATTCTACTTTTATATCTTATGACCTTATAAACATTTTAGGATACTTTTCTATATGAAAGGCTCTATACGAATGCAAATTGCTGTTTGGCATCCATTCCGCTTCCTTGCAAAGATGACCCTCTTTCTGAATTAGGAGTGCTCTGTAAATGCAAGTTGTTGATTTTGCTCATGTGGATTGTGAATTTTATTTGGCAGTCAGATGTATAATTGATTATTTATTGGAGTTCTTTTTACTCTGCTGCAATTCTGAATTGACCTGTGAATGTTTTACATGTTTTAATTAGGAAGCCATGAATGCAATAGTGTGTTTGGAAAATGCACAATGTGAAATAAATGAGACCTTGTTTTCCTTATACATTGGATGTAATTTGTAAATGTTTCAGAGTGAAGGTTGTAACCTTCATAATCATTTTTGATTTAAACAAAAAATCCATCCTTTTACATTGTTTAACATTGCATTTGTTTGCCATTTAGCAT
This sequence comes from Sphyrna mokarran, assembly GCA_024679065.1. Lineage (NCBI taxonomy): Eukaryota > Metazoa > Chordata > Chondrichthyes > Carcharhiniformes > Carcharhinidae > Sphyrna > Sphyrna mokarran. The sequence continues at coordinate 51,559,063 of JAGIQG010000005.1, read as the reverse complement.
GCTAATGCATCGAAAAAGTGGCATAGATTCAAAGGAGCAATGAGAAGAGTGAAATCTATTCTCGTTTTTTCACTGAACATGGAACATAGAAAAACTACAGCAGAAACAGGCCCTTCAGCCCACTGAGTTCCAAACCTCAGGTGTACTATGCTTATGAAAGGCTGAACGAAAGCCAATGCCATTTAAATGGTAGGATGAGAGACAAACACAGGGCAGTTGTCACTGGACTGTCTTCGATACCTCAGAACAGACAACTGCAGGAAGAATGAATGCAGGCCTTATGTAGGTGGTTTGTCTGCCCTTTCAGCTACAACCAGTGATGGTCTTCTGAGATCCATGCTGACAGACAATAAAGGAAGAATGAACATCTTTCTTTACATCAGCTAAAAAAAAGATTGATTTTAACGCAGAAGTATTTTCTGCTTAAATGTTTCCAGCTCTCCATTTAGAACCTGCCATTTTGCCACAATCATCAGATAGAGCAGAAGGTTGGCAGATTGCTTACTGAGGATAATACCATGGAATCCTCCAAGGAGGGGTTTTCCATCATTTCATCTTGAAAAGTTTATTTATTAGTCACAAATAAGGCTTACATTAAGACTGCCATGAAGTTACTGTGAAATTCCCCTTGTCGCCACACTATTGCGCCTGTTTGGGTCAGTGCACCTAACTAGCATGTCTTTCAGAATGTGGGAGGAAACTGGATCACTTGGAGGAAACCCACGCAGACATGGGGAGACCATGTAAACTCTACACAAACAGCGACCCAAGCGGGAATCGAACTCGGGTCCGTGGTTCTGTGAGGCCACAGTGCTAACCACTGCGCCACCATGCAATCCATATCAGGATATTAGAGTGTGCAATGCTTTGTAGCTGGGAATGGTGAAGACAGAGATCATCAGGGAAGATTGGATTAATGATTGAAGCTGAAGAAGATGCAGGGTTACAGGAAGAGAGTGGGGCAGTGGGATTAGACAGCTCCAGAATAAAAACAAGGCTGAGCGTCTTCCTTCAGTGTTGTCAGCCTTTATAGTTGTGCAATTAATATGTAAATCAAACAGCCATGTAGCATCCTCGTCTTCTCTATATACAGTATGCTTAATCTGTATAGTGTGCAAGAAACAATATATTTCACTGTATACTGATACATGTGGCAATAATAAATCAAAAATCTTGAGGCATCTTTCAATACAAAGGCACTTTACATACACAGTTGTGCATTTACAAAAGTGTGGTAGTAAATTCTGAGTTACTTCTTGTCAAATTGTACAGAGTACAGAATTGCTGGTCAGAGCCACAATGAGTAGGAGATACTGACCAGACAGTAAATATTGCATTGCAAACAGTGGAAAATGTTGAGAGTTTGTAAATGAGGCTAAATACCAGGGCAGAAATAAGTGAACAAATTTGGCTGTAAATTCAGGGAAGGCAATGATGTGATGATATCATCACTGGATTAGTAATCCAGACACCCAGAATAATGCTCTGGGACCCAGCTTTGAATCCCACCAAGGCAGTTGATGTAATTTAAATTCAGTCAAAATCTGGAATTGAAAGTCTAACAATTGGATTTTCCAGCCCGTTCTGCTGGCGGAATCTTCCGGTCCCACCAAAGACAACCCTCTTGTGGTGTGTTCCCTGGCAGTAGGATGGGACAGTCATGCAAACACTGTAGACACCATTCAGAATTTTACCATCCTGCCTGTCACAGGAATTGGAGCGGACAAGGGGTGGACAATGGGGAGGTCCATAAACCTCGGGTGAGATTTTATGGTTTTAGGACTAGCAGGACCATGACCCCCCCCCCCGTGTGTTGTCATCTCTGCATCCTTAATGGCCTTGCACAACCCTCTTGTTGTAGCCTTTGCCAACATTGTATCACCTTCCACTCCCTTTTACCCTTTGCCTTTTGACTTGGCATTTTATGCATCCTCCCTTCCCTTCTGTTCTACCAACTGGAGCCACCATCCCAACCCTATTCTCTTTAACTCCTTTTGTTAACACCTCTGTTTCTCTCTTCACCTATAAACCTTTTGAAATTCACCTTTTTGATCAAGCTTTCAGCCCCTCTCCTAACTTTCCATCCTGTGGCTTAGTGGCAACTCCTTTATCCAGCTTCCTCCTCCCCTCTACAGCATCTTGGATTTTTTTTTTAACATTGGCTGAATGATGAAATGTCTCATGTCAGATGTCACTGGGATATGTGGAGATTTTTTTCGAGTGAAGGAAAAGAGTGTTATGATGAGCCTGGAGGGCATTAAATATGCAGGAAATCTGGCAACAAGACAAAGGCCTAGAAACGGGGTAGCATATCTCAATTCCTTTGGTTTTTTTTTGCGTTATTAACCCATTTGTGAAAGTCAGGTTTTGTGCCACATTGATATACACAAAATTGTGCCCTTGGGGGATTAATGTTCAGTAGTTGGGCTGACATCCTTTGTTGTTGCAGTATGAAGGGTGATTTATTTTGTAGCTGGCCCATTCTGTGCCTGGCAATGACAGGCAAATGTGTAGAATATTCAATTCCCAGAACTGATATTCCTCAGCTTCAAGAATAATTAACCAAAGTAAAAAAAAACAAATGTGCTGAACTGAAACCTTGTGTCTGTGGGGCTCCAGGTAGATGGATTGAGTGAGAGGAGTATTAAAGAAAAATCATTATTCTATTTTAATTCTGCTCCCGTTTATGAAATCATTCAGGCACATAGGGCAAGTATTCCCTTTTTAAAATTAATGTGATACATTTTAGTGTGACAAATTGTAAAATAAGATCCATTACATTCAGTCACATAGTTAATCGATGGTAAACTAACAGTGGATAAAAGAAGTGGTGGCCTGCGTCAGTTTGGATTCACTTGTTCAAAGATAACAAATAATTTTAGCAATTGGAAAATTAAATCTGCCGAAATGATAGAAACAGCTTCATTATATCAAAAAAATCTCTCAGTACGTGTTTTCTGCATTCTATAGCCGTCTAATGGGCTGCATGTTTTGTGTGTAAAGAACCACTCATCAGCTTCATTCTGCTTCCTGCTGTGAATTTTGTCTGTACCTCAGCTAAATATTTAACCATATAAAGTGTTATTAAGTGTACTGTAGGTTTGGTTAATATTGGCCACACAAATACTCACTTTAAAATCGCAACTTTTTAATTATGTATCACTAGTCATTCTCCTGAGGTAACACACACGGGGAGACAGGGCCAAGTGTAATTTTTAAGTGGAAGTGAGAATAAAAGGTGAGGAATAATTCATCCAGGACAGAGGTAATTTAATCCGCACGCTGAAGGAATATATTCTGTCCTTATTTTTCTACGTCTATTGTAAATTCTTATGTCCGTATTTGTAATGGATACTATAGTTCCAAGCTTATGTCACAGGTAGGACCCCTGCAATAGTAATTGCTTGCAAACATTGGAATCAAAACTGGGCCAGGAAATGGGTGGAGGAATTGCAATGCAGGGTCAAGCTCATTGTTTCTGATGCAGGCAGCCTGCAAACCTGGTGCTTCCTGCTAATTGAAATGATTGCAGCATGAAGGGCACTAAGCACTGTTGAATGGCTGCGTGGTTACACACGGGGTGGGGGAGGGCAAAAAAGGCTAGCACGAGTCAAAGTTGGCCTGCACCTCTTACAGGAAAAGTTCACTACAGCTGGAGCAGCTGCTGGAAGTAAGGTTCAGTGATTTTGATATGGGGAGGTTGCAATAATTGAACAACATGGCACAGAGAGGACTCTAAGATTTTCCAATGTTGAACTGGAAGAGTTACTGTAGGAGGTGAATGGGAGGAGATATTTGCAAAGGCAGTGGAATCAGTTCGATTTGGCAGTCAATAGAATGTTCCAAGCCCAAAAACTTGAATACAGTGCTGCAAAAAGTTCAATGGCCTCACACTGGGATGGTCAAGGTCAGTGAATGTATCTTCAAATGCTGTGTCTTACCAACTGTATCACTGGCCTTGCACAATTCTCAATGCACCACGCCATTATCATTCACAATCTACATCGATTGCTACTCAAATCTAACATTCAAAGCTTCAATGCACTAACCTTCAGCATTGCCGTGAACTCCCCAGCAAGCCATTGCTTGCATGTAGGCTATTGCAACCAAATTAAACAGTAAGACAAACAAATTGCACCACGCTAACTGCCACTATTTCTCTCTCTTGCAGAACAATGTAGTGCATAACCCGAATCAGTGCATAATCTGATCAGCAGAGTGACAAATAAAGAACAAAGAAAATTACAGCACAGGAGCAGGCCCTTCGGCCCTCCAAGCCTGCACTGACTGTGCTGCCCGTCTGAACTAAAACCCTCTACCCTTCTGGGGACCATATCCCTCTATTCCCATCCTAGTCATGGATTTGTCAAGACCTCCCTTAAAACTCACTTATCATATCTGCTTCCGCTACCTCCCCCAACAGTGAGTTCCAAGTACCCACCATCTTCCGTGTAAAAGACTTGCCTCATACATCTCCTTTAAAATTTGCCTTCGCATCTTCAATCTATGCTCCCTAGTAATTGAGTCTTCCATCCTAGGAAAAAGCTTCTGACTATCCACTCTGCCCATGCCCCTCATAATCTTGTAGACCTCTATCAGGTTGCCCCTCGATCTCCATCATTCCATTAAGGACAAACCAAATTTCTCCAAACTCTCTTCATAGTTAATGCCCTCCATACTAGGCAATAACCTGGTAAATCTTTTCTGTACCCTCTCCAAAGCCTCCGCATCCTTCTGGTAGTGTGACGACCAGCATTGAACACTAATTCCAAGTGTGGCCTGTTTAAAGTTCTACAAATCTGCAACATGACTTGCCAATTTTTAAACTCAATGCCCTGGCTTATGAAGGCAAGCATGCCATACGCCTTCTTGATTACCTTCTCCACCTGTTTTGTCATTTTCAGTGACATGGGTACCTGTACACACAAATCCTCTGCCTATCCATACTCTGAAGGGTTCTGCCATTTACTGTATATTTCCTACCTGTATTAGACCTTCCAAAATGCATTACCTCACATTTGTCTAGATTAAACTCCATCTACTATCTCTCTGCCTAAGTCTCCGAATGATCTATATCCTGTTGTATCCTCTGATGGTCTTCATTGCTATCCACAAATCCACCAACCTTTGTATCATCCACAAGTGTACTAATCAAACCACTTATATTTTCCTCCAAATCATGTACATATATTACAAATAGCAAAGGTCCCACCACTGATCCCTGAGGAACGCCACTTGTCACACTCCTCCATTCACTGTGATCCTTCCACTGCGACACTCTGTCTTCTTTGATTGAGCCAATTCTGTGTCCACCTTGCCAGCTTACCTCTACTCCCATGTAACTTCACCTTCTGCATCTATCTGCCATGAGGGACCTTGTCAAAAGCCTTAGTGAAGTCCATGTAGAAACATTCACTGCCCTACCCTCATCAATCATCTTCATCATTTCCTCAAAAAACTCAATCAAGTTAGTGAGGCACGACTCCCCTCCTCACAAAAACATGTTGCCTCTCACTAATACACCCACTTATTTCCATGTGAGTAACTTGGGAGTAAATCCTGTCTTGAAAAATCCTCTCCAATAATTTCCCTACCACATGACATCAGGCTCATCGGTCTATAATTACCTGGATTATTCTCGCTATCCTTTTGAAATAAAGGAACAACATTGGTTATTCTCCAATCCTCTGGGACATCTCTTGTAGCCAGTGAGGATACAAAGATTTCTCTCAGTGCCCCAGCAATTTCCCCTCTTGGTTCTTTCAGTATTCTGGGGTATATCTCATTAGGCTCTGGGGACTTGTCCACCTTAATGTTTCTCAAGAACCTCAATTCTTCCTTTTTGATCTCAACATAATTCAAGCTATCCTCACATCCTTTCCCAGATTCGTCATCCACCAAGTCCTTCTCTTTGGTGAATATGGCACAAAGTATTCATTTAATATCTCACTCATATCCTCTGGCTCACACATAGTTTCCCTCCCCTGTTCTTGATTGGGTAACTCTGTCATTGGCTACTCTTTTGCTCTTTATACATGTAGAAAAAGCTTTGGGATTTTCCTTAATCCTGCAGGCTAATGACTTTTTGTGAACTCTTTTAGCCCTCCTTACTCCTTGCTTAAATTTCTTTTCTACTTTCCTTGTGTTCCATACTTGTTTTGTGTGTTCCCAACCTCCTAGCTTTGACAAATGCTTCCTTTTCCTCTTTGACTGAACTCACAATGTTTCTTGTTATCCAAGATTCCCAAAATTTGTACTTATCCTTCATCGTTACAGGAATGTGCCAGGCCTGAATCCCTATCTACTGACACTTGAAAACCTCCCACATGTCAGATGTTGATTTGCCCTTGAACATCTGCCCCCAATCTAGATTTTTTCGTTCCTACCTAATATTGTTGTAATTAGCCTTCACCTAATTTAGCACCTTCACTTGAGGATTATACTTAATCCATCAGTATCTTAAAGCTTACTGAATTGTGGTCACTGTTCCTGAACTGAAACATTGACCTCCTGGCCGGGTCATTCCTCACTACCAGATCCAGAATGGCCCATCCCCTAGTTGGACTATCTGCATACTGTTTCAAGAAGCCCTCCTGGATGCTCCTTACAGATACTGCTCCATCCACGCTCTGAGCACTAAGTGAGTCCCAGGCAATATAGGAGAAGTTAAAATCTCATACCACAACAACCCTGTTACTTCCACACCTTGCCAAAATTGCCTACATATCTATTCCTCTATCTCCCACTAGCTGTTGGGCAGTCGATAGTAAACCTCCAACATTGTGAACACAATCTTCCTATCCTGAGCTCCACCCATATTGCTTCACTGTATGAGCCCTCCGAGGTGCCCTCCCAAAGTATACCTTAACCAGGAGTGCAACCCCCCCACCCCTTTTACATCCCCCTCTATCCCACCTAAAACATCTGTACTTGGAATGTTAAGCTTCCAGTCCTATCCTTCCCTTAACCAAGTATCTGTAATAGCAATAACATCATAGTTCCAAGTATTGATTTAAGCTCTAAATTCACTTACCTTAGCTGCTACACCTCTTGCATTGAAATAAATGCACTTCAGTCTACCAGACCTTCTTTATCTGAACAACACCCGGACCACTATTTCTTTGTGTCTTACTGGCCCTACTGTCTGGCTCCCCTTCAGTTAATTGACCTTTGCTTTGGTTCCCGTCCCCCTACCAAACTGGTTTAAATCCTCCTGTGTGCCACTAGCAAACCTTTCAGCAGAATATTTATGCCCTTCCAGTTTAGATGCAACCTATCCTTCTTGTACAGGTCCCACCGGCTCTGGAAGAGACCCCAGTGGTCCAGATATTTGAAAACCCTCCCTCCTACACCAACACGTGTCAAGTGTTAAGCTGCACTATCTTCCTATTTCTAGCCTCACTAGTACGTGGCATAGGGAGTAATCCTGAGATTACAACACTAAAGGTCTTGCTTTTTAACTTTCTACCTAACTCCCTAAACTGCTGCTGCAGGACCTCATCATTTTTCCTACCCATGTAACAGCATCCCTTTAACCTCCCTCCGCCCCTTCTCCATCCCCCGTCCTCCCTCACTCCATGGAAGATACAGTGCCTGATATCGTTCAGTCATTGCTGAGATCCTGGCCAGCACAATGGCTTCACCATAACAAGTGACTGTGAATCCTCCTTCTCAACATCTCAAATCTCCCTCTTTCCACAATAACTTCTGGTTTCTGAGTTGAAGACTGTGTAAGCTTGCTGCTATTCCACCCACCCCTCCCCATGGTTTTATCATTGTGTATTAGCTCTTTCAGATACCCGAGATCTGCAACCAGCCAACAAAATGCTGGAAGTGAAAGCAGAAGGTGATGAACACAAAACATCATCACTTGATTATAGATTCAGAGCCACCAACTCAAATACTGATACTACACATCATTTAGACTCATAGAATCTGTACAGTGCAGAAGGTGGCCATTTGGCCCATCAAGTCTGCAACCACAATCCCACCCAAGCTCCATCTCCCTTACTCCATGTATTTGCTCTGCTCGTCTCCCTAATACTAAGAGACAATTTAGCATGGCCAATCAACTCAACCTAATTTAGTGGAAGGTTTAGAGGCAGAATTCGTATATGGTAAGACAGTGTGCACAAGCATGGCAGGCTATAAAACAAGGCTAATGGGCAAGCAATAATGAAATGATTGCTGCATTGGCAGGCCTGCCAAAAAGCCTGGATGCAATGCCAAGGGGCATGGTGGAATTTTGTATCAACTTTACACAGGACATTGTGTCGTGCTTGTAGCCCATAGTTTCTCAAATGGGAGTGATGGCCAAGTCTATGAGTACATTTGTGGATCTAGTCATAACACAGCATTTGAAGGATCAGCTCACTGCTTTCTTTGCTGCATTGGCTGAACTCTTTGAATGGCTCAATTTTGCATTGAGAACTCAAACTGAAGTCATGACAAGTCACCTTGTTGCTACTAAGAATGCTGTGACAGTGGCTGCTGACACCAGTGTTCAAAAAGACTCGCCGGGTGTCAGAGTAGTCCACGGTCCATTCTCTAGTTGACTTCTCAGATTACTGAGGCTTTGTTTAGATGACGTGGCAGGAGATTCCATGCAGCCTGAACCTCTTGTCTTTTTTCGAGGTGAAACATTTGTCTTCCCACCAATATCACTCCACCAGTGCCAGTGCTATAGCCAGTCCAAAATGCAGTGGAACCTGACTTTACTAGATCCAGAGATCCTTGAGGTTGTCCTCCAAGACCAGCTATAGTCTCTGCAACTGAAAGTCAGCAACTTTCCATCAGCTGGTGCCAGTTCAGTGAGGTGCTCTCTTTGAGGGTAAGTTGTCAGATCTCACTGAAGTGTTTTTTCTCTGGTGCGGATCTTTCAATGGGTGATCAAGTCATTTGTGCCTCGAAAGTTCAATGTAATCCATTTATTGTTGCTCAGCTTCTAGAGTTTTTTCAAACGTTTTTGAAGTTGAAGGATTATGAGGGGTAAGAGCAATTGAAAGTTTATTTATGTTGCTGCATCTGAGGCTTTAGGAACTGCCAATTGGAGGTAACCTTCCCACAGCCTTCAAACTTGCAGTGAAGAATCTGCTTCCCAGCTTTCTTCCTGATTTTCAAAATTGGAATCTATGTTCTTCATGCAATAAGCAGCCATCTAACTCTCTCTTTGTACTGGGACAAAGAAAGGCAAAGGCATACTAAAGGTGGAATTTTACAGCTGCATTCGTCGAAGACCAGAAAATCTTGTCTGACGTCAACAGACCTTTGCATGGTTCATCTCATTCCATTACGATTCCCATGGCAGAAGGAATGGGAAAATTCTGCCTGAAAGGCGAAATTTTACGGAAATTGGCAAAGGGCAATGGTGGATGGGAAAAATGGTGTTAAGTCTGTTGACGACAATAGCGACTTTTCCTTTTATATGGCGCTAAATATTTTCATCCACCAGTTCCATGGCTTATCATTGGCAGGATGGTCTGATTCACCTTGCCAGTGACTCAGTGCTGCAATCAATGGGGTGCCATATTTAGAGGCCATCCGAGTGCACAAGGACCATACTTTGCAGGTTGCCGAGAATTTATGGCTGTCTCAAAACTTTCCAACTCCTCTTTGCAGAGACTTCTTAATGCTTTGGAAGCTCGCTATGATATAACCTACTTATGCTAGGACAGAAACCTAGCAGCAAGATTACAAACTCTGCATGAGAGGTGTTGGCAGCTGTCACGAGGGCCAATGCTTTGCAGAAGAGGACAGCCATTCAGTGCAGGCAGAGGATAAATGATATAGAAGAACCATCATAGCGTTCACCCATATTCTCCATTAGTGCAGAGGTAAACACCTCAATGGGACCTCATTCTATAGTAGCCTTGAGATCACAAACTGATGAACACATCACACTTCCAGATCCAAAGTAGGCAGAGGCAAGGAATCTGCTGAGTGCCAGTTAGCTGATGTGCTTTTGGACCCAGGCTGCCTCAGTTGCTGGAGCTCCAAAGGCAAACTGGTACAAACTGGAAAGAATGTCTGGTACACTCCTCTGAGTGAAAGGCTGCCTTATGACTGAAGTGATGGTGCAGTGAGGTCAACAAAGCTGGAGTGGCAGCTGTCATGGAGATATTGGTCCAAGACTTTTGTCCTGCATTGCTGCAGGTCATGCATCCCATGATATAGGCATTTGCTGGGACCCATCTGCCAATGCCAGAGGATGGCCCTCCATCCCAAAATATAAAAGTCTGAGATCACGTACCAATTGACTCAAGAACAGCTTCTTCCTCGCTGCCATCAGACTTTTGAATGGATCTACCTTATATTAAGTTGATATTTTTCTACACCCTAGTATGATTGTAACATTGCATTCTGCATCCTCTCCTTTCCTTCTCTATGAACAGTATACTTGGTCTGTGTACTTTCACTGTATACTAATACATGTGACAATAACAGATCAAATCGAAAAAGGAGGAAGCCAGAGATCCTCTGGAACTCACAGGGAAGAGGATCAGCTACTGCACACCCCAGGGTCATAAATCTAGCTGTTCTGGGGAGCGTCCTGCCTATTTGAATCCCCTCTTCCTCTGATCACTTCAGCTTCAGTTCCGTGAGCTGAGGAGGGTGGCACTGCCACATAGCAGGATCCTGAAAGCAGGTTGGTGCCCTCCAGAGGACACCCTTCTTATCATAAACAATAGGGTGCAGCAGACAGTAGACTGCCTCCACCTATATTGTGGATAATGGGGATGCACCAAGATGTAGCAGTAGACTTAAAAAGGTTAAGAAGCTCAGGTTGCACAGCATGGGCACAGGTATTAAGCACTTGTACATAATATTCTATAAGTAAACTCTCGTTAAGTGTATGCTTTCTATTGCTCCTTCTTCTGATGAGCTGCATTTCTGTGGCCCGACCTGAAAATCGATTCCTGCACCAGGAAAAAGCAAGGTATTCAGTCCACAGCTTCCTCCGTGTGCTTTGTACAAGGTCATTGCCTCCTGGAAGAACTCCTTAGCCTCATACCCTCAATGCCCCCCAAGTATCATTGATACAAAATCCTCCAGAATCACCAAACAGTTCCCTGGACATGCATTGTTTTCATCAACACTGTTTTTTGAACATTCAAAGGTATGTTAGGCACCATCTATAGACCTTATGTCTAGTGAGGCATCTCTGAGCAACTACCTTCTAGGGTTCAATCTGTGTGAGTGGAGCAGGCCCTGCCACCCCTTCCTCTTCACGGTTCTGCTCCTGCCTTTTGTGAGCCAAGCACCTCTGACGGCAGCTTCTTCTAGCCTGCATTTGAGCAAAAAGAGTGACAGAGAGTTTACCAAGCTTCATGTTTTGTTCATTCTCCTCTCTGCAGTATCAAAGAGAGAGACTTGATGGTTGGTAGTAGAGAGACTTGATGGTTAATAGTTGCCTCCTCAGAACCATGCCTTGGCCATTCATTGTCTGAGGGTACATCTCGATGGTACAGGCACACCTTGCAGTCAGCAGGTTTGGAAGCCAGTGTGTCTAGGGTTAATTGCTGAGCAACAATCTGTGGCACTCACATATAAGTGGTGCTTAAGTGGGCATAATTACTTGAGTAGTCAGACTCCAGATATATCAATTGAGTTGAAGCTAAATAGTCCAGCTGTAACGGGATACCGATCTCTGACATGTCTTTCCATTAGCTTTGCCATTGCAAACATCTCACCTCTAGAAACTCTGCCCCTCGCAACCAATGCCCACCCAATTTGAGTGAAACTGTGTCAGTCTGTGATGATTGCTCATCCAGCCACTGTGTCACACCAGTCTTCCCTTCTTTCTGTGAAGCCCTTCCAAGAAACCCATAGACTAGTGGCATTGTGGGTGCGGCCAGAATGACGTGCATTGCTCCATGTCTGGGAGTAATTTATGCAGAAACTTTTGGGAAAATGGATATGGACACAGAAGCGGGCAGACTGACTGGATTTTTTAAACATAATGCTGTTGGGTATCCTTTCTGCTGCCACAGTCTTAAAAGGATAGTGTTAAGGAATTTCTAGACAAGTTCAGTTCCTAAGACCAAACCAATCTGGTCTGGAGACAGAATTTTGAAGCCAGAATGTGATGCTACTATTATGTTGCAGTCTTCATTCAAACCAAGAGGATAATGATATATTTGAAGCACCATACTTGGTGTTGCTAATTGTGCCATTTAACATTTCTCTGCAAATAAGTATGGAAAGCTGTGTTGCAAGATTCTATACCTAGACAGAACCTTAAAATTATATGACCAATTTTTATGTAACTCTTAAGCATCTTATCTTGTCTTGAAGGTAATATAAATAGAATGAACTTGGAACGTAAACAACCTCTTTATAGTCTGGCAGCAATCCATACTAAAATAGCTTGGAAATGACACCAGATTACATACCCTTTCTCTGAAAACCACGAGAGTACACCTGCTTGAATATGTGTTGTTTACAAATGTGGCATTTTATTCTTTGCTAAGAAAGTCCTCCAGCAACAAAATGATACATGCTGATAGGCCTTATCAATCATAGGGACTTTCTGGACCTGAAATTAGTTTGAGGAGAAACAATTTTCATTCATTACAAAAGCACTTTTCTGGCCAATTCTTTCTCTCCTACAATGTAAATCTGTTGAGGGACGAGAACATGGATGCTGAGTTGCCCTTCTTCATAAAGAACAAAGAACAAAGAACAAAACAGCACGGGAAACAGCCCTTTGGCCCAATGAGCCCGCACCGCCACCTTGATGTTCTCACTTCTACCCATGATCCCTGTCTATGTTTATAGATCTATGGATTGAAATCAAATTTGAGACAATTTAGGGAGAAATTGTTCTGCCAATCAGCCTAAGAGCATATCTTTGGGATGTGGGAGGAAACCGGAGAAAACCCATGCAAGCATGTGGAGAATGCGCAAGTTCCCACAGACATAGGCCCAAATCCATGTATCTGCATAGCACAGTGATAGTCACTGAGCTGTCATGTTGCCCATCAAATGGTCCAAGTCAAGCATACACTAACGATGTGAAACACTAGGATACTCTCAGAAAAAAATCCAAGAGCAGCCCTCTCACGACCCATCGCGTGTATGTCCCTTGTTAGACAACAAGGCGGACCAAAGTACCTGTAGGATAAAAACCAATACATCAATATTAGCAACTATTTACACACTTCCCAGGGATTCCCAAGGCTCATGATCCCTATTTTAAATCAGTTTTCTACATCCTCCATTCCCATTCTGTTCATGTGCCCATCTAAGTATCTCTTAAATAACTCCAGAGTGCCTGTCTCCTCCACTTTACTTGGCAGCGCGTTCCATACCCCCACCACCCTCTGTGTGAAAAAACTCCCTCTTTCATCCAAATTATAACTTACCCCCTTTACCCTAAGCCCGTGACCCCTCTTGAGTCCATCCTAGGAAAAAGCTTAACCCTGTTTACTCTATCTATACCCCTCATAATCTTGTACACCTCTATTAGATCTCCTCTAAGTCTACATCTTTCTAAGGAAAACAGCCCCAATTTACCTAACCTCTCCTCGTAATTCAGACCTTCCATTCCAGGCAGCATACTGGTAAACTTTCTCTGCATTCTCTCCAGAGTCGCCACGTCCTTCCGGTAGTAAGGCGACCAGAACCAGATGCAGTATTCCAAATAGGTCTAACCAACGTTTCATACAACTGCAACATTAAAGGCCAGCTCTTGTACTCTATACCCCTTCCTATAAAGGCTAACATACCATATGCTTTCTTCACAACCTTCTCCACCTGCTCTGCCACCTTCAGAGACTTGTGCACCTGTACCCCCAGGTCCCTCTGCATTTCTATACTCTTAATAGGTCTACCCTTTATCATATACCTCCCCTCTACATTCTTTCTCCCGAAATGCATCACCTCACATTTATCAGGATTGAATTCCATCCGCCATCTATCTGCCCAAGCTACCAGCCTATCTATGTCCTGCTGCATCACCTGACAATGCTCCTCACCATCTGCAAGTTCAGCCATCTTTGTATCGTCTGCAAACTTGCTGATCACTCCATTTACTCCCTCTTCCAAATCATTTATATATATTACAAATAGAAGAGGTCCCAGTACCGAGCCCTGCGGCACACTACTAGTGACCGGCTAGAAAAACACCCTTCCACTATTACTCTCTGTCTCCTATTACCAAGCCAGTTACTTATCCATCTAGCTACTTGTCCTTGTATCCCATGAGCCTTGACCTTCTCAACTAACCTCCCATGAGTTTGTCAAACGCCTTACTGATGATGCAAAGTAAGAATAGTATTAGGTCAAATGTTCAGGCACATGATTAGGGTGGAACTATGTGCACCCAAATAAATGCCATATGGGCTGTGCAGTGGCCTCCCATCAGCTGAGGCTGACCCTGAGGAATCAAAATAAGGGTTTATACAAATGAATTTCATTACCGTAAATATTAAAATAAAAAATGCTTGGTACCACTTTGGATTACTTTGAATTTGATAAAAAAAATACTGATGGAAACCTGTCTACCTGTCCTTGTATCCCATGAGCCTTGACTTCTCAACTAACCTCCCATGAAGGATTTTGTCAAACGCCTTACGAAAATCCATATAGACGACATCAACGGCTCGCCCTTCGTCCACCGTTTTCGTCACCTCCTCAAAAAATTCTGCCAGATTTGTAAGGCACGACCTCCCCTTAACAAATCTATGCTGCGTATCCCTAATCAGATTGCAACGCTCTAAGTGCTTATACATCCTATCTCTAAGAATCCCCTCCAACAGCTTTCCTACCACTGACGTCAAACTCACCAGCCTATAATTCCCAGGGTTATCCCTACTACCCTTTTTAAACAACGGTATAACGTTAACTATTCTCCAGTCCTCTGGAACCGTACCTGTGTCCAAAGAAAAGACGAAGATTTGCATCAGAGGCCCAGCAATTTCACCTCGCACCTCCCGAAGCAGCCTGGGATAAATGCCATCAGGCCCCGGAGATTTATCAGTTTTAATGCTACCTAGAAGCTCTAACACTTCATCCCTCGGTATGGATATTTCCCTCAACTGGTCCGCAGCTCCCTCAAGAGACAGGAGCTGTCAACAAGCCCCTCTCCTTCGTGAATACCAGCTCAAAGTATTCATTTAGGATCTCTCCCATTCCCTCGGGCTCTAAGCACAGTTCCCCTCCTCTGTCCCTAAGAGGTCTAATTTTTCCTCTAACCTCCTTTTTATTTCTAACGTAGGAGTGAAAAACCTTTGGATTTTCTTTAATCCTATCCGCCAAAATCATTTCATGCCCCCTTTTTGCCCTTCTAACACCCCATTTGAACTCCCTCCTACTTTTTCTATATTCTTCCAACGGTCTCTCCGTTCCCAGCTGCTTTGACCTAACATATGCCTCTCTTTTCTTCCTAACCAAGTCCTCAATATCCCTAGTAATCTACGGCTCTCTAATTCTACCTTTCCCATCTTTCCTCTTAGCCGGCACGTATCTTTCATGCAACATTTTCAGTATTCCCTTAAAAGATTCCCACATGCCTAGCGTGGACTTACCCTCAAACAACCGTTCCCAATCAGTTTCCATAAGATTGTGCCTAATCTGACTGAAGTTAGCCTTCCCCCACTTCAGCACCCTGCCCCTAATGCAACAAGCATCCTTTTCTATCTGTATCCTAAAGTAGACAGAATTGTGGTCACTGTTAGCCACATGTTCCCCTACTACAACATCAACCACCTGCCCTGGGTCATTATTCAAAACTAAATCCAATACAGCCCCCTCTCTAGTCGGGCTAGCCACATACTGCTCCAACGATCCTTTCAGTACACATTTTACAAATTCCCCTCGTCCGAACCCCCAGCTCTAGGTACCTTCCAATCCACCCTAGGGAGATTAAAATCTCCCACTAAAACAACTCTGTTCTTTCTGCACCTATCCAAAATGCCTTTACATATGCCTTCTTCAACTACCCGCGGGCTGTTGGGTGGCCTATAATACACCTCTAGCATAGTAATCGCCCCCTTTCTATTCCTCAACTCCACCCACAGCGACTCCACTCCTAACTCCTCTGTATTGTCCTCCCTCTGCACTGCTGTGATGCTCTCCCTAACTAACAACGCCACTCCCCCACCTCTTCTGGACCGTCCTCTGTCATGCCTGAAACACTTATACCCAGGAATATTCAGCTGCTGCTGCTCTCCTTCCTTTAACCACTTCTCCGTCACTGCAACCACATCCAAGTTCCTTGCAGACATTAAGGCCCAAAGTTCATCCATTTTTCTTGGTACACTCCTCACATTGAAACAGACACACTCCAGACCTCCAAGCCCACTCGGAACCTTCATGTGCAAGACTAACCACTGAATTTTGATGGACTATTCAGTTGTGCGTGAGATTGGTGGGGTTGGGGGGAGGGGATAGGGGGTGCGAGTGGAATCCAGCCCAGCCCAATTCTCTTTACAAACATCCATGCACAAAAGAATACCGTGGATGCTAAGCACTAAATGCTACGATATTGCCAATATTCTAGCCCAGTTGCAAGATACTTTTCTTTGATTTCAATTACCAAAACCTGATGATCATGAAGTCAGTCAGAAAACATCATCACCTCAGATGACCCTACTTTTCATCACAGGGAGACAATTATTCAACTCGGATGGTGGCTTCTGGCATGTTTGTAGAGTTTCTAGCATACCTGATCAGCAAATGATGAATAACAACCTTGACACAGGTTGCACCAATAAGACAGAGAAAAATAAGTTGTCTTGAACTCTACAATGTGTTGTCAAACTGAACAAGTCTCTGTAGTCCTGTTTGCATTTGTAATTCTGACTCTGCTTAAATTATGTTGACCTGAGTTCAATTAATTCAATTTACTTTTCCTACTAATTAAGTGAGATCATAGCCTGAAAATTACTGCAACAATCTTATAATAATATTTAGTGCTTTCGTATTAAATTCTTGTCCCCGCTATTTTAATGAATCCATTCACTCATTCATTTTAAATTGCTCCCACTAATTTCCAGACTCACAGATGTAAACCATGCTTTGCTTTTGTTTGCTCTATTTGGCACAGGTGGTACAGTGGCACAGTGGTTAGCACTGCTGCCTCACAATGCCAAAGATCCTGAATTCAGTTCCCGGCTCAGGTCACCATCTGTGCGGAATGTGCACATTCTTTCCACGTCTGCGTGGGTTTCCTCTGGATGCTCCGGTTTCCGCCCATAGTCCAAAAGACATTGTGGTTAGATGCATTGACCGCACAGGCGTCAGGGTGTGGCGACTAAGGGATTTCACAGTAATTACATTGCAGTGTTATTGTAACCTACTTGTAACACTAATAAGTAAACTTAAAACTATTCCTTTTCTTGACTTTCAGGAAGTGGTGATTTGTTTCCTATTCTCCAGTGTGAAGGATACAACTCTGGGGAATAAAGTTTTATTCTCTTTTTGTCAGCCACCTCAGAAAGTGTTCATTGAATTTAAAACCTCATTACATCATTCTGATTTTGCAGAGAATGGTGTATACTCTCAGCTACTTCATGGATGAATTGTGACTTTCTACTGCTTGCCAATATGAACACAACAACTGCAAGAGTAGGACAGATGATGGGTACTCTGTAAGAAATAGTTCACCACCTAAACTTTGAGCACGGGCAAATTGATTACAATACAGATAAGTGTGCGGGATTCATTTTGATAAGCCGAATAAGGAGGTTATGTACTGCCTGGGTAAAGAGAACCTAAATGGGGAGGAGGAAAGGGATATGGGAGCAGAAACACAAATCTGTTAAACGTGCGTTTCTAAAGCCATGAGAAAAACTAAACCAAGTCCAGGCGTTTGTTTCTGGAGAAATAGAATTGCAAAGCAGGGAAGTTATATAAAATGTGACCACTGAGCACAGTTTTGGCCTCCATATTATGAAGAGTATAGTCAAGGTGTAAAAATGAACTCATCAGGGTGATACCAAAACTAGATGATTAGGAAAGAATTATTAGGAAATTATTATTATTTTATTATTCTTGCCATTAGGAAAGAATGAATAAGACAGTGGCTCTTTTCTCTCTGAAACAAAAGGCTAAGAAGTGATCTAATGGAGGTTTATAAGGTAATGAAAGGGACTGAAACGTAACCATGGGGAAAATGTAGGGAGACCAAAACTAGAGGCCATAAGTATAAGCTAGGCATTTGAAAATCAAGTAGGAAATTCAGTAGAAGCTTATTTATCCAAAGCGTTGTTAGAATGTGGAACTTGCTAAAGTCATAGAGATTTTCAGTACGTAAACAGGCTCTTTGGCCCATGCCATCTTTTTTTAAGCCACTGAGCTAGTCCCAATTGTCCACGTTTGGCCCATATCCTTTATACCCATCGTATCCATGTAACTGTCTAAGCACTATGTAAAAGACAAAATGGTACCTATCTTTACTACCATCTCTGGCAGCTGGTAGTAGCTGCCAGAGATAGTAGTTACTACCACCCTCTGTGTGAAAAGATTGATCCTCTAGACCCTTTTGTATCTCTCCCCCCTCACCTTAAACTTATACTCTCTTGTTTTAGACTCCCCTACCTTTGGGAAAAGATGTTGACTATTTAGTTGATGTATGCCCCTTATTATTTTATAGATCTCTATAAAATCACCCCTCACCCTCTTACGGTCCAGACAAAAAAAGTCCCAGTTTATCCACCATCTCCTCATAACTCAAACTATCAAGTCCTAGTAGCATCCTAGTAAATCTTTTCTGCACTCTTTCTAGTTTAATAATATCCTTTCTATAATAGGGTGACCAGAACTATACACAATATTCCAAGTGTGGCCTTATCAATGTCTCGTATAACTTCAATAAGACATTCCAACTCCTATTCTGATCAATAAAACCAGGCATGCTGAATGCCATTTTCAACACTCTGTCCACCTGTAACTCCACTTTCAAGAAGCTATGAACCTGTACGTCTAGATCTCTTTGTTCTATAACCCTCCCCAACCACCCCACCATTAACTGAGTAAGTCCTACCCTAGCTTGATTGACCAAAATGCATCACTTTGCATTTACCTAAATTAAACTCTATTCGTCAGTCCACTGGCCCAATTGATCAAGATCCCATTGCAATACTAGATAACCTTCTTCAGTGTCCAGTATCCCACCAATCTTGGTGTTATTTGCAAACTTACCAACTCTGCCAACTAAACTCTCATCCAAATCACTAATATAAATAACAAATAACAGTAGACCCAGGACTGATCCCTGAGGCACACCACTGGTCACAGGCCTCCAGTTTGAAAAACAATCCTCTACAACCACCCTCTGTCTTCTGTCATCAAGCCAATTTTGTATCCATTTATAGAACAAAAGGATTTAGAGGTACAGGTTCATAGCTCCCTGAAAGTGGAGTTACAGGTGGACAGAGTGTTGAAAATGGTATTCAGCATGCCAGGTTTTATTGATCAGAACAGGAGTTGGGAATGTCTTATTGAAGTTATACGAGACATTGATAAGGACACACTTGGAATATTGTGTATAGCTCTGGTCACCTTATTATAGAGAGGATATTATTAAACTAGAAAGAGTGCAGAAAAGACTTACTAGGATGCTACTAGGACTTGATAGTTTGAGCTATGAGGAGATGGTGGATAGACTGGGACTTTTTTTGTCTGGCAACATGGATTCCGTGAGATTTAACCTTATGCAACAACCTACCATGTGGTACCTTGTCAAAGGCCTTGCTAAAGTCCATGGAGACAAAACCAACTGCCCTCATCTACTTTCTTGGCTACCACTTCAAAAAGCTCACAAAGCCATGCTGACAGCCCCTAATCAGTCCTTGCATCTCAAATGCGTATAGATCCTGTCTCTCAAAATACCTTCAAACAACTTAACCATTACAGATGTGAGGCTCTGTGGCCTGCAGTTCCCAGGTTTTTCCCTGTAGCTCTTCTCAAACAAAGACACAACATTTGTCACCCTCAAATCTTCAGGCACCTCATCTGTGACTATTGACAATTGATGCTGGGGGTTTGGACTGGGGTAAACACAGTAAGAAGTCTCACAACACCAGGTTAAAGTACAACCAGTTTATTTGATAGTAATCCCTCAAGCTTTTGGAAATGGTGTTCCTTCGTCAGGTGTGTGGAAGGTTCTGATGATTCACATATCTGTGCTAGAGGACTGGCAGTTTCCTCCTGAGCCTCCCACAATGTCCTAGCATGCATTTCATCAGGTTCCAGGGATTTGATTTGATTTATTATTGTCATATGTATTAACATACAGTGAGAAGTATTGTTTCTTGCGCACAATACAGACAAAGCATACTGTTCAGAGAGAAGGAAACAAGAGTAGTGTTATAGTCATAGCTAGAGTGTGGAGAAAGATCAACTTAGTGCAAGGTAAGTCCATTCCCTCATAATCTTGTTGACTCCTTTCAGGGTGCCCCTCAAACTCCATCATTCTAATGAGAATAAACCAAGTTTCTCCAACCTCGCTTCATAGCTGATGCCCTCTGTACTAGGCAACATCCCGGTAAATCTCAAAAGTTTCCACATCTTTCTCATAGTGTGGTGACCAGAATTGAATACTATATTCCAAGTGCGGCCTAACTAACATTCTATAAAGTTGCAACATGACTTGTCAATTTTTACACTCAATGCCCCAGTCGATGAAGGCAAGTATGCCATATGCCTTCTTGACTACCTTCTCCATCTGTGTTGCCACTTTCAGTGAACCAGATTGCTCTGCCTACTCTTAAGGGTTCTACCATTTACTGTATGTTTTCTATTTGTATTAGACCTTCCAAAATGCATTACTTCACATTTGTTTGGATTAAACTCCATCTGCCATCTCTCCACCCAAGCCTCTAACTAGTCTATATCCTGTTGTATTCTCTGATGGTCCTCTTCATTATTCACAAATGGACCAACCTTTGTGTCATCCGCAAACTTATTAATTAAATCAGTTACTTTATCTTCTATGTCCGAGCCAGTCTGTATCCATCTTGCAAGGTCATTTCATTAGGATATCCTAGGATGAAATTTTCTGTCACTTTCCAGCAGTGTGGTCTTTTGTTCCTGCAAAGTTGATGCTGTCACAGGTTTCCTGACGGTAGGGTAGGCAGTACTATTAGCCCCCGACTGTATTCCTTGTACACCTATGACTGTGTGGCCAAATCCTCTCCAACTCAATTTTCAAGTTTGCTGATGACACCATCGTAGTGGATTGAATCTCAAACAATGATGAGACAGAGTGCAGGAATGAGATGAGAATCTGGTGAACTGGTGCGGTGACAATAATCTCTCCCTCAATGTCAATAAAATGAAGGAGATTGCACTGACTTCAGGAAGCGTAGAGGAGTACATGCCCCTGTATACATTTTTAGGTGTCCAGATCTCCACCAACCCTGTCCTGCTCCTCCATGCTAACACAATAGTTAAGAAGGCCCACTAATGCCTCTATGAGAAGAGAAAGGAAATTTGGCATGTTAACTACAACTCTCACTGATTTTTACAGATGCTCCATAAAAGCAGTCTTTCTGTTTATAATACAGCTTGGTATGGCTCCTGTTCCACTCATGACTGTAAGAAACTACAAAGGGTCGTGAATGTAGCCTCATCTATCACGCAACCTATTCTCCATCCATTGACTCTGTCTACATTTCCCGCTGCCTCAGAAAAGCAGCCAGCGTATTTAAGGACCCCACACACCTCGGATATTCTCATTTCCACCTTCTTCCATTGGGAAAATGATACAAAAGTCTGAGGTCACGTACCAACCGACTCAAGAACATCTTCTTCCCTACTGCCATCAGACTTTTGAATGGACCTACTATGCATTAAATTGATCTTTCCCTACACCCTAGCGATGACTGTAACATTACATTCTGCACGCTCTCATTTCCTTCCCTCTGAACGGTATGCTTTGTTTGTATAGCACATAAGAAACAATACTTTTCACTGTATGCTAATATGTGTGACAATAATAAATCAAATCAAATCAAATCATGCAAATTGCCATTGACTTTCGAAGATCCCAGCAGCAGCCCATGGCCACAAACAAAACCACACACATGGGGTGTGGGACGCTGGAACATTCCAGTCCTATAATACTTCACAGCTGATACATCACTTCCAAGCTGTTGTCATTTCTGTCATGTTGTTAAATGCAGCAGCCAATATGCATAAACAACAGTCTCATGAGCAGCAAATGTGCTGCTCTAAAAAAGGTTGATTGGTCATGCTAAATTGCCCCTTAGAGTGAGGGAGATTAAACATGTGGGGGTACAGAGATAGGACTTGGGTGGGATTGCTGTCTGTATAGGCTAGATGAGCCAAATGGCTCCTTCTGCACTGAAGGGATTCTATGAAATGCAATGAATGATGAATTTGGTGACCAGTGTTGATTTTGAGATCATAATGATCCATACACCTTTGCTACTTTGCTCTGCCTCAGAAAATGCCATGAGATTGAAACACCTGGACAGATAGGCGAGGACTCAGTTGTTACATCTCATAGAATCATAGAACTCTACAATGCAGAAAGAGGCCCTTCGACCCATCGAGTCTGCACTGAACACAATCCCATTCAGGCCCTACCCCCATTTGAAACATCCCATCTCTGATTCAACATGAACCCCACTGATACAGCCAAGAATATGTGCTCAAATCTTTGAATGGGGCTTAAAATCATAATGTGTACTTGGAGTTGAATTGTTTTGCAATGCTAAGCTCAATACTTATTTGAATGGGTGCAGCTACTTGGCTAATCAAAGAAATTTAGAGCAATCAATTTAATCAACTCAATGCCTGTCTCTTGAATACCACATTACATATTGCACGGTGATTTAAGAGTTGCCATCTTCCCAAGGAAATTGATTATAATCCAGAAATATGGACGTGGTTGGATTGGTTGGAGAACTTGTAGTATCAAAAATCTCAAGCAGCAACCGAATTCACTTTGAAGCTGCTCACATTTCGCAAAGGTGGTATGAAGGCACATGACCAATCTTCTCTCAAAAGGCAACATTGCAGGAGGCACTGTGCTTTATTTTGCACTGCTTCTATTTAAAGATGCATTTGGCTAGATTTCATGGACTTCAAGAAACCTGACAGATAGAAGAAAGTGATAAGGACTGGACCTATCACAGAAGCCCTTTTATTGCACTGCTCATCGGCCAAGAAAAGCAAAAGTGTTTCTTGCAGCTCAACAGGATAACCCTGATAACCATGGTCTCTCAAATTAAACTTCACCTCCACTGTGACCCAATGTTGGTCCAATCACTAATCATAACCACCCCCCCAACATCTCTCTGTCCATCCCATCATGATCACCAACATAACTTATCTCCCCTTCATTCCTATTTGCCCTGCCCGCCACAAACCAATAGCAGTTATAGCAATAACATGCTTACTGATGTTTCATTTGGGTTCTGTCAGAGCCACACATTTTCCTCATTACAGTCTTGATCCAAACACAAACAAAAGAGCTGAACGCAAGAGGTGAGGAGAGAATAACCTCCCTTGATATCAAGGCATCATTTGACTAAGTCAGGCATCAACTAGTAACTAGCAACACTAGGGCCAGAGTTTTCCAGTTTTTCTTGCTGGTAGCATCTTCTGGTCTCACCTAAGATGACTACCATACTCAAATAGTTCCCCAGCAGAGCAGCTGGCAAGCAATGCAAATAGCTATTTATTCTGCATCCACTGCTAGATCAAAATCCGCAGGCGGAATCAGAGAATCCCATCCTGTGACTCCAAAATTCCTCCACGCATTGGAGTTATTTCCAGAACAGGTCAGGTGAAGTGGAAAGAGATGCATAGGTGCAGAAATATATAGACAAAGTGATGATAGCCCCATACTCACAAGTGATCAAGAATGTCCAAATATAAATACAGACAGCATAGTACAGTGTAGGCCAGCTGAATAACAAGTCTTTACAGATAAGCATGAGTGCTAATAGATAAGTGCAAGCAATTAAATATAATCAGTATGTATAAGAAGTGGTACGGTGGCACAGTGATTGGCACTGCTGCCTCACAGCACCAAGGACTCAGGTTCGATTCCCTGCTTGGGTCACCAACTGCATGAAGTTTCCATGTTCTCCCTGTGTCTGCATGGGTTTCCTCCAAATGCTCCAGTTTCCTCCCACAATCTGAAAGATGTGCTGGTTAGGTGCAATGGCCGTGCTAAATTCTCCCTCAGTGTACCTGAACGGGCGCTGGAGTGTGGAGCTTAGGGGGTTTTCACACAGTAACTTCATTGCAGTGTTCATGTAATCCTACTTGTGACTGACTAATAAATAAACTTTAAAATCAGTTGATGAAGCAGTTGGTGTCCATATGCAGCAAGACCTGGACAACATTCAGGCTTGGACTAATAAATGGCACTTAACATTCGTGATACATAATATTCATGCCACACAAGTGTGGAGCAGTAACTATGTCCAACAAAAGGGAATCCAATCATATCACCTTGACATTCAATGGCGTTACTTGCTGAACTCCCCCCATTTGCAACATGCTGGGAGTTACTATTGACCCGAAACTAAACTGGATTAGCCATAGAAGTATTGTGGCTACAAAAGTAGATCAGAGGCTGGAAATCTGGTGGAGAGTAATTGATTTCTCCACTTCTCCTGACTCACCAACACCTGTCTGTTCTTTACAAGACTCAAATCAGGATTGTAATGGAATAATCTCCACTTGCCTTGATAAGTGCAGCTGCAACATCACTAAGAAAGCTCAACACCATCCAAGAAAAAGCAGCCCATTTGACTGGCACTGTATCCAACACTTTAAATATTCACTTCTCCCAGAACCGATGCAGACTGGAACAAATGTGTACCACTGACAAGATGCACCGCAGCAACTCAGCAAGTCTCCGATGAGACCTCCAAAACTATTACTTCTACCGCTGAGAAGAACAAGGAAGGTACACATACGTTAATATCACAACCCACAAATTCCCCTGCAGCCATACCCTACCTTGACTTTTAACTGTATTGATGTTCCTTCACTGTTACCACACTCTTGGACGCTGCCAGCAGATCATCAATCACTTCCCTGGGCTGAATTTTCACCTCGGGAGCGGGACACAGGACACGTGATTCTTTCTGACTCTTGAATTCACCCCGAGGCATAAAATCTCACTGTATTGGAATTTTAATCAGAGTGTCCCTTTAACTGTCATGGAAACAGTTCTCTGTCCAATTAAAGGTGGCTGGATAACACTTGATGCTGGAGAGCCAGAGACTTTCCAGAATCAGAGGGGCAATACATAGTCATTAACTGAATGGATGCTTCAACAAGGAGGTGTCACCTCAACCAGTTCTTAAAAACTTTAATTAAAAGCACAAGAAGGTCCAGATCCCCAGTGTTCAGAGGCTGGGGTGTTCTTTGGCTCAGCCCACCAGAGCAAGAAGGTAAGCCTGCCTGGAACATTAGCACCCTGGCCTGCTGTTCAGTTCCTGCCTCCAGGCAACTGATCTGCCCTGTGTTGCATTATGAAATTAGAGGTCTACTGGAAAGTCCCAGTCAGCTTCCTAAACTTACCTTTAATGAGCTTAATTACCTGTCCACCTCTTGTCACTTATTAGCCTTCTATTTGTCACTAAATCACCAAAGATGTTGATTTGATCAGCCACACCTTCACTTCACCTTCTGATAAGCTTGTCCCTATAAAGCGTTCACCATGTCCTCATTTTTCCTCATCTTTATTCCCTCATGTTTAAAGGCCAGAAACTTGAGCTTAGTTGATGCGTAACTGGATTGCTCACCGACTTAGACTGAAATAAATATAAACTTCTCAGGACCAATGTTATAGCCAAAACGAAGACCCAAATGGCAAAAGAGTTGCTTAACCAAGCCAAAGACTTGATTAAGCAGAGTACAGTTATAAGCAGAAAGCAAGGAGGTAGCATATGAAATTGTCTAAAGCCTAAAGGCTTATAATGGATAAAATCAATTTGTTTACAGCATGGGGTCAGCTTGCAGCATCACTGGTCCTGGAGTAATGTATAGTTTTTTTTTGTCAGAGAGGATGAGGCTTCATAGAATCAGTTGCAATTTTGCCAGATCTGGTAATAGATGGTGAAGTTAGTGGTTGCCTGACATACTTAAGTCTTCATCCCTTGGACTTTAAGTCAGATCGGGAAACATATCTGGAGGCATGGAAAGAACGTTTATTGGGGGCAATGGCGTCGAGCGTGAGGGTGTTTAAGCTGATTGGCAGCTGGTGAAATATCATGGCAAATGATGGGCCATATGCAATAGAATTGGGAATTAGAAAATTCTGTTATAAGTGACTGAATATGGACACTTATACTCATGAGGAATTACATAATGATGACCTTTCCAGAGAACATAATTTATCAACTTTATCTTGTTTGTGTTCCAGGTCTGCTTGTGGAGGTGAGAAGAACATGCTCCAGATAACCGTTTCAACTGAATTCTTCCAAGATTGATGTGAAGTGGCCCATGCCAGCTTTTTCACGCTGGTGTGAGGTTAGAACATGTGGTTCTTCTGTGTTTACATTTGCCAAGTTTGTGCCATGTCACTGTAAATAGCAGATTCATTTCAGCATGAATTTGGCACGGTAATGAGGATATAGAGATGTTCTCTGGAACAACACATTCTTTGTAGTGTGAGAGGAATTTTTCTACATGGCCACTGACAGGTACAATACTTCCCTGCGTAAAAATTATAGGTCCAGCCCACTAATCAGTGGTCACTTGAGGCCTGTGGTTTTGTATAGACCATCTGCAGAACATTTTAATTTAATTATAAGCTTAACAAAGATACACTTGTCATCTTCCACTCTGTCTGTTCACATACTGTGTATAAAACAAACAGAATATTACACACTCAGTGGCAGAATTTGGATTTGATTTAATTTGTAAGGAAACTCCGAGGGAGTTACACATTCTCATGTAATGAAATAGGTATTCTCTTGCTTAATTTGTAACACCCCCTTCTGGTCTGTCATCTGTAGCAACTAATCTTTGGAGCATTCTGCTGCATATAAAATCTGGCCAAGTTACCAACATAGTAATTTCACATGGACTCTTTATCTTCCCTACATTCATGGCACTGGTCCAGTAGAATTTAGGTTCCCTGACTGAAAATAAATGATATTCTTGTGACATGAATGGTATCACCAGGGTGAGGAGGAAATGATATAATAATCTCTTCCTACTATTTAATTGTCTGATGCAGTGTAGGTTTCTTGTGAAGTCTCTTGGCAAACTGCGTTTTAAATTTAACACTGTTGCATTTATTTTTTTGTGAACCTGAAATTGGCAAATGAATACCTATTTAGCAGATCAGAGATTTGCCTCTGATCTGCAGAAGTTCAAGCCAGGACCTTTATCTCTGCAGGCAAGCAATGGTCTGAAATAGCACAAGCCCGTTGCTTGTTACGGAACCGCGCTGCCAAGTTTGTTCAATGCAGCTAGCTGCAAATGACATTCCTGTGAGTTGGGCAGTAGAAACAGCTCCTGTCCAGACAACTGCATGCAAGTTGCTCAAAAAAGAAGTCCCACAAATTTGGAGATTTTTGAACATCTTGTTAAATCAGAAGGAGTCGACTTGATCCTCCCAGGTCCACAAAAGAACAATAAGTTGCCAGCATTCTCCTCCCTCCAATGTCTCTCCTAGCTGCCCCGGATTTACCTTTGGTGAGGTTGAAATTTGGACGTCTTCAAAATACAAAGTGCATTGGGACATCTTTTGTGCTTACAATTTGCCTGAATTATTCTGATGAAGGCTAAGAATGAAGTTACTTCAGTCTCAAACCTCTGTGTACACTGCCAGAATTAGACCATTGGGGGTGAGAAGGAACTGACCCATTGCTTAAATGAGTGGTGCACTTTGTAGGGAAATTAACTCCTATGCAGTAGTAAATGTTTGATTCAGAGAAATGAATAAAAGGCTTGAATTTAGTATCTTCTGTACTGAAAAAGACCTTCTTTGAAGAGGGTCAACACTGTTAAATACAGAATTTCCCTTCATTGTGATCGAGCTGTTAGAGGTGGGGTTGGATTTGGCTTCCCATCCAACTCACTCAAGCTTACAATGAGCCTGGCCCGTTTCCCTAGATCGGGCATCATTAAAAATGTCAGGACCTGTTGACATAATTTTGGCTGTTCCAGCAGAGCAGGAAAGTTACAGTGATTTCTTCTAGAGGGCAAAGTAGAGGAGAACAGCAGAAAGAGGCTTTGACCTAGGCATCGTTAGATGAGTTACATCTAGTAGTGGCTGGAGTAGTTACAGATGAGCTGTTGTGGCTGTGTGAGGGGAGGTGGGGGGGGGGGGGGTGGAACAAGACGACAGATTAGTGTAAGGCACTAATCTACAAGTAGCAGCAGGAGCAGGCACCCAACAGGTTCTTAGCCCACAGAGAGAACCTGCCATTGCCAGAAAGAAAAAAATGCAGGAAAGCTTCAGGGGAATACATGCACCGAAAAGAGCAAAAGTATCCCAAACAGATTTTGATAGATTTAGGAATAAGATTTTGCCTGAACTTCATGCATATTTGCCCAAGTTATGGGGGATGTAAAGAATGAGTGATGGTCAGTAGTGACCTTCTTCCTCCATGAGGGCTGTTCATTGTCCTCCTATCACCGCTTCAGCATGTACTACCACTCCTCCCCTAGTGTTGATAGAAATATTCAATGGGGTGTGAAGGCAATTTACTGCTTTATCTCAACCTTCCTTCCTCAGCTGCAGTAGATGGCAGTCAGATGGTCAACTTCCTGCTAAGGGGAAGAAGTAACTGTGGAGGGCTAATTTCAAAGGCAGAAATAATTACTTAATTCTGGGGTCTGTGGCAGAGGAAAATCCAGTTATGGAATATTCTCTTGCTCAAGTACATGACTGGTAGCTGCCATATGAGCTTTGTTTCTAGATAAGTACTGTACAAAAAATTTAAAAGTACCACACATTGAACAAAGTTGGTTTCAGTATATCACAAGAAACAATGATTGTGTATCTGATTTATTAAAGTCTATCATTTGTATTTGTCATATAATAATTCCTTCTTATAGTTACAGTCAGTGCATTTACCTAATGAGGCTTTCTTTCATTTTGAAGAAGAGATGCAAATTAGATTTAGCTCAACAGATGCACCTGAATTTCAAATCTTTGTTTCCTTTTTAATGAAATTAATTCTAATAAGTTGGGATGTTGAATAAAAAGCATAATTAAATCTGCATCTCAGAAATTGTTCTCTTTTCATTAAAAAAAAGGTAAACCTGATGACCAGTAAGTATCAATATCCAAGTTAGCAGCTTTCTCAGCTTCCCACAATCTTATGTCTCCTCTTGAATCTCTCTCTGCAAATAAAAATGGTACGTTTCTCGTGTATTTAGAAATGAAAATGTGCGCATGGTTAACCATTTATCTGCTGCAGCAGGGTGGCCTAGTGGTTAGCACTGCTGCCTCACAGTGCCAGAGACCCAGGTTCAATTCTAGCCTCGGGTGACAGTCTGTTTGGAGTTTGCATGTTCTCCTCATGTCTGCGTGGGTTTCCTCAGATGTGCTGGCTTTCTCCTATACTCCCATGTGCAGGTTAAGTTGATTGGCCGTGATAGATGGTCCCTTCAGAGGATTGGCAGGGTTAGTACATGGGATTATGTGCTTAGGATTTGAGTGGCGTTGTTGTTGGTGCAGGCGTGATGGGCTGAATAGCCTCCTTCTATACCATTAGGATTCTATGATTCTATTCTAACATGTCATACAGAATCCAGAGAGTCACCATGTTCACCTATAAAGATAAAGTTTATCACTTTGAAAAGGCTCCGAAGATACAGAGGAAAGATCATTGATTTACTAGACCCACTGCTGCCAAGTCAGTTTCGACCATGAGTCACTGTCTGAGTTTGAACCTTCTCCTATGTGTGAGGGTTTCCTCTGGGTGCTCCGGTTTCCACTCACACTCTGAAGATGTGTGGGTTAGGTTGATTGGCCATGATAAATTGATCCTCAGTGTCAGGGAGATTAGCAGCATACATGTGTGGAGTTGTGGGGGTAGGGCCTGGATGGGATTGTTGGGCCGAATGACCACTTTCTGCGTGTCAGGATTCTATAATTCTAATAAAGAAGAGGTCAATACTTTCGTTGCACGAGGTGTGAAATGTTTTCCAAACATAAACATATTTCCTAATAGATTTAAATAGTGATTAAATAGTGGCAGCCAAACCAAATATATCCTATTGCATTCTGAAGTAATCAAGCTGGTGGTCTTGTCTCCCTTTTAGAAGAATTTGTTCAATTCTGAAACTTCTTGTCGTTGAGAGATCCATCTGTATCTCTTGTCATCAACTTTCTTACAATGAGATTAACGATCCTGTATTTCCAAGTTTTAAGTTATTTTTTATAAGATCTGTGCACCACTTTTGTCTAAGATTATTTGGTTTATTTTATTGCTGCATTCTACACTGCAACAATTGAATTTGTTCCTCGAAGAATCAGTCCTGTAGGGATGTTTGAAAGTGTCAGTGCCTGTCTCAAGTATTTTAACTACTAAGTCCTCAGTTGTCTTCACAATACTCTGTATATCTTTAAGTAGTTATTAGTAAATTACTGAGCTGACTTACAAAGAGCAACTGTAAATGGGATACAAATGCTTTAGGTTATCAAAGGGATTTTTTCCAAGTGGTGCAAAAGAGTAAATAGTAAACCTTGCAAAGGGTTAAAATGTGTTTTCCATCCTTAGCAGCAGGAATAGGACCTCATTTGGATTTTGGTTGGTGTAAATTTCTAATTAACCCAAGCCGCCAACAGCAGGTGGTAGAATGAACCAACTGCCTCAATTACTCTGTTCACACATGACTTTCCTGTGTTGCGAACATTTTCAAGCATTTTGATTACGTCTGCCTAGATACCATTGTCAGCGTATTGATTATGTTGTTTTTTTTTTGTTGTTGGGATGGTGAGGAAGGAGATGGCAAACACAGAGCAATAGGGAACAGGATACAAAAAAAAGAAGCAAAATGTTTAAAGATCAGCGAGATGGTGCGTATCATTGCAGGGAAGCTTATCTCTGCACATACAGCTCCCTGGTGGATCTACCATGATAAACATTAATGGAACAATTAGCTGTGAGTGACAATGAATCTGGACAGAACAGCAAAAACGGCTCAACAGAGCCAGATTTGACATTGCCAGAGTCATGGAAGACTACTAGCTACTTTCTCCTCCTCTGCACCATTCAGTTGCTGTCATAAAATCCTCCTTCCCTACCACCTCCGCCCCCACCCCAGCATGTTATGTTTGCCTTGCTGGCTGATAGATATGCCCATCAAACCCAAAGCCACAAAGAAAGGACTACGGTACAGCACTCCTCTTTGTATCACTGAAATTACAAGTCATTTAATTAGTCTGTCATCTTTATTGCAATGTCAGACAGCAGGGGATAAGACCAACTCTTGGTAATGGGTGGGAGTTTTGTGGGGAAGGGAGGAGATGGGGGTGGGGGAAGGTTATTGGTTTAAATGACACTGTCACAGATGGCAGTGGAAGAGAAATAGTTTATTTTGATTTGGAGAGGAGAGGAAAGAACAGCTTGTAATCATAGGAAATCATTGGAATAAATTTTAACAAAATTGGGATCATTTTGAGCTTACATGCTGTAACATTTACAACTTCTGAGGAAATAAGGTTATTGATAGTTTGCAGAAAATTCCTCCTATGTAATCAATAGATCTCTTTATTTATGATAATTAAACACTGTATTTTTGTTACTGCATTGAATGTTGTGGATCTCTGTACCTTATATTAATGTGCCTTCAAGCTCCTCCTCCCTACTGCATAGCTTATTAAGATTCCCAACCTCAAACAATTAACTAATGTATTGAAGGCAGTGCAACAGTGAGGCAGACAAATGTACAGCCTTTAATAAGGTTTACTTAACTAAGAACCAGTGCCTAACACTTCCACGTGTATATTGTGTTGCAAATATAATTTGGAAAAGGGGATTTGGTTCTTATAATCTGTAAATGTATATATAATTATGAAATGATAGAGCACAGAAAAAGACCATTTGTCCCAGCGTGTCTGTGCTAATTCTTTGGTAAAGCTGTCCAATTAATCTCACTTTCTTGCTTTTCCTGATAATTTTTCCCCTTTAAGTATTGATGGAGTTCCTGTTTAATTGTCATGACTGAATCTGGTTCCACTGCCCTTTCAAACTGCATATTCCAGATTACAGCAAAATGCTATATAAAAAATGTTTTCTCATATTGCCTTTGGTTCTTTCATCCTCTGGTTATCGACCTCTCTGCTGCTGGATACAGTTTATCTTCGCTGTGTCAAAATCATTCATGATTTTGGACAACTTTATCAAATCTCCTGTTAAATTTCACTCCTCTTAAACTTCATTCCTCTGAGGAGAACAACCCCAATTTCTCCACATTACCAAATGCACTTGTACCTGGCACTATACTTGCCAGTCTCTTTAGCACCTTCTCTTAGGCTGTATCGTAATAATGTTAGCCATTAGTGGAAACAATAGTGTATTGATAAATGGAATTAAGATTCTAAAGTATGTTGGATCCAATAACTTAACACTCAAAATATTTTCTTTTTTCTCGGACTGACGGATTCAATTTCTTCAACCATTCACAGAATGTAGGCAATCTGGCAATCCAGGCATTTACTTATTCCCCACCTCTGATTACCCTTATAATAGTGTCATACAACTGTGTAGCTTACCAGATCATTTCAGTAGGCAGCTAAGAGACAAACAATACTATTGTGGGCCTGGTGTCTCATGTGGTCCATACTAGGTACGGAACTGAGATTTCCTTCCATGAAGGCACTTAGGTGAACCAGGTAGGTTTTTACAACAAACCCGATGGTCATCATTACTGATTTTAGCTTTTCATTCCAGTCGAGGTTCATTAGATTGGCCTCTAAGATCCTATGATAAGAGACTGGAAATATGGCTTATTTCTTCTGGAGAATGAGAGGTGATCCCATTGAAACATTCTGTCTCATTGAAAGATTCTGAAGAAGCTTCTTGGGTTTGAAACTGTGAGGTTGTTTTTTGAATCTAGAACATGGCCACACAGTCATGGTTAACTTAGGATGAGATGAGGAAAACTCTCTTCACTCAAAGAGTTGCGAGTCTTTGGAATTTTCTATCCTAGAGAGTGTAAATACTCTATTGTTGGATATAATTGTACTGAGATAGACATACTTTTGCGGCACTGGGGGGGAACTAAGAGATGTGGGGAGTGTGGACAGGAAAGTTAGTTACGGCAAAAATCAGATATTGTACTGAAGGGTGGAGCAGGCTTGAAGGACCTCATAATCCACTCATGCTCCTCTTTCTTAAGTTCTCAAACACTTTGAACTGGAACAACTTCTTGCATTTGTATAACATCAGAATCCATCAAAAGGTGCTTTACACGAATGCAATTACATGGTGGTGGGGATGGGGAGGAAGGAATTAATTTTTCAATCACAATGTTCTAGCTATCAAGACTGGGAAAAGCTAAATAGGCCAGCTAGTCTTTTCTAGCCAATTGCATTGGCCATATGAAATGGACCGGCAACTTGCTGACCATTTTGCACAATCACACCATCAAAATAAATCCCTTGATATGAGATTTGAAGACCCGCTCCCAATCTCTCCCTATCCAAAATCCTTGACATAAAAGGTTTGGACGCCATGGCTGCATTCTTCGTGGGCCTGCTTGCAGTTCCAGCAGTGCCCAGTACTCAGTTTTGGCGCTGCTGGGATTAGAGCTGCAAGCCAATCTGATTAGCTGGCAGCTCTTGAGGGCAGGTCTTCCTCCCACGAGAGGTAGAGGTGCCCACTCTTGGCAGAGTATTGTGGTTGTGGGATGGGCTTTTTTCCAGTGCGTTGGCTGCCAGTTGACTCTTGCAACAGAGTGTGGCATCGGGCGACCAGTTTGTTTCCAACACCATTCCCACTCACCATAGACTCCAGCTATATATGTGAGACATTACATTGCCAATTTAGTGTCACTTTACTGATTCATTGGAATTTTCATGGCTTGGACTTGTACCCAACTGCGAGTGATCCAATGTTTCAAGCTCACCTTATTTAAACATCCACACACACACCAGAAAAAGGATACTTTTATTTCAAAGATCTGACTGGGATGAGAACCCAAGCATCAGCAGTAAAGGACTGTAATCAACCTGCAATGCCCACCCCGTTATCTGCAAATACCTATTTTTGTACAGATTAATATTTGGCTTAAGCTGCTTTCAACCAGCTATAAACCTCAACTTTAATATGAAGAGACCAAAATTTCGTGGACTGTCAATCATGTCCTTAGCTCAATCAGTCATTTGCACTGACCCTACCATATTTTGCAAGATTAAGTGCCAATTACATATTTAAAGTAATTCAGGCATTAATCTGCACCATTAGCCTGGTGGAGACTATAGATTGAGCATAGGGTTCCAGTAAGTTAAGGCTATCTTCCTCATTCCTGAAAAGAAGATTTCAGTGCCCCATTACCTCCTATCATTTGTAAAAGTGGTCTTAAAAAATGTTGTTGACATTTTTAGGATCTAGGGGAATTGAGCTATGGCCAAGCCGATCATCTCAGGTGGGCCCTATGCTATCTGATGGTGAGTTGGTATACCTGCATTCACTCACTTTTTCACCAGTCTAGGTATTAGCAAACCCCAAACTTGCACGTGTTGTCTTGTGATATATCCCTGTCTGGCGTAAGACTCTGTGCAAACAGATGCAGGCAGGGGCCAAGTTTATCCAGGTCCTGCATAATCTCCAGCCAATCCATTTTATTCCTGTTGGGCCTCATAAAGAACTTCACTGAAAGATCCATACATTTTCCAGCTCTTAACACTGAACTTTTGCAATGACTTGCAATTGCAATCTGAAAACCTCTTTCAGATCCAGGGAAACCTAGACTCCTCGTTACTTTTGCTTTTGTTCCAATAGTTCATTGGATCTTTCATGTCTACTTAAGGGAAATGGTGAGACTTAGTTTAAAATTCTTATAACTAGAACAATTCAACACTCCCTACATACTGCATGGAAGTGTGAACCTGGATTATCTGTTCAAATCCTGGAGTGAGATATGTTAAATTTCATTTGAAATTAAATTTGAATGTTAACTTTCAGTAAGAGAAATTTAAAAAGCGCGTCTGACAGACAGGAAAATTCAATAGAGTTTTTGATATTGCATGTAGTGGGAACATAACAAGTGACCAGGTCAATAGTTTAGGCACTGTTTGAGCAAAATACCTCATCAGTATTATTCAAAAGGTGCAGAAAATTGACATAATATTGATTTTGTATGATGCATTAAATGGGAAGTAGCGAGAAAGCAGCCAATCTCTCCCAAATTTATTTCTATTAACATTCTTCTTCTTAGACAGTCCCTCAGATTGAGAATAATTTTTTTCCACTCTGGAGTTGTGGGTCATGAGTAGGATAAAAAGTCCAATGCTGGTTCCATACAATCTGCCACGTGGAGGGTAGTGCTTGAGGTGGGGGAGTGGGATTCTTGGATTTTGTTATGTTCCTTCTGCTGTTTGAACTTCACTTGGGCCTATTGGAGACATTTGAAATGCTTGGCATATTTGTGGAAGTTTCTTCCCCAATTTAGGCAATCTGACATAGTGGTGGGATACTTTGTTTTTTTTCAGGGATGCTTCCAGGATATCTCTGAGATAATTTCACTGTCCCCCTGGTAGCAACTTCCTGTGACAGTGCTTGTTCTGGAAGTCTTGAGTCAGGGATGCGGTCGCCCAATGTAGCTGATTAGCCATAACCAGTATCTCTTACTGGAGATGCTGGCCGAAGGATAGACATTGATATTGGGATGCCTGTACTCCCATTGGATTTACAGCATGTGTCATATCAGCAAGACCAGATGTTGATGGAACTCAACATCACCTCCAGTAGTCAGAGCAACCTCCAACAAATTGAGGAAAAGAATGTTTGATAACAAAGGGCTGAAACCTGACGCTAAACTCATATCCATAGTGCTACCAGCCTTCCTGTGTGTGTCAGAGATATGGAAAATGGACAGCAGAGACTGTAAATCGCTGGAGAAATATCACCAGAGTTGCTTCCACATTGAAGTTAATGGGCTGTTGATGCACACCACCCATTTGGGTTGGGCCAGTATTTATTAACCACACCTTAGAACATTTTTAAGGTGATCATGTTGCTTTGGTTCTGGAGTCACATGTAGGCCAGACGTGATAGAGATGGCGGTTTTTCTTCGCTGAAGGAAGATGGGTTTTTATAACAATTGACAATGGCTTTATGATCACCATTAGATTTTTAATTCCTGGCTTTTATTAAATTTGAATTTCATGGTGGGATTCAAATGCAAGTTCCCAGAGTACCACCCTGGGTCTTTGGGTTACTAGTCCAGCGACAATACCACTATGCCACTGCCTTCCCGTTGCATCATATAGGATTACACAAAGTTTACAGCACAGAAGCCAGACATTCAATTCAGTTGGTCTGTGGTGGTATTTATGCTCCACATGAGCCTCTTCACACTTACTGTATTTATCCTACCAGCATCACTTTCTATCCCTTTCCCCCTCATGTACGAATACAGAGATTCAAAATTAACCCAGATATCTGTGACACTGATTGAACATCCAACCATTTGATTTCATTCAGGTAATAGCAATATTAACTGTCTCTCTCCTTTCTTAACCCTTGATCATTGAATTAAGGAGTTAACTCCGGCAAAGTGATGATGCTCTTACTCAGCTTTCATGTTGTGGTTGTTCTGTGTTCCTGTTGCTGGCTGTAAAGTGCGGGGAGATGTGGCACTGCCACTCAAGCGAAGGAAGAATTAAACAATCCTGGCAGCAAAACACGTTTCAAAGAGGGAAGCCAGCAGTGTTTATAAAGAGATTGCTAGCGCATAGTATAAAAATGTTATCATAATGAAGATTGATGGTAGTACCGTTCCTTTAGCCCAATGCAGATCGGCACTATTCTACATTTTATAGTTCGAGCCAGAGCTGGAAATTAAACTATAAAGTGTAGAATAGTGCCAAACTGCATTCAGCTGAAGGAAAGACACCACCATCAATCTTCATTATGATAAATTTTTTGCACTATGTATTGTTTTCGCTTTATAAACACTGCTGGCTAGCCTCCCCCCCCCCCAAAAACCCTTTTTTGTTTGCTTATGGTGCTTTGTGTGAGATGCCGCTGTTGTTAAGTCATTTCAAGCTCTTTACCACGTTGCATTGCTCTACCTCCCCCAACCCTAACATACCTCACATCGTGAGTGCACGTGCACATTGTCAAATATGATGGCCCATAGCCTTTAATGTAACTTTTATGGAGAGAATGACAATATGGATAGCAATCACAATAGGCAGATATTTAGAAATAAAAGTTATCCCAGGATTTTATTGTCATTACAACCTTAAAATAACCTTTTATTTTTGTTCTTGGGATGTGTGTCATGTTGGTGGGGCCGAACTTATTACCCGTACATAGTTGCTTTGAGACCATTAAGTATCAATTATGTGACATTAAATTAAAGTCATACATAGACCGAACTCGGCATGATTGGCTAAAGCCTTTCCCTGAAGAAGGTAGTTTACTTATTTCCTCCTTTATTTAAAGTTCCTGGTATGCATATTTTTTGTTCTTTTAAAATTAATATTGAATACTTAACATGATTTCCTTCAGTTGATAGACAAACATAAGTAACTTTTACTTCATCTAAAATAGTTGTGTAGTCATGAATAGGCATCAGAATTGTAGTACTTACTTAAAACAGTTATAAGATGGTACATAGGATGTTAGGCACCTGCTGGAGCAGACACTGTATCAGTTCTGTCAAATCCTTGTTCTGACACTGTAGCATAACTGTGAAGTAGCATGCAATTAGTGACTGACAGCGCAAAGTATGCAGATGGTGCATGTTAACTATTTCTGCACCATAAGCCTATACTTATAATTTTTTTATATTTTAATAACACAGGACCAAATACCCGAATGTTTGTCCAGGCTCATTTCTTTAGGTCCTGGAGAGCAATGTTTAATTAGCACTAGTGAGGCTTTATTCCCAGGAGAGCAGCTACAGACCAAATGCTGTACTTTCTGAAATATGCCAAATTACATGGAAGAAAAAGATTTTGAAATGTGATGCGGTTGTAGATCAGCAAAAATAAAATGCTGGCAATAACGGGGCAAGATTTGCAGGTAATAGGTCCTGCAAATCCACTTCAAATTTTAATCTTTTCCTTAAAACTAAGCAAGTGTTTTGAAGCCGTATTTTATAATTTGGGCTTGGAAAAGAGATCCAAGATCATATAGTTTGTAAGATTAGGAATGCGAGGGAATAAATGGAGATTTTTTTTTTAACCGATACCCTGGGACACAAATGGCTAAATGTTTTAGAAAGTAATCTGTATGAAACTCCCTTAAGAAAATTAACATAATATAATTAGCATCTTGTATACCTGAGTCAGAAATCTGTGATCAGAACCATTCCAAGTCTCGTAGATATAACCCGGGCTACCTCTCTAATGCAGTAGTGGGGATGAATGTTGCATTAATGGGACAACTATCTTTTGGACTTAAAAGATAGAATCATTCAAAACAGAACAGGAATTCTGTTTTGCATTGCCACCGATTTTTGTTCTGTGCCCTATTTATTTTACAAAACCTTGCTTGATGTCTCAAATGTGGACGGGAAACTTATTTTAATGTTGCAAAAAATCTAGCACTTTGCAAAAATCTGAAACAAAAATTTAAAAAATGTTATCAGCCAACTTTTCTATGCATTTCCATATATTTGATTTAATAATGTAGTCTTAATTATTTAATAGATTTAATAGAGAACTGTAACTGATGACAACCTTGACTTTGTGGGTAGCCGTACTACCTCCGGAGGATCAGTGATCCGCCTAAAGAACTGCTTTCCCCTTGTGCCCCCTGAGGCAGCGGCACCAGAATTGCACTATAAACACCCACCATTTTCTCCTGCTGTGAGTCGGCTTTGAGCAGGCTGTGCGCTTAGCTCACTTGCAAAGGCCGAAGACTTGCTTCTTCAATTGTGTGGTTTGCACGGATCATTCCTTGCCGCGATGGAGTGTTTGGCACCTGGGAAAGCAAGTCCCAATTTGTGACTTTCTGACAACTTTGCCACAAAGCGCAATGCTTCGTCGCGGCTGGTGTTGCAGAATTTACTCTGCAATGTACAAGGGACAGATCCTAAGCACATTACATAAACAGCTGAACAATGCCCAGCTCTATAATGTGACTCTCAAAGTATTCATTAATAATATCCTGCTCCTTTATAATGTCTGTTCTGTGTGGTTGCCATTGATAGAGAACTCATGTTTCTTAAAAGAGCTGTTCATAACACTTTTGTCTGGTTCTCAAAGACAATATTATATGGGGCTGTGTAGTGTTTGAGTGTGATTGAAATGCCTCCTGGATGGTGTTAACCTATATTTTCATTTGCACTGCTGTTTTTATTGTTTGTGCAATCAATGAAATGTCTCATCTGTGTAGCATTCTGTGAACCAAGTACACATGAAAATAGATGCAGTTCAGTGAATACTCTCATATTTTTTAAATGACATTCAATAACACCCTTAAGAATTATTTTACTGAACACTATTTACTACAAATTATATGTAGCATTTATAGAATCCTATATTTGAGGTGTTAAGGCCAATCTGATACCTTTTCCTACTGGATTTAAAGAAATAGCTCTGTGGCAGCCGCTCGTAGAGGAACAGATGGCCTGTAGCAATGTCCCAGAAACTGCGTCCCTCAATTAAACAGGGGACTCCTTTATATTTGCATTAGACATAACTGAAAAATAATGTCAAAAGAAAATTCTGCATAATGTATCCTCTTATCTGACCTGCAATATTTTCTCAGCTTGCAGATCTCTGAAAAATGGCATTTTTGAAATGTTATGTGGGTGAATAAAAATAAATATCTTCGTTATTTTCAGTTCAGTTGGCACCAGGCAGCGTAATTCTTGATAATGAGAGAAACTATCTAGTTAGGTTGGATTCTGTGGTCGATAGCAAAGAAACTCACAGGGCCAAATGGCGGACTGGATTTGCATGAGTCCTTTTATCTTTGGGCTGTGGGTCTGAATTCAGTTTAACCTTGCAAAATGCGAGGCTTTGTCTTGATAGCAGTAAGGCAATATTTATTAGATGAAATGCATTTGGGCTTTCTCAGCTCTATTGAAGATCAGAGTTCAAAATTTTCCAGAACCAATTGTGAATGTCACTTAATTCATGTTGACTCTTGAACTGATTTCGATTAGGTGAAGGAGGGAAAGAAAAATTGTCAGAGTGTCTTTTTTTTTCCTTTATTGGCCCCCAGTAAATTTTCTTCTGGTTTTGTGCATTTCTGAGGAGGTTAATATAGTCTGGGAAAAACTAGGGATGGAGAGTAGTACGTGGGGTTGAGTTGTGATGCTCCAGCCATTTTGAGACAGAGTTGAATCAGTTGGTCTTTTCCTGTCCATCAGTTTCATATGTTCACATGGCATCAAAGTGTAAGACCACTGTGATGTACATAAATTCACACAAGGGTTGTTTTGATTTTGTGCAATAAAACTGGGCACTACCATTTTGGCTGCCTGTTGCATATTTCTCCCAGTGTTGATTTCCTTTCAAGTCAATGAATGCCTGTTATGCCACTATCCAAAGTCAATCTGCGCTCAGCCTTCCCAAGCAAAGCAGAAAGGTTATAACCCTGCATTTTATTTTTGATTGAATGCTGGTGCTGGAATTAGTTGTCATAAGAAATAAAGTGTTCTACTTTCCAATATTTAGAAATCTATTCTTTTAAGTAAAGAATTATTAAGAGTGTAATGACTGAAATGAAAATAGCTATAATATTACATGAGGTTTGAAGTGGCTGTTATTTTATAATAGCTGAAATGTTTGGTGATTTGGAGTTGCAGTGAAGGAGTGTTTTTGTACAGGCAATTTGCATATGAAAAATCAGAGCTACTCCAGGAATTCCTCTTCAATGTTATTGCAGGAATTATCCCAACCTAACATTGCTACTCCAATCTTGAACACTGCAGCATACTATGATACGAATTTCTTGTGAGCGTGTGATAATATTCAGATTTAGAACAGAACTGGGAACTACAGCTACTGTAGTGGGGCTGAGTGGCCATTGAGATGGCATTTGAGAAAGTAGTGGTCCAATTCATTTAATCAAAAGTTTGTTATTTTTGAGACCAGTACGAACCAGAATACACCATTTTATAACAATAACAATCTAAACTCTGGTAGGGGATATTCTTGACTACCCGTAGAAGTACATCAACAGTTGACACCGGGAACAGAATTTCAAAGGTGTGTGTGTTATTATAACTTTGTTAGCCCAGTCCCTTTTGTTATAAAGTCTCAAATGTTTTTCGCATTACTTTTTGCGGGATAACTATGTAACTCAGAATGGGAGATCATGCGATCATGGGTACAATCCTGCAGAGTTTACTTTTCCTTGTCAGTTAGCCAAAAATGATCGAGTGCCACAATTTAAACCTGTGCAAGAGCGGCAGGATGTCATCAGAGAATACGAAGATTGTGCAAGGGCCATTGTAAGTGGCATCTCTGGAAGATGCTGGAGGTTAATAATGACAGCTCAACATCATCACATACTAGCCAGTGCTAATAGGAACCCTCTTTTACTCTGTCACAGACTTTGAAACTCCACTTGACATTCTTGACTATGAATACATTTGACTGCATATCAGCAGTGCTCCATTGCGAGAATATCCCTAATTTTGAAATGCTTTGGAATGTCCTGAGAATGTGAAAGGTACTACGTCAATGCGAATCTGTCTTTGTTGCATCTCAAAGTATTATCAGTATAAGAGGTAAATTCCTCGAGCCTTTGTGCATTTTTATGACGAAGCATTTTTGGTAAGCAGTGCCATGACATTTGGAATCGCTTTTCCTTCCACTTTGTCATTCCATACTGTGGTAAGTTGTCGAAATACCGTGTGGTAAACTGAAGTTGGCACAGCCTGTTGAAGCTCCAAAACACTACATTACTATGCTGGAATGAAAGCTTTTGAAAAATAAAAATGCAAGCTTTAAAAAATGTTATTCAGAGGGAGTTGCAGTCACAGTAGGTGCTTTAATATGCCCTTGTTTAACACACAGGTCACCTCCCATCTTTCACCAGGAATAACAGCCATCATTTTGAAAACCCCTAAAATGTGGATGAAGTACTATATTCAAAGGGGTGACTCACTCCACTTATTACTTCTTTCACAGTGTGCCAGAGAAGAAGTATGATTATTTAGCTCTGCAAAGAAAATAACTGCTGTGACTACTTCAGTCATACACTGCAGCCAACAACATGGCTCAAATGTTCAGAAAGCATCAGGAAACAGCAGAGCAACAATATCACTGAAAGGAGACAAATGTATTCGCAAACGCAATATTTTTTTCTCCTATAAGCCATGTGGAATATTTCTTCCACAACATGTGTGTGACAACAGTTTTTAACAA
Source organism: Sphyrna mokarran (assembly GCA_024679065.1). Taxonomy (NCBI): domain Eukaryota; kingdom Metazoa; phylum Chordata; class Chondrichthyes; order Carcharhiniformes; family Carcharhinidae; genus Sphyrna; species Sphyrna mokarran. The sequence continues at coordinate 51,516,606 of JAGIQG010000005.1, read as the reverse complement.
CAAGTATCAATGACATATAATGAACTTTCCATTTAACTGTAAGGATTAACTGAACTTGCAGCTAATTTTGGAAAACAATGAGCCTGACTTTACAAACATTGCAATTTTTATTATTTTGGTCCAGGTGTGATGTCCAATGGATTTGCATCTGCAATCTATCATGGCACCTAAAAATCCATCACTTTCTAAATCATATCAGAAAGAGAGTACACATATCATTTGAGAACCTCCGGAGGGGCTTCCATGCAAATCTGCCGCTTCTACGTCCTGAGCTATTTTTAAACATTTTTTTCATGCAGATCAGATGGGGTGAAAACATTTCCAGCAATTTTGTTGTTGTTGTCCTAAAGCAGCTGATATAATAAATGGATAATGAACTTCGTACAGGTATTATGCTCCCGGATTATATTGCTCTTCAGTCGTGGTGAAAATTGCCCTGCAATGTAATTGTAATATCATTTACACCATTTCTGCCACATTGAGTAAGTCTGCCAATTTCCTTACACTGTCTCCTAGGACTGGCATCTGTTGGTATGTGATGGCAGCAAGATTGAAAGTGTGTAGTGTTATAATTTCTCTCTTCACTGATGATCATACTGCTCAAAGACACCCATAAAAAAAATATTGTAAACAGTAGGGAGTCCCTGGAAATGGTGTGCAGCCTTCTGACTAAAAGACTGAAGGTTGGAAAAATGTTGTTTGTTGACAAGATCTATATTCTCTCAGTGTGTGAAACATTAACAGGGTAGGCACTGTACCACAGCATGGCAAATACCTCACAGCCAAGTGGGTTTCAGTGGAACACCTTATTTTCTGACATCAATGCTTTGCTTAAGGTTTTGATAGTTGTACTGTTCTAAGATATTTCAACCGCTCTGCTTATTATACTTTATATCACCATTAATACCCCAAAGATTTTGTGCTGTGTGATTTAGATAGCGTTAGTTTAGCATCTTCTCCTTCCCTCCTCTAGGGACATGTGTGCACCTGATTTCCGCAGAAATCTGTCAGAACAGCTTTGGATTTGCATTGCTAACATGTTTTTGCATGTATGCCCTTATTGGTTCTTGTGATATTTCGTTGATTGTTCTGAATTTGTCGAATTCGAGACTCTTCGACCGAAAATATAGGTAGTGTGAAAATCATACAGTCTCTTTTTCCCTTCATCACCATCATCCCATCTTAAAACTCTGCAGTCATGCAGTCAGAGTTGATTTCTTTGTTCCCGGGAAATATTGGATTATCTGAAATAAGAATTAATGAGTAGTTAAGTGGTTAAAATGAAGGCTTCTGGGTCTTGACTGTAGTGATTCCAAATTAGGATTTGATTGTATTTTTGTCTTAAAATCTGTATTGAGACAAACATTCAATAACATCTCCAGTCGTAACAAAAAAGAACGATAGAATGTTTACAGCTCAAAAGCAGGCTATTCTGCTGTTTGGAAGAGTGACTCACCTCATCCCTACTCCTCCACTTTTTGCCCATAGCCCTTCCAATCTTTTCATTTCAGATAATCACCCGATTCTCTTTTGAAGGCCTAGATTAAAGCTTTGCACCACGCACACAGGCAGAGAATGCCACATCCTAAGCACATGCTGCATAAAACAAAAGCTTCTTCTCTTGTCATCATTGTTTCTCTTGTCAATCACCTTGAATTGGTGCCCTCCACTTCTTGACCTTCCCACTAATGGGAACAGTTCTTCATTAGCTATTCTGTCCTGACCCCTCATGATTTTGAATTCATCCATCAAATTTCATCTAAATCCTCTCTTCACCACTTTCTCAGCCTGCCCCACTACCTTCAATGATTTCAACGCACATACTGCCCAGCCTCTCACCTTGGTGTGTTTGTCCATAGATCTCCGAAGGCGGAAGGGCACATTAGTGGAGTAGTGAAAAAGGTATATGGGATACTTGTCTTTGTCAATCAAGCATAGATTACAAAAGTCATGTTGGAGTTATATAGAACTTTGGTGAAGCCACAGCTAGAGAGTACTGTGTGCAGTTCTGGTGCCAGAAGGATGCGATTGCACTGGAGGGGGTGCAGACAAGATTCACCAGGATGTTGATCTGGGATGGAACATTTAAGTTATGAAGAGAGGTTGGATAGATTTGGGTAGATTCATTGGAGCAGAGGAGACTGAAAGGTGACTGGATCAAGGTGTTCAAGATTGTTAGGGATATGGGCAGGGGAGATAGGGAACAACTGTTCCTTTAATTAAATGGTTAGTTGTGAGGGGACATAGGTTCAGGGTAAGGGGAAGGAGGTTTAGATGGGTTGTGAGGAAAAACCTTTCTACCCAGAAGGAGTTGACAGTCTGAAATGAGCTGCTTGCTGGTAAATTAGGTAAGTAAATTAAGTCATTCTCATGTGTTTGTGCAGACTGGATGGATCAAAGGGCCACTTCTGCACTGTGTGATTCCTGTGTGCCTTTATGAATTGTCCCCTTATTGTGCGTTGCGTTAACTCATTCTTCCTGTAGATTTCTTTCTATTCTCGCAACAGTGTTACAAGCAAGGCCAACATTTGTTGCTCATCCCTAATTGTTCTTGACCAAAATGGTTTGCTGGACCATTTCAGAGAGGTATTACTATGGGAAGAGTCATGTTTACGGCACACGAGCAAGGACTGCTGATTTCCATCCCCAGAGGATATTAGTGAACTAGATGCATTTTTACAACAACGAATAGTAGTTTCATGATCATTATTACCAATTCCAGATTTTTATGAATTGAATTCAAATTTAATCTCAGCCACCATGTCGGTCTTGAATTCATGTGGCCGGAACATTACAGTTCACAAAACTTCCAAATTTCATTCTGAACTTTTGAAATTGTGCCCTATACACTAAAGTCTGAGTCATTAACATAGATCAAGAAAAGCTGTGGTCCTATTACTGACCTCCGCCCAGGGAGCCTGAATATCTGTCACCCTCCAGTCCGAAAAACAACTACTCACCACTATCCCCTATTTCCGGTCACCTAGCCAACTTCAAATGCATACTGTCACTCCATGATCTAATCTTGTTGACAAGCCTATTAAGTGGCACTTTATAATTAAATTATTAAATACCATTTGGAAGTCTGCGTACACTATATCCTCATTACTCTCATCAACCCTCCCTGTTATCTCATCAAAAAACTCCAGCAAATTAATTCAACATGATTTACTCTTCACAAAGAGTGCTGGCTTTCCTGAATTAATCTACTTTTGTCCAAGACTGATTACCTACATAACTGGTTACAGTAAGAAAATAACATCTCATAGCCAAATCCGTGCGTACTGACTAAGGACATGGAAGCTCTGGAGAGAGTGCAAAGAAGGTTTACCAGAGTGTTGCCTGGTCTTGAGGAAGTTGACTATGAGGAGAGGTTGAATGAACTAGGATTGTTTTCACTAGGAAGATGGAAGCTGAGGGGAGACCTGATAGAGGTCTACAAGATTACGAGAAGCATAGACAGGATGGATAGTCAGAGGCTCTTTTTCCAGGAAGAAATGTCAATCATAAGGGGGCATAGGTTCAAAGTGAGAGGGGAAACGTTTAAGGGAGATGTGCAGGGTAAGTTTTCCATGGAGAGAGTGATGGATGCCTGGAATATGCTGCCACAGGAGGTGATGGAAGCAAGCACACTAACAGCATTTAAGAGGCATCTGGATGGGGTACATGGATAGGAAGGGAATAGAGGGATAGGGACCAAATAAGAGCAGAAGGTTGTTTTTAGTTTAGTTAGGGCATCATAATTAGCACAGGCTTGGAGACCTGAAGGTCTGTTCCTGCGCTGTACCTTTCTCTGTTCTTTGTTCTTTGATTTATGGCAACAATCTATCTCAAAATCTTAATCCATTGTTCTTGGATAGTCATTCTCAAGCATGTCTAAAACCCAATAATTATCAGAGCCTGAATAGTATAGAACAGCCAATTAATTATGCTTATTATATACACCTTTAACATACCTTGAAAGAAATTTCTTTTTGAGCAAGAGTGAATATTACAGACTAATATTGAGGATACAGATATTCTGGAATGAATTAATAGATATCCAGATAATCTCTATGCTGCAAGTTGATGTTGATGTCAATCTTGATTCATTTTGTAGCATTCTTCACCCCCAGGTCAAAGGTTCCACTCCAGCGATATGAGCACAAAATCATAGTTGACACTCCAGTGCAGTACTGACAGAATACTGCCTTGTTGGAGGAGCTATTAAGTGAGGCATGGCCTTCAAAGTAGATATCAAGATCCCAAGGCATTATTTTAAAGAAATTCAGGGAAATTCATCTTGGTGCTTTTGCCAATATTGATCCGTCAACAAAAACAAATGATCTGGTTGTTGTCATATTGCTGTGAGCGAATCAGATGCTGCATCTCCTATAACAATACTTCTGTTGAGTATTCAACTTCCTGACACACATTCCCCTGCGGCTAGACCTAGATAATCTAGGAGACATCCTCCTCCATGACAACTGCCAGTGCTGCTCTTGTGATTGGCTGGCAAGTGGCATATTTTAAACATTAGCAATTTTATTTACAACAGCGACTATACTTCAATAGTTGTGAAGTATTTTGTGACATCCATAGGACATGTAAATGCTATATAAAAGTGAGTTGTTCTTTCTTTTTGAACAGGATAGTGGCAATCTGCTATTCTTATGTACCACACACTTCTGTCTACTCAACCGCATCTCCTGCAGGTAGAAGATTAAAATTATGTCATACAGTGTATCGTACATTTTTCCATTAATAAATTTTAGCATTAGGGTCATAGGAAATATTATTTTATAAATATCCATTGAAACACGTTTCCTGCATTGAAAGTTGCAAAGAAAATTTAGTGCTGATTGAATTAAAGCATGACATGACTTATTCTACCAGCTTCTGCCAGCTGAAATCAATTGAAGGGCAAGGAGTTCACTTGATCCATATTTTCTGAATGTGAAATCACATTTCAAGAGTGCAGTATCGTGTCCATTGCTCACACTCAAGCTCTAATTGATTTATTTTAAGCAAAAGAAAAACCAAGACTGATATTTATTGTTATGTACTCAATAAAAAATTTAATACAGATATAAATTGTGAAAGGCTAATAGCCTGCTTTAAAATGAAAGTTATGTAATCCATTTGGAGAAGGGATATCTATAAGAAAGCTCATTTCTTTTGTACCACGGTAAATTGTTCCCCTGAACAGTATGTCTGTATTTTTAAAGTTTTGCTACCCTAATCCCCACCACATACTCTCCTGCTGCAAGAACTGGGTAATCTGGAATGCATCCTCCTCTGTGACAACTGTCAGTGTCATTCTTGCGATTGGCTAGCAATTGGCAGAATTAAAATATTGGTAATTTTATTTCTATCCAAAGTATTTTTGTTTCGGCAATGTTTCTCCATCTAGTGGTCTGGCCATGAATTGGGGAAATGTTTTTCAAACATGCAAGTTTGAGTGGAAAGACAATGGGGAGGTGATGGCCTTGTGGTATTATTGGTAGATTATTACTCCAGAAAACGCAGCTACTGTTCTGGGGACAGATTCTGGGTTCGAATCTCACCACAACCGTTAGTGAAATTTAAATTTTAAAAAATATAAATCAAGAATATACTGATGATCATGAAACCATTGTTGATTGTCAGAAAAGTCCATCTGGTTCACTAATGTCCTGTAAAGAAGGAAATCTGCTGCCCTGACCTGGCCTGGCCCACATGTGACTCCAGAGCCACAGCAATGTGGTTGACTCACAACTACCTCAGGCAACTAGGGATAGGCAATAAATACTGGCCAGCCAGTGACATCTGTGTCCTATGAATGAATTTTAAAAATGATGGCGCCTGAGTTTGCATGTTTCAAAATAGGAATATTTCAATTAATGCTTGAGCTATCTCGCTGCCCCAACAGAAAAGCACAAAAATATAACAATTATTTTCTTTCTGGCAACAAAATTGTGAATAGTTGTTCAAAATATGACCCTGAGAAACGTGGGTATGGAAATATTTTTTATCCTTGTTGCATAAACTCATCTGAATTTATGCAAATATCAGTTTTTGACATAAGATTTGCTAAATATCAAATTTTATTGATTTTTTTTTGCTAATTAATGTGATATTGGTGTAGGCATAGTGGTACACTTTCATAGATTATATCCCAGATTAAGAAGATCCCTGTCAGAGAATGACATATTGTCAAAAAAACAATCACTAATTTAGAATGCAAACTAAGAAGGTTTATCAGAAAACAAATATTAGTATGGGGAACTTTAGTTCCATGGTGGTTCATAGTTGGAAGCCACATTTACTTAGAGGAAAGACCACACAGACAGAAGCTCATGGAACAATATTAAATTATTTTGCAGAAAGTAGGGGACTTTGCAAATTACGATGGAAATTGCAAATAACTAGCAGAATGGGGTAGAACTGGCACATGCAATTCAATATAGAAAATATAAAATAATGTATGCTGAAAAATATGAGTAAATGCACCATAAGTAATAAGACTTTAATGGAATTGAAGAACCTTGATGGGCAAATCATTAAAAGATAACAGCACTACTGGAGAAAGCTGTAAAAAGTCAAACTGATTCTTTTATTTTCTATTTAAAGACCTGGAATTCAAAACCAAGGTGATAATGTTCAACCTGTTCAAGACCATAGGCCCTAATTAGTACATTACAAACAGTTAATAAGTACCCTGTTCCAGGAAGGATATGAAAAAAGTGCAAAAGATGCCGGATAAATACAAGAAAAATGAAACGGTTACAATTATAAAGAGAGACTTGAGACATCAGGGATTTCAGAATTATTTAAAGTGGTGGAAGTTTCCAACACAGCAGAGACTATTTAGTGCATTGCCCTAGAAATTAGGAGGAGAGGGAGGAGGAAGAGATGTTGGAAATAGTCCCAAGCACAGCCAACAATAGTCTTTGGTACGGGTGTAAAGGCACTAATTGCTCCTCTGGCTCCACATTCAGTCAAGTGTTTTTAATAAGTCTACCTTTCAAGTGGTGCCCTCAGACTGTCCGGTAAGCTCTCATATAGATCACACTTTCAATGTCTAACTAATCAGCGGTTGATACTGCAGAAAGACCTCGCACAGACCTTAGACCCCTTATTATCACATATGTAAAGGTCACAAAGGTGTCCAAATGGCACCTCTTTATCTGCCTTTACCAGCATGGCAGATTGTGTACATGTGTGCCTTCTGCTATATTGGATACCTGGGCACCTATTTCATTCCTGTGAAATGGCAGTGGCGTCAATAAATTTCCAGGCTATTTGGCAGGATCGTCCCATCTCTGTGGTGGCGAAGTTGGGAGGCAGTGAAGAGTCAGGGTAGTTGCAGATGCCAGGAAGAGAGCAGGGAGCCACATTGGGATAGAAAATTTAAATAATTAAAGGCATTATTAAGGGCAATTCTCCTGTGCCGCTGCCATTTTGCCAGTGGCAGAGTGGCACATTTGCTGCGGCTAACTGCCTACTTCATGGAGGCAACCTCACTATGAGTGTCCATAGGGCCATTGAAGTTGGGACCATCAAGTCACAAAGAGGGGTCACAGACAGAGAAGATTACCCTCCATGGCCTTGGTGGTCCATCTGGAGAAGGGTGTCTACTAGGCTCCTCTGATATTTAACTTATTACTTAACAGTCTAAATTCATCTCAAAATCGTGGCATCCTCTTGATATCCAACCTACCTCAGCAACACCTAATTCCCCAATGGGAGATTTTAGAGCTGCCAGCCTGCTGATTGATATCCTGCAAATAAGCTCAGAGGCAGCCAGTTCGGAAGTCACCTCCAGGAAAATTGCTGAAGAAGTTTTTAACTATTGATAAGAACAGAGTCAGAACCCACTTTTAATCCCAAAGTTGGGTTTGAAGCCTCTGGACTATTTAACGCATCGTGTCTATGCTATACTGGTTCTTTGCTAAGCTTGTCATTCTATAATCTTGTGCCTTCTGCTGTTTTAAATAACTTCCCTAAAAAATGCATTAGTCTTTGCCTAAACTATTGCTGGTGGCAACTCATTTTATACTTGCTCTGAGTCTCATTCTTCACTTTCTTGGTGACAATTTAAATTTTATGATCCTAGTCTGTCACTGTCCTATTTACTGTATCAAAATCCTTCATAATTTTAAAAATCTCTATTAAATCTCCTCTGAATCTTCTCTGTTTCAGTAAAGTCTGATGGATTTCCTCATAATTAAAGTTTTCCATTGCTGGCATTATCCTGGTGAAAATAGGCTACATAACCTCTTTGGTTTTAGTGTACTTTTCATATGGATGTGCCTGAAACTAGACCTGTGTGACAACAGTTTCTATAAAGTGATCCTTATTTCTTTATACATATAAATTGTGCTCCTATTAAATCCATTTTGTTTAGGTATAATAAAAGCGAATAGAACAATAATAAGACTGCAAATTTACGATTACCACAAAAATTAACATGTCTTGACACAGAGAATTGGTAGAATGTAGAATTCCTTGTTGCAAACTGCTGATGAAAATAAATTAGATAGTTGTTTGGAAAAGAGGAATACCAATGTTTGTGAAGACAGGAGTGAGTAGGACAGTGGAGTTTTATTAAGGAGTTCACAGATGATATAATCAGATCTTCAAACTTCTAAGCTCTTTTTAACCAGAAATTAGGTTGACTCCAATGAGACTCTAGAACTGTGGAATAGTTTTCCATGAGCTCACAGAATAGTTTTGGAATAAGAAGATCATTGGCTCATTTTAAATCAATCTTTTAGAAGGTCCACGCAATTTTCTTCCCATTAGAATGCCTAAGTGTTGAATACATTCTGTGCTCTCTCCTTTCCTTCTCTATGAATGGTATGTTTTGTTCACATAGCGTGCAAGAAACAATGCTTTTCATTGTATACCATATATGTAACAATAATAAAGCAAATCAAATCAACATGTTGTGCAAATCTGTTTTGACTTCAATTCTCTTCCAAAGTCCCTGGACATGCACATGTTTGACGCAGAATGGTACTAGATACTATTAGTCTATTCCATGATTTAAAAGGTCTCAAATAAATGAACATTTACCATGTTTATTAACTCCTGTTCATCCAATATTTTTATTTAGTTTTATGTAGACCTTACTTATTACAACAGTTAACCTCACTTCGTTTTAATTCTTCAGGCTTAAATTTTAGTTTCCATTAAATTGTTGTCAGCTATAGACTAAGTAATAGAATTATATTTTCCTTCACTGTTGTCACCGTTATTTGCCTGCTTCACGATTAAATCTTCCTCTTGTATCTTTATATAGTTTATATCTTTGTATATTTAATTTTCTTTATATGGTCCCAAGTTTTACCTCCATTTCCAGCAATAATCTTGTCCTTTGTTTTACTTTGTCATAATTTTTGAGTGGTTAATTTGCTGGGGTTTTTTTGTACTTTATAAAAGTGTCTCTCGCTTTATTTTATTCTTAATGCCTATGTTGCTCTTTGAAATTTCTTTTCACCATTCTCTTCTTTTCTTTTATGTCTGTTCTTTTTTTCTCTTGCTTCCTGCAGTCTCTGACCTCTGTGTCACCTCTTGGTCTCCACTCTTTCTGCCTCTTGTGCTGTTTTTCATGTTGAGCCCTGTCTGTTGGCTGTGACTTTTTGCCACATTGACATTTCCATTCATAGCATGGGGTACATGTTCAGCCGACAAGATAACACCTGTGAGACACAATTTTCAGTCTATTTTTGCTCTGCTGCCATGTCTCCTGAAGTAAATATTCTGAAGTTTTATTACATTTTCTTCAGCTATTCTGACTGTTTAAAGTATTAATTTATTCTTAGTGTGGATCACTACATGTCCATAAAATCATGGAATCATAGAATCCATTTGGCCCATCGAACCTCCAACCACAGCAATCCCACCCAGGCCCTATTCCCACAACTTCACATATTTACCCTCCTAATTCCCCTGACATTGTGGGGCAATTTATTATGACCAATTGACGAACCCCCTCATCTTTGGACTGTGGAAGAAAACCAGAGAACTTGGAGGAAACTCATGTAGAGATGGGGAGAATATGCAAACTCCACACAGTGACCTGAGGCTGGAATTGAACCTGGGTACTTGGTATCATGAGGCAGCACTGTGCCACCATGCCACCCATGAAATTACTTGACTGAGTATGCTTATTGAACTGTGGGTATACCTACCCCACATGGACTGCAGCAATTCAAGTGTGTGGCTTGCCACTACCTTATTATGGGCATGGTGGATGGACAATAAATGCTGGATTAACCAGCAACACTCACCCTTACGAAAGACTTTAGAAAAACAAATTGCACCTTTTAGTTTGCCTCGGTTTGTTTCATTATCTAAGGGGATTATAATTTGATGTGAATTAGTTTCAAATTGCACTGGAATTTATAAAGTTCAAACCAACATTCCCTGAATATATGTGTGTGAAGAGATGCAGGGAATGCTTGTTATTGATATTATGCTGCAAAGCTCAGCCAAAGATTATGTAGCAGTATGAGGGAGTGCCTGGATGATGGTGTTGAATTCCATCCCAAAAACAAATTACCTTGGTGACTCTGTTACAAAGAAATGGGAAACCTCTAACAACTATTTTTTTTTATCTTGATACCACATCATCAGGAGGTCAAAGTGGCTTGGGCCCTCTGATATTTTCAAAATCATTGGTGTGTGCGGAAGCATGCCTCCTTGGATCAACCATATCTTACCAATCTTGTTCTAGATGCCTAAGGTTTAGGATACAGGAACTGCTGATTAAGGAGCCTGCATCTTGGTTCTGCACACACATCCCCATCCCAGCTTACCAGTATGGCTTTACTGGCCTCGGTGACAGTCCCATTCCAGCAAACCAATTGAAGTTTTGTTGGTTGATTGTTGTTTAGGATCCAGCATATTCAGGCCCTGGAAACACTCAGCAGAGGAGACATCAGTCCATGAAGAGAACAGACAAATAGCCCAGATTTTTGTCCAGGGCTCGCATAAAGGTGAGTTGGGCTCTCTTGCAGCTTGCAAAATGCCAACTCGATCATGACTGACTTTGCCCAGGACATCTGTTTTATTCAAGTGAGGGGTAGGTTCCACAGGCTGTTTGCGAGCTGTAGTGCAATGCAGGAGAAATGTGGGTGTGGAAGTGGGTTATTTAGAAGGCCTGCCTCAGTTCTCAGATTCAACACATCTGCTGCCAAGATTGCTCTTATGCCACCCAAATCCCACCCCTTGAACCTCCTATACTCACTCCTATATCCCCTATATACCTCTCATATTTGCCATGTTGACCCATCCATGCCCTCTCATACTTACCCATTCCATGCTACATGAATCCTCCATAGCTATTCACCCAGTATCCACCATGTACAGTGGTTAAGCAACATGCAATACTCATGTATGTCAGTTAAAAATAAATAAACCTGATCCATTTAATAAAATTCCCATTCAAATCTCTGTTGTTGAAACTGCAAAAAAATTTGTCCCACAGATACAAGATTAATGCCTTAAGTGACCATTAAGTTGTGGAAAAAAACAACTATGTATCCAGCCATCAAAGGGAGATTGAGTTCTTACAACATCTTAAATGACCAGTCACTTCTCTGAGCAGTAGTATCTACAAAGCTGAATACAGTGCCACTTCTCAAACTCAATTAAGCATTCATAATGGCCACAGCTAATAGCATTAGTTATCATTAGCTTTCAGCTGGAGGCCCCTGAAATTAAGAGTGGAGTTGATGTATTTTCATTTAAATTTTGATTTGATTTATTATTGTCACATACATTAGTACACAGTGAAAAGTATTGTTTCTTGCAAGCTATACAGACAAATCATATCGTACACAGAGAAGAAAAGAAGGTGCAGAAGGTAGTGTTGCATTTATAGCTAAAATGTAGGGAAAGATCAATTAAATACATGGTAGAGCCATTCAAAAGTCTAATGATAGAGGGAAGGAGATGTTTTTGAGTCAGTTGATATGTGACCTCAGACTTTTGTATCTTTTTTCTGATGGAAGAAGATGGAAGAGTAAGTCTGAGATGTGTGAAGTCCTTGATTATGCTGGCTGCTTTTCCTAGGCAGTAGAAAATGTAGAAAGAGTTCCTGGATGAGATAAAAGCAAGCTACTGCAGATGCTGGAATTTGAAACCAAAAGAGAAAATGCTATAATATTTCAGCAGGTCTGCTAAAAATCTTTTACCGGTACATCAATGATTGTTTTAGTGCCATTTCATGCTCTCATCCAGACCTCGATAAATTCATCAACTTTGTTTCCAGTTTCCAGCCTTCCATTGCCTTCAACAGGTCCCTCTTGGACATTTTCCTTCCCTTCTTTGACCTTTCTGACTTCATTTCAGACTATCTACCAATATCCATTACAAGCCCACTGACTCCCAAAGCTATCCAGACCATAGCTCTTCACATCCTCACATCCTGTAAGAACTCCATCCCTTTCTCTCAGCTCTTTTGCCTCTGTCGCATTTGTTCCAAATGATATCACCTTCCAAAGCGGTGCTTTGAATATGTGCTCCTTTTCCCTCAACAGTGGACTCCCATCAACAGTTGTTAACAGGGCCTTTAACCGCTTGCACCATGGCCCTCACTCCCTCCCCTCACCTCCCTCCCAGAACAAGGATAGAGTCCCCCTTATTCTCACATTTCACCCCACCAGCCTCTGCATGCAAAGCATAATCCTTCGCCATTTTCATCAACTCCAGCATGATATCAGCACCAAATACATCTTCCCTTCACTTGCTCTGTCAGCATTCCACAGAAACCGCTCCCTCCGAGATAACCTAGTTCACTCCTCTTATTATACCCAACACCTTTCCCATCACTCATGGCACACTCCCATGTGTGCCAGAAGGTGTAACACCTGCCCCTTTATCTCTTCTATGTTTACCATCCAAGGTCTGAAACATTCATTCCAGCTTAAGCAGCATTTCACTTGCAGTTTTTTCAATTTGGTGTATAGCATTCGCTGCTCCCAATGTAGTTTCCTCAATATCGGAGAAGCCAGTACTCCGATAATCGCTCTGCTGAGCACCTTCAGTCTGTGTGCATTTGAGGCTCTAACCTTCTGGTTGCTTTCCATTTTAACACATGATACTGTTCCCATGCCCACATGCCTATCCTTGGCCTGCTGCAATGTAAGAAGTCTGACAACACCAGGTTTCTGGTGTTCTAGTGACAATACCTGGTGTGGTCAGACTTCTCACTGTGTTTACCCCAGTTCAACGCCGGCCTCTCCACATCACTGCTGCAATGTCCCAGTGAGGCTCAACACAAACTGGAGGAACAGCATCTCATTTTCTGGCTGGGCATATTACAGCCTCCAGTCTCAACATTGAATTCAACAACTTCAGATGATTAGATCTACCCTATCTTGATCCCTTTTTCGTTTTATTTATTTTCTCATTGTTCTCTACCCTCTATTTCTTTATTGTCTTTCTTCATTTTTCTTCCCCTTAACTCTTCCTTCCTCCCCCATTTTATCCTCCTTTCTTTACCTTTTCTCCCCTTTTCTAAATTTTACTTATGTTTATATCCATTAAATCTGTCCCCACACCCCTGCCCCCCAACGTCTTCATCTGTCATAGCTTATCCTCTGATTTCAGTTTCTCTGCCCTTTGGCCATTCACACCCTTCATTCTCTCTATGAACTGCCATTAGCAGCCTTTCCTCTTGTTTTTTTGGTAATAACTCATTTCCTCACCCTGCAGTATAAATATCTCCCACTTTCTATGCTTTTTAGCTTTGACAAAGGGTTATTTGGACTCGAAACATCAGCTCTTTTCTCTCCTTACAGATGCTGCCAGACCTGCTGAAATTTTCCAGTATTTTCTGTTTCAATGGACAGGAGCTGGTTTGTGTATTGATGTAGTTTCTTGCAGTCTTGGGGCAGAGCATGAGCCATACCAAGTTGTGATACAGCCAGAAAGAATGCTTTCTGTGGTGCACCTTTAAAGGTTGGTGAGAGTTGGAATGGATATGCTAAATTTCCTTAGCCTTCTGAGAAAGTAGAGATGTTGGTGGGTTTTCTTAACTATAGCATCAGGCTGGAGGGACCAGGACAACTTGTTGATGATATGGACACTGAGAAACTTGAAGCTCTTGACCATTTCCACATTGTTTGCATTGATATAGACAGGATATGTTCTCCACTATGCTTCCGGAAGTCAATGACTACCTCCATCATTTTGTTGACATTGAGGGACAGATTATTGCCATCTCTCCAGCTCACCAGATCCTCTACCTCATTCCTATACTCTGTCTCATCATTGTTTGAGAAATGACCCACTACAGTGATATCAATAGCAAACTTGAAAATCAAGTTGGAGGGGAACTTGACTACACAGTCAGTGGTGTAAAAGGAATATAGTAAAAGGGTGAGGACACAGCCTTGTGGGGCATTGTGTTAAGGATGATCATCAAGGAGGTGTTGTTGCCGATCATTACTGAACGAAGCCCAAGGCCATGAAGTTTGGAGATGAGTTTTGTTGAAATAATGGTGGTTAGGCTGAGCTGTAGGTAATGAGTAGGAGTCTGAGTTAGGTGTCTTTGTTATCCAGATGTCCCATGGTTGAAGGTAGGGCCAGGAGATGTCATCTTTGATGGACCTGTTGCCGTGAAAGGTAAACTCTAGTGGATCTTGCAATCTTGGAGGCTGGAATTGATCTGTTCATTTCATAATGATGGATATCAGAGCCAATGGACAATTGTCATTAAGGCATGCTGCTTGGCTTCTGTTTGATACTAGGGTGATAGTCATCTTCTTGAAGCAGATAGGGACCTCAGATTGCTGAAAAGAGAGATTAAAGGTATCTGCAAATACTGCTGCCAGCAGGATCTGAGAGCTCATCCGGGTACCCATCTGAGCCACTTATTTTTGACTTTTGTGAAGGCTGATCTGACATCTGCAATGGTGACCTTGGATATGGGTTCATCCGAGGCTTCTGGAGTTGGGGGTATGCTCTCGCTGATCTCTAGCTCAAAACAGACATAGAATGTGTTGATCTCATTGGGAAGGGGTGCATTGATGCCAGCAATTCTCATCTGGCATCAATGGTGGACACCTAAGTCAGACTCCTATTCATTGCCTACAGCTCAGCCTAACCACCATTACCTCAACAAAACCCATCTCCAAACTTCATGGCCTTGGGCTTGGTTCCTCCCTCTGTGACTGGATTCTAATCACCCACAATCAATAACAATCAGCAACAACAGCTCCTTGATGATCATCCTTAACACAATGCCTCACGCGGCTGTATCCTCAGCCTTTTACTATATTCCTTTTACACCACTGACTCTCCAGTCAAGTTCCCCTCCAACTTGATTTTCAAGTTTGCTATTGATACCACTATAGTGGGTCAAATCTCAAACAATGATGAGACAGAGTATAGGAATGAGATAGAGCTGGAGAGATGGCAATAATCTGTCCCTCAACATCAACAAAATGAAGGAGGTAGTCATTGATTTCTGGAAGTACACTGTTAATCAATGGAAAGCAGCCTTCCCAACCTGCAAAGAAGGCCAGATGAAAATAATGGGGGGAAGGGGTGTCAGAGGAAGTTTGTTTTTGAAAACCAAAAAAAAAACACAATTTCAGATTTCCTTTCATATTCCCTGCTCCATTGGAGATAGGAATGCAGCCCAATGTTTCATTTGGCCTCTTGCTCAGAATTGTTGATTTCTGTTCATTTCAGGTTAATGTATTTGTAGACTTTTGATCTTTGTTCATATTTGGATTCAAACCTTGCTTTTGGCTATTTTAGTGGCTCACACCAAAATTATGCTGGGTGTATATTAGAAGAGCCACAGATCCAGACTACTTCGTGAAGAAAACTACTTCTACAGAAAATGCAGATGTGTGGAATAGAGGGTGATTTAGCTAATTGGATTAGAAATTGGCTGGCAGATAGAAGACAGAGGGTGGTGGTTGATGGGAGATTTTCATCGTGGAGTTCGGTGACGAGTGGTGTGCCTCAGGGGTCTGTTTTGGGGCCCCTGCTGTTTGTAATTTTTATAAATGATCTGGATGAGGGTATTGAGGGATGGATCAGTAAATTTGCAGATGATACTAAAGTTGGTGGTGTGGTAGATAGTGAAGAGGGGTGTTTTAGTTTACAGAGTGACTTGGACAAGTTGCAGAGCTGGGCCGAGAGGTGGCAAATGGAGTTTAATGTGGAAAAGTGTGAGGTAATGCACTTTGGCAGGAACAATAAATGTGTAGAGTATAGGGCTAATGGTAGGGCTCTTAATAGTGTTGAGGAACAGAAGGATCTTGGTGTATGTGTCAATAGATCCCTGAAAGTAGGCAGTCAAGTGGATAAAGTTGTTAAGAAGGCATATGGAGTCTTAGCTTTTATTGGTAGGGGGATTGAATTTAGGAGCCGCAGCATCATGTTGCAACTGTACAAAACTCTAGTGCGGCCGCACTTGGAGTATTGTGTGCAGTTCTGGTCGCCACATTATAAGAAAGATGTGGAGGCATTGGAGAGGGTACAGAGGAGGTTTACCAGGATGTTGCCTGGTATGGAGGGCAGGTCCTATGAAGAGAGGTTGAAGGATTTGAGGTTGTTTTCGTTAGAAAGGAGGCGGCTACGGGGGGATCTTATTGAAACATATAAGATAATTAGAGGTTTGGATAGGGTGGACAGTGATAGCCTTTTTCCTAGGATGGAGAAAGCTAGCACGAGGGGACACAACTTTAAATTAAGGGGTATGAGTTATAGGACGGATATCAGAGGTAGGTTCTTTACTCAAAGAGTGATTAGGGAGTGGAATGCCCTGCCTGCAGCTGTTGTAGATGCGCCAAGTTTGGTGGCGTTTAAGAGGTTAGTTGATAAGTATATGGATGAGAAGGGAATGGTTTAGTTAGGAGGGGCATTGCTTTTTATTTTGGTCGGCACAACATCGAAGGCCGAAGGGCCTGTTCTGTGCTGTATTGTTCTATGTTCTATGTTCTAAGACATCACATTCTAAAGCTGATGGTATTGTGCTCACTGTATTAAAAGGTGCTGTTCCTTGTTAATGCAAATGTCAAAACAAGCAATGCACATTATAAGATTAGATGCAATGTTGCACGCACAATAGTTATTTCCCAATTCAGAAAGACTTTCTCGGAGGTTGTAGAATAGGTTTTTAAAATGCATCACCTTCCAGTCAATTTGAAGACATTACTATTTAACCATAATGAGTGTTGTTAAGTAACTAAGCATTAAATTGTTGCCATCCCATCACATAGGAATTGCCTTGTCTGCCTTCCAGGAGCTTCTCTACAGATATTTTTGACAACTGAGTTGACCTGTAATTAGAGGACAGTTACAACATACACAGATATCATTACTTATGGCAAGTGGTTTCAGCAATTAGCTCATTTGCTTTTGATTTGTGCTTGTAAGACCAATTAGCCATGTTATAAAGTCACTGTTATTTGTATATTAATTGTCTACAAATCTATCTGCTCATTCTGAAGTGCTCTGCTTCAACATTAGTTGTGCAGTGATGCAGTCAGTTTAATAAATATAATTATGTTTGTTCAGTGGCCTCTATGGTGACTTCTGAATGTTGCTTTAAAGGTTGATATCAAGGAGTCACCCCTTCCTCTATACTATGATTATTATATACGTTGTGGGTCTGAACCACATATAATCAGGCAAGTCACAGTTTCATTCCTTGCATTAGATTTTGGTCTGCACCAGTTTCTGCTGTAGAAGTATTCAGCATGAACAAAATGATTAACATTGACCTTCAGCACTGGCCACAGAGTGCCATGGGTGTGGGACAGTGGATGTCATGAACCCAACCTAGAGCACTGACTCGAGGTGGACACAAGACAAAGGGAACGTTAATGGCAGCATTAAAGAAGGGTTGATAGTGGCATAAAGGTAAGATAGCAAAGACGAACACAGAGCAATTCCCAAACACACTTACAGTCGGCCTGAGTAGCCCCATCATATTTTTTTCATCTTACTTTTTTACATATTTTCTTTTTATTTATTAATTGGAGAACAAAGATCAGGGCTTGTTGATAAGCATGAAATGATTTAATATTAATTTTAAATATGAAATGAAATGAATTCCATTTGTTTGTCATCTATAAGTGGAAGATCTGGGCAAGTAAGTTTAAAAAACACACCTCAGTTGAACTAATTTGGACTCCATTGTAATTACATATATTTTGGTCAATTAAGATCATATTGGATCTATCCTCAAGTAAATAAAAATGAGGGGCATGAAATGGTCTCTCTCTCTCTCTCTATGTGCGTTTTTTTTTTTGCATAGTCCACCATTTATTATTCAGCATGCTACTGGAAGGTGGGCCATGAGTGATTGAAGCCACAGCAATAAAGACAGTTAGTTATCTTATGGGTTTTTTTTAATCCTTATTTTCACTTTGTGCTGTACTGGATGTGAAGGGACTAGAATCTAATTCCTTAGGATTTAATCAATGAGTGGTGACTCTAAGGGATCGAGCATTATATTCTTGTATATAAGGTGACCCACATATAAAATTACTTTTCAGACGAGCTGGTGATTCTTTTTCTTCCAGCTTTCAATGGCAGAGACAGCACTATCTTCAAATAGCAGGAGATTCAAATTTCCCATGCTGTAGAGAATTGACCCATCAGTCACTACACCCCTCATAACATAGACAATTTGATTTCAGGCCATTGGCTTCGTGCAGATAGTGGAATAAAACTTATAACGAAAAAAGAACATTTTTTTATATTTAGCACTATGCACTTGGCAATGGCACTCATGCTTTGCTTGACTTATTCTGTCTTCAGCTCCCACTCACTGTCCATAGCATAATTAACACAGGCAGCAAGTGCAGTTGTCAGTCTGCATCCACATTGGTGAGCATGGAGCAATTCCCAAACACACTTATAGTTGGCCTGTGCAGCACCATCATTATTTTTTTTCTTTTTTTTGCATATTTTCTTTTTACTTAAAGCAGTGAAAGCTGAAAAGGTAACTTACATTGGCTCCCGGTTCGGTAATGCTATGATTTTAAAATGCTCATCCTTACATTCAAGTCATATGTTCATAAGATATTATTAGGCAATTCGGCCCACCAAGTCTGGTCTATCATTCGATCATGGTTGATATGTTCCTCATCCCCATTTCCTGCCTTCTTCCCATAACTCTTCAACCCATTATCAATTAAAAATCTGTCTAACTCCTCTTTAAATTTGCTCACTGCCCCAGCATCCACAATACTTTAGGGTAGTGAGTTCCACAAATTCACAATCCTTTGGGAGTAGTTTCTCCTCAACTCTGTGCTAAATTTTTTATCTGTCATTTTAAGACTATAATCTCTCGTCCTAGAATGCCCGACCAGCAGAACCATCCGATCCACATCTACTTTATCCATACCTTTCATCATCTTGTGCACCTCAATATAATCTTCCCTCATTCTTCTAATTCTTCAAATAATTCTAATTCATTCAGTCAAAGTTTCACCCCATCCTATCGCTGAAATATCCTTCAAACCTTTAATCCTCCAACACTTCTACATTCCTTCAATTCTGCCTCTGATGCATCCCTGATTTTCATTGCTCCATTATTGAAATTGTAAAAATTGAGGCCCACTGCAGTAACCACCAATGGTTACCTCTGCTGAAAACATTTAACTGTTTTGTGAGAAAAGTTGGCAATGACATTTGAAAGCGATATTTCGTAAAGCAAAGATGTAACATTTATTACAATCCCCAGAACGGCTAACTTTCTACCAAAATTTCCTGTTGATAGCTGAAAGAGTGACATAACAAGATTCCACATTTTTAAGCTCTTATTATAACAAATAGACCAAAAAGATAAAACAAAATACCGTGGATGCTGGAAACCCTAAATAACAACAAAAAACGCTGGAAAAGCTCAGCAGAATTGGCAGCATCTGTGGAGACAGAAACAGGGCTGAATTTTACCACCCTGCCCACCTCGGGGATCAGAGCAGGTGAGGGGCGGACCATGGAAAAAGTTCATTGATCTTGGGCAGAATTTTCCAGTTTTGGGGCGAGCGTGGCCAGAAAATCCTGTCCACAGAGTTAATGTTTCAAGATGAGGAGCCATACAGACTTAAAACATTAACTCTCGTTTTACTCTCCCCACAGATGCAGGAGTATGACCCGTACTCCTCTAATTCCAACAGATTCAGTTTTTGTTGGTCGGGAAAAGGAGGTTGGAGTGAATCACACAAGAGGGAAACCTGTATTCAGCAAAGGTATTTGAGCTTAGTGCTGGGTTCAGACAGATACAGATACAAGGAGGTCAGCATCTTAGGGGAGGGTGCCCCAATGTACACAGGAAAGTATGCCATCTTGGGGACTGCCCGTGATGTACACAGTGCACTCCCAGGATGAAGTAATCACTCTTTCTTTCTGCTTTTTCACATCATTTAATTGGACAGTTAAGAACCTCAACAGGCCTTATTATAGGCAATCTGCTGGGTGTCTTACCTATCCACTGTGTTATAGGAAATTAGCTGGTGTGGGTAGGAAGGCAGTGGGTTACCCATGTCATACTTTACAGCACATAGGCTACAGCAATTCAAGCGGATAGCTCACCATCACTTTCTCAAGGGCAACAGTCCAAAGATGTGCAGGTTAGATGGATTGGCCATGATAAATTGCCCCTGAATGTTCAAAAATGTGTATGTTGGGTGGATTGCCATGATGTGGGATGAAGAGATAGGGTGGGGGGCATAGGCCTGGGAGGGACGCTGTTTTGGAGAGTTGATGCAGACTCGTTGGGCCAAATGGTTTCTTTTTGCACTGTAAGGATTCTATGATTCTTTGACCATTCAATAAAAAAAATTCTATTTTGCATCTTGTTCATATTAACTAAACTTATAATTACCCTCAAAATTAACAGTATTTTCACACCGCATTCATTTAGGAATTTTTATTTTAATGTCTGAACAAAGAAATGGTTTAAATTGTATTCAAATTAGATCCAGTCAGCTGGATTGGGGGGAAAAAAATCTCATTAACGCTGGTTATTAATATGCAGTATTAAAGTATGGTGTTCTTTTTGCACTGCTGGCCACATAGTATCAGAATATTTGGTGGGATGCATTGATATGAAACTACCCATTTTGCTAATGAATGTTGTGTTTTTCTCTTCTTGACAATCAAATTCAGAACAACTGGAAAAAGAATGGGCTCCAATCTGACACCATGATCAGTCGTCAGCATTGTAATATCACTGTTAAATGTGGATTCATACAATGGTTTTATTTGCGTATTAAAGACTGTTGCAGCTCTGGTAATGTAATTTTTCTATTGTGACATGCAGAACCACAACACTGTGAATAAATTGATGCGGCATGTGGCTGGAGCCTCCCTGGCTGCTTTATCTGCGACTCATTAGGGATCCTAAAACATATTGGGAGAAAAAAGAGATAGTTAATTACTTGGCACGCTGATAGAAGAGCTGTGGCCACAGAGGGACCAGAAGGTCCACACCACCACGTGATTATCCCAAACCACACCATAAACAACCATTAACATGATAATACCCATTAATCCTGCCAAACACAACTCGTTATTCAACTTTAGTTCATAGCAGGCGTTTGTGTGCATTTGTGCAGGGGTGTTGGGGGAGGAGGATTTTGGAAGCTTATCTGTCAGAGGATCAGCCTCAAAGGAAATGGCACTATCCAATGCTTCCACACCACAAAACCACTCATGAGTTTCAATTTATTGAAACACCTATTTATTACAGCACTTCAGTGATCTTAATTGCCCTTCATGTTGAGGCCCTGGGAAATACTGAAAGTTAGGAACAGTGTATTAAAACTTCACTGAAGTATCAAAACACATGCAAACGCACGCACGCGCACACAGGCATGCACACACACATTTTCACACGCATGCACACGCAGTCTTGTATCTGTGCAAAGTGCAAACAGTTCTATCTTTGTATTGCACATTAATGTGGTTAGAGCAAAGTCAGGTAGCAGGCTTGGGCTAGAGTCCACTAAATTGAATTTAAATGGTGCTCTAATATAATAATCAACTATTTAAATAATCAGCATTGTAACCCTTCCGACACCTGTAGTCCATTATTAATTATATACATGAATAATGATTTTTGGAATGTAATTACTGCAAAGACAATTTTGGCAGCCCACAAAGCAACACACTTGCCAAAGAGTCCCCTGACTTTTAGGTGAATTGCACATTTGAGCTAATTTCCAATGTAACATCAATCTAATATAATTAACCCACAGATGAGGCCCAAAAAAGCTCAGTTCAATGGCTTAGTCAGTGTTCGTTCCCTTTCAGGCCCCAAGCACTTTGCTTATCAGATTACTTTCAAATCTTACACTTTGCTGCATTACAGTGTGAATTATCTCTTTGAACTATATATTGTTAAAAGTGCAGGAGCTCTGTGCAGTGAATCTAAACACCAGAGCACGATGCACGTCACAAGCTTTGACAATGATCTGTCTAGACTGAACAATGGCACTTGCAGATTTTTTTGGATCCCGAGTATTCAGCACAACAAAATAAATAACATAAAATTAAAATAAATGGCAATTTACCATCAAGTGAATATAATTAGTTCAATGGCATCTCTGCAATGGGTAAACTCGTTTTTTGACATTTTGTTTTAGTTAAATGTTTGGAAGTCGAAAAGAAGAATGCAATTGAAGATTGCACTATTATGGTATCTGGGTTGTTATGCTAATGAGATCTCCAAAGGTGTTTGTGTTACCTGTGGTGCTGGAAGCTGCAGATAACAGTTCTGCTGATACAGTATATGCTAGATTTCCACCCCATTTATATACAGAGCAGAATATGTGTTAGAACCTCACTGAATCCTCCTGCTGCACCTTTGGCATAGCAAATTGGCAAGTATACTTCACATTTTAGCACAGAAATTTAAACTGCTTGCATGCAGTCGGGGGTACAACATTATACCATCATCAACAGAAAACAAATAGTCTGGCACTATGTAGTGTAGTGTATTTACAGATGAAGTAATTCAGTTCAGCCACACAGAGCTGTTCAGTTTGTTCTGGGATCGTAGCTATTTAGACATAGACAGACTGGGTTTATTTCCACTCGAATTTAGAAGAGTAAACTCCTCTAAAGAGGGTGACTTGATTGAAGTATATAAGATCCTGAATGGTCTTGACAAGGTGTGATGTGGAGATGCTGACGCTGAACTGAGGTTAACTTGGTGTTGAAGTCTCACAACATCGAGTTAAATTCCAATAGTTTATTTGATAGCACAAGCCTCTAGCTTTCGGAGTGCTGCTCCTTCATCAAGTAAGTGGGAGTTCTGTTCACAAACAGGGCGTATAAAGGACATACAAACTCAATTTACAAAATAATGGTTAGAATGTGAATCTTTACAGGTAATCAAGTCTTAAAAAGTACAGACAATGTGAATGGAGAGAGGATTAAGCACAGATTAAAGTAATGTGTATTGTCTCCAGACAGGATAGTTAGTGAGATTTTGCAAGCTCAGGCATGTTGTGGGGTTACAGATAGTGTGACATGAACCCAAGATCCTGGTTGAGATTATCATGTTTGTGGAACTTGGCTATCAGTCTCTGCTCAGCGATTCTGCATTGTCATGTGTCGTGAAGGCTGTTTTGGATTATGCAAAGATCAGAGGCCAAATGCCCATGATCACTGAAGTGTTCACCAAGAGGAAGAGAATACGCTTGCCTGGTGATTGTTGTGCAGTGTCCATTCATCCATTATCATAGCATCTGCATGGTCTCCTCAATGTACACATCCTTTCCTGCAGTGTATCAGGTAGACAATATTGGTCGAGTTGCAAGTGTATGTACTGTGTACTTGGTGGATGGTGTTCTCACGTGAGATGATGGCATCCGTGTTGAGGATCTGGCAAGTCTTGCAGAGGTTGCTGTGATATGGTTGTGTGGTCACTGTTCTCCTGAAGGCTGGGTAGTTTGTTGCAGACAATGGTCTGTTTGAGATTGTGCGGTTGTTTGAAGGCAAGAAGTGGAGGTGTGGGGATGGCGCGATGTTCGTCTTTGCCAATGACATGTTGAGGCTCTGGAGAAGATGTTGTAGCTTCTCTGCTCCAGGAAGTACTGGATGACAAAGGGTACTCTATCCACGTATCCCATGTTTGTCTTCTGAGGAGATCAATATGATTTTATACTGTGGCGCGCTGTGCCTGCATTCTTGGACACACACATCTCCATCAAGGACAGTCATTTCAGCACTTCACTGTATCACAAGCCCATGGATAATCTCATAATGGTTCACCTCTTCAGCTTCCATCCTAACACGTTAAAGAAACCATCCCCTATGACCAAGTCCTCCGTGTACAGAGGATCTGCTCAGATGAAGAGGATCGTAACAGACACCATCATATGCTGAAAGATACCCTCATAAGAACAGGATATAGCACCCAACTCATTGATTGACTATTCTGATGCGCCATAGTGAAAAACCATATCGATCTCCTCAGAAGACATACATGGGACACGGCGGACAGAGTACCCCTCATCATCCAATACTTGCCCAGAGCAGAGAAGCTATGATATCTTCTCCGGAGCCTTCAACATGTCATTGATGAAGGCAAACATCTCGCCAAGGCCACCCTCACACCCCTGCTTCTTGCCTTCAAACAACCACACAACCTCAAACAGATCATTGCCTACAGCAAACTACTCAGCCTTCAGGAGAATAATGACCATGACACCACACAACCCTGCCACAGCAACCTCTGCAAGATGTGCCTGCTCATCAACACGGATGGCATCACCTCACTTGAGAACACCATCCACTAGGTATACAATACATACACTTGCAACTTGGCCAACGTTGCCTATCTGATACACTGCAGGAAAGGATGTCCGAAAGGATGGTATATTGGGGAGACCATGCAGATGCTATGACAACGGATGAATAAATACCGCTTGACAGTGCTCTCTTCCTATTAGGGAACACTTCAGCAGTCACAGGCATTCAGCCTCTGATCTTCAGGTAAGCATTCTCTAAGGTGGCCTTACAACACACAATAACGCAGAATCGCTGAGCAGAGACTGATAGCCAAGTTCCACATACATGAGGATGGCCTCAACCGGGATCTTGGATTACTGTCACGCTATCTGTAACCCCCATTGTTTGCCTGGGATTGCAAAATCTCTATTCTCACTGAATAGCTTTAAGATGGAGTTAGATAGATTCTGACAAATAGTCATTCAAACTCGAAGCATATGCTCTCTCCCCAGATGCTGTTAAACCTGTTGAGATTTTTGAGCATTTTGTGTTTTTGTTTTGGATTCTGCAATAATTTGCTTCCGTTATAATAAATTCTTGTTAAGCAAGGAAATCAAAGGTTATGGGATAAGTTTGAATGATCATTGTAGTTTGTTACATCCACATAATTTTCACATTCAGTGGGCAATGGATCATCTGGGAGAGAAAGCCAGCAAATTGTGTCAACAAGAAAACAATTAAAGTGAAAGTACTTATGGCAAAACAATGGGTGGAGTTTTCATGTCCTGCCCACCCAGGGAATTATACTGGGCGGGCGGCAGGCCATGGTAAGATCCACTGACCTTGGGCAGAATTTTCTGATTTTGGGGTTAGTGCAAGAAAAAGATTCCACCCATTATTTATGCAGATGCTAGCCTTTGTTTTCGAAACTCTATAAAATTGCACAATAACGAAATCACAGCACTGACTGATTCAGGTAGTGTCTTGACCTCGGTAACTGCCAGTCTGGTCCAATATTCCCATTTACCTCATGAGAATGACAGAGGTACAATATGTGAGTGAAATGGTGCAGTATTACCTCATGACTACAGTGACCTTACAGTAAAGATGGAAAATGTCAGGCTGTTACCATATGAGTTCCAATATTCCCTCAACCACAAAATCTGGAAGAGGATATTCCAGAATTTGAAGCTCTTGTTTAGAAGATCTTTCAGAATGGGCCCATATCAGACATGACACTAATGAGGAGGTCACTCAAATGCTTCTCTTTGTGAACTTTAATCTATTCGTGGGGATTAGGAAAAACTGAAAATCTAAAGAATAGAATTCGAGAAATTAAAGTCTATAAAAGGAGGGTCTGATGATTTCAGTTGATGATTGATCAATGAAAAGACTCCTTCCATCGTCAGAAGCAAATGGGGAAGATTTCTGAGGAGATCCCCTTAATCATCGCAGAAACAAGCTGATGATCCAAATTCTCAGGAAGAAAACTGAAGTGATATCAGCTAATGAACACTGGTTGAAAATAAATTTAAAAATGTCTCGGTCTGAGTATATAGTTAAAGATGACTTGATGTTCAATGACTAGTGCGTAGAGGGTAGAAGTAGAGGTTGGGTGTGTACTACAGACCGCCCAACAGCCTGCGGGCCGTGGAAGAAGGGATATGCAGGGACATTTTAGATAAGTGTAGCAAGAATAGGGTGGTTGTAGTGGGAGATTTCAATTTCCCTGGGGTAGATTGGAAGGTGCCCAGAGCGGAAGGTGCTGACAGGGAGGAATTTGTACAGTGTGTTTTGGAAGGGTCCTTGGAGCAGTATGTGGATAGCCCGACTAGAGAGGGGGCTATACTGGATCTGGTTCTGGGGAATGAGCCAGGGCAGGTGGTTGACGTTGTAGTAGGAGAGCATGTGTCAAATAGTGACCACAACTCTGTCTGCTTTAGGATATTAATGGAAAAAGATGAAGCCTGCCTTAAGGGGAGGGTGTTAAACTGGGGGAGGGCTAGATACAGCCAGATTAGGCAGGATCTTAAGGATACCGACTGGGATAAGCTGTTCGAGGGTAGGTCGACGCTGTACATGTGGGAGTCTTTCAAGGGAAAACTAAAATCTTTGCAGGAAAGACACGTGCCGGTAAGGAGGAAGGATGGGAAAGGTAGGATTAGAGAACCGTGGGTTACTAGGGATATTGAGGACTTGGTCAGGAAGAAGCGGGAGGTGTACATTAGATCTAGGCAACTGGAGACAGAGACAGCGCTGGAAGAATATAGAGAGTGTAGACGGGATCTTAAAAGGGGTGTCAGAAAGGCAAAAAGGGGCCACGAAATGGCTTTGGCAGGTAGGATTAAGGAAAATCCTAAGGCATTTTACTCCTATGTAAGGAGCAAAAGGATGGTTAGAGGGAAGATTGGACCTCTCAGGGACAGAGGAGGGGAACTATGCTTAGAGCCTGAGGGAATGGGGGAGATTCTGAATGAATACTTTGCGTCGGTATTCACGCGGGAGAGGGGCTTGATGTCTGGTGCCAGCTTTGAGAAATTTGAGGACCCGTTAAAGGAAATAATCATTATGAGGGAAGAAGTGTTGGGGCTTTTAGGCAGCATAAAGACTTATAAAGCTCCGGGGCCTAATGGCATTTACCCCAGGCTGCTAAGGGAGGTGAGAGATGACCTTGCTGGGCCTCTGAGGCAAATCTTTGTCTCTTCTTTGGACACAGGTGAGGTCCCAGAGGACTGGAGGATAGCAAATGTAGTACTGTTGTTTAAAAAGGGTCAGAGGGATAACCCAGGGAACTATAGGGCGGTGACCTTGACTTCAGTTATAGGTAAGCTAATGGAGAGGATCCTCAGGGACAGGATGTATGAGCATCTGGAGCGCTGCGATCTGATCAGGGATACGCAGCATGGCTTCGTTAAGGGGAGGTCGTGCCTTACGAATCTAGTGGAATTTTTTGAAGAGGTGACAAAAACGGTTGATGAGGGACAAGCCGTTGATGTCGTCTACATGGATTTCAGTAAGGCGTTTGACAAGGTTCCTCATGGTAGGCTGATAGAAAAGGTGAAGGCGCATGGGATACAGGGCCAGGTATGTAGATGGGTTGAGAACTGGCTTGGGAGGAGGAGACAGCGGGTAGTAGTGGAAGGCTCTTTTTCCAACTGGAGGTCAGTCACTAGTGGTGTGCCACAGGGCTCAGTACTAGGACCTCTTCTATTTGTGGTTTATATAAATGACTTGGAAGAGGGGGTAGGTGGTGTGATCAGCAAATTTGCTGATGACACTAAGATGCTTGGATTGGCGGGTACTGAGGAGCAGTGCCAGGCAATACAACAGGACATAGATAGGCTGGTAGATTGGGCAGATAGATGGCAAATGGAATTTAATCCGGATAAATGCGAGGTGATGCATTTTGGCCGGAATAATGTAGAGGGGAGTTATAGGATAAAAGGTAAAACTATCCGGAGTATAGAGAAGCAGAGAGACCTGGGGGTGCAGGTTCACAAGTCTCTGAAGGTGTCAGTACAGGTGGAGAATGTGATAAAGAAAGCGTATGGTATGTTAGCCTTCATAGGAAGGGGTATAGAATACAAGAGTAGGAGTCTGATGTTGCAAGTGTATAGAACGTTGGTTAGGCCTCACTTGGAGTACTGCGTCCAGTTCTGGTCGCCGTACTACCGGAAGGATGTGGAGGCCTTGGAGAGAGTGCAGAGGAGATTTACCAGGATGCTGCCTGGTATGGAAGGGCTGTCTTACGAGGAAAGATTGAACACACTGGGGTTGTTTTCCCTTGAAAGACGTCGGCTGAGAGGGGATCTATTAGAGGTATATAAGATTATAAGGGGTATAGATAGAGTAAATGGTGGTAAGCTTTTTCCACCATTAGAAATGGATAGAACGAGGGGTCATGGCCTTAGGGTGAGGGGGGCTATGTATAAGACGAATATTAGAGGGCAGTTTTTCACACAAAGGGTAGTGGGGGTGTGGAATGCACTGCCGAGTAAGGTGGTGGGAGCAGGCACGCTAGGGTTGTTTAAGGGTCTCTTGGACAGCCACATGAGCGGTATGCAGATAGAGGGATATAGCAGGACTGTCTAAATATCTTATTGTTTCCACAGGCAATTCGGTCCACCTTGTTGACCAACAAGGTGCATGCATTTCGGAGGTCGTGCGAGGGCTGCTCTTGGATGTTGTTTCAGGAGTGGCCTAGTGCTTCAAGTCGTTAGTGTATGCCGTTCTCCCCGTGGTTGCGTGGGTTTTTCTCCGGGTACTCCGGTTTCCTCCCACATCCCAAAAATGTGCTCTTAGGCTGATTGGGTAACAAATTGTCCCTATATTGGTCCTATATGGGAATCTCCACAATAGCATAGCCTAAGTCATGATATGTCATTAAGACGTTAGGACGGCGGCGCGGGCTCGTTGGGCCGAAGGGCCTGTTTCCCGTGCTGTGTTGCTCTTTGTTCTTTGTTCTAATTATTCATTCCAATAATGGGCAAATATCTCACAGTAAATGAATGCAACAAGAAAATTTTTCAATAATTTTTTGTTATCTAAGGTTCACCGTGCAGAAAGAGGCCATTTAGTCCATTGAGTATGCACTGGCTCTCTGAAAGAAAATTTTACTCAGTACCACTCGCTACGTTATCCCCTTAACTTTGCACATTCTTTCTTTTCAGCTAGCAATCCAATATTTGAGAAGCTGTAATAGATCCATTTGTCCTCAATTACATTTCACCATTGAGGTAATGACTTCATAGGATCTTGGTTCCAAACCAAACCTTGGCATCCCAGCTGGTTTTCAAGTACTTTTTGTAGAATCCTAGATGCAATTCTTGTTGTCCCAACTATAAACTTAACAATTCTGTACCTGTATTTTTCTCATGCACATCGGTCATCTCTAGGTAGCTTAGTAGAGATTGATATATACTGATCTATCAAACATGAGTTCCAGTAATTGAGTTGAATAATTGAACTTAAAAGGTGTTGCTCTCAGATTCAACATCGTAATGTGTGGATCTTGCTCGGCCTTTCTACATTTTAGAATTAGGGATTTCACTGCGTGAATCATTTATTCCAGCAGGCCATTAGATCTAAGGTAATGAGAAGTAGTGCAATTGATATTCCACTTCTCACATATATCCTGAAATGACTTAACAATAAATACACAACACATAAAGTAAATACAACACATAATCTGAGGTCATAAGAGAAGCTTCTGAAGTTGATCTGCTGTGCGAGGTCAGATTGAGTTTGTGGATTGTCACCAGCGTGAGATCCCAAATACTGGTAGACTTGCAATTGCTGGGCCTCTAACACCAAGGTGATTGATTGTATTTGTATTCCAAGACGATGGATCCTGCATGTGGAATAAGCCAACCATTGCACTCGGAAAATTTCAGAATAGTAGGTTTTGCCATGGCCTTCCAAATTTGTGGATACGTATCTTCCAGAATTTGCAGAGATAGTATACTGGCACTTGCTGCTAAGTCAATTTGGCCAATAACAAGAAGTTTCCAACTTTTGCAGGGCAGATAGTTTGGATTCTGGTGAATACCCCAGATAGTGTGACAGTATCTATGTTTTCCATGAGATTAATGGTGTGAAACATATGTTCATTGTTCTGTGTTTCATTGTGCACGTCATTGCCATTTTTTCTTTTGTCAACTATCTCATGTATATGTTTCTGACTTAATGCTGGTTGGTCAGTCTTATTGTTTGAAGGGACTCATTCTGTACACGTGCATGGCTTTTTGTAACAGCATCAGCATTTGCTCCAGTATATTGCCTCTGCCAAAGCCTCTTCTGCATATTTCTTGCAGAATTGCTGGAAAGCTGCCATCCCCATCCACATGTCTTACTGGGTTTAGGTGTCCGAATGAGTACCTCAGTAATGGGATTGTATGTAAGACCTGTAAGCTTTGATGAACTCCAGGATCACTTCGTACTTACATCCATTCTCAAGTAGTTTGTCGATGCTATACATTTTAGGCTTGTCTACCGACCTTTCTGGGATTCTTTCATGGGAGTGGATGCCATCACAACTCAACAATTTTGTCTACTAGTTCTGTATCTGAAAAAACTCTTTTCTGTGCATCTGCTGCTGAAGTGGTCTATGGATTCTGTAGGTTGTTGTAAAAATGAAATGAACTCAAATCAATGAATAAGGAAGTTTAATTTGACACTGAACTGGTTTTCCAATGAAATCCATATTTTTTGGGGATTCTTTAGCTCTTCTGCAGTTCATCCTGATATGTTCAGTCTGCGTAGACCTTCAGTCCCAAATTGCTAGATGAATTTTTATGACTTGTTTGTCTGGTTCAGACGTGCCTGAATCAATAACCCATAGGTCTGCATGCTGCTTAAAAAGTTTGAATTTGAATAGTAGGTCAGATGCATTCCAATACAAATTAGGAAATTTTGTGGACATTCTGACAATATCCCTTTGACCTTCCTTCTCTTTTTGTACCTGGGATGAGTTTTCACTGCGTTTGCTATCACATGCTTTTCTGGAGCTCAACCTGTTATAATCACAAATTTCCCTGGCCTGATTTTTTTATGACTTTCTGGGTAAAAGTAAAAGTTTTATTTGATTCTCACCCACTTGCTATCAATCTGGCCCACACCCTCATCACTTGCTTGTCCTGACTAAGCTAACCCACTGCTGGTCCTCATTGTCCCACTCAGTAACTCGCAGACTGTGTTCTGCAATCTCATCACAAGAGATCCATTACTTACAAAGGCTGGGGGTGTGGCAATGGCCTCGCAGTATTATCACTATTTATCACTAGACTATTAACCCAGAAATTCAGCTAATATTCTGGGAGCCCTGTTTTGAATACTACCATGGTGGAATTTGAATTCAATAAAAATATCTGGAATTAAAAATCTACTGATGATCATGAAACCATTGTTAACTGTTGGAAAAACCCATCTGGTTCACTAATGTCCCTTGGGAGAAGGAAACCTGCTAACTTTAGTCAGTTTCCATACATATGACTCCAGAGCCACAGCAATGTGGTTGACTCACAACTACCTTTGAAATAGCCTAGGAAGCCATTCAGTTCAAGGGCATCTAAGATGGACAATAAATGCGAGTCAGTCAGCGGTGCCCATGTCGCAAAAAATGAATAATTAAAAAAAGACTTCCTATGAGCACTATACTGACACTGTGGCTTCAAAGCTACGATAAAGGTAAGTTTATTTTTTTAGTCACAGGTAAGTTTACATGAACACTGCAGTGAAGTTACTGTTACTGTTCAAATTTCCTAGTCACCATGCTCAGATGTCTATTCAGGAATACTGAGGGAGAGTTGAGCATGGCCAACTCACCCAACCAGCACATCTTTAAACTGCGGAAGGAAACCAGAGTACCTGGAAGAAACCCACACAGACACAGGGAGAACATGCAAACTCCACACAAACAGTGACCCAAGCCGAGAGTCAAACCACATCTCTGATGTTGTGAGGCAGCAATGGTACTCACTGTGTACTGTGCTACCCAAAAGTATGAACTCTCAGTAGCCACCATCTCAACTCCCTCTGTTGCTGCCTTTCCATTGCAGTTTGACCGTAATATTGAGGGTCATCTCAAGGCTTGTAGCATGATCTAAGGCAATATCAATATAACCATCTTGTTCTGTACCTGTACTTAATCTTTGTGCCAGACTATTTGACCATCACTGAACAATATGCCACTGTTCTATCCCTTTGATCATGTGACTTAAGAGGATTGTGGAGGGAGGTGATCAGATCAGTAGGAAATAGGGTGAACAGCAGGAAGTGTGGACAATAGTGGCCTGTATTTTTGGAACATGGGATTTGCAGACATATTTTAAAACTTTACTTAGTTGGCTGCAGCCAAACATGTAGTCCCTCCAATGATTGTCTGTTAGCTCACATGTAGACCCTGGTGTAGCTGAGATTCTTCAGGGTAACTACATCTTACAACGGGTGCCACAATCAACCTTCAACCCCTTACTCACTTAAGCCTAGGAGGTGTGATATCATAACAGCATCCCAATTACTGAGGCTGTCTCACTAAACTGTACCAAAGAATTTTAATGGAAGTTGATCTCAGAGGAAACAGAACTAGGCCTTCTGAACATGCTGAGCTCAGAAAAAGCCGAAGGGACATGTGAGAGAAAATGTTTTGAATTCCTTGAGAGAAGTTTGGCTTGATGGGGAGAGGAGAAGGGAAGGCAGTAGCAGAAGCTGTTGTCAATCTTGATGATAAAGAAATCTATGAACTTGTACTTGTTGCTGGAAGAGTGGCTAGAGGAGGCTGGTAAGACAGGATTAAGATGGCCATTTGTAGTAGAGGAGAAGCTAGAGTTATGTTTTACACTTCAAGATGATGATGGAATAATGAGCAATGTTGGCTGAGGAAAACAAGAGCCAATGGTGATTTATGTGGTCCAGTCAGATCTGACAATGTGTGGCTTAAATAATTGTCCACCGTCCTTTGGTCATAGTGAACAGAGGTGTCTATACCAGAAGGAGTAACCAGTTTGAAAAAAGAATGAGGTTTTCACTGGGAACAAAGATGTGAGAGTATGACTGAGCAGACCAGTAGCTGCAGAAATGGAGGGCCATAGACTAGACAGTCAGGAATTTAAAAGTGTCATCATAAGTGACTTTCCAGGGGTGAACGCAGAAAGAAGTGATGTAGGAAGGGCATGGGAGTTAAGGTAATGATCACCTATAACATTCTCTGTCACGAAACAAATTGGGAAAATCTAGCTGATTCCATCTTCCTTGCCCAGTGGCAATTTGCATTATTTTAATGTCCAAAAGAGATTAACTAACTGTGCACACAGTCTGTGGATTATACTGAGGTCCCAATAGGTCTATGGTGCTTGGTCCACACTGTGCAGTTCATGTATTTACTAATCCAATAGATTGTTCTGTTTTTATAATGTTATAGATTTTAAAAAAGTAAAGTTTATTTATTCGTCACAAGTAAGGTTTACTTATTACAAGTTACTGTGAAATTTCCCATTGTTGCCACATTCTGGTGCCTGTTTGGGTCAATGCACTTAATCAGCATATCCTTTAGGTTACAGGAGGAGACTAGAGCACTCAGAGGAAACCCACACAGACATGGGGAGAATGTGCAAACTCCACAGCTAAGTGACCTTAGCTGTGAATCAAACCCGTGTGCCTAGAGCTGTGATTTTATTTGTTGTTAATCTTATAAAAGTTGTATAAGCATGTTGGTTCAGTGCCAAATTATTCTTTGTTGCTAAGAAAACAATCTCATATTTTTGAGCACTCTTTTCACTAGTTTCGAAACAGTGATTTTATGATTGACTTCACAAATTTGTTTTTCCATTGTTACCTTGATGACCTGTTAACTATAAACTCTACGGGGAATTTTAGGGCTTTGTGTTTCTGTCGCGCAGCATCATCTGCTAGAAGTGCATGTTGCGGATTAGAGATGATCCAGAATTTTGTATTCTCTGGACATAAAGTTGTGGGAGGTACATGCTCAAATTCCATGCCATGCAATCCTGACAGACTCAAAGCTCGCAGTATAGACTCGTATAATTAATTTGCAATTCACTACTACGTGTGAATGGGGCAGAAATAGAAGAATATTAGTGTGCATGAGATTGCATGAGATTAGTGTCCATATTTTAGTTGATAAGTATATGGAAGAGAAGGGAATGGTTTAGTTTGGAGGGGCATTGCTTTTTATTTTGGTCGGCACAACATCGAAGGCCGAAGGGCCTGTTCTGTGCTGTAGTGTTCTATGTTCTATGTTCTATATTGGAGCTCAATAATGCCATTGAGTTCCGATGGCAACAATGCCAAACTTTTCTCCTAAACTTCAAACTTTCTTGCTTTACACTCTTTTTGCTGTTTCCATTCAAGGTTTGTCACATAAAATTACTTGCAATGTAATCTCCTAATTAACAGACCATCAGTTCCGATAGCCTTAAAATATTAAGGATTTTGATGCAATGTGAATGTGGGCAGAAGTTGGGCTATTTTATTCAATACTGTCAGTGGAATTAAATAATAGTTATGTCAATTGTTCTTTTTAATAGTAATACCAAGTGAGGACAAAGGAATAAATGGACCACTTTATAAACTAGGGCCTGAATTTCATGCTACCTTGCCGTGGGCTTTTAGGCAATCAGCAACCTCTGTAAGACATGCCGGATCATCGACAAGGATGCCATCATCTCACGTAAGAACACTATCCACCAGGTACATGGTACATACCCTTGCAACTCGGCCAATATTGTCTACCTGATACGTTGCAGGAAAGGATATCCCGAGGCCTAGTACATTGGGGAGACCATGCAGATGTTATGACAATGGGTGAATGAATGCTGCTCAACAATCACCTCTTCTTGTTGGGGAACACTTCAGCAGTCATGAGCATTCAGCCTCTGATCTCCAGCTAAGCGTTCTCCAAAGCGGCCTTCATAGCACACAACAGCATAGAGTCGCTGAGTAGAAACTGATAACCAAGTTCCACACACACGAGAACGGCCTCAACCGGGATCTTGGGTTCATGTCACACTATCTGTGACCCCCACAACTTGCCTGGACTTGCAAAATCTCACTAACTTTCCTGTCTGGAAACAATACACATTTCTTTAACCTGTGTTTGAAGCTCTCTCCGCTCACATTGTCTGTACCTTTAAGAACTGATTAGCTGCAAAAACTTACATTCCAATCATTATGCACATAAATTGAGTTTCTGTCTTTGTGCCCTGTTTCTGATCAGAACTCCCAGCTGCCTGACAAAG
Source organism: Sphyrna mokarran (assembly GCA_024679065.1). Taxonomy (NCBI): domain Eukaryota; kingdom Metazoa; phylum Chordata; class Chondrichthyes; order Carcharhiniformes; family Carcharhinidae; genus Sphyrna; species Sphyrna mokarran. Next base: position 51,481,171 of record JAGIQG010000005.1, on the reverse strand, counting down.
GGACAAGCTGTCCCGAAAGCATGAGGTTTGCTACAAATAAACTTGTTGGACTTTAAGTTGGTGCTGTGGGATTTCTTTCTGGTGAGTTTTAGGCCAGGCAGGCGAGTAAAGCATGAAATAGAAGGAAGGAGTGGGCTTCCTTCTGGGTCTCACTCATCCCTGACTTTGCAGCAATTTCACATTGGAACGGACAAGACCCCATTCAGAGACCGCTGTTTCCCCAATTAGAACTTTTCGGTCACTTAGGGGCTCTTTCACACCCAGCTCAATCTCTAGGCTGCGGGGAATTTTTCTCAGTTGTGGGGGAAGCCTGAAAATAATCCAGTTTGGGCTTTGGGCAGGAAGTGGGGTGGGTGGTGGAGTGGGGGGAGGGGGAACCTCCATCAGAACCTCCCTTCTAACTCCTCCTGTTAATTGGTTAGCCAGTTGGCCTCCTTCTCCCTCCCAGCCTTTTCCCCAACACCCCAAACACCCACCTTCAACCCTTCCCGAGGTCTTCCCTACCCTTTCTGTCCTGGGACACTCCAGACTTACCTTGCTGTCCAGTCCCAGGTCTTAGGCTCTTTGTGCACTTTCTCTTCTGTCCATTCCAGCCCCTGTTGCTGCTGGCCAATCAGATTGGCTGGTAACTCTCTAGGGTGGAATACTCTCCTAAGTGGAAGGGCGGGATGCAAGTCCCATTAACAGCTAATTCACACTCATTCGAGTGTGAAATGATTACAGGACAAGCAAAAAGGAAACTCTACCCTCCGAAATTTTCTTACTTGGATTCCTAATTGATGAAAAGTACAAGAAGCTATATTCTGTGATGACATTTGTAGCACATTTGTATTAGATTTGGTAATAGGTGACAGCAGACATTCTGCCATGCCTGGAATGTTTGACCAAGGCCAATGTTGGGTAGGAAAAGCAACATCCCCTTCTCCTGACAACTCCCGTAGCAGTACATGGATGTGCCTCAGTACTAACCAGCCATCTCTGACACTATCCAGGCAGTTCTGCAGGGTTCTTAGGCAGTGACAGAGCAGAACTAGTTGATACCTGGGTTTTGCCAGGGAACACAGGCAATGCTATGGGTGTGCCCAGAAAGTAGCCCCCTCCCCCACTGAGTACTGCTCTCATTTGAGCTCCCCTGGGAGGTCCACTCACTGGGTACATGCCTTTAGAGAGCTGTCATGATTCATACTGTTCTACAGCAAAGGTTTACTATGCTGATTGCTGGGATAGCAGGTCTGTCATATGAGGAGAGACTGAGTCGATTGGGATTATATTCAATGGTGTTTAGAAGAGTGAGAAGGGATCTCACAGAGATGTATAAACTTCTAACAGTGTTAGACAAGATAGATTCAGAAAGAATGTTCCCTATGGTGGGGGAATCCAAAACTAGGGGTCATATTTGAAGATAAGGGGTAAACCTTTTACAACTGAGGTGGAGAGAAATTTCATGATCAACCATGATCAAGATGAATGGTGGAGCAGGCTTGAAGGGCCGAATGGCCGACTCCTGCTTCTAGTTTCTATGTTTCTATGACATCATACTGCTTGGCTGGATTTTCTGAGGCCACAGGAGAAGGGGACATAGTGGAATTTCTTGCATTGGGGCCTGATAATGATATGGTAATGTATTATAATGATATTTTAGGTATTTAACATCAGAAAACACATCCTGTCATTGACAGGGATAGGGAACAATCACATCGTACATCTGTACTGACTGAAACTGAGATTGTGGTCGGAGCAGACTCAATGGGCCAAATGGCCTTGTTTCTGCACTGTAGAGTTTCTATGATTCTAAAACTCTCATTGCCAAGTCTGCCGACATGAATGCAAGCAGAGAATCCCAGCCTATATCTTACAGCTGAATGGGGGAATCTTAAGTAGATTTGAGTACAGGGTTCCGTCCTTTGATATTTTACTGTCCCATATGTTAGTGCAGTATGTGAATACAACCCCAACCAGGAGTGAATTCACTCTCTGGCTCTACTGCAGCCACAAAGTTCTAATGCAGATATTCATGGTAAAGAGCAAACTCTAATCTTCCAGTCCCACCACTGTCAATGGCCATTTGCATTATTTGCGGGGCGTTACACCATCTCAAAAAAAGAAAACAACAAGATAGTATTCAAAATGTAAATCCAAATTCAGGACCATTGATGGAGGCAGGGAGAAGTGCAGCAAATATGTTTATCCTAAGGTAAATATTTTGGCGGCTCCCATACCCTATTAATGACAAGTGTAAGTGATTCAGGAGGTTTGATATTTTAATTGGGCACTGAACAAATTAGAGCATTTACGTTTAAACTTGTGCATGAAGGAGATTTCACATCATGATCAGATTCACATCAAAAGGCGTACTGAAGCAATTCTGATGCCATTTCTTCCAAATACCTCTGTAATGTGGATCTAGACTGTCCCCTTTGCATCTAGCCACTCTGAGCAGAATAGTTTAGATAATGAACAGAGAGTGTCATCCAGGCTGCAGCCATGCCTGGAGAATGAATTTAAATTATGAGGTGCATACACGTCATAACACAAATGCATGGTTTCCTGGCAACAGCAGGACTGGAGAGATCATTATTTATTTTGGTGTTGCACAGAAAAAAGGTTCCAATCGGATTGATTCTGGTTTGAGAACCCATTCCTGGCCCCACGGCTGCTACAACTGGGGTGTTGTAAATTTTTTTGTGTGTGACTGGAGTAAAATGTAGCAGATTCACGCCAAGCTAAAACTTGGATTAAAGTCTCCAGCGGTCGGTGTCATTGTGGCAACTTCTGAATCATAGGTAGAATGTGTGCTTTTCATAAGTGACTTGGCAGTGGCAATAATCATTTTCATTGGCCTGAAATGATCTATTCCAGAGCATGCCAGTGCCAGGTTTACACACACACAATGCTTAGGAAGAATGTCAGTATGAAGATGTGTGTAGTGCAGCCTATTAGAACCCTCTAGGCTGGCTGCGGTGATCAACCCGAATTAGACGAGAAATTCAGAGTTACTTTCAAACTGCTTCTCCTTCTTTTGTTGAAGCGAGGCAGTCGGGAGGTTTTAAGAGGCTCAGCAGTTTGGCTGCTGCTCCTTTGATTGTGCCCCATGAACCTTTTGTTTAACATCGGCGTGTGGGCAGACAACGTTCAGAGCTTAACCCCCCTCGGTTCAGCCAACCGTGCTCAAATTTTTAGAAAGAGTCAAAGAAAGGATGCAGGTACCTCTGACTAGGTTAGCATTAGTGTTTCCATAATTTGTTTTTTTTTAACTTTGGCTGTGCAGGAAATATAATATACTGCTTTTAGCGATATCACAGCTGCGACTGCAGCCTCTCGCTGACTGTGGTCCAAAGATAATTATTGTCCTCAGAAGTCATAGGCTTAATGGACCTTGTGCAAGGCCCAAAGGCTGTTATTTCATTTTCATCGTGTTTCCTTTAATTTCACAGCTGACACATTTCAACAGTTATTTTCATTGTGGGCAGGTTGTGTTCTGCTTTTCGAACGGACGGGGGGATTTTGTTAAATTTCTTTCACCACGAAGCATTTCCAAACTATACTTTTTTTTTCTTGCCTTTATATAAACCCTGTACCCAGCGCCTATCTCTTTTTTGTGTTTGGAAGAAAACAAAAGCCTGATTTAGTTTATCCTGGAATGTCATTCTTTTTAAAAAAAACACACTTATTGAAATATTGCAAAATGTTACGTCCTGGGTGGGCCTTATTCTTTTTGTTATAACAGGGCCATTGCTGCCACCAATGATTACTTTACTTAAAATAACCTGACATTTGTAAGGAGATCGCAGTTTTAAAAAGGTAATGCATAAATTGCATTTTATTTGAATGCTTGCATTTCCACCACAGTTTGCCAAGCAGTCACCACAACTTTGCAGAAGTATTCTTTTAGATATATTTCCTGCCCCAATGCAATGTGCAGATAACTGTCCCTTATTCTCTGTTTTTCCTCATTCTTGTTTAATTCAGATGGCAACGGTGTAAGTCCATTTTTATCTGTACTCGAAAGGAATAACATTAATCCATTGGAAACAAATAGCTAAAAAATTGTTAAAAAATTGATTCTGTCATAGAATTCAATAGTGATCAACCGGAATCCTTGATCTATCTCTTCCAAAGACATCCTATAAATTTACAACCTCCCTCAAATAATGTATTTTTTTTAAATAAAGCTGGAGCTCGCCAACTCTGTATAATATACATTCCCAAAGCCGGGCATGTGTCCCCTCGTTCCGTGCCTTGGCTGCTCCCAGGTTGCCATGGTGAGGATTCCTAATCGTCCCCGCACATGACAGGCTCCTGTTTGTCTCTGCTCCCCTGGGTGTAAATTTCCAGGCTCAAAAATTCATGCGAGCATATCATCCGCCGTACAGATGTTTCACTGCTTTAGAATATCAGGCAGCTGCTTGTGCCACTGTCGACAGCTAATTGGAGACCGCATCGCAGGAACAGAGGCGTAATTACAGCATAAATACACATCCTCTGGTGCATCATTGTATCTCTATTAACAGAAAATTTTAAACAGTGCTCAGAGTGTAATTAGTGTAGTTGATAAAGTTGTAAAACATGTAAATAAGGGAAGTAGCAGGTACGTGGCCAATTGCTACCCAACACTGGGGGGATGTAGATTATTGCCTATTTAGAAAATAATTAGCAAACCTACATTAGCAAAGCTTGCATCCTACAGAAGCAAGGCAAACATTTATTCTGGTAACAGCTCTTTCTGTGCTAGCCATGAAAATCTGCTAATATTTGTAATTTAGCCCTCATTACCAGAGGATAAAGCATGAAAAGAGCTCAGACATGAAAAATGACAAGTAATATTAATTTTCATTCCAGGCGAAAGACTGCTTTTGCTGGCTGCATGCTGATTTCTCGGCAGGGTCCCTGGCGCTGCGTGCGGGGAAGAGGTGATGGGTAGCTGGTACTTTGGGATTCAGGAAGTGTAGCTGGCTTCTGAGCTGAAGATGTACCCTGGGGTAACCGTGACAATGGCTGATGAGGCTTGCTGCATATGTGTCCTCAGAGCCAGATTTAAGAGACACACTTGCAAAGCCCAATGAATACAGTAACTGTTGCAGGCTCATTTGAAAACTACTGTGGCATTTTGGATTCTTTCAAAAATAATAAAATATGTAACAAGTGAGGAATTTATTTTACATTTTAAGGGACTATTAGTTTAAGAAAATACATCATTCATTTGATCCTAATTTCCCTTTAGAATCTGCACTATCATTATTTTAACTGCTTACCCTTTTTTGATGGAAAAATGATGTTGAAGATATCTGTGTGCAGCGAAGTATGATAAGGATTCATAGCTTAAACTCAGCGGCTTTTACTTCAACTGGAATGCAAATATTTTTAGGCAAAGTACCCAGACATAAAATCTCATTTTAAAAATAAGTATTGGTCGGCAATAATTTGAAAAACTATCTATAAATGTAAGTTTTCATCTCCCCTGGCTATTCGCTTTTCAGAGTTTGGCTGCAAAGTTGCTTTAAACATCTTAAAGACACAGTGAACTTTTTGTAAGCTGCAAAATAGATTTAAATACTTGCCAAAGATCTGTCTCGTTCATCCCCTTTGTCTTTATACCTGATTCTAAAGCCCCATAAACTGCAATAACCTATAATTAATATCATTTTATGAGAGATTTTAGAGCAGTGTCAGCTTCCTTTAATTCATAAATAATAGACTTAATGTCTCTGCGTCTATTGGACTAATTACATTATTTTTTGTTCCTCCATTGGAAACCTATACAGATCCTCTGTTAGCTCGCATGTCATTCTAATGCCAGACATTACCTACTCAAAATACTATCACGTGAGTGTGTTCAGAATAATCTTTCTGGTTTCTAAGAATGAAGTGTTTTTTTTAACTCCTAAATTCTGTGGAATGACCAGTATTTTGTGAGATTACACTTTATCTTCAATATTTTTGGTTGATCAAAATATTTTCACTTGTTGAAAAATGTTGTAAGAATTACCCAAAATGCAAATAAAATAACTACCAGACTCTAATAGTTCTCTCAAAACATTTACTTGCATCCATTCCCTTGTTTGCTTCCATTTATTCTATATGTTATTTGTTATTTTTTGTCACTTGTAAGTTTTACATGCAGACTTCTGCCAGTGTTCTTCTGATTCCCAATACATGATGCCATTTTGTGATGGTCACTATTCCATCCTGCTTCTGAGAAAGAACTTGCTTGCCCTCCTTTTAATCCTCGCCTGTGATGGCAGATGCAATACTGGAATGCTTTTTTGAGTAGCATAATGGAGGGGAAAAAAAAATTTGGAATAATTCAAGAGACAGTTATATGCAATATTGGTGGAGTTCTGAGGTTCTATAGATGAGTTAGCTGGGTTGATTGGCCAGCCGTCATTTGCCCATCTCTTAGTGTGAAAGTACAATGAATAGTGTGGTTAATACTAATGTGGCATTTCTCAGCAGTGGTGCCTAGGATTCTCACTGTTGACTCCACCAAAATTCAGTGGATCAGAGGAGGTTTTTTTAAAATTTATGTTGGGTGCCCTCACCTTCTGGGCATTCATGGCAATCTGCCTTCCCCTTGCAGTCCAGTTTGCAGCCTGTAACTTGCTGTAGCAGAATGGCTGCCAATTCTATTGAAAAGAACTTGGACACTATTCGAACAGCTCTTTTTGGAAGTAATAATTATAAAACAAAAATTATCACTCTTTCCTTGGGTATGTAGGCAATGCTCCCAGTCTGACTGACTGGGAAGGTCTCATTGATATCATTTGGCAGTTTCATACTTCTGGTTGTCTATGATGAGCTGGTCCCTATGATATGCCAGGATCCCTCGGAGAATAAAGTGGCAGGGGTGGGGGGACATGCGTGAAAGAAAAACTTGTATTGAAATGGCATCTGTCCAAAGATCTGTAGGTTAAATAGGATTAGCTAAAGTAAATGTATGGGATAGGCTGGGGGAGAAGGCCCAGAGAATGGGCCAAACGGCCTCCTCTGCACTGTAGGGATTGTATTTTGGCACAACATCAAGATATTTCCAAGTGCTTTACAGCCAGTGAAATACTTTTGGAGTGCAGCCACTGCTGTAATTTAGGAAATGTGGTTGACAATTTGTACACAATAAAGATCATAGAATCATACAAGAACCACAGAATCCTAACAGTACTGAAAGAGGTCATTCAGCCCATTGAGCCTTCACTGACAACAATCCCATCCAGGCCATATCCCCATAACCCTATGTATTTATCCTGTTAGTCCTCCTGACATCACAGGACAATTGACCATAGCCAATCAACTTAATGCACACATCTTTGGACTGTGGGAGGAAACTGGAGCACTCAGAGGAAACCCACAAGACACAGGAAGAACATACAAACTCCGCATAGACAGTCATCTGAAGCTGGAGTTGAATCTGCGTCCCTGGTGCTGTGCAGCAGCAGTGCCAACCACCATACCACTGTGCTGCCACAAAAAGCAATGAACTAAATGAGCAGACAACCTGTTTTAGTGCTGGTTGAGAGGTACATATTGGCCAGGAGAATTGGTGAACTCCGCTGCTCTTTTGCAATGTAGTACTATGGGATATTTTGTGCCCACATGATTGTGAAGGGGGAGGGCGCTGGCCTTGTGGTATTATTGCCAGACTATTAATCCAGAAATGCAGCTAATATTCTGGGGACCTGAGTTCTCACTATGGCAGATAGTGGAATTTGAATTCAATGAAAAAAATCTGGAATTAAGAACCTACTGATGACCATGAAACCATTACCGATTGTTGGAAAAATCCATCTGGTTCACTAATGTCCTTAGAGAAGGAAATCTGACATCCTTACCCAATCTGGTCTATATGTGACTCCAGAGCTGCAGCAATGTAGTTGACTCTTAACTGCCCTCCAAGGGCAACTAGAGATAGGCAATAAATGCTGGCCAGCCAGTGACACTCATCCCACAAATGAAAAGGAATGCAGGTGTTTCCTTGGTTTAAAGTCACATCTAAAAGATGGTACTTCTGACAATGTTGCACTCCACCAATACTGCACTGGAGTGAGAGTCTAGACTTTGTGCTCCAGCCTCTGGAGTGGACATTTAACCACCGACCACCCCCCTGCCCCCAAACCTTCTGACTCAAGTACAGGAGCTGACTGAGCCACACCTGATGGAATTTAGTCTCCAAAAATAAAACTGGGAATTAGCATATCTGATTCCAATCACTCTGGAATTATGGCAGAAGCTCTGTGCACCCAGCCTGTTTTAAAATGTTCATAAGTGAAAAATGAGGCCTGCATCTTACAGTGCAACATGCCATCGCTCGGTGTTCTTTCAAGAGCTTGGCATCAAATACAATTCAAAAGTGCTCTGTCACACTGCTGCAGCTGGTATGTAAACATTGCAATCAGAAGCAAATTGTCACAAATCAGAATAGCTGCTGATTTCTGACCCGTTTACATAACTAAGGAAAAAAAACCTCATGCCCTCAAAGTTCTGTGCGTGTCTCCATTCTTAATTTCTTTTCAATAGGAAGATGAGTCAAAAATCACTCGTTAATCTTCCTCACCTGCTGACGAAAAAAATCAAAATCAGTTAAGTAAATGTTTGAAGCACTCTGCGTTGAAAAACAGCTACCCTTAACTTTGACTTCTATTGCCACCTTCCCCCTTTTTGTTGGTCCTCTCAGCTGCTATGTATTCAGTCAATAAGCAATTAGTGTCATAGTGACCACTGTGTCAGCCTAGCACTAGTACTTGGAGGGTTAATGAGGGCTTTTTATTTCTTTGCCAGTGTGGGTGTTTGTTCCTTTGCCCTCTGTTTACTGCTTTTGATTACATAAGATTTACTCCAACCCCCTTAGGGTGTGAATTATCATCGCCTTGCTCGACCTTTCTTGGCAAAGTATTTATCATGTCATGCAGCACTTCCAGCCATCCAGACGGCCTTTCTACATACAGTGTCGGAAACCATCAAACACTCCAGCACACACACACACACACGAAAAAATTACATCTCCAGAATTCTCTTTTCAGGAGCGATGAAGCTGTTTTAGCTCCCGGAGACAGTGGGCATTTTTACTTACATCTCAAACACAAACTGTGTTTGGTACCCTCGAGGACTGCCGAAGCATTTAAAAAAAAAGAATGATTTCCCTGCTTTCATTTTCAGTTATTTTCTGCTCTATTTCAAAACAAAAATCCTGTTCCTTTCATAACATGCAGTATTCCCCAGACAAGAGAGCTTGTAGCTAATCTGCTTCCTAGCATTCAAAGGCAGCCACCAGGAGGTGCTTGAGAGGCATTGGTCTCACTGCCCTCCTTTCTAGTTCTTGTGGGAGAAGAAACTCTCATCTTTATTATATCTCCTAAATAAACTTTGTTCTCCATTTTCTTATCTGGCGGTCCCCACATACAGCACGGTACCTACCCAGGATATTGCCGATCAAGACTGTGCAGATAGGCATTAGGAAATGGGACCATTCTATTTGAAGGCAGCAAGTTATTTCTGTAATGTCCCTCTTCCACATGGCCTGATGGCTAATGGCAGGAACTTAATTCTTCAACATAACCAAAATCAATCATTCTCACCAATTAATACATTGGATTTAAGCTATGTCAATGCCCCAGTGGGAAATTGAGCAGTACAGTGGAAGAGGTACCTAGTTTGATCTTTGGTTATGTCAGCTGATCTTGGGCAGATTATTGTTATGGATGTTAACATTGATCTCAGTACCTCAAGGAAAGAAAGGAAATCAGTGAAGGTTTCCACTCCTGATCACTTTCAAAGGACGATGAAACAATGTTGGGGTGTGTGTGTGTGTGTGTGTGTGTGTGTGTGTTAATTGTTTGGAGGTAGAATTGGCTTTGCTGTGGTACCTCAACAATTTGTATGATTCGTACAGGGTAGCAGAAGGTAGCCTGTCCGTAAACAAGGAAGTGCATTAAGATTTGGTCACAGTGATGAGGGTGGAGAAGGATTGGAAACACTTTACATTCACATCTCGTTCTTACAGAGGGAGGAAAAAATAGACAAAGCAATAAAAATAAAAACAGAAAGTACTGGAAATACTCAACATCTGTGGAGAGAGAAAAAGAGTTAACCTTTTGAGTCAGACACAGTTTTTCTTCAGAACCTCTTCAGTACTCTTCCTTAGAAGAGTCATATTTAATTTAAATTGTTAACTCTGAGCTGGAATTTATGTGCTCACCAGCAGCTGTGTTTTCAGTAGGGGCATTGGATCATGTAAAAATATTCAAGAGTAGCTAGATATATTCAAAAGTCATTTGGATGTAGCACTTGAGGTGAACGGGATTAAAGGTTATGGAGAAAAATCAGGATTAGGCTATTGAGTTGGACGATCCATGATCGTAATGAGTAGTGGAGCAGGTTCAAAGGGCCAAATGGCCACTCCTTCTATCTTCTATGTTTCTATGTAAAATATAATCCACATTTACTTGCCCGCCGCTGACTCATTCCTTAAAGAATAGTAGACAGATTGGTGGCAAAAACAAATAATTTTTAAAGAATAATGGGCAATAGAACTTACTAACAAGCCAATTGACCCAGATATGTTGATTCTGGTGAGAAAACTGGAATATTGAATCTCTTTAACAATTTTTATCCATGTATTTCACACTGCGGCTGTGGCTGCTTGCCTCTGATTTGCTGGCCCCAGGGAAAATTAATATCTGTAATCAATGGCTGCTTCTCAATAATCTCTCCCCCAGCACTTGTTCCAGATCCAATCGGGGTAGTGTTGGAGTTGGTGTTGAAACTGCCAGGAAGCTAGCACCAGTATTCCTAGGGGGATCCCTTACCAAATTCCTGCATGGTCTGGAGCAGAGGTGTGACATCTGGCTGATGTCCATCCACCTGGGAGGCAAGCGGCCATCATAGTGAGTGCCAGCTCATTGCAGAAAGACACAGAGCAACAGTTCTGCAAGAAAGTGAGTGACCTCTTTCAGACAGCCAAGGTAGATCTGCCTCCTCATGACTCCTGCTATACCCCTTCACACACCTTTCACATCTCCAAGGTGATATCTCACCCAGTCACCATATGCATTCCCAACACCTCTGATGTTGCCCTCAACCACCCTTCCCCTTTCCACCAACACCCAATGTCCTCCCCACCCCCTCCAACCCGTGACTAATCTGCTCCTCACATCCCTGCTCTCACTAACAACCCACGCATGCCAGACTTCATCACCATTTGAACTGGCAGGACTCCCACTGACAATCTTCCCAGTTGTCTCACTACAAGATGTGGTGCTTAATGAGTACTTTGCCTCAGTATTCATGGTGGAAAGTGATCTGGGAGGATGCACTACAAGTTTGCGGCAGACTGAAAAGATTGAGTATGTAGATATTAAGGAAGCGGATGTGTTAGAACTTTTAAACGCGATCACGATAGACAAATCTCCGGGACCAGATGGGATGTACCCAAGGTTATTGTGGGAGGTGAGGGATGTCATTGCAGAGTCCCTGGTGATGATCTTTGCGTCGTCGATGGAGACGGGAGAGGTTCTGGAGGATTGGAGGATTGCGGATGTGGTCCCTATTTTCAAGAAAGGGAACAGGGATAGTCCTGGAAATTACCGACCGGTGAGTCTGACCTCAGTGGTTGGTAAGCTGATGGAGAGGCTTCTGAGGAACAAGATTTACGAGCATTTGGAGAAGTTTAGGTTGATTAGAAATAGTCAGCAAGGTTTTGTAAAAGGCAGGTCGTGCCTTACGAGCTTAATTGAGTTCTTCGAAAATGTGACTGAACACATTGACGAAGGAAGAGCAGTGGATGTGGTGTACATGGACTTCAGCAAGGCACTTGACAAGGTCCCACATGCAAGACTTCTTGAGAAGGTGAGAGGCCATGGGATCCAAGGGGCTTTGGCCTTGTGGACCCAGAACTGGCTTGCCTGCAGAAGGCAGAGGGTGGTTGTGGATGGCTCTTTTTCTGCATGGAGGTCAGTCACCAGTGGAGTGCCCAGGGATCTGTTCTAGGACCCTTGCTGTTTGTCATTTTCATAAATGACCTGGATGAGGAAGTGGAGGGATGGGTGAGTAAGTTCGCCAATGACATGAAGGTCGGTGGTGTTGTGGATGGTCTGGAGGGATGTCAGAAGTTGCAGCAGGACATCGACAGGATGCAAGACTGGGCGGAGAAGTGGCAGATGGACTTCAATGCGGATAAATGTGTTGTGGTCCATTTTGGCAGATCCAATGGGATGAATGAGTACACTATCAAAGGTAGGAGTCTTAACTGTGTGGAAGAGCAGAGGGATCTTGGGGTCCGGGTCCATAAGACTCTCAAATCGGCCTCCCAGGTGGAGGATGTGGTTAAGGAAGCTTACGGTGTACTGGCCTTCATTCATCGAGGGATTGAGTTCAGGAGTCAGGAGGTAATGCTGCAGCTTTATAGGACCATTGTCAGACCACACTTGGAGTACTGTGTGCAGTTCTGGTCGCCTCACTATAGGAAGGACGTGGAAGCTATTGAAAGGGTGCAAAGGAGATTTACAAGGATGTTGCCTGGATTGGGAGGCAGGCCTTATGAAGACAGGTTGAGGGAGCTGGGACTGTTCTCCCTGGAGAGACGAAGGTTGAGAGGCGACTTGATAGAGGTTTACAAGATGTTGAGAGGATTAGATAGGGTGGACTCTCAGAGACTATTTCCCAGGGCTGAAATGGTCATGACGAGAGGGCACAGATTTAAGTTGCAGGGAAGCAAGTACAGAGGGGATGCTAGGGGAACTTTTTTCACTCAGAGGGTGGTGAGTGAATGGAATCGGCTGCCGTCGGTGGTGGTCGAGGCGAACTTGCTGGGGTCTTTTAAAAGACTTCTGGATGAGTATATGGGATCCAATGGGATTGGGGGTTATAGATAGGTCTATGGCTAGGTAGGTTTTGATGTGTTCGGCGCAACTTGTGGGCCGAAGGGCCTGTTTGTGCTGTGGTGTTCTATGTTCTATGTTCTAAACCCGAGCACAACCATCCTGAATGGGCAGAGACTGCTAGAGTCACGCCCAAGTTAAGATTCCTCATGCCCTTCGAAGCGAGATCCTTTAAGCTAGCTGACAAGGATCAGGACTGTGCTTTTGTTTGTTGTCCCCAACCTTGTGGGTGCAGTCCTCATAGTGTCTGTCCTCTGGAGCAGTGAACCACCTGTACCAGGTGGTGCAAGTGGGGCCACATGAACCAGGAGGACATCCTCTATTTGTGGTCCTTAAAGTTACTGAACTTCTAGAAAAGTGGCTTATTTTGGGCTGGAGGGGTAACCTGTGCAGCATATTCCAGTCTGCAAGGTGGGGTCCATAGTGGAGACCTTGCTGCAAGACTTGTACTCCATGTGCAGATGTCTGCATTGTTAATCTTGTTGCTTTGGAGTTATAGTACAATCTCGTCAGGCAGAAGGTGATGAGACTCCTCCAGTCAGTCTTGCAGTCCGTAGAGAGAAGCTGTCATCCCTTCCTGATGCTCGCGACTGTCTGCTGTTGCAGTTCCAGCAGCTCGGGGATGATCAGACCCAGGACACGCTATCGAACTGGGCCTCAGCAGAATCCTGGCTCCAACATCCCTCCCACTGCTGGTTCTTGGACCATCCTTGCCTCCGTCTGCTGTGGATCTTCAGTTATGAAGTGTTCACCAGTGAGTGACCCAGAAGCCTCCTACTAGTTAATCCCACCAAGGTGTGAGTGTCTGTGCTGGTGGAGGGTGTGGATGACGGATGTGATGCTTCTTCTATGCTCAGCTCTGACATACACTGCCTGCATGCCAGCTGTTAGACAACTTTAAACCTAGGAATGCCCAGACATGAAGAGAAGCTAATGCCTGTGGGTGACCCCACTCCCGAGATGGTGATACTGAACCCTTCCCAGCCCTGCATTGACCTTATCTGGGTCCCCCGTGTCCTTTCTGATGTCCCCGAGACATGGAGAAGGTAAGAGTTGCCTAAGCACTTACTCCCAACATCTGGTTCAGAGGTGGAGTTGCAGGTTCATGTTTTTATAAAGGAAGCTGAATATTCAGTGAGGGGTTCGTCTCAGAGTGAACACTCACTAATGACATGCTAATTTATTAAAATGAGGTTCCCAGTTTCCCATGGTGTTTTTCACATGATTCCGCTGGCAAGGGGGCTTGAAAATCAGAAATCATGATCTTGCGAGTGAAATTTCCGATTCTCCCTACATTTTGCGCCTGTGTATGGCTAACACTGACACACAGGGCTCTATTTTACCATTTTGATTCTAAGTGCTGGGACGGACTTGAATTTGGAAGTGTTTCAGGTCGACTTTTAGACCCACTATCAGGCATCCCCAGAGGCACTCTATTTGCAAAAATATCAGCAAGTCCAAATTGCACTGCACAAGCTTAACGCGTCCAAAATCCTGCTGCTCTAATTGGTGCCTCCAATTGCGCATGCACAGAAAAAAAAGTGCGGCTTCCCTGTCACATCACTCTGGGCCAAATAATGCCTTCCCCCTGTCCTCACAGATATTGCTCCACCACCCCCCCCCACAACATTACTGACCCCCTTATCCTCCTACCCCTCGCCACTCAGACTAATCACAGGCCTCTCGCCCCCTCCCTCCCCAGCCTATCCCACCATTGATCACAGGCAGAATGGCAGCAGATTCACCCTTCTCCCCCCCAACTGATCACAGGTAGAGCTGCAACGGACCTCCCCTTCCCCCTCATTTATCTCAGAGAGAGTAGCAGCAGACCTCCACACCACCCATCCCCTACCGAGCTCAAGCAAAGAGCCATCAGACAAAGAGCTCGGCACCTACTTCTTCGCTAACTGGAGAAGCCTAATCGGACTTTTGTAGAACATGTCTGTTTCGTGCCGAATCTGGGTGGGCAAACAGTGCGGTAAAGGGGGAAGTGCCGGTAAGGTTGGGCATGCAGCCCATTAAGTCAATTTAAATGCATACAAATGCATTTAAATAGCTGTTATGCCTGGTTCAGGCGAAGACCGCAGCCATTTCTCAGGCCTTGGTAAAGGGGGAACTAGCGTGGAGGTGGGCGCAGATCACGTGACTCGTCTCACGCCCAACTTTACCAAGTTTCCTCGCCGAGACTTGATGATGATGAAATCGGGCCCAAAATATCCTTCATTCCTGCTTGCAGTCCCATCATTGCCCGTTATTGAGTTCTGTGCTGTTGGGACTGCTGGAGTTGCTGTCCAAGCAGCTCCTAAGGCCAGGACTTCCTTCTCCTGAGAGATAGCAGTCCCATCCCTGGAGCATGCTGTCACTGTGAGGCAGCTTTGTTTAACATTGATTGTTTCAGGACCAACGTTTCCTCTGAGGATACATGGGGTACACCTCGCTGTAAAATTCAGCCCTTTTGTTCTTTCTCTGTAGATACCACCAGGCCTGCTGAGTATTTCTGGCACTCAATTTTTTTTTGTTTCCAGCTTGCATTTTGTTTTTATTCTGATATAATCAGTCTATTCTGCTGCGAAGTGATGCTATTCTGATATGAATTATTCCTTGGTGCTAAGAGGATGCCGTCATATCAAACAATTCCCTTGTTTGTGTTTTATTTTGTGGTTAACAGAATTATTTGCTAAAGCAAGCTTAAGTGTTAATAGGTCAGTTTTTTTATCTGTATCAATGACATAAAACAAGATAGGGGAAAATTGTCTCTTACTAAACTAATACTACTTTATAGATTTTTAACTGTGCTTGATTGGTGCACAGGAGACACACATGGGAAAAGTTGATCTTTAGACTTTTTGGACATTATTTTTCTCCAGCTTGATACCATTTGTCTGACATTTGTGGCTGCTGTTGTGCTGTCGTATAAAATTGCTATTTTTCCAATTGGCTCCGTGCCTGGATAAATTAAAACTGAAATAATATTAAAATGAACCATTGTTTATTTAAGCTGGAGTAATGCCAATAAGAAATGCTAGAACAGTAATTGCTCAGTCCTCTTTTTAATACTTATTTATGGTTAGGAATGAGTTTGGAGATTCTTTCTGGAGTTTTGTCTCCACAAAACCAGAGTTTGTTGTTTTATAAACACATTTTGTGTCGAGATGTGACTCAGATTTCTGGGTCCTTCTCACAGCCATCACCAGCAGTGTAAAAGTCACACCTGTGTTTCTTGAAGATTTTTAATACACTTGTAGTTCAAAAAGTTATCAATGTAAATAGGACAGTTTTGTAGCATACAGAATGGTTATCAGCAATTTGATTTGATTTATTATTGTCACATGAATTAGTATACAGTAAAAAGTATTGTTTCTTGCGTGCTATACAGACAAAACATACCATTCATTCAGAAGGAAAGAAGAGAGTGCAGAATGTAATGTTGCAGTCATAGCTAGGGTGTAGAGAAAGATCAACTTAATGTGAGGTAGGTCCATTCAATGACAGATCCAATGAGGGATTAGTGGGTAAATATGTAGAGATATGGGGGTAGAGTGTGAGTAGAATTGTGGTCAGTGCAAAGTCAATGGGTCCAATGGCCTCCTTCTGTAGGATTTCTATGATTCTATGATTCAAAAGTTTGATGGAGCAGGGAAGAAGCTGTTTGCGTGAATTGGTTGGTACACGTCCTTAGACTTTTCTATTCTTTTCCCAATGGAAGAAGGTGGAAGAGAATATGTCTGGGGTGTGTAGGATTCTTGATTATGCTGAAGCAGTGGGAAGTATAGGCAATGTCAATGGATGAGAGGCTGGTTTGCGTGATGGACTGGGATTCATTCATGACCCTTTGTAGTTTATTGAGGCCTTGGACAGAGTATGGGCCATATCAAGCTGTGATACAACTAGAAAGAATGCTTTCTATGGTACATCGGTAGAAGTTGGTGAGATTATAGCGGGCATGCCAAATTTCCTTTAACTGTCATTTAACTAGAATCATTTCAAAGATTTTGTGTAAGCTGACTCAGAAATGTTTGATGGACATTGCTGTCAGGGTTACAGCTACAATTTTCAAACTAGCCATTTATGATCTTTTTCTTCAATCTTTTTGTATGTGTCTTGATCCATGAATTTTTTTTTCCCAGTTATGTATTTATCTTTACAGAATTAAAAACATTCTAAATGCCTGAAAAAAGTCTTTCCAACTCAGAAATTCCACTCTTTCTTATTTCTCCAGCCCTTTCTACTATAAACACAATGTCCAGTCATGGAGCCAAACAGCTCTTGGCAAAATATATATTTTCTTATAACCCCACTCCCCTTGACATAGATTGTTGCGGCGTGTATGTGTTTTAAATTCCAGATGGCAATAATCTCTTTAATCTAGTACTTAACCAAACTGTATCCATGAAGGTGAGATATTATGGTTGTTAACTGTCTTAGTTACAGATGAGCACACACACAGGGCATAACAGTAATGAGTCCTTTCAAACTTCACTAAAATGAAACATAGACAGAATAAAAAAAATACAGACAAATGGAAACCTGTGACACAAGATATGTTCGTGTCATATGTCACACTGCAAAATAATGAGATATAATATGTTGTCACTGTCATCCATGTCATATAAATTATCATATCATATACATCCCACTTAATTACAAGGCATATCCCTGGTACACACAGCACATTTCCCCTACTCTGCATTTTTATATTTATCCTCATGTCATTTGTTGTCAACAGCCCAATAAAGTGCCGGCAGTCAGGCTGTCCTGTGGACAGAGTAATTAGTTCAGTTTTTATGACTGTTTTTTTGCTTTCTTGTGAATTTATTGATGTTATTCATGGCACGGTCCTACTGAGCATAACCAGTAACTGTGGGACAGCAATCCCACAAACCCTGCAGGAAGCCACGCTTGACGGAAGCACAGTTGGAGAATCAAGGCTACAGTATTGCAACCCTTGTGGCCTCCCTACTGGGAGGACAGATTGTGAATAATCCGTACAATACATTAAGGAGGATTTTCTTTCCCTACTCCACTATTTTCTAAGCCACACGGGAACCTACTTTACATCTAGGTACCCAGTACACCCAAATTTCAACCTGACACCATGTTTAATTACTTGTGAAACCGAGGTGAGGGGTCCGTGTACCGTAGTGCACGACACCATCTAGCTAAAGCAAACAAGTAGGAGAGAAAAGGAACCCACCCATGATGATGAAACAATAGCAAGCTTTGGTTTTAAGAACCTGTAGCGTTTTTAAAGTTTATTTATTAGTGTCACAAATAGCTTACATTAATGCTGCAATGATGTTATTGTGAAAATCCCTCCGTTGCTGCCTGTTTGGATACACTGAGGGAGAATTTAGTATAGTCAACGCACCTAAGCAGCGTGTCTTTCAGACTGTGGGAGAACACCGGAGCACCCAGAGGAAACACACGCAGACATGGGGAGAGTGTGCAGACTCAGCACAGATGGTAATTCAAGCTGGAAATGGAACCTAGGTCCCTGGCACTGTAAGACAGCAGTGCTAACCACTGTGAATAACAGCAGGAAAAAGCAGTCAAGGTGCTCCACAACTTTGAAATCCTGGAAAGTGAATCAGAATATGGAATTCAAAAGAATACCTGTGCCAATCTGACATATGGATGCTATAATAATCAATAAATGACACTCCCTCCCAATGCCTGATAAGTGAATTTTGTTTGCATCTTGGATGCACTACATTGAGGAAAGACAAGTCCTCTTTTTTTTCCTCACATCTGAAACAATTGGTTGGGATCCAGGAACTTGTACGATACAATGGGGGCAAATGCGAAGGGACATATTTGGAAGAAAACACATTGTTTGGAATGCTCCAGTTATTCATGCTCTATTGCCACTTCAAGGAAGGACAGAGAATTTGACGCTCAGCCAAATCTTTGTTCACTGCAGCAGGTATTGAAAATTGCGCTGATGGGAATGGCCAGAGAATTCCAGCCACTTGCTCTTACTCGCCATTAATTGGATGCATTTTGCAAGGCTCTATTTCCAGCCTGTAGTGTTGCTTAACAAAAATGTGGAGCTAACAAACCTGATTCAGGGCATTCATGATTTTCTGTTCACACCAGAAATGTGGGAGCAACGCATGTCTAGAGCACTGATCTCCACAATATTATTGGGCTGTTGACAACAATGCTCCAAGAGTATTGACATTACAAATTAAGTTTTCTTGTCTGTAAGGAAGAAAATACACAATATGCAAATGTTTTACTTTATCTCTACCTTCATGCTCTTATATTCAATGAGCATCAGAAGAATGCTGTGTAAACAAATTATGTAGGATATATTTAAACAAAATACAAGCTACGTTGTAGAATGGAAACTTAAAACATTTTCCTAAAGTACGGAAGCAAGATATGAACAAATTTCTTTATAAGTACACAGTAAATACAAGTGTCACAGAAGCTAAAATCATTCCATGCAAGAATGATTGTAATACGTAATAAGTGAATTAAGATTTATTTTGTGCTCACAGACAATGCTACAGAAGCACAAACTCCACAGGAAGGAAAACCTAATTCAGTCAAGATTCACAATATTTACAATTTATGATACCATTGAGGCCAGTATTCAGTGTGTGCACCCGTGTTGGCTATAATTTTGTATTGCAAATTTTGCAGGCAATTAATAGATGGGTTGTGCACTAAATCACCAAGTACTATTTGATAACGTATCGCTCTAACGGACAGTTTAAAAATAGAGGTTGCTTGGAAAAACACACATTGGGGGAATTGTTCAAAAGCATACTTCTGAAAGTATATGAGAAAAATGGAAACAAAGACGACATGAAGATGTTCTTTATAAAAAGACACTGAAAAAAGTGACCTTGTCATTTTTAATTTAAAAGCATTGCTCCCAGCCTCAGGTGGTTATTTATTACTGGTACAGTACCAAAAACCTTCATCCAATTCTTTGAAAAAAAATGACAATGGTTAAGTTGTCGTCCATTTCATTTGTCTTAAAAGCCCTCTTAGGTTGACAAATATCCTGGAGAAATGGCTACTGATGTTTGATAGGATAATATGTAGCCCCTTAGGACAGGGACGAAGGCAGCAAACTTATCATCCTTTACTAATGCTCAACATGGGTCAGTAACAGTGCTGGAGGTGACAGAGAATGTTAACGTGTGGGAAAAAGGGATTGAGAGATGGAGGAGGGGAGACCTCTCTTTCACAGTGTGCCTATTCTCTCGCAATAGAAACAGCTGCAAAAGCAATGGTCAGTTATCAGCTCTGGTTCAGTGCACTCCATTAATTGTCACTGTGAAACAGACCCTTATGAGTATTCTTCACTTGTGTGCTTGGTAGAGTGAGACATTCAACTTTTCATTTTAGACACACACCAGCTTTAAAAGGGTATTGTTGCCAGGTTAGTTTCTGTGAAAACCATCCAAACAGTGATCGTGAGCACCTCTTGTACAAAGCTTTGCAGTTGCGGGGTCGCCTTTACCTTCAATGAATGTTTTGGTGATAGACTAGAAAAATGGATTACTTGCCTCTTATGGAAAGCTCCCAATTTTAATTTCCTTTCCAGTGATGGTGAAAATTATCCCTGAATTGTGTTGATTTTCCAAGATATACACGAGTTTACCCCAAGGAATATGATTTACAATGGCACTATAGGTAAGTTCATCTTAGGGAACTGAATTGATCCATACAAACCAGGTTTGTGTTGAGTTAACTGAGCTCTGCCAGTGTGGTGATAGGGAAATTTCAGCTACTCTCAGAAGGGAAACAAAATAGTTTGGTGTTTCTGCTTGTAATGTGCAATAACTCTGGATGTGTTTACATATGAACTGTAATTGAAAATAGGATCAAGGTCAGTGTAATTCTTCTTAGTGTCATATAAGATCTCTAAAATAATGAGGGGCACAGATCAGCTAAGTAGTCAATATCGTTTCCCAAAGGCAGGGGAATCTAAAATTAGAGGGCATAGTTTAAGATGAGAGGGGAGAAATACAAAAGTGTCCAGAGGGCAATTTTTGCACAGAGAGGGTGGTGAATATCTGGAACAAGCTGCCAGAGGTAGTAGTAAAGACGGTACAATTTTGTCTTTTAAAAAGCATTTAGACAATTACATGTGTAAGATGGGTATAGAGGGATATGGGCCAAATGTGGGCAATTAGGACTAATTTAGGGGATTAAAAAAAAAGTGCAGCATGGACAAGTTAAGCTGAAGAGCCTGTTTCCATGCTGAAAACCTCTATGACTCCAAGACTCATACAACATTTGCTGTATAGAAAAAAAATATAAGGTGCAGGGCACTGCCCCCCGAGACTGTGCCTTAGCACAGGTAGGTACTGACACTTGGCACAGTTTGGTACTGCCATGTTGGCACAATGCCAACTTAGCAGTGCCAACCTACAGCAGTGCAAGTGCCAGGGCAATTCCTCTGGGCAGCTCCATGGGAGAGGTACCTTAAGTGGGGGGAATAAAGTGCACTCGAATCTGCAGTGGTGAGGGCAAGTTGGAGATTCCCTGATACCTGAAAGAGGGGGGAGGTGGAGGTGAGAGGAGGTCACCATGATGCCTGTAAAAGGAGGGAGATGGGGGTTGCCCCTATAGTGGTGTTGTGGTGAATGGGAACTCTGTTGCTTGTACTGTAGTAGGGGAGCCCAGGATGCTTGTCAAGGGGAGCATAACGTGTAATTTTGTTGTGGGGGACGAGTGATTGATGCTGTAAGTACTGGGAACCATTCAGTTTCTGTGCTGATCAAGGCGCCCTTTAAAGATGGTGCCCCAATATCTGTCAAGACAGCCTTGTCATCCCTATCAGGCCTCGCCCCATCAGTGTAAACTCCACCCACTGATTTTTTTTCCTTAGAGAGAGTCAGGATCCTCTGGGCTGGGCAACTGGACAGATATACCCAGTTTTCAGTCATCCTGAAAAAATATGGGAGAACTCCATCCAAGATATCAAAGTGCACACTGACATGAATCAGTGCCTTCAAAAGGGAGAGAAATTGGGAAAGTTTCAGGATCCATTTGAGACAATTGGAAAGGAAATGAAATATTTTCGATTTAGCACAGGGCAGAGAGTTGTGCCTGGATTTTCAAGCAGGTAGGGACTCTCAGGTAAAGTCTCAGTTCAGCCCATTCGCCTCAATAGAAAGTGCCTACAATGACAGGATCTTCATTGTTGGGGGGGGGGGGGGGGGGGGGGGGGGTCGGATGCAGGCTGGAGTTGGCCAGCTGATCTGGGAGGAAGAGTGGAGGCAGCTTCAGAGGCTTCTGGTGTGGACGTAGGCTGTTTCAAACGCTCACATTACTGCCGTGGAACTTTGTCCCAGTGAAAAGAAAAAGCATAAAGACTTTGCAGGTCTCAACTTTCACACCTCCTTTATCGCCCCAAACATTCCCATCCATTGTATTCCTCATCCAACCATCCCTGATGGCCCTCCACAAACCATCGCTATTACGGTCCCTTAGACCCATGTTGAGCTTTTTCTTTTCATGCACATTGACCCACTGTACATATTCTAGAAGCAATGAACACCATTGTGCTTCGTGAAAGATTTAAAATAGAAACTTTGAAAAAATATAATGCATTAATAATTTTCTGCTCTGCTTGAAAAAAAAGTCTGCACCAATCTAACAAAACCATACTTGCCCTTTTAAGTTTCAAAAACCTTAAGTCACAGACCCATAAACTCATTTACTTCTGTCAACAAATATTGTGGAATTGACAGTAAAGATCTGGGAAGCGGGTGTTTTATTATCCTAATAACTGTTTTGCCAAGTTTTTTTTATTAGGGTCACAAAGTAGGCTTACATTAACACTGCAGTGAAGTTACAGTGAAAATCCCTTGTCTCGGTTCTTAGCCAAACCTCATCATTTATGCTCGACTGAGAGCCCAGACATCCATTATTACGTGAGCTAAATGGTTTCAAAAGTCTAGCCCCTTCTGTCCACTCTCCCCCACATAGTAATCATCTCCTTCCCATCTTCCCAATATATAATACTCACTCTCACTCTCCCTTATCAAGATCTCTCATGATTTTGAATACATCTGTCAAATCGCTTAATTTTCTCCTCTGTACGGAAAATAACAACATTTTCAACCTATCCACAAAACTGAAGTTGGTCATCCCTGGAACCATTCTTATAAGTCTTTTCTCTGCATCTCTCTAAAATCTTCACATCTTTCCTAATTTGTGGTGTGCAGAATTGGGCATTATAGTTCTGTTGAGGCCAAACTAGAATTGTATAAAAGCTCATCATTACTTCCTTGCTTTTGTTCTCTCAGTTTTTAATTATGAAGTCCATATGTCTTTTTGACCACTTTGTCAACTTGTTCTGCCAATTTCAACAATTTGTGCATATATACCCCAAGGTTTCTCTAATCCCATATCCCAGTTAGAATTATATCCTTTATTTTACATTGCCTCTCCTTGTTCTTTTTTTAAAAGCTATTTATTCAGTCATGGGGTTTGGGTGTTGCTGGCTGAGTCAGCATTTATTACCCATTCCCAATGCTCTTGGAAAGATGGTGGTGAACTGCTTTCTTGAATTACTGCAGTCCACGTGATGTAAGTACACCCACTGTGCTATTAGGACATTCCAGGATTTTGATTCAGTGACAGCGAAGGAACAGTGATGTAATTCCAAGTCAGGATAGTGAATGGCTTGGGGGGAACTTGCAGTAGGAGGATTAGTAAGTTAACAATGTGGGGTTATGGGGATAGGACAGGGTCGGACCTGGGTAAGATGCTCCATCAGAAAATTGATGCAGACTTGATGGGCTGAATGGCCTCTTTGTGCATGGTCAGGATTTTTGCCAGCCAAGTTTTAATTCTAATTTCTTTGGTTAAAAATCCATTCTCAAACCATTGAAACTATCAAATTGCATTCCACCAATTAATTATTTTTATTCTGGATTGTGCTTTGTTCTTTTCTATAGCTGACCTGAACCTCATGGACCAAATTTAACAATAGTGTTGGGGGTCTTGCCGGTAAGCTGGAAAACCACTGGTAGCATTGCAATGCCGCTGTTGTTGAAGGCCCACCAGAACTAAGTGTCCATCGAGCACATTATTGTCCAGCAAAGGGCCTTCCCTGGAATTCAGCAGCCCAGGGGACAGAAATGTTAGAGCTCCAGAGTTACTGACCAATCATAAATCTGCAGCTCCCCATTGCCTGTCAGCACTAACTGGGAGCAACGGATGTTGCTGGCATTACACCCATCAGAGACCTGGGACCGACCAGGAACTCAGGCAACAAGTAACTAAAGGACAGATAGGTGTTGCTGGCTGCCGGTGAGATGGACAGGAGGAAGGGCAATGGGATGGTTCTCATCCTTCCATATGCTAGGTATCCCAATCAGCCACTGAGTTTATTTGAATGAGGGGTCCCTCCGGGAAGCCCCCAGTTGCTTTTTGCTGCTTCCCAGAAGGCAGCCCCCAACACTGTTTGCTGATTGAACACCAGTGACTGCACAATGTGGGCATTACTTCAGATATTTAAATAGGCAATTAATGTCTGTGCAGGAAGGCCATCCACAAGCCCTGGACTTAATAGGAAAGGAGGTGGGAAGATGTCAGAGTCCCCACCCTGTGCCTCCTGCCTAATTAAATGCCTATGCCACTTCCAAACTCTGGAGGAGCATGAATTCCACCCTATCATAGAGTGATTACTCTCCACCGAACATTTCTCTGCTGAAACTTGATCCACTTTTCTCATCTCACCCTCCAGGATTGCCTCCTTCCTTGCTGGACTGGAAACACAGTGATGTCAAAAACTGAACACGCTTGAGAAACCATCCTCTTCCCCCTCACCAGCAACCTTCCCATCCCCACTCCACCCTAATTTCTTAGACTATAATTGTCAAAGTCACATTAGGATAATTAAAATCTTCAAGTAAAACTATAGATTTAGCACAAAAATAGAAAGTGCTGGAGAAACTCAGCAGGTCTGACAGCATCTATAGAGAGAGAATGGAGCCACGCTGTATTCAATCATTTGGCCAGATTTAATCCTCCCCTGGACGTTACAACTGTTTCTATATCTGTTCCTACAATCACTCCCTTGGCCTTATGCCATCAATCCTTTCGTCATTAGTTTCTCACAGGTCTTATCACAGACCTTCCCTTTTGTTCCTCTTTCCACCCTCCCGGCTTTATCTCTTTAAGATCGATCACATGTCTAACTGCTCCCAGTTGCGACGAAAGGTCATTGAATTGACCTGAAATGTGAACCCTGTTTTTCCTCTCCAAGGATGCTGCCCAAACTGCCGAGCATTCCTTGTGTTTATTTCCGATCTGCAGCGAATTCAGCGGCCGTTAATGAAACTTGCTCATTCCATTGGCTGGTTTCGGATTTGCATTCGGTCGCATTGTTAAGAAGTCAATGATCTGACCGAACGGTTTGGATTAAAGAGATCGCTGGCTGGCTGTGAGTCAACTTTTACACGGATGGTTGAAGTGAACGCAATTTGCAGCAGCATCTATGGAGAGAGAGCACAATGATGGCTCAGAATTCAGATCAGATGTTGAAAGTGTGAGTGCTGGCGGTGGGCAGCAGTCCAACCTGCCAGTGACACATGATGTAATTGTCATCAGTTCTCAGCTAAGCAGTGGTGATGTGGCCCCATCTGTGAAAATAAAGTCACCAGGCTGAGATTGCCTTCCACCAACCCTCCCTCCACACAGCACTGGACTTCTTAAAGATTATCTGCCATCTAGTGCTCAGTATATAAAATAACATCACATCTCCACTAGCGTCTGCATCTTTTCAACCCCATTGCTGAGTAATCTTAGTCATCTTTAAAAATATTAAATTGTGCATCTTGTCCAACACATAAAAGGCCCCCAAACAAGTTACATTAGCATTTCAAACATACATGTAAACACTTGCTGGATCCGTGAATAATAATTATATTGGATTTTGCATGCTGCATATATTAGCATTGATTTATGAATACTGGCCAGTGAGGTATGCCAAGCAAATACATTGAAACACGACTTAGAACAATTTAATTAATATTAGAACCAAACATGTATACATTGAAAGGACAGAATATTGCTGAGGAGGCTACTTCAGATATTACTACACCCATTTATAGAATGTAGAAATGGAAAGAGTATCATTGAGTGAGATAAAATGGACCCAATAGGTAGACTGAGGCACAAACCATTGATTGCAGAGGTATACATGGAAGCATTGCCCACTGCCTTTGTTTTTTTCTGCTTTGCATTTAGTTATAAGTATTTGGATTGTCCATAAAAAGGAAGAAGATGCAGAGGGACTGAAAAAGACTATATCTGTGCTTTTGATATTGCTTGGGGTCAAAAAATATAGTGATGTACCTTTGTTTGACATTAATATTTCATTTCAGCACATGTTAATCATCTTGATCGAAAATAAATTTTAACTTAATTTTTGCTTAAGAATATTTTGCACATTTTAATAGTCAGTGATGACACATGGAATTGTGATTACTGTTAACAAATTCTGCAGTTCAGAAAAGGGAACTCTCTAAACAATAACCTGCTGAGGTATCAACATACAGACTATAAAACACCATTCATGCCACTTGCTTAAGGAGATGTTCACCCACAGTAACCCTTACACTTGCATAGAATTGTTCCTTATCTTCAACATCATTTTGTTTATTTCCATAATTTTGTTGATAAATGTACACAATTAAAATATTTATGTTTAAGCAGTTATGTCATCAGCTGTGCTATGGTTGTCATTGAGGCTGTATGTTAAGAGTGAGAAGCACTCAAACGTGAATTGCAAATGCACTTAGTGTGTACCTGAATGGTGTCAGTCTACCATACTCAAGCTATTGAGCATTTCCACAGGAAAGCCATTCTTACTCAAATGGGTAAACGTGAAAAATACATTCAGTGCACCCAGCTTAGACCTTTAATGTTGATCCAGGATGCACATTGTACCAGGCAGCTTCTTGAACCAACAAATAATTCTGAACTTTACTCACAAATACCTTCAACTGCGTGACATCTGGGACTTTGTTTTTCAAGCTTTCACTTGCCTTATACATAAAGGCATTGATTCTTCCTGGGGTCTAATTCTCCAGATGCCGTCAGCCTTGCAGGATTTCCCCGAACTGACTATTGTTCAGGTGTGATCGTCTTAATGATGATTAGACAATGGGCTATTTGACTGTGACAGTTATCACAATCTACTCAATTCTGCCCTCACTCAACATCCCACAGTCAAAAAAAATGCAGATTAGGTGGATTGGCCATGCTAAATTGTCTTTTACTGTCAGAGGGACCAGCTAGAGTAAATGCATGGGGTTATGGAGATGGGGCCTCGATGGGATTGTGGTTGGTGCAGACTCGATGGGCCAAGTGGTCTTTTTCTGCAGAAGATGATGCTATGCTTACATTCCTTGGTGGTCAGTCCATAGTCTAAATTTAGTTTCCCTCCTTTTCAAGCACAGATATGATGTATTGAGTCAGTTAAAGATTTAAGCACTAGGTGATTTGATTCCAAGGGTGGTACGGTGCCACAGTGGTTAGCACTGCTGCTTCATAGTGCCAGGGACCTGGTTTCAATTCCAGCTTGAGTTACTGTCTGTGCAAAGTCTGTACGTTCTCCCTGTGTTTGTGTGAGTTTCCTCCAGATTCTCCGGTTTCCTCCCACAGTCCAAAAGACATGCTGGCTAAATGCATTGGCCGTGTTAAATTTTCCCCCAGTGTACCCGAATAGATGCCGGAGTGTGACAACTAGGGAATTTTCACAATAACTTCGTTGTAGTGTTAATGTAAGCTTACTTGTGACATTAAAAAATTGAAACAACGTAGCATCATTAAACCATGAGGGGATTGGGGAGAAATTCTTTACCGGGAGTGCGGTTAAAATGGAGGATTGGCTGCGTACCAACAGGAATGACGGAAGTGAAAGAAACAGAACTAGATGAACACACGAAGAAATAAAAGAATAGAGAATTAAGTCGGTGAAAAGGAATGGGAGGAGGATAAAAGCTGGCATGCATGCAGGGCCGAATGGCCAGGTCCTATCCCGTTAATCAATGACTTTGTAAAACTAAGAATCTGAAAGTGAACGTGATTTATTTGCAATCCTGGAATTTTGAAAGCAGGATTCCAACTACACCTTTGGTGTTTAGGGGTTAAACCACAGGGACCCACCTTCCACCACCCCCTTTTCCCCAGCACAGTACTCTCAAGCTGTTGAATACCTGAGATTTCTTTCTGAAGCACTGTTTCTGTTTTTTCTCTCCCTTGCACATACATTTGCAACTGATTACAGGAGAGTCATGAGGAAATGCAGCCACAGCTCATTTCCTTCCACAGAGCGTGCCTCGCTGCCATGTACGATTCTTATTTCCAACACACGCCGTGACTTCGAACCACTGTGATCACCATTAATATAAAACCATTGACCTCTGCTCCTGCTGCTGTGGATAAATTACATTGTGTTGCTCGGCAGCAGCCACAGACCAGGGCCAGCTCTTTCTGCAGTAGCCTGATCCCTTGATGCGAGCGCTGCCTCTTTGATGCCCCAGCCCTCTTTTAATGAGAATTAGGCACTGTCGGAGATCTGTGCGGATCCGTGCCCAAGAGGTGTGACCCCATATTTTAATGTTTGTCTCGTCTGCGCTGAGATTTTTTTTAAACTTTTGATATCATTAAACGCGCTGGAGAAGATGATGAAGCTAAGCACAGCCGCCTAACCCTGTATGCTCACATGAACTGCTGCTGAGGATGTAAAACCCCCTCGAGTTGTTAATTTCACAGATGTATGTATGCTGTATTCCCCCGGGGAGGGAACAACAGGGTGATTTTGGACCAGCAGCTCTCCTCGCCCCACATTGCGCCGAGGGAGAGCCAGTCAAAAACTGACACAGCTCTGCTCACTCTCGGCGGCGGGGAATGAATGGGGCGCCTGAGTTTGCGGCCCTGTCTGCAGCCACTTAATTCCCTTTTCACAAACTGCACAACAGTGGCAATGTGGAAAGACTCCTAGCTGGCAAGGTGTCCAATTCCAGGTGATAACACGTTTTGTTATCAATATGAGCGGGGAAGTGAACCTCACAATTATTGGTGTCATGGTTTTTTGTAAAAAAGAACTAGTGTTGCAAGTAGGCTTAGTTTAACACTGCAATGAAGTTACTGTGAAAATCCCCCAGCGCCTGTTTGTCCGCTGAGGGAGAATTTAACATGCTGGCTAATACATTTGACGAGCATGCCTTTCAGAATGTGAAAGGCAACTGGAGCACCAGGAAGAAATCCACACAGACACAGGGAGAACATGCAGACTTTGCACAAACAGTGACCCAAGCCAGGAATCGAACCCAGGTCCCTGGTGCCATGGGGCAGGATGCTGGGTAATGGGTACGCATTCTGTAATTCTGAATGCCACATTTAAGTGAAAACAACACGACTGAGTGTATATTTATTGATATATCAGATATAAAATGTTTGTGCAGTATTTTTCAATCTGTGATATTTATGTATTATAATATACATGTGTATATTCAATAGATCCTTCCCATCCACTCTTTCCAGGCTCCTTACAATTTTGCACACATCAATCAAATCTCCCCACAACCTCCTCTGTTCCAAGGAGAACAATCCCAGCCTATTCAA
The DNA here is from genome assembly GCA_024679065.1 of Sphyrna mokarran. Classification (NCBI taxonomy): domain Eukaryota; kingdom Metazoa; phylum Chordata; class Chondrichthyes; order Carcharhiniformes; family Carcharhinidae; genus Sphyrna; species Sphyrna mokarran. The sequence continues at coordinate 51,451,697 of JAGIQG010000005.1, read as the reverse complement.
TCTTTCCTCAAAGCTGCAGTTTTCCAGTTTGGCCAATATCCTCATACATTTCCTCTCTTCTCTCTTTACTGCAATCATATCCTTTCTATAATGAGGTGACCAAAGCTGCACACTTCTCAAGCTATGGCCTAACTTCTTTATTCTTATGTTCTATGCTTCAACTAATAAATAAAAAGATATCACATGCCTCTTAATTACCTTATCAACCTGACCTGCTACTTACCAGGAACTGTCGATATGTCTCTTGCTTCCTCTGCATCTCTCTGTATCGTCCTATTTATGGTATATTCTCTTGCCTTGTTTGACCTTCTGGAATACATCACGTCACACTTCCCTGTGTTGAATTCCATTTGTTAATTAATGCCCACCCGACTAATCCATTCGATATTTCAGTATAATTGTTTCCTGTACCATCTCAGCTAGGACCAGGTATAGACCAGGATTGCATATAGAATCTTACTGTTCCCAGTTGTAGACTGGACACTAGGGGAAAATGGGGCTTGAAAATCCAATATCAACACAAGTGTCACTTGAGATTGTGCACAGAGCTTCTGCTGGAAATTCTGGCAGAAATAAAGTAGAACTTTGGCTGGGAATGTCAATAAAGTCCAGTCAATGAAGTCTGTTGTTCACCACTCCCATTGGGATTTTCCACAGTATCCTTCACCTGTTCCATATAAATAGCAACATGTTGACAAAGCACAGGCCATCAGACTTCCCTTCCACACGAACAATTTTAATACTTCCTCCATTTGCAATTGCAGAAGAATAAAGGGCTGAGCAGCTTTTTGGATGCAGCATTTCCCCAAGTCTGGGATGTCGTTGATGGTCTATAGGGTCTTGTAAATAATCTCATTGCCATCAACAGCACTGAGGACTTCCTCTCCATTTAACTATAGCTATCAAAATATGATTACAAAAGTGGATAATCTTTTCTAACAATCTAGTATTTCAAAGATAGTTAGCAAATTATTCTTCATCTTGGCAAAGCCAAACACATTTTTAAAATTCCTTCGTAAAAAGTCATGCTGTTATAAGCCATGAATTTTGTTTTAATGCCATGTAATACTTGATAATTTTTTTCTTGTAATTAGAATTGTATTTAATTTATACTAGGTTCATGACTGGATGCAGCTATAAAAATGTTTGATTTAAGATAGTTCTATTGTAATCAGTTATTCTATTCTCTTAGCATTACAAAAAGGGACTTGCATCTGGATACTTGTTGGGCAGTTGTTTTCTGCCTGTTGGAGTATGTGTCCTGCACACTGTGCCAATTACATGATTATCCTAGAGTGGTTGCTATTTTTGTGCTAATGAACCTTACCTGCTATGTGTGATCCAGCACTTACTGCATGTACTTACAGGGAACTGCAAAGTCTTGAATTAATGTTAAGATGAGCAGAGAGACTTATAACCTACTGGGTCTGATCCCCTGCATTTGCCCTGGAAGCTAGCACTGTCTATTCCTTCACTGATATAGTGATGCCAGCATTGGAGTGGGCAACAGTGGTGGACTTGCCAACATTAAGGGCATTTAAATTGTTGTTGGGTAAACATATGGATTGTATTGGAATACTGTAGATTAGATGGACTTTAGATTGGTTGCACAGGTCAGCCCAACATCGAGGGCCAAAGGGCCTGTACTGCGCTGTAATGTTCTATGTTCTATGTTCTAATACACATCTCTTTAACTTGTGCTAGGCCTTCTCTCCACTCACATTGTCTGCATCTTTAAGACTTGATTACCTGTAAAAACTTGCATTCCACTCATTATCTTGTAAATTGAGCTTATGCTTGTATATACCCTGTTTATGAGCACAAATCCTCACTTAGCTGATGAAGAAGTGAGACTCCGAAAGTTTGTGCTGCCAAATAAATCTGTTGGGCTTTAACTTGGTGTTGTGAGACTTCTTACTATGCATCCCTTCATTTCCAGCGGATTTGTGATGCATGTGGGAATGTCGTGCCTGTTGATTGTCATAGGCACAGTTCAGTGAGTGCATGCAGGATGGGAGACAAAGGCCATCTCGGGATATCATCAGAGAACAACATAGAACATAGAACATAGAACATTACAGCACAGAACAGGCCCTTCGGCCTTCGATGTTGTGCCGACCAAAATAAAAAGCAATGCCCCTCCAAACTAAACCATTCCCTTCTCTTCCATATACTTATCAATTAACCTCTTAAACGCCACCAAACTTGGCGCATCTACAACAGCTGCAGGCAGGGTATTCCACTCCCTAATCACTCTTTGAGTAAAGAACAAGAACCAGAGGTTGCAGAGGGAACACTGGATTGATTAAATGGAGGTCAGTGGGAAGAAGGACAACTTCCTCCTTGATCCTACTGCTGCAGGGAGAATGAAAGATCCATATTACAAATGTCACAATCCCATCCTGATCATCAGGCAGCTTGGAATCGCACAAATTGGTCAGTTTCATTGTTCCTGGCATCACAAATGACATAACCATGCATAATTTTGCTGTGATGTTGTGGAATTGCAAGTTCTTTAATTAAACATGATCTTGATCTTTCATTTAATCATTAATTTATTCTACTTTATCTTTGACTTAGTACAGATAAAATAATAATCAGCTCTTAATAGTTCTGCTCTATGTAAGACATATAAACTACTTATTGAATGCTGCCCTTTAGTCCCTGTTTCAGTTTCATTTTCTTTATGTAAATATGTGAAATAATTAATACAAATGAGCCAGTAGACCTTGAACTATTTAACTTTTCTGAACATAATATGTTACTCAGTAGTACATCGTCTCATATGTAATGTACAGTGTATTTAGGTCGAGTATTGTGCCTCCAGGGTGATATGAATCTGTACATAGGGAATAGCTGAGATAGGGAATACCATTTTTCACTCTAGTGACCTACCTGAAGGTACAAACACATTCAGAACCTGAGAATATGGGCTGACATGTATAATCTATGAGTATCAGGAATAGAGTGAAATGTACAGAAAGGGATCTCACTGGTAGTTTGTTAGTTGTGCTACTTGAATGCATTCATGAATGCCTCTATTTTTTCTGAACTCAGAATGAAATCAGATATCACCCAACAAAACCTAGGCACGGAGATGACCACAACACACCCAAACCCTATGGATCCTGATCTTCACCAACACCTGAAGTCTTGCGCCAAAACTGGGAGGGCTACCCCAAAGACTAGTCAAGCAACAGCCTGACGTTGTCATACTTCACACATAATGACCCTAAAATCACTACCGCCATCCCTGGGTATCTCCTGTTCTGCCAACATAACAGATCCAGAGATGACGGCATAATAGTATAGGGTCAACAAGGAATTGCACTGGGAGTCCTCAACATGGATTCAGGACCCCATGAAATCTTATGGCATCAGATCAAACACGGAGAAGGAAACAACGATTCAGTACTCCTTCATGTTGAACACCACTTGGAGGAAATACTAAGGTGTTAAGGGCACAAAATGTACTCTGGTTAGGGGACTTCAACGTCCATCACCAAGAGTGGCTTGGGAGCATCACTATCGACTATGCTGGTCTAAAGGACACAGCTGCTAGACTGGACAGTACATGGTGAGGGAACCAACAAGAGTAAATAACCTGCTTGGCCTCATCCTCACCAGACCACATGCTGTAGATGCAACAGCCAGTGACGGTATGGGTTAGAGTGACCATTGCACAGTTCTTGTGGAAACGAAGCCTAGTTGTGTTATGTGGCACAATGACTATGCTAAATAAAATGGATTTCAAATTGATCTAACAACTGGACATCCATAATTGTGGGCCATTAGCAGCAGCAGCAGGTTTGAACTCAAGTACAATCTGTAACCTCATGGCCTGGTACATCCCCAAGTCTACCAGTGCCACCAGACTGGGAAATCAACTCAAGTTTAATGAAAAGTGAGGGAGTGCATGCCAGAAATAGCACCAGATAATCCTTAAAATGAAGTGCCAACCTGATGAAGCTACAACACAGGACTACATGTATGTCAAACAGCTTAAACAGCAAGTGATAGAACAAGCTAAGCATTCCCAGATCCAGCAGATCAGATCTAAGTTCTGCAGTCCTGCCACATACACCATAAATAGTACTGGACAATTAAACAACAAAGTGAAGGAGGAAGTTCCTGAAATAGTCCTTTTCCTCAATGATTGGAGAGTCGAGCATAAGTACGAGGCTGAAGCATCTTCAACCATTTTTGGCCAGAAGCGTTGAGTTGATGATCCATCTCAACCTCCCACTAAAGCTGCAGCATCATGGGTGGCATAAAGATGGCATGGTGGTAGAGTGGTTAGCTCTGCCTGGCTAAGATGCTCTTTTAGAGAGTCAGTGCAGACTCAATAGACGAAATGGCCTCCTTCTGCACTGTAGGGATTCTATGAATCACAGTCCTCTGTCAATTTACTTCACTCCACATGACATCACGAAACATTGGAGGCACTGGATACTGCAAAGGCCATGGGGCCTGACAATATTCTGGCATGGTACTGGAGACTTGTGGTCCAAAACTTCCCACACACTTATCCAAATACAATGACAATACAAATATCTAGCTGGCAAAGTGGAAAATTGCCCAGGTATGTCCTGCTCACAAAAAGCAGGACAAATCCAACCAAGCTCAATATCACTCCATCAGTCTACTTTTAACCATCACTAAAGTGATGGAAGATGTTTTCAACAGTGCTAACACGCAGTATTTACTCTGCACTAATTTGTCTAGTGGTATGTATGTATGTTCCACAGGGCCACTTTGCTTCTGACTTCAATCCAGCTTCAGTCTAAGTATAGAACATTACAGCGCAGAACAGGCCCTTCGGCCTTCGATGATGGACAAGAGTTAAACTGCAGAACTGATGAAAATGACTGCCCTTGACACTATTGCAGCATTTGTCCAAGTATGGCATCAAGGAGCCTTAACAAAACTGCAGTCAAGGGAAATTGAAGAATTAGAGTCAGATCTAGCAGAAAGGTAGATGGTTGTGGTGGTTGGAGGTCAATCACCTCAGCCCCAGGACATCACTGCAGGAGTCCCTCAGGTTAGTGTTGTAAGCCCAATCATCTTTAGCTGCTTCATCAATGATTTTCCCTGCATCATAAGGTGAGAAGCAGGAATGTTTGTTGATGATTGCACAATGTTCAGCACCGTTCACGACTCCTCAGAACAGCATGGTGGCACAGTGGCCTCACAGAGCCTAGGACCCAGATTCAATTCCAGTCTGTGTGGAATTTGGACACTCTCTTTGTATCTGCATGGATTTCCTCTGAGTGTTCTGGTTTCCTCCCACACTCCAGGTTTGGTGGATTGGCCATGCTAAATTGTCCCTTAGTGTACCAAGATATGTAAGTTAAAGCCATTAGTGGAGGAAATACTTAGGATTACAGGGAAAAGATCTGGGTGGGATTGCCTCTCAGTGTCAGGGGGATTACACGAGATTACCAGGATAGGGACTGAGTTGGCTTGTTGTCAGTGCAGACTCAATGGGCAGAGTGGCCTCCTTCTATACTATAGGGGTTCTAAAACAGTCCGTGTCATCATGCAACACACCCTGGACAACATTCAGGCTTGGGCTGGTAATTCACAATTAACATTCATGGCACACAATGACCATCTCCAATGAAGGAAAATCTAACCATTTCCCCTTTGACATTCAATGGTATGATCATCACTGAATTCCACACTATCAACATGCTACCACTAATCAGAAACTCAACTGGACTACCAAAATTAACACTGTGGAGACATGAGCCTGTCAGAGACTGAAAATTCTACAGAGAGCAACTCATCTCCGGACATCCCGAAGTCTGTTCACCATTTACATGGCATAAGTCAGGAGCGTATTTGGATACTCTCCACTTGCATGGATTAATGAAGGTTCAACAGCACGAAAGAAGCTTGACAATATCCAGCCTGCTAGATCAGCACCCATCTTCCACCTTAAACATTGATTCCCTTCACCACTAATGCACAGTAGCAGCAGTGCGTATCATCTTCAAGATGCACTTCAGCAACTCACCAAAGCTCCTTCAACAGCACCTTCCAAACCCACAGTCTCCATCATCTAGAAGGACAAGGGCAGAGGTACATTGGAACATCACCATCTCCAGTTTCCCTCCAAGACACACTCAATATTCTGACTTGGAAATAGATTACCTTTCTTTCATTGTTGCCTGGTCAAAATCCTGGAATTTCCTCCCTAATAATACTGAGGGTGTACCTCAGTACAATTAGGGCAATTAGGGATGAGCAATAAATGCTGTCTGGTCAGCGATGCCCACATCCCATAAAATAATAAGTAAAACTAAAATCTGATAAAAAATTATTTGTGTTGGTATTCAGTTGCAATGCCGAAACTGTCCCACAATTCAGATCGATTAGCTGGGAAACCTTTATCAGGAATGATAGTGGTGGCAATTTCTCTGCTGTAAGAGCAAACTGACCTCTCTCCAAAGGAAGTAAAATGTTTCAGAGTGCAAAAGTTGTCACTTTTTAAAATTGTCACTGCATTCAGCAGTTCCCTCCTGCTTTGAATTACTCTCCAGCTTATAATCAAGGTTACTGCAGATCAGAGAATGACTTCTTCAGTTGTATACAGAAGGGGATTGACTTCTGTTGTTTTCGCCATCTGCTATGGACATTGTAGTGACAGCACTCTTGTATCATTTAATGGCAGGAAAAATCCTATCCTATGAATGATCTCTTTCATTCAGTTCGTTGTTACATAAAGAGGTACAATAATTTAAAAAAATGTTGTGTTCACTGCAGCAAAGCCTATTCTGGACAATACTGTGATGTTGTGTACTGTTTGAAATGCTGCAGTTGTGTGACAGGTCAACATGCTGCTCTTACACATCTGGATGTGAATTCAAGTCCACTCCTGAGTTTCTCTTTTTGATGAATGGAAATGATTCTGTGAGACACTTTATTCTGTCTTAGTACATGAAAATGGGTGAGTCTAGCATTAGAAAGACGGAACACAGAAGATTTGCATTTAAACCTGCATTTAATATTAACCACTAAGGTTTTCATTTGATGTCTGAAAAACAAAGGAACATAATAGCAGGAGTTGGCCATTCAACCCATCAAACCTGTTCTGCCATTCAATATAATCATGGCTGATCTTCCTCTTCAATGCGTTTTTTCTCCACTGCCCCCAAATTCCATTATATCATTGGTATTTAAATATCTGTCAGTCTCTGCTTTAAACATGCACAATGACTGAGTTTCCACAGCCCTCTGGTTAGAGAATTCCAAGGATTTACAACCTCTAAGTAAAACATTTCTTCTCATCTCAGTCTTAAATAGCTTCCCCCTTGTTTTGAAATTTTGTCTCCATGCTCTAGATTCCCCAATTTTAGGGGAAAAATCTTACCTACATGAACCCTGTCTATCCCTTTCTCAGTATTCTATGAGATCATCTCTCATTTAAAAAAAACTGTGGAGAAAACAGGCCCAGTTTTCCCAATCTCTCTTCATAAGACAGTCTCGCCATCACAAAAACATAACTGGTGAACTTGTGTTGCATTTCCTTTATGGTAATAATAGCTTTTCTAAAGTAAAGGGACCAAAACCAAGGTTCCATACAATTGAAGTGAGACTGCATACTCCTGTACCCATATTGTCTTGCAATTAAAGTTTAAGCTATTAGCCTTCTGAATTTGTTGCTGCATCTGCACGTTAGCTTTCAGTGACTTATTATCGAGGACACCCAGGTCCCTTTGTACCAATTAAGAAATATTTTCTTCCTCCTACCAAGGTGGATAACACCAGATTTTTCCATGCTGGATGAGATTCTCTGACCTCTCTGTATTTCTCTCAGCAGCTCACTGTTCACTAGCAATGGGATCTTCTAATCCTACTACTGTCAGTGAGAATTCCCATTGAAGCCATCCCACACCACCAGGAAACCCATGGCAGGTGATATGCTGTCTGTGGGACCAGAGAATCCTACAGGTGTGAACAGCCAGAGAATTCTGGCCTGTATTCCATTTGCCACGTTCTTGCCCATTCACTTAGTCTGCCCAACTTTGCATCTTCCTCACAAACACATCTTCACTTAGCTTTGTGTCATCCACAAACTTGGAAATATATTTGGTTCCCACGTCCAAATCATTGATATGTATTGTAAACAGCTGGAGCCTAAGTACTGAAACTGCAAATTCCATTACTTATTTTTATAATGGACTATGTGGATTATGCACTTGAATAAAATGTTTGTTCTTATAAGGGATTATGTAGTTGAAGTAATGTAAATATAATAAAACACTTAGAAATGTATATTATTTCAACTCAGCATGGCTCTTGAGTTGTCCCCAGGTGGCACAGTAGGTGTAAGGGTATAGATTGATGGGTGAAGGGTGAATGTATTGGTATTAGCTATGAATAAGTTGACGTGGCATATAGATGGACAACAGGGCATAAAGTAGCATGGAAGATATGGGTGACTATGAGGGGGTGAGTTGGCATGGATAGGATGAGAGCTGTGTGGGAGAAAGTGAGGGGCGAGGGTTGGAGAATTGCTTGCTTTTTTTTTAGAAAACTTCAACACAGTGCTAGAGCACAAAGACAGACCTTCCATCCAGCCTGCCTTCATACATGGCAGCCTCCGCGTTCATTCCAGTGTTTTCTGGCCCAATTCCCAGAGAATTCCACCATCCTGGAAGGAAAATCCTAATTTCTAGAGTACTTTCTTCTGGGTTGTGTTTGTGAACCTGAGAAATGTCCAGATTGCCTCTTCGAGGCCACAATTACCTCAAAATTGGCACAAAATTGAAAATACCATAAAGCAACAACCAGAATGATTGGTCTGAGAAATGGAGAGTTCCAAACAATTGAAGGAGTCTTCTGCACATTCAACCTTTTTTTATTCATTCGTGGGACATGGACGTCACTGGCTGGCGAGCATTTGCCCATCACTAGTTGCCTGAGGGCAGTTGAAAATCAACTGTACCGCTATGGCTCTGGAGGCACAGATAGGCCAGACTAGGTAGGATGGCAGATTTCCTTCCCTAAAGGACATTAGTGAACCAGATTGGCTTTTCTGAAAACCAACAATGATTTCATCGTCATCAGTAGATTCTTAATTCCATACTTTATTGAATTCAAATTCCACCAATGCTGTGGCGGGATTCGAAGCTGGATCACCAGAACATTCGCTGAGTTTCTGGATTAATAGTCTGGCGATAATACCTCATCTTAAATTGTGGGCTAAAGATTCTGCTAATTGGCCCTTAATGGCCAAACCAGTGTAAGCACTCAACAAGTTGTAAATACAGATTACTTCAAGCGTATATGTGATTTTATGATCTTTAAATCCTGATATTAAAAACATGGTGCTTGATGCCAAACCCACCCACAATTCTGGCCATGTCCCAGATTGAAATAAGGAGTATGTAAATTTTCAGAAATTATACCCATTTACAATCTTTCGAGGGGATGCTTAAAATTAAATGTTTCTTAGGCACACAAGACCAATAGGCATGTAATAAAAGTTTTAAAATATTAATTAACTAAGCAGCTGACTAGTGTCCACCAGTGAAACTATTCAATAATAGTTTAGAATAGCTTTTAAGTCAGTGATTTAAAATGAAATTATTCAACTTCTGACCAGAAATTCTGAATTAAAATATACATTTTTTAAATGACAGATCTGTTTTTATCTGTTTTGATAAAACTGCATCAGGTTATCACTTTTAAATGAATAATTTTTAATACAAAAATAAAGAATATTCACATTCTATTCCACTGTCTGATTGTACTGGTTCATGGAAAATTTTATGTTTGCCTTCTTACGCACGAGTTTGGGCAGTGGCGTGACCACTACTGAGGGAAAAAACAATGCAATTTGAAGTGCAATTTGCATGGAGATTGCCGATTGTTCTCAAAGTGAAATCTCCACCCCCTTGACTTTGATACATCGTGCAAGAAAATGTGTGAAGATGTTTCATCTCACACTGTCATGAAAAGTAATTCTTCACTTTCAAAATAATTGGCACTGTAGGATTTAAATACCTCCATTAGCAACGCTTTTGGCATTGGCTGCAAAATGTTCACAGTAAAATTGGGCTCAGATGCAACCCCAAAAACAAATCATGTCCAGGGGAGAATAGCTCGAAGAGGCAATCTTGCATCGCAAGTCAGAATAATTGTCCACCAGCAGCTGCATAGAGACATTTTCCTGCTGGGAAGGACCCGTGAACTAGTCCTTTGCATCCCTCCCTCATTCCCTCTGTCTTTGAGACTGCTTTAAGAAAGTTAATATGTGAACATAGCATCAGTTACTTTTGCGAATATGTGTACAAGCATGCATGTCTCCTGATTTGCTTAGCATATGGTTAGTAAAACGTACGACCTTTCAGTGAATCCAAATATGTGGATTTCCCATCAGGAGCTGCATTGTAACCTTTACAACCAGTATAACAAAATAAGCATGATATTATCATGAATTTTAAAATTAGCTGCACCATAACCAATTCTCAGGTGCTCAAACAACCCTGTTAACAGATGCCAAAGTCTATGGACGTTACACTATTTAACCAAATTATATTTATTCTATTTTGTATATGCAAGAGGGAAACTTTACTATTTTTAAATGCACATTGCACTTTGTCAAAAGTTATGGTCTTGATTTTTATTAAATCACCATTTTAAAACAGCTTAATAATAATGATTTGCTTAAAATGGGAAAAAGTACAATTTAAATACACTGAAAAATATACTGACTTTGGCACTTGTGTTGGATTTGGCGTAGCTATGTTACCAATACGACCATGGCAAATTAATATCTCAGTGGGAGCCTGAGTATTGAAAACACTGTGTAATAATGCACGAAGGAAAGGAGAAAGAAGAGAATTCTCCCTGTGTTTCTGAGCCTTAACCCCAGTCACAGGTCTGCTAATTTGGTTTTCCACTTAATCTCCCCGGAACTTGCATAACAGAAGGGATGCTGTGCATACTAATACCTCCATTTCTCCCAAGTTTTCAACTTCCCCTCAGTGCCTTGCAAACATAATTGGGTCAGAACAAAGATACACTAATTATTCTCCATTTATTTGCCTGCTTGAGTGGTCTTAAATACCAGAGTGATTAATTAGCGGGAGGCAGATAGGGCAGGATGTCACACCCTCCTCTGCGTTTAAGTGTCTGCAAGGTTGTGCTCAAGTGTTGGCAAGAGCAGATCTTTAATTTTCCCTGCAAAGAAAAGTTAAGACTGTGCAATTAATTCTCACTATGAGAGCACCATCTTTTGTTGCTTTTTTTGGTTTATTGAAAAGGAAATGAGGGATTGAGTGTCTTGATTATAGGTCTGATCATTCTGGCTTCTAGGATGAATATTTCCTCTACTTTCATTTGCTTACATTTGTATTGTTTCTGTTCTTATTTTTCTGCAGTTTTGTCTGTCATGGGTTGTTTTCACTTTCTACTTGGGGCTAGTGTATCAGTTCGTGAGGCTCAGTGCTTTGGACTAAAAGCACACTGAAAACTCTGCAGCAGCACTGAAAGAAGCAGCAGTAACCTCAGTAATTCCTTTACTCAGCGGGTGCCCTATCTTCTTAACTAGTGCTGAATTTTCAAATCTACGTTTTGTTTATGGTTTAATTAAAACTAAGATATAAGTACTAAATATATGATCTTCTCAAGACACATCGGAGAGCCTTGCAAGTTACTTTAGGTTTTTAACAAGTGTGTTGCAGAATTGTACATTGGGAAGATTCCATTGACAGCACTCTGCCTTCTGAGTTAGAGCTTCATAAATTCAGATTTTGCTGCGGAATTGAACACATAATTTAACCTGACAATGAGGGAGTGCCATGTTGTCAGAGATATTAGATATTAAACATCGGTCCTGTCTGCCTGCTCAGGTGACCGTAAAAAAAGAATCCCCCGGCACTCTCTAACCAAGAGCAAAGAGAACTCATCAACATTACTCCCTGCACCAACACCATTAAATTATCTATTCTGTGCAATGTGGAATGTAAATTATATGCTGAGTTTGCCACATAATAATAGTGACCATGCTTTAAAGTTAATTCATTTGCTGTGAAGCTATTTTGAACATGCTGCAACAACAGCAACAACTTCAGTGTCTTTAAGTAATGGAACATCCCAAGGCGTTTCACAAGAGCGGCGTGACATCAAGCCACATGAGAAGATTTTAGGTCAGATAAGCAAAAGCTTGGTCAAAAGGGTAATAACAAAGAACAAAGAAAAGTACAGCACAGGAACAGGCCCTTCAGCCCTTTAGGCCTGTACCTATAATGATGCCTTAACTAAATTCAAAAAAACCTTTTGTCCTCACTTGATCCGTATCCCTCTATTCACTCCCTATTCATGTACTCATTCCTCTTAAGTTAATGTGCCTCTTCCATCACCTCCTCTGGCAGTGCGTTCCAGACACCTACCATTCTCTGCAAGAAAAACTTCTCTTGCACACCCCCCTGTCATCTTGAACCTATGGCCCCCTTGTAATTGACACTCTGGGAAAAAGTCTCTTACAATCCACCCTGTCTATGCCTCTCATAACTTTGCAGGCCTCTTGTCGTGAATCACCTTAACCCCTCCAATGGGAACAGTTTCCCTCTAACTACTCTGTCCAGACATCTCATGATTTTGAACAGTTCTTTCAAATTTCCTCCAAGGGGAACAACCCCATTTTCTCCAATTTATCCAAGTAACTGAAATTTCTCATCCCTGGAATCATTCTCAACTATATCTTTCTGCACTCTCTCTAATGCCTTCTCATCCTCCCAAAATGATCATGCCTAGAACTGGAATCAATAGTACAGTTCAGGCTAAACAAGTTTTTATAAAGGCTTACCATGACCTCCTTGTCTTTAAGCTCTATGCCCCTATTTATAAAGCCCAGGCTTTAGTAACTATTTTCTCAGCGTGTCCTGCCACCACCAATGATTTGTGCACAGATATCCTCAGATCTATCTGCTCCTGCAGATTTGGATTACACCCTTTATTTTAGATAGCCTCTGTCATTCACTTTTGATTTCTCTGCATTAAATTTCATCTGCCATTTGCCTGACCATTCCAACAGCCTGTTTATGTCCCTTTGAAGTCAATCATCATCTTCCTTGAAGTTCAGAATACTCCCAAGTTTTGCAGATTTTGAAATTGTGCCCCGTACACCCAACATTATGTTGTTAACATATATCAAGAAAAGCCAGGATTCCCACAGTTTACCTTCCTCCAGTTGAAAAAACAACCGTTTGCCACTGATTATAACTCCTAACAATTCTGTGATACTCTCTGTTTCCTGTCACTCGGCCATTTTCGTATCCCTGCTTAGATTGTCTTTTGCATTCCATTGGTTCGAACTTCACCGACATGCCTGTTAAGTGTCACTTTAGCGAACGCCTTTAGGAAGTTTATATGCATTCCTTCAACCACATAACCATAACACGGTGGTTCACGCTGCTGCCTCACTAACCCGGGTTCAATTGCAGTCTTGGGTCACTGTGTGGAGTTTGCACGTTCTCCTTATGTCTGCCTGAATGCTCCAGTTTTCTCCCCAGTCAGAAAGATATGCTGGTTAGGTGCATTCGCCGTGCTAAATTCTCTCTCAGTGTACCCGAACATGTGCTTGAGTATGGTGACTTGGGGATTTCTGCAGTAACTTCATTGCAATGTTCATATATACCTACTTGTGACATTAATAAATAAACTTTAAAATAACCCTTGTCAACCCTCTCTGTTACTGCATCAAAAAAAGCTCAAGAAAGTTAATCTAGAATTTGAACTTATCGAATTTGTGCTAGCTTTTTTTATATTTCTCCAAGTGACCATTAATTAGACTTTGAACTATCATTCCTAAAAACTTACTCATCACCAAAGTTAAACTAACTGACCTGTAGTTATTGGTTTATCTTTACACACTTCCTTGGTTAAAGTCCAAAAGATTTATTTGGAATCACGAGCTTTCACAGTGCTCATGATATCAAATAAACCTGTTGAACTTTAATCTGGTATTGTGAGACTTCTTACTGTGCCCATCCCAGTCCACATCAACACTTCCTTGAATAAAGATGTGCATTTGCAATTCTTAAGTCATCATCCCTGTATCTAAGGAGGACTGGAAGATTACAGCCTGTGCATCTACAATTTCTACCCTTATTTCCCTCAGTATCCTTGGGTTACATCTCATCTGTTACAGGTGACTTGATGTAAGTTAAGAAGCCAGACAGCAGAGATTTGGATGATCTCAAGCTTATAGAAGATAGATTGTGGGAGACCAGCCAGGATCGCATTGGGATAATCAACTCTAATAAAGGCATGAATAAGGGTTTCAGCAGCAGATGAGCAAAGACCAGAGAGAAGTCAGGCAATGTTAGGCAGGTGGAGAGAGTTTGGTGAAATCTTATCAAAAGTGGCCAAGTGTTGTTTCCAGCAAGAAACTGGCACGTTTCTCTTCAGATTCCACCTCAATCTGTCAAAAAAATCAAGGGGACACGATTCACACCATCATAGAGGTGTCGGGGTTTAAGCACAGTGGTAAAATCCAGCTGCTCAGCACCCCCATCAAAACTCCAATAAACTTCCCCCTCAATCCAACAATGTTGCCTCAGGGACTTCCTTCCATATCTCTGATCAGAGTGATCTTTCACTCCGACTCCTCCATCCCCCGAGACCATTGGATGCTTCTCACTTCCTGCCCCAGTGATCATCAGCCCTTTATCCTATCCCCCTCAGCTGGAGCCGGCATTCCCCTCCAGCCCATGATTGCTGACATCCAGCATTCCCTTCTCGTCGGGCTATTCCCAACCCACAAGCACAGCGGCATTAACTCCCTCTCCCCATGAGGCTACCACTGGGGCACGCCCTTTGATACAGCTTGCCACTGCCTGATCACGCCCCTTCCCCCAAGGAGCTATACTTACTTTTATGTCCTAGGGGAGACCCCCATGAAAGGCTTACATTTGTGTGAACCTGTTGTAAACTACCCCAACGTGACATCACATTGGCGTAATGTCAATACCTGGTGGGAATGTGGATTAATAGAATGGAAATGCATGCTAATGCATGCAAAGCAGGTTCACATCTACTATGAAGTGAATCTAATGACATTACAGTCAGGGATGGGAAAGAGCTGAAGTCACATTATAGCCGATGAGAATTACAAATTCCAGATCTTGAGCTCTGGTCACCATACTCGCAGAGAGCGAATGCCTGCTCAAGATTTTGCCCATTGTCTTTATGATGGTCGGTAACTCATCTTGGGGTCAAATGGGACACCAAGGTTGCAAAGAAGACTTAATCTCAGACTGTTGCAAGGAAGAACATAGAACATAAAACATTACAGCGCAGAACAGGCCCTTCGGCCTTCAATGTTGCACCGACCAATTAAGAAAAAGCAATGACCCTCTAACCTAAACCATTCCCTTTTCGTCCATAAACTTATCTAGTAAACTCTTAAACGCCACCAAACTTGGCGCATCTACAACTGCAGCAGGCAGGGTATTCCATACCCTTACCACCCCCTGGGTAAAGAACCTACCTCTGACATCCGTCCTATAACTACCACCCCTTAATTTAAAGCTATGTCCCCTCGTGCTAGCTTTCTCCATCCTAGGAAAAAGGCTATCACTGTCCACCCTATCTAAACCTCTAATCATCTTATATGTTTCAATAAGGTCTCCTATTAGCTGCCTTCTTTCTAACGAAAACAACCTCAAATCCCTCAGCCTCTCTTCATAAGACCTGCCCTCCATACAAGGCAACATCCTGGTAAACCTCCTCTGTACCCTCTCCAATGCCTCCACATCTTTCTTATAATGTGGGGACCAGAACTGCACACAATACTCCAAGTGCGGCCGCACTAGAGTTTTGTACAGTTTGCAACATGACGTTGCGGCTCCGAAATTCAATCCCCCTACCAATAAAAGCTAAGACTCCATATGCCTTCTTAATAACCTTATCGACTTGATTGCCAACTTTCAGGGATCTATGCACATATACACCAAGATCCCTCTGTTCTTCAACACTATTAAGAGTCCTACCATTAGCCCTATACTCTACACATTTGTTATTCCTGCCAATGTGAATTACCTCACACATTTCCTCACTAAACTCCATTTGCCACCTTTCGGCTCAGCTCTGCAACTTGTCCAAGTCTCTCTGCAAACTATAACACCCCTCTTCACTATCTACCACTCCTCCCACTTTGGTGTAATCCGCAAATTTACTAATCCATCCTTCAATACTCTCATCCAGACCATTTATAAAAATTACAAACAGCAGGGGCCCCAAAACAGATCGCTGAGGTACACCACCTGTAACCGAACTCCACGATGAATAATTTCCATCAACCACCACCCTCTGTCTTCTATCAGCTAGCCAATTCCTAATCCAATTAGCTAAATCACCCTCAATCCCATACATCTGCAATTTCTGCAGAAGCCTTCCATGGGGCACCTTATCAAACGCCTTACTAAAGTCCATATATACCACATCAACCGCCTTACCCCCATCCACCTCTTTGGTCACTTTTTCAAAAAAACTCAATGAGGTTAGTAAGGCACGACCTACCCTTCACAAAACCATGCTGACTATTCCCAATCAATTCATTTCTCTCTAAATAACTATAAATCCTATCCCTAATAATTCTTTCCAATACTTTGCCCCACAACAGAAGTAAGACTCACCAGTCTATAATTCCCAGGAAAGTCTCTATTCCCCTTCTTGAACAATGGGACCACATTCGCTATCCTCCAGACTTCCGGCACTATACCCGTAACCAACGACGACCTGAAGATCAGAGCCAGAGGCTCTGCAATCGCCTCTCTCACCTCCCAGAGAACCCTAGGGTAAATTCCGTCTGGCCCAGGGGACTTATCTAACTTCAAACCCTCAAGAATATCTAGCACATCCTTCTCATCTACTTCAATACTCTCTAGTTTGCAACTATGTATCCCAGTGTTCTCCACAACTACATTTACATCTCCCTGCGTGAATAAGGAAGAGAGGTGCATTCGGTAGCTAAAGGACAGAGGTATCGAATTAGAATTTATGAGAGATGAAGTAGAGCTAGGTGTTGTCAATGTGCATGTGAAAACTAATGCTGCACCTTCAAATAATATCACCAAGGGGCAGCATGTACATGAAAAATAGGAAGGGGCTGTGGATCGATCGTCAGGAGATACAAGAGGTAACCGTGCAGGCACATCGAGTCTGCACTGACTACAATCCCACCCAGGGTCTACTCCTGCACTATCTATCTAATCATATCAAGATAATCAGTTGCAGTGGCTTCTTGATTGCAGTTGCAGTGGCAGCATGTACATGAAAAATAGGAAGGGGCTGTGGATCGATCGTCAGGAGATACAAGAGGTAACCGTGCAGGAACAAGAACAGAAGCCACTGCAACTGATTATCTTGATATGATTAGATAGATAGTGCAGGAGTAGACCCTGGGTGGGATTGTAGTCAGTGCAGACTCGATGTGCCTGCACGGTTACCTCTTGTATCTCCTGACGATCGATCCACAGCCCCTTCCTATTTTTCATGTACATGCTGCCCCTTGGTGATATTATTTGAAGGTGCAGCATTAGTTTTCACATGCACATTGACAACACCTAGCTCTACTTCATCTCTCATAAATTCTAATTCGATACCTCTGTCCTTTAGCTACCGAATGCACCTCTCTTCCTTATTCACGCAGGGAGATGTAAATGTAGTTGTGGAGAACACTGGGATACATAGTTGCAAACTAGAGAGTATTGAAGTAGATGAGAAGGATGTGCTAGATATTCTTGAGGGTTTGAAGTTAGATGTGCCAAATGGTCTCCTTCTGCACTGTAAGGATTCTGTGATTCTATTACATAAGAATGGAACCAAGTGAGAGGGCTCTCAACCAGCTGGATGACAGTAGAATGGCATTGGAGGAGGATAATATGATCAACTGTGAGAAAGCCTGTAACAGGTTGAGACAGATGCAAAGGGAAAGTTTACCTTTGTCACAGTAATAGTGGATGTTACTTATGACTTTGATAAGAGCTACTTCAGAACTGTAATAGAGTTGGAAACCTGATTGAAGGACACTGAGGATTTATGGAGTGCTATATGTGTACAAGTTATTTCTTAAAACATGGGAATATTCAAGGAATTATCATACAATATTGGGGATTTTAGATTTTTTTCCACAATAAATAAGATTGTAAGGTTAATTTTGTCAAGTCCATCCTTTCACATGGAACCTTACAATGTAATAGCTTGATTCTAACCCATGTTCCTTAGAGGTCAAGCCCCCCCCCCCATACCAACAGTTGTATTGAACAAAATTATTTCTTATTAGTACTTACTAAATTGCAATATGCAATATTTGGTAATGGAAAGGTAATAAGGTGGAGTAAGGTTAAAAAAAAAATGTGAAATATTAAGGAGGCAATCTTGCCAAAAAATCCTAAGTGCCGAATGGATGTGAAAATGGGAGAGTTTCTGGTCTGTTATTTTGGCGAGGCCAGAAATGAAAAAAATGATGCACAAAAGGTTTTCCACCAATAGGAGGAGGAGATAGGCCCTAAGCTCATCAGAAAGCTGGCTGCTCACAGTAAAGGGAGCATTTGCGCATGTGCTGATCTCTCTGTTTTGTCACCTTCCCTCCCTCCCCAACCCAGATATCACCCACCTCAAACCTCACAATCACTGGCCTCCCAAGCCATTCAGTCCATTGTCCCCCCGCCTAGATATCACCTCTGCATCCACATCTGTCTGATTGCACACCCTTTCCCTGACCCAGTTGATTGCACAGCCTCCCACCGCCGCCCGCTCCCCTCCCCACCACCCCCCTCCTCCCACACTCCTGGGTCTGGTCCAGTCAGTCATTGCCCCGACCAATTGCCAGTTGCAGAGTGCGCAGCTGCCCCCCCCACCCCACCAGCCAATCTTCAGCTGCAAATGTGCAGCTCTGCCCTCTCCCAATCACCAGCTGAGCCCTGGTTGCAGAGTGTCCAGCCCCTCCACCCTTTCATGTAGGCCCAGCCCAGTCCATGGCCCGTTGGTACTGTCCAATGCCCAGTGTGCAATTCCAGGTTGGCGATGCCAGGACGTCGTGTAAACAGCGCAGGAAGGGCATGAGACTGATTTTGCTGGAAATTTGGGCCTGGTAAAATTGTGAAAGGCAAGAAACTGGGTATGACCCAATCTTTCATCTCTTGTGTGATGTTACCACCTCACTTGCCCATCAATCGGCAGGACAAAGTGGTAAGATCACCCCACAAGTCACAAGTCCTCTGAAATAAAACTGATGTTGTTTTAATGTAAGAATCATTGTTGGATTTAATCCCATCCAATATTTTGTACCATTGATTAATATTATATAGGCATAAGATTAGACTCGAATTACCAACACCTCCAGCAACGTGAACATCTCAATTGATATTTGGAGTAGGTCTTTCTCGGGAGATATTATGAACCTAATATAGTCAGGCATACTCAAAAAGATGTGCAAATAAAACAAATTTGACATAAAACCCTGGGTCCTAGAATTACTTATTTAATTCCTAATATTAGTGTTGTTGTGAGCATAGAGCGTAAGGGCCCAGAAGAAGTTGGATCAATTGCATGCTGACCGATTTAGCTCCCCAGAAACAATCAACTAAAATAATTTACATTAATTTTCAGCTGTTCTGAGACCAAGCTGTTCTGATGCATTGCAGAAGGCTCTAAAGGCCTGCTCCAGAGACTTGCTTCCTTTCCCTGAGGTGGGCTCCCTAATGAAGGCAGAATCTCACCGGGAGCCTGCTGGTATTATTTAAATAATGCCGGTCCCAGAAGATCAGCTAAGGTCAAGAATAGGCCATTGGGCCAAGTGGAACTCATGCCCTGCTAATGATATACTGGGATTTCAAAAACAGAATAGCTTGGTCTTGACATGCACACTATGCTATTTTTTTTAAGAACAGCCTCGAAAGTAACGCTGGCAATTTTAGTCAATGAACACATTCATAATTGCATCCCGCTGTCCACTGTTATAATGTAGGTGCTAATCTTTTTGTTTTAAATGGGTTAACACCTCCACTACAGTTACAGACAAAGGACTATCATATAAATGTGTTAAGCGCCATCTGCTAATATTGCCAACAGTAATTTCTGGGCTTTATGTACAAGGTAGTAAATTTTCTTCTAATTCTCATGAGAATAGAAGCCTGGAAATGTTGCAGCTCATATTCCTTCAAGCCAGCCTTACAAAGAAGAACATTCTATCAGGCCCTACATCACACAATCTATAAACCTCCAAGTCCAACAACAGGCAGCCACTTCAAATGGCAATAAGAAGTCAGTGCTGTAAAAGTAAGAGGAAAAATTGGGAAGAAAATACATTTATTTATAACACGCAATAACCGAATTAGTCAGTTAAATATAAAGTGATAATCAAATCTTAAAGGTTCACATCTTAAAGGAGAACTTGTTCTATCTTTACCTTTGCGGTTCCTGATGTCTCGTTAGCTCCTTTGATTGGGTTGACTTGTCTGTAATTCAACAAAGTGGCATTCATTATCCACATAAATGTTACCCTTTGATGTGCACTTCTATTGCGGATAGATAAATGTGCCATAAACAATCTGTATACCACTATCCGGATATTCAGTCTAAGATATTCAGTTTCAGTCTGTTGTTGGCCACCCAAGGCCTAAATTTGCTAGTACTTTTACTATGTTATATCGTTTGTTATCTTAGTTACAATTGAACTTTGTTTATGAGAACATGTGACAGGAAGTAATAGAGATCCAAACACTGTGACTAAGTCAATGTCACATGAAAGGAAAAGTCAATGTTACAGTAAAAAAATCTTAGTTGCTCTATCTTGTATATAGAACATAGAACATAGAAAAACTACAGCACAAACAGGCCCTTCGGCCCATAAGTTGCGCTGAACATATCCCGACGTACTAGGCTTACCTATAACCCCCTATCTTACTAAGTCCTACGTACCCAACCAGAAATCTCTTAAAATTCCCTATTGAATCCGCCTCCACCACAAGCACCAGCAGCCGATTCCATGCACCCACCACCCTCTGAGTATATTGCTTTTTGAATACATTCACCTATTCAACTGACATTTTAATTAAAAATCTTAAGTAAGTGATGATGTGTAATTTACTGCAAATATCTATTATCTAGCATGTCCAGATGCCATTAAGTACATTTGCATTAACCCTTCAAAGATTGCAGTATAATTTTTGCACCAAATTCTCAGGTTTTCCATTCTAATTACAAGGTCAAGCGGGACCAGAAATTAGAATTAGGGAATTATTCTGTTGGGCTGTTGCCCGTTCCTGCAAGTTGAGCAATTTTCCACTGGATGTGACATCGAATCAAGAAAGCAACTGTCCACTTGCCGGCATTAAAATTCAAATGAAGGCATGCTGTCATTGCTGTCTGTTTTAAAGGAGATCTGTTTAAATAGGCACCCCCTGTTGCTAAAATACAATGATAAAGGAAACACCTTCAAGGCACTAGGGGAGTAAAGGCTGCAAACCCTTCTGTTTTGTTTTAAATAGTTTGCATTTTTAATTTTTTGGGAGACTTTTTCTGCCTTTGCAATGTGCACCTTCTATTTGTCTGACTTCCAATTCTATAAATCCTCACAGGTTCCATGTTGGCACTGTAGCATTCCCTTTGGGAATATCCATGTGCTCAGTTGACTTGAACGAAGAAGAGGAGGTGGACCAGTGTTCTGCTGTCACTTTCAGATGAATCAGTGAAATGGGGATGCTGGCAGAAAGGTTAGGTGTGCTCCTGCAGCAAGGGTTGAAAAGGCAGGCAGAATTTCAGCATGAACATACAGCATACACCTACCCTCCTACTCCTTTGTCAAGGAACCGCCTGGGCTTTGCCACCCACACTGTGCCCAGAGGATAATGATGCCTAAATTTGGCTAAGTCTTGCATCAACCAGTTTGCCTTATACAAGCATTTACACCAACCCCCCATCGACATTGACACAAGTTACTGAGTTGAATCAATTACCCTTTCTTGCCAATTTTGAAAGAAGAAAGCTGACAATAAAATCATAAACATGCAAATATTTACTAACCTTAAAATCATCGATAGCAGCTAATCAATATTGGTGCTGAAAATAATTAGGATGTTGGATTAATTGACAAAATTAGCTCCAGAAGTTAAAGTAGTTCAGTTATGTTAAAATTTCAATGCTGGAGATTGTTATAAACTAATGAGATTAGAGAGAATTTATATTCTTATAGCATCTTTCATGGTCTGAGGAGAGTCTGAAACAGTCCATAATCAATTGTAATCATTTGGAACCTGTGTAGTTTGTCAGACGATTTTTACACAGCAAGATCCCACAAAGATCAGCTAGATAAAACTCAGTTAAAGACATTTAATGGTGTTGGTTGAGGGATAAATGTTGTTTAGGACACCACAGAAAAGATTCCTACTCTTATTTAAAAAGTGCTATAGAACGTAGAAAAGTTACAGTGCAGAAGGAGGTCAATTCAGCCCATTTGTCCATGTCAGCCAGAGGACACACAGGTGCCCTTTTTAATCCCACCTTCCTGCACCCAGACCAAAGCCCTTACAATACCTAAGGTGCAGATCCAGGTGCTTTTTAAAAGAGTTTAAGAGGGGAGACCTGATAGAAGTCTACAAAATTACGAAAGGCACAGACAGGATGGGTAGTCTGAGGCTTTTATTCAGAGTGGAGGTGTCAATTACAACGCAGCACAGGTTCAAGGTAAGAGAGGGAAAGCTTAAGGGAGATGTGTTGGGGGGGAGTTTTTCACATAAAATGGTGGGCGCCTGGAGCGTGCTATTAGGGAGATGATGGATGCAGAAATGGTTGTGATTTTTACGAGGCATCTTGATAAATATATGAATAGGATGGAAATGGAAGGATATGATCCCTGGAAGCAGAGACGGTTTTAGTTCAGTTGGGCAGCATGGCCATGTAGGCTTGGAGGGCCAAAGGGCCTGTTCCTGTACTGTAATTTTCTTTGTTTTTTTATGTTGTTATCTGGATGGGAGGGAATAGAAACGGACCAGGTAAAGGCAGAAGATTTTTTTTAGTTTGATTGGGGCATCAAGATCAGTATCGGCTTGGAAGGCCAGAGGACTGTTCCTTACTGTAGTTTTCTTTATTCTTCGTGACATATGTTAGCTTCCAGCTAATTAAAACTTCAAAGTTAAAATCCTCATCCTTGTTATAAAGTCTCATTATGACATTGCCCCTATATTTCACTGCGATCTCCTCTACTCCTACAACGCTGATAGATATTTATGTTCACCTAATTCTAACCTCTCCAGCTGTCCTGATTTTAGGAGTTCTGCCATTAATATCTGTGTCTTCAACTATAAAGGACCCACGGCTGGGATTCTCTGATCTCGCTCGCCATCACTGCCAGCCAGAAGGGTCATCTGGACTCAAATTGTCAGCTCTTTTCTCTCCTTACACATGCTGCCAGACCTGCTGAGATTTTCCAGCATTTTCTCTTTTGGTTTCAGATTCCAGCATCTGCAGTAATTTGCTTTTATGTCATATTTCCAAATGTTAGAAAGGTTTATTTGGAAAGTGAGTATATTTCCAAATATTTTTTCAGTAACTTCATTGCAGTGTAAGCCTACTTGCTTAAATTAAAGCCTAAATTTCCAAATAACCTTCTGAATTCTGTTGACCAATAGGAGTGACAAGAGGTGGCACGGTGGCAGAGTGGTTAGTACTGGTGCCTCATAGCATCAGGGACCTATGTTCAATTCACGGCTTGGGTCACTGTCTGTGTGGAGTCTGCACATTCTCCCCATGTCTGCTTGAGTTTCCTTTGGATGTTCTGTTTTTCTCCCACAGTCCGAAAGACGTGCTGGTTCTCATGTTAAATTCTCCCTTAGTGTACCCAAATAGATGCTGGAGTGTGGCGACTAGGGGATTTCCAACAGATTTTTTTTTTAGTTTATTTATTAGTGTTACAAGTCTACTTACATTTTTGCTGCAATGAAGTGAAAAAACCACAGAGCTTTTGGGAAGCAGAGTACCTACTATAAGGGCAGAAACATGTTGTTGCAGTTATTAACCCATTTCTGCACAGATAAAGTAATTCTGTTTTTTGTGCAGTTCACATTATTTACATTATAATCAATGTTGAAAACAAAATATTTTAAATATTAAAATATTGATAGAACCAGTTATGTCCAATTTTAATAAGATTTTAATGTGACTTTAATAAGAACAAATGTGTATTTTATGGTCTCTGGGTCCATAATTCCAATTGGTGTCTAGATCAGGGCTAGAAATGGGTGCAAGCACATCCAATCAATTCCTCCCAAAAACCCCAGAAAGAATATAGGATGATGTGGCAATATCAAGTGTTTTTTCACACCCTTCAACATTTGGAAAAAAGTTTCAAGAGGTCTCATCAAAATTCCAGCCAAATAATAATTGGTGTGAGTCACATTGTGAATTGTACCATGATAACAGAGGGAAACAGTTGAAACTGATCATTTAGATGGGTATGAAATTATGATGGAGGAAGCAAAAAAAAAGCAAGAAATCTCAAAACAAAAATGATTCAGGCTTTAAATGAAGTTAGCATAAAGTTATCAGAAGACTAGCCAAAATACTTAGTTGAAACTTTATTTATTATAGTCATCAGTAGGCTTACATTAACACTGCAATGAAATTCCTGTGAAAATCCCCTAGGCACCATACTCTAGCATCTGCTCAGGAAAACTGAGGGAGAATTTATCATGATCAATGCACTAAATCAGCATATCTTTCAGACTGTGGCAAGAAACTAGACCCAGACGCAGACATAAGGAGAATGTGCAGACTCTGCACAGACAGCGATCCAAGCTGAGAATCAAACCCAGGTTCATGTGCTGTGAGGCAGTAGTGCTAACCAATATACCATCTTGCTGCCCAGGTAAGTATCTATATTTACAATATGTACTAATGGCATGAACAACTCTACTTTCATTAGTGTACCGACAAAACTAGGGGTTAATAAGGACAGAGACTACAGAACACTTAGTCTAATAAGTGGTAGACTTAAAATCCTATTGAGAGTAATCCTTCTTAAAAAGAAGAATGTAATTGAAAAATAAGTCATTGAAACACAAATTGGCTTTATATCTGGCAGAGGATAGAAAAGGGATCTTTAACATGTGAACTATCTGTGATATGACTGATGGATGGATAAAGAAATGTACATATGTTTCATAGACTGTGAAAATGCTTTTGGTCATGTGAATCACACAGAACCCATTGAATACTACACAAGATAGGATTGAATGGGAACAGCCTTAGACAAATAAAAAAAATTATCCTGGAACAAAAGTGTTTTTATAAGAATGGTAAAGACAATGTCAGATGAAATACAAGTCAAATGAAGAGTACATCAGGGTTGTGCTTTATCACCATGTGTGTTTAATCTCTGTACTGAAGCTATATTTAGTTTCATAGTTCTGTTAGTTACATGGATAGATTGAAGATACTGAGACTCTTCTCCTTGGAGAATAGAAGGTTGAGAGGAGATTTGATAGAAGCATTCAAAACCTTCAGGGATCTGGATACAGTAGATAGGGAGAAATTGTTCCCATTGGTGGAAGGATCAAGAAGCAAAGGACACTGATTTTAGGTGAATGACAAAACAAGCAATAGGGATAGGGGAAAAACGTTCTTACACAATGGATGGTTAGGATCCAAATGCTACTGCCTGGGCTGGACTTTATATGTCCCCACTGGGTGTTTTTAAAGCAAGAGGTACATGTAAAATAGGGCATCCCATCACCTTCCCACCTACCCCGAGCTCACCCCCATAACATGGTAGGTGGTGAGCACTGAAATAGGCATCCCATCTGCCATATTGAAATAATTAAGGGTCAATTGAGCTGTTATTATCTGCAATAACAACAGCTATAGAACTGTTGGTGTGACAGTCGATGGGAGTGGACAGGCCATTTTTGTTCAAAACCTTTTTGGAAGATTTCAGAGAGCCCAACTGGAAAGGAACATAACTCATTTACAGAATGCAAAGTAAAGCCACTATCATGGTTACAGACAGAAACTAATCCTGCCTGGGACAACAGTTCAGCAGGCCATGTCCTGGATCTGTCTTATAAAAGGAATTGGGTTGCAGTTGGGCATGCCATTGCCTGTTATCAGGGGAACTCATACTCAATGAGCCCCACAAGGAGATCAATCAGTGAATCTCCATGGAGACTAAATCAGGATTATATTAGGATTATTAGGATTATTATTATTAAGTTAGGATTATATTCATTGGAGTTTAGAAGATGAGAGAGAATCTCATAGAAACTTCTAAAATTCTAATAAATTTAAATAGGGTAGATTCAGAAAGAATGTTCCCAATGGTGGGGGAATCCAAAACTAGGGGTCATAGTTTGAGGACAAGGAGTAAACATTTGAGAACTGAGGTGAGGAGAAATTTCTTCCCCCAGAGTTTGGTGAATCTGTGGAATTCACGATCACAGAAATTAGTTGAGGCCAAAACATTGTGTGATTTCAAGAACATATGAGATATAGCTCTTGGGGCTAAAGGGATCAAGGGATATGGAAGAGGGTGGAATCAGGATATTGATTTTGATGTTCAGCCGTGATCATAATGAATGGCGGAACAGGCTCAAAGAGCCGAATGGCATACACCTGTTTCTATTTTCTAAGTTTCTACGCTACTTTTGTAATCCATAAGCATCTTCTTCCAATCTAATTAGCTCTCTCCATCAAACCACTGTATTCCTCTATTCCCTTCTCTGATATTTATACAATGCATCTCCCCTCAACGGTTTCAAAGTCTCAACTTGCCCATTGCAATGCACTTTGGTTGATCTCCCACATTCTATCCTCCTTAACCTTCAGAACATCCGAAATTCTGCTGTCCATCTCCTTACTCACATATCCTTACTTGCACCAAGTCAAGTTCATTTATCACTCGCAATCTCACTGACATACATTGACTCCTGATCAAGTATTGCCTCGATTTTAAAATTCTCATTCTTTTTGCAAATCCCTCCATGCTCCATCTCTCTTTATCTCTGTAATCTCCCCCATGCCTACAAACCTTCAAGTTATCTACAGCATACTAATTGTGGTCTTTTGGGCATCCCCAGTTTTATGGGGATCATGATACAGTGGTACAGCCCCAGAGACCTGGGTTTGACTCCAGGCTTGGGTCACTGCCTGTGTGGATTTTGTACATTCTCCCTGTGTCTGCATGGGTTTCCTTCAAGTGCTCCTTCCACAATACAAAGATGTATAGGTTAGGTGGATTGGCCATGCTAAATTGCCTCTGAGTGTTAGGAGGACAAGCTAGGGTAAATGTGTGGGGTTACAGGGATGGGGTCTGAATGGAATTGTGGTTCGTGCAGATTCAATGGGCTGAATGGCTTCCTTCTGTACCACAGGATTCTATGATTCTATGACCATTGGTGATTGTGCCTTCAATTGCCCAGGTCTTAAGCTCTGGAATATCCTTCCTGGCCACTTGGCCGTTGTAGCTCCCTTTTCTCCTTTAGGATGTTACAAACTTTCCTTTATAATGCTCTTGTGATGCATTGTGTGCAATATATAGATCTACAGTTGGTGTTGTTTTAAATACTCCATGCAGTGGTAAGTTGTGGCATTCTCATTAGTCTGTGTAAAGATAATCCTCCTAAGTTACATATTTTTGTTATTAGTGGATATTATATGCTTATGTCACTCATTCTGAACTTATCCACAAGTGAATGCAGTTTTTCCACACACATTGAATAATTTTAAATATTTCCATTTGGACATTTCAGTCTTCTTTTTTCCTCGAAAAAGAGCAAAGGATTCTCAATCTCTCTTTGTAGTCACTTCTTTCCAGTTTTGTAAGAATATCAGAAATATTTCTTGCCCTTTCTCTGACGCTTGAATATTCTTCTTGTAAAATGGAGACCAGAACTGCACACTGTGCTCCAAATATGTTCTAACCAGGGTGTTACAAGAAGTTAACATTCCTCCCCATTTTTGTGGCCAGCCATTCTAGAAATGAATTCCAGTTCATTATTTGAAATCTTTTAGGACTTACCAACTTGCGTTACTATTTTACTGATTTATTAATATATTCCATATGCTCAACTTGTTCTTTGTTCATTAAGGTGGAGCTGGCTTTTTGTTCATCAATTAATTGCACGGATTCATTCCTTATATCTTATTGTAATTGTATTTGATTTACACAGCCGTTCAGACCTTCATGAAGTTATATATATTTGGTAGCCTTATTTCAGTGTCAGCAAAGGAGCAGTAATAGAACTAAATTTTACTGCAGCACAGAAGCACAAGGGTGGCATGGTGACACAGTGGTTAATACTGTTGCCTCACAGCGCCAGGGATCCAGGTTCAATTCCAACATTAGGTCACTGTGGAGTTTGCACATTCCCCCTGTGTCTGTGTGGGTTTCCTCCGGGTACTCCAGTTTCCTCCCAAAGTCCAAAGATGTGCAGTTAAATTGATTGGCCATGCTAAATTGACCCTAATGTCAGGGGGATCAGAAAGGTAAATGAGGATTATGGGAATAGAGCCAGGATGGGATTGTGCTTGGTGCAGACTTGTTGGGCCTCCTTCTATACTAAAGGGATTCTATGATTTCAATCCTATGCACATTACATATAGGGCTGGCATAGGCAGAGAGGAAGAGACCTGCTTCAGCCAGCAGTGATTCCAATGCCAAACTTCCAGGACTGAGAAGGACAGGAGAACTGTAGACTCCAGATTGCCAACTCAACTACATGCGACACAAAATGCTGATTAAGCTATATCTCGCCTCCAATTTGATTCCTATGAATTTATTTGAAGATATTTCTGGACTGTAGCTTAATCTGTGCAAAGTGATCTAACGAGGTCTCTTTTCTGTCACTCACATTGACAGTAGACTTAGCGAGCAGCCTATTATTCTCTGGTGATCAATTTATCATGATCAGCATTAATTGTGGGACCTGAGCTATGCTAATATTATTCAGCAGTAAATAAACATACAGGTTTATGTTGGTAGTTTGCTTACAAAAACTGTCATCAAGTCTTTCACAAAAAGCTGTTAAAAAAAACAAGACTGTAACAGCTGTAAATTGTGAAGTACTGAGGTGTTATCAACTTTGGATTTTTCAAGTTTTCAAGAAATAGGAAAGACTAAGGTCATAAGGAATCCAAAAACTTAGGCGGCATGGCACGGATCAGTGCCTGTAAGGATTTTAATGGAAAGACTAGTGAAAAGGGCAAATTGACATTCGGGGCAAATATCTCAAATGGAAGGTCAATAACTAGCCAGTTGGCGACTTAAGAGTGTAGTTGGAAGTGCCTTGGAAATCTTTTCAAATGCTAGCACAGAAGGAAGGAATACAGGAAGGGGATAAAACATAACATTTTTAACAAGGTCAAGGAAATGGCCATAAATATGAGCAGGTGTGTCATTAGTGTATCTTTAAGAAATGTGGAGAGAGAAGGTTGAAGGTTGAAATCATCACTTGGTGACGGAACTGCAAGTGAATATCAGGGAGAAACTTAGCATGGGGTTTGGAGGGATCAGTAAAGAAGAAGGATTTTAAAGAGAGAGGCAAGGGAAGTGAAACAGGGGGAGGTATTCAAAGAAGGCAAGGTGCCAGAGGAATAAGGAAGTGATCAAGATGTGATTTGGTGGTAAGAATACACTGCATCATTGTTGATTTGGTGGACTACATGATACATAGCATAGCCAGGTGTGTCCATTTCTCAGCCAAATTTCATTTAAACTGTGATATCAACTGAATTGTTCATGTGAAACTGGCCATGAAGGGCTGTATTTGGATGTGAATGGGCATTCTCTCGTAAGCTATGAAATTCTGGTCACTTGTAACTTCACCCTTCACAGTTTAACATTGTTCACATAATTCATCTGGCCTTTTTTTTGTTATGTCAACATGTAATTTATAAAAAGATAGAACATGTATATCCTGTATCGGTGGTTTATTCACAAGTTTTTAAATAATGGCCTAGGAATTCAGATGGAGGGTTTCTAAGGGTGGTGCTGTGTTGAGAGGAATTCACAACCACTCCATGGATGTGCCTTGACCCCATCCCAAAACCTGACCTCAATTGTCTGCTTCTTAGTGGTAGGATCCTTGTTGTAAATATGCAAGTGGGCATCAAGCAACTGACTTTGAAATGGAAAATTGTTGCTTATTTTACTAAGAGTCAGCCTCATGAAGAAAATTCTATCATATTGCAATTTGTTGCTTTCTCGCAATTGGCTATTTAAATTTTTAATGTTTTGTCAACACCCTTAGTAACAGTAGATTATAGATATAAATTGGAATCCCTTGCACCAGGGGTTAAATGAGCAGAAGTAGTTTTTTAGAATTTGTTCATGGATGTGGCCAGCATTTATTGCTCTTCCCTAGACATTTAAGAATCAGCCTCTTTACTGTGGAGTTGGAGTCATATGGAAAACAGATTAGGTAGAGACAACAGATTTCCTTCCCTGAAGATATTAGTAATCTGCGTGGGTTTTTATGATAATCAACAATTGTTCCATGGTCATAATTAGACTTTGAATTCCCAATTTTGATTGAATGTAAATTTCACCATCTCCCGCGGTGTCATTCAAATCCAGATCCCCAGAGCACTCTCCTGAGTTTCTGGATTACTAATCCAGTAATAAAACTACTACTCCTCCACCACCCCAAAAGGGAAAAGTATTCATCTGTATGATGCCATAAACCAACATCCTTCACCATTTTTGGGCAATTGGATTAAATTCCTCCTCCACCACCAATACTGTTAGAATATTTGAGGAGTGTGGAATGGGCCCGAATGTTGAAGAATGTTGGTGGAATGTTTGCAAAAAAAGGGTAATATCATTGTGAGTTAGCTATCAGGTAAGGTCATTAAGGTCAATGGATTTAATTCATATTTCTAAAGGGAGCAGGAACTGTTGTTGGCTAGGTGGATTTGAACTGTGAAAAGAGATTTCAAGCTTTCATTTCTGTGCCTATAAATGTTTGCTCTTTCACTTTGTATCCTTCAAAGTGAAGGATACAATTCATCTAATTGATTTAATTGATCTAAAACAAACAGCTGCTAAAATTGAAGACTTTTATTTTAATGACTACCCCAGTTCTGAAATGGTGTTCCTGGAGCTAGTTCACATGATCAGATGAACAATGGAATGAATAGAATTATTATAGTTAATTATTGTGCAAGACTTTCATATCAATAAGAAGAACAGGAAAGTTTATCTCCATTTTGTAATGAAAATGAGAGATTTCTGAAAGCAGCATTGAAGACTGCAATACTGTTAGCAGTCCACAACATTGCATGATACTTGTAGGTGGCAAAAAGGAAGGGTGGGAGGCTACTAATTATTTTTCCTGGGCCTAAAGGGTGTTTTACCTGAATAGACTGTTAATTTGATCATTGTCATGCAGTTCACAGATTTATAGGAACTCATTTCGATGCAACAGAAGGTTAAATACAGCTATATTCAGGTAGCTACTTTATTAATAGCATTCAGCCAGTACAGCTCTAAAGTGCTAAGTGTGTGGGTGCCATGCTGATACAATAGCATAATTTATTTGCAAGATTTTAGGAATTATTTTATAAGCCTTTTTGTCTGTATTTTTCCTGTTTTGATTCCAGACTGTGTTTCAGATCATCTATTATTTTCTCAAATCGTTACACTTTCATACCCAACTGCCTTTCATCTCCCATGTGAGCTGCCTCATCCCTGAGTCATTACTCAACTGGGTGGGTGGACAGGCAAATGAGGCAGAAACTTTTCTCTGACTCGTGATGCATGTGTGATCGTGAAAACAGTTCTTCCCTGTGTGATTTTTGTAACTGTGCTGTTCGCCAGCATCCCCCCTCCCCCACTCCTCTCTACCTCTTCCCACTTGCCCCAACATTCCCCACTACCTCCCTGTCCAAGATTTTGTGCAAGTTCTGACCTTGCCAAGCACTTCTCATCATGATGCTTCCTTTTCTTGCTAAAAGGACAGAGTAAGAAGTGAGCTGTAGAACTCTCTACCATTGTCATTTCTGTTCTATGATATGTTGTCAGGAAATGTGATTCAAGTGAAGTGCAGTGGGCAACGTCAACCTGTTCTCTTTTCAGGATGGACGTGCGCTGCCAGTACAGAGATCTCCTTTCCATGACCTGGTTAAGAACAGAACAAATTTACTTTCACAGAGTGGTCTCTGCTTTTCTAACCATGTTTACTTCTTCATGATTGCTTTCAGGACTTTTTCCCCCACCTTGTTTTGTCTGTACTTCTTTTCACTTTCTCTTCAGCTGTATTTTCTATGTCCTTATCCACCTTCTGGCTATTTTTACATTGTTTCCCAGATGTATCTTGCCTCCCTGCTCTATCATCATAATCTCCTGGGTATAAGCATCTCTCCTCCGTTGTTTCTTTTTCTGTGAACTACCCATTCTCCATGAACTTTTTGACTCAAGATGAAGTATTTTATATGTGGCACGTGTCACATGTACCAATGCATTTAATAAAATAAAGATTACCAATTAACATTCAGTTAAGCAACATGAATTGAAATAAACACTTATTGTTATGCTTTGTACATTTGGACTTTGAAAAGAGAGTACATGATGAATGAAGACACCAGTTACTTTAGATTTATTTTAAAATCCATATTGTCACCATACCTTTTGACATCTTTTGGAGCAAGCCATTAATGGTACAAATTGATGGTGTAGTAAGAAATTTAATTGGTGCAAGTCAAAGCTGGATGATAACATTAAAAATAGAAAATACTGGAAAACCTCAGCCAGTCAGATAGCTTTTATGAAGAGAAGAAGATAGGTTAATCTTCCAGCTTGATGACCTCTCTGTTCTGACAAGAGATCACCACACCTCTTGTTTTTGAAAGATACAGCCCACCGTGTTACAGATTCAGTGCAAAGGCAGTATGCACAAGCTATCCTTATTACTGGAGAGATTACCATGTTGCAGCTATCCTTGGGCAGTAATGTAAACTGAAAATAGCAGATTGATTGCCTGTTTTACACCCTGCCCAACTTTGTTTTGCAGTGAATTAAACTGGCCATCAAAGCAGAGAAGAAATGAAGCATCCCTGGAATTTAATTTCATCAAACTTAAGGCTTTTGATTTTAATGGGCAAAAAAATTCAGGCAGATTGTAGAATAGGTGCTGATTTGCATTTGCCTGAACATACTGAACCAATTTCACCCTATCTTCTTTATCGGCTAGTGGCAAACCCACTGGCAAGGCCACTATTGTGGAAAGCTGGTACTGTAGTGGTAATGCTGCTAGACTAGTAATCCAGAGACCTTTGTTAATGTCTTGATAAGCATGGATTCAAATCCCACCATGTAAATTGAAGGAATTTATCTGGAATTTAAATCTAGACTTAGTAATGGTCATTATGACACTTTGATATTTAGAAGGGTCTAGCAATATTATCTGGATTCATGTTGATTTATGGTAGCAACTGTATTGTTGCAAGATTTTTTGTGCATGTAATATTGCTCAAAAGTCACCAACCCAGTTATGATTTTAGCCATTGATGTTTATGTGTCGATGTCTCCAATGCCCATTGCTGGGATCTGGAGTCACATGTAGACCAAATTACACTTCTTAGCTGTATGAGTGGAATGAGAAATCAGCCTGACTAGGGACAAAAAAAATTGTGATGCAGGTAACAAACAATTAGTTTTGCCCTCAAAGGCTGGGGGACAAAATTTCTGCCTGAGCTCATGATCCTGGTTGCCGGAGGCACTTTTTTTTTTGACTACAACATTACTCCCACTATGCCCTTTCATACATGTCAGATGGTGGGAAAACAAAAGGTTGGATTTGGTAGGAGAATGTTAAACATACATACATAAATAAACAAACAAACAAACAAACAAACATCAATGGCTGGGGGAAGAGAAAGGCCAGAGTTGGATAGGGAAAGGTCACTGTTATGGGAGGAGGTGGGATCAAAAGTCAGCAAGACTGATGCGGTGAGTGTTTTGTCAGGGAAGTGTGGAGATAAGAGTTGGATGGTTCTGGAAGTGGAGGAGATTAGAAGCACCAGGGGTGGTGGGGGAGTGGGTGGGTATTGGTGAAAAGTCAATTGTGGGGATGAGGTGGATGAGTCAAGCTGGTGGGCAGGGGGATCATTACTGTGCCCCGAAGTTCATAAGCTATATTGGTTTTTCTGCTTGGATCAGCAATCCTTGCCACTTGCTACTGGGTTGAATTTAAATGGAGGTAAAATCTGAGGCACACAGCCTCATTCAAATATTGGAAAAACTTGGTTATCCACCACCATCCCAATTCCATGTTGACCAAAAGTAAGTGAATTGGAGCTGAGTTGTGTTTGGCTTTGAGATTTTTTTTATATTCTTTCATCCTGTCCTATCAAACACATCTGTGTTTAAGGATTAAAATCCCTTTCCTCTCTTCCTCCCTCAGAATTATCCTTATGGCTCTTTGTATTGCCTTGATGCTGGAATGTGTCTCATGATTCTTAGTTGCAATATGCAATGTGTAATTTAACAGAGCACTATACACTTTGACCACTACCTCTTCTGACTTATACTTTGCTATTTTAACTACGTAGCTTAGCATCCTAATCACATTATCTATTACTGCTCCTCATTGGTTGGGCACATTTAAGGTCAAGCTCCCTGAGACTCTTAGATCACTTTCACTTTTATCCTTACTTATTTTGATTCCATTCATGACATGCTCACACTGCCCTTCTGAAGTGCAGCGCTTTCCCTCCATCTGTGTTAAATTTCGTTGCTGTGTCACAGTTGGAGCCACCTGACATTTACAATTCCGAGGGTGGTTCCCCTGTGCATTGCATCTTTAGAGTATCTCCCTGTCCTCTCGCACAATGGCTTGGAGCTTGAAAGTCATAACCCATGTCTCCTCCTGGTGCCAACTGTAACTGTGCATGCTCCTCTGAGGCTACTTGAATGTTTTACGATGTTAAAGGTGCTGCATAAGTGGAAGTTTTTGTTGTAAATGCAAGGAATTGCTTTGCAATGCCACTTAAACACTCAGGAATCAAAACTGCTGGATAATACCTTCCAAATTTCATTTTTTTAAGTACTTTGTGCTAACAGTGCTTCCCTTAATCTTTTGTTCATCTTTCATGAGCCAGTTCCATCATCAATAATCCTGTTTAATATTTTAGTAGCATGAAAATCTTTTAACATCTCTGTCACTCTGAATGTTGGTGACATTGGTCCTAAGTAATTAGTAGGCCAGTTCTGAAGTGGGTAATAATATCAGCAACGTAACGGTCATAGCCGCTGGGATTCCTCAATTAATGCTTCTACCCTGGTTTCTGCATATCTTCTGCTGAGGTTAAGGTGAACAACTGAGAAAATCCCAGAGAGATTTAATCTTAAACTCAAAGCAATGTGTTAGGACTGTTGGGAATAATTTCAGTTCTTGTGTACTGTACCTCAGATTCTCTTATCAATGTTATCTTAACACTTGCAGTGACCCATTTATATATATATATATATATATAAGAAATTATTGACAGCAATAAAATAATAGACTGTTCAAACTTCATTACTTTCAACTGATAGATGATAGTAACCCTGTTGAAAGATAGTATAAAATAAACAAAAGCATTGGACACAGTATGTCAAATGGTGTTCTTCTGTCCTGGAACCACTGATCCTCTGGATATTAAAATAAATGTGATTCCTTTTTAAGTGACTTTTAAAGAATATAATAATGCTTAACACTTAAAGGATCAGATTAAAGGATTCTTCTGTTCTCTGTTCACAATAACTTGCATTTAAATTCTCTTTGTCCTACCAATCACTGAAAATAATCTGTTACTTCCCAACCCCTCATAATCTCTCTCGGATTGCCTCTTAATTCCCCTCAGTTCTTGTAATTGTTGGAGGCAGAGGAAGGGTGGTACCTGCTTCTCGCCACATTGGATACCCAACATATTCCTTTCAAAAGAAAAAAAATATATCCATGTTCTTTGAAACTGCAAAATAAATCAATTATTAGCTTTACATTCTGAAAATCTGGGCAATAGATTGCTAGATTCACCCAATTAACAGTTTTCATGACAAGAAACTAAATATTAACTCACTAAATATTAGATAGGAAGAATGAGAAAAGGGGTGGCATAGTGGCATGGTGGTTAGTATTGCTACCTTAGGCCTGGGATTCAGGTTCAATTCCGGCCTCGGATGCCTGTGTGGGTTTTCTCCGGGATGCTCCAGTTTCCTGTCACAGTCCAAGTATGTGTGGGTTAGATTGATTGGCCATGATAAATTGCCCCTTAATGTCAGGGGGATTAGAAGCATAAAGGGAAGATTTAGAAGAGATTTGATAGTATTCAGGATCATAGAATCCTTATGGTGCAGCAGGAGGCCATTTGGCCCATCGAGTCTGCACAAACAATCCGAGCCACTCCTATCTTTGTAACCTCACATATTTACCTTGCTAATCCCCCTGACAATAAAGGTCAATTTAACATGGCCAATCAACATAACCCTCACATCTTTGGACTGTGGGAGGGAATCGGAGCACCCAGAGGAAACACACACAAACATGGGGAGAATGTGAAAACTCCACACAAACGATCACCTGAGGTTGGAATTGAACCCAGGTCCCTGGCACTGCGAGGCATGAAAATCATGGGGTGCTGCACAGCATAAACACAGAGAGAAACTGTTCCCAGTGTCAGAAAGATCAGGAACCAGAGGACACTAGTTTAAGATGTCTAAGTTCTGAACACAAGTTTATAGACTGCACTGTTTCCCATTCCTATCTTCTGGGATTTCAGTTTGAGAGTTTAATGTAATAGTCAGTAGCAGTGACACACCCATATTTCATTGTGTGATGCCATGTAGCAGAATATTTATCAGTAAGAGGATGTGAAATAAGATTTAGGTGGGGAGTTAAATCCCCAGAAATTGATGTCTGACTGAGATCCTGACATCCTCCTGCCCTCTGTGGAATTTCTGCAGCATAAGCTTGAAAGTGAGCTCCTTGGATCGGTCAGCTAAATAAGTAAGGTGCTTTTAAAAAAATAATTGTTTTAACCTTCAGTTCTGGATTTACCAGCCAGGTAACCTATTCTCAACCTGTAAGCAACTCACCCAGGTGAATGGACAGTGGAAAGAGCTTCTTAAGTGAAACAGATAAAGACGGGGAAGCTTTAATCAGTGAAAATGAAAAGTACCAGCTATGGCCATCGAAAGACCACTGTTCAAAACACTTCTGTCAGAGAGTGATATTACCACTTGATAGTTGATTGTCTATCTCTTGGATGGCACTTCACCTGACCAGCCTTCACTCATCTTCAGCTGCACTTTCTTGCAGCCGGCATTTAACACAGCATGGATGCAGCTTATACACTTTCATCTCCCATCCCTGCTGAGGGGCAAAAGCAGAAACAACATCAGCTATCTTGTCCAGATTGGATGGATATCAAAAACCAGCTTAAAGTACTCAGTACTAGGTCCTCTTCTATTTGTGGTCTACATAAACGACTTGGAAGTTGGGGTAGGTGGTGAGATCAGCAAATTTGCTGATGACACCAAGATGCTTGGATTGGCGGGTACAGAAGAGCAGTGTCAGGCAATAAAACAGGACATAGACAGGTTGGTAGACTGGGCAGATAGATGGCAAATGGAATTTAATCCGGATAAATGCGAGGTGATGCATTTTGGCCGGAAAAATGTAGAAGAGAGTTATAGGATAAAAGGTAAAACTATACGGAGCAGAGAGACGCAGAGAGACTTGGGGGTGCAGGTTCACAAGTCTCTGAAGGTGTCCTCACAGGTGGAGAAGGTGATAAAGAAGGCGTATAGTATGTTAGCTTTCATAGAAAAGGGTATAGAATACAAGAGTAGGAGTTTGATGGTGCAGTTGTATACAACTTTGGTTAGGCCTCACTTGGAATACTGCGCCCAGTTCTGGTCTCCGTACTATCGGAAGGATGTGGAGTCCTTGGAGAGAGTGCAGAGGAGGTTTACCAGGATGCTGCATGGTATGGAAGGACTGTCCTATGAGGAACGATTAGATAGACTGGGGTTGTTTTCCCTTGAAAGACGTCGGCTTAGAGGGGATCTTATAGAGGTGTATAAGATTATAAGGGGTATAGATAGAGTAAATGGAGGTAAACTTTTTCCGCCTTTAGAAATGGATAGGACGAGGGGTCATGGCCATAGGGTGAGGGGGGCTACGTATAGGACAAATATTAGAGGCAGTTTTTCACACAACGGGTAGTGGGGGTGTGGCACGCTGGGGCTGTTTAAGGGTCTCTTGGACAGCCACATGAGCGATATGCAGATAGAGGGATATAGTAGGACTGTTTAACTACGGCTTTTTCCACAGGTAATTCGGTCCATACTTGACCAACATTGAGAATGCATTCGGCAGGTGGTGCGAGGACAGCTCTTGGATGTTGATTCATGGGTTGCCTGGTACCTCATGTCGTAAATGAGTGCTTTATGTGGACCATCTGAAGGGCACCATGACAGCTCAGAGACTATTGATGTGGCTGTGCAGACACTTGGAATTGGGCCAGTGTCTGCGGGAGTTTGCGTGTTCTCCCCGTGGTTGCGTGGGTTTTCTCTGGGCACTCCGGTTTCCTCCCACAACCCAAAAATTCGCTCTTAGGCTGATTGGGAAACAAATTGTCCCTATAGTGAGAATTTTCCATATTACGAATAATATATATATTATTATATAGGAATAATATAATAGGATAATGGATTTGCTACTATATAGTTATGACGGCGGCGCGGGCTTGTTGGGCCGAAGGGCCTGTTTCCCGTGCTGTGTTGCTCTTAATCTCTCTTAATAAAAAAGTAGGTGAGACCCCTCCCTCAGTACAGAGTCTACAGGCAAAGAGGTTCAGCTCTCTTGACATGTCTGAGCACCACGGCAGATCTCTGCGACATCTACTGCCTTCTAGAACAAGA
This sequence comes from Sphyrna mokarran, assembly GCA_024679065.1. Taxonomy (NCBI): domain Eukaryota; kingdom Metazoa; phylum Chordata; class Chondrichthyes; order Carcharhiniformes; family Carcharhinidae; genus Sphyrna; species Sphyrna mokarran. Next base: position 51,412,783 of record JAGIQG010000005.1, on the reverse strand, counting down.
CCACCTTCCCAGTGGAGCAGTGGGCCGGTGAACAATATAGCGCCTGTCGCTACAGGGTTACCCAGCCATTCCCTCCTTTCCTCACCATCCTCCCACTCTAAGGTCTCTGCCTCTTGCCATATTGTATGATCTTTTCTTCTGCATGGAAAGAAAACAGTGAGCTATGAGTGTTAGAACTTGTTTGCATGTAGAGACAACAAAAACATTTATGGAGAATCACTATGAGGCTTGGATGCATGGGGACAAGAGAGTGAGCGGAGTAGCTATTTGGCTGGGAGATACACAGAGATACGGAGCAAGCCGTGTTGTCCTGTGGAAGGCTGTATAGGAGAATGCTGATTTAATCAGAGAGCGGGATTTACATCAGAAATTGTTATGCCATTCACATGTCCTGCCCTCCTGACCTCCTGTATCCTGACCACAGGATCACACAGTGCAGAAAAGAACTCCAGCCCATCCAGTCTGCACCGACACGTGAAAAGCACCTGATCTCCGACCTAATCCTATTTATCAACACTTGGCCCATATCTTTGAATGTTATGACATGTCGAGTGTTCATCCAGATATTTAAGATGTGAGACAACCTGCTTCCACCATCCTCCCAGGCTACGCAGTCTAGACCATCACCGCTCAGTGTTAAAAAAAATGTTTTTCCACAAATCCCTCCTAAACCTCCTGATCCTCACCTTAAACTTGTGGCCCTGGTGACTGACCCTTCAACTAAAGGGAAGAGCTGCTCCTTATCCACTCTGTCCACGCACCTCATATCACTTCAAACAAGTCTCCTCAGCCTGTTCTGCTCCAATGAGAACAACCCAAATCTATCCAACCCTTCTTCATAACTTAAATGTTCCATCCCAGGCAGTATCCTGGTGAACCTCCATTGCATCCCAGCCAGTGTGATCCATTTTCCTCTAATGTGGTGACCAGAATTGCACACAGTACTCCAACTGTGGCCTCACCAAAGTTCTGTACACCCCAATATGACTTCTCTGCTTTTGTAACTATGCCTTGGTTGATAAAGGCAAGTGTCCCAGATGCCTTTTTCACCAACCTACCCACATGCTTTATTTCTGTATTTCAATTTACTATTCATGTAATATAAAATGTCAGATTTTTTATCATTAAAATGTTGAGGTAGAATGCTAGGGTCCAAAATAGTTTGGTTTTCAGGGGTCCAAAGAGGCCTGCATGTAGGCTTGGGAGGAGAGCCAGTTTTTGGAGAGACAGGTTTCCTGGAGCTCAGGAAAACCAGCAGCTAAAGGGAGCTGAAAAGGATTGGCACCAGCAGCTAAATGGCTTTGCAGCATTATTTCTGAGTTGGAAGGCAAAGGTCACATTCTCTGCCTCCTCAAACAAACCTGCCTCCCACCCGATGATCAACTTTCCTCATTGCAGTGATCCTGTCTCTCTCACCATTTTCACAATCCCTCCTGATCTTCCTTTCATGATTTCTCCTTCCCTTTCCAATCTTCTAGTTACAATATCATCCCCACTGACCATCTATCCATGATCTGCTCTCCAATGCCAATCTTCTGTCCTTGATCTCTCCAGCCCTGTTTTCTCAGCTTCCTGGATGTGGCTTCCAGAACAAATATTCCCACCTGCCTGGCTCTTGGCCTGACTGGCTGTCAGCCAGAATACAGAGAGAGAAAGATTAAATGAGTTCTCCTCATTAAGTTTGGGATGATCTTTGGTTTATCCCTATCCCCCATAAATTTAAGTGCCTATGTAATTCAATGTAGTACTATTGGGAGTGGATGCCTGACCATGGGAAAAGTCCCTGTTGTCCTTTGAATAACACCATAAAATCTTTTGTATACATTTGAATAGGGAGATTAGTTAGATATCTAAACTGAAAGAAAGAGAATAAACTGTTTCTAGCTTCTATTGTGCAAAATGTTTTACATGTGGCGGTAAATCTGACAATGTTAGTGGTACACATTATTACAAGCAAATACTGAAGAACTCTTCAGCAAACATAACCTTACAATTTCTCTCTTTGCTCTTTAGCTTTGACTATGTTGAAGGTAAATTGCATTTAGCTGAGATGTGCGGGTTAGGTGCATTGTCAATGCTACATTTTCCCTCAGTGTACCCAAACAGGTGCCGGAGTGTGGTGACCAGGGAATTTTCACAGCAACTTCATTGCAGTGTTAATGTATGTCTATCTGTGACAGTAAAAAATAAATTTAACTTTGAAAACCAAAATGCAGCTCATGTACACCCAAGGAATTCATCTTCCACAACATAGTGCAATTAGATTAAAGCGATCCTGAATTCCTCCAGTCGGGTTACCACCTCTTCTCCAATACAGATAGAAACAGGTCTTATTAACTTCACAAATGACATTGTGTCGGATAAAGATATCTCCATCCTTCCTGACTCTCTTGCAACCTTTGGCAACATTGACCACACCATCCTCTTCAGTGGTTGGATTTTTTAAAATAGTCATTTGTGGACATTATTGGCTGGCCAGTACTCACTGCCCATCCCTATTTGTCCTTGTTCAGAGGGCAATTGAAAGTCAACCATATTGCTATGGCTCTGGAGTCAGATGTAGGCTAAACCAGGTAAGGATGGCAGATTTCCTTCCCTAAAGGACATCAGTGAACCAGATGGATTTTTCTGACAATTGACAATGGTTTCATGGTCATCAGTAAATTCTTAATTTTAGATTTTTTTTATTGAATTCAAATTTTACCATCTCTCATGGCGAGATTCAAACCCAGATCCCCAGAATATTGGCTGAGACTAATGAGTAGAGTAATAGTCTATCATAATACCATTAGGCCATTGCCTCCCCCATAGGACTGCTCTTACCCTGCTTCCATTCTTTTCTATCCAATCATAGTCGGAGAATCACTTGCAATGACTTCTCTTCCTGCTCCTGCACTGTTCCTACCTTGGCTCTTCCTATATCTCATCCTCATGCTGGCCCTCAATGACATCATCCAGAAGTACAGGGTTAATTCTAACATGTACAATAACAACATCCAGCTCTAGTTCACAAGCTAAACTCTTGCACTGACTTCTCTTGACTGCTCCACTGTTCTGAAATGATCGGACTGCTAATCTTATATCCAGTACTGGATGAAAAGAAATTTTCTCCAAAAAAATATTGGGAAGATTGAAACCATTCTTTATAGTCTCTGTTCTCTAGCTACTGACTCCATTCCTCTTTCTGGCAATAATCTATGATTAAACCAGTCTATTTGTAATCTAGGTGTCACATTTGACTCTGAAATCCGCTTCTAACCATGCCATCACTAAAATTGCCTCAGAATGGCCAACCTCACCCCCTGACCATCGAGCTTAATGGTTGCTGAAATCCTCATTCATGCATTCATTATAAATAGAGAGGCTTACAACATGGAAACAGGCCCTTTGGCCCAAATTGTCCATGCCGTCCTTTTTTTTGAACCCCTAAGCTAGTCCCAAATGCCGACATTTGGCCCATATCTCTCGATGCCCATCTTACTCATTTAACTTCATTAGCTCTAGACTGAATTATTCCAGTGCATCCTTGACTGATCTCCCACACTTTACCACCTGCAAACTTGAGTCATTCAAATCACTGCTGCTGGTGTCCTAACTTGCAGCAAGTCCCATTTTGCCCTCATCCTCTGCTCACTAACTACACTGGTTCCCAGTCAACTTGTTAATTTTAAAATTCTCATCCTGGTTTTTGAATCTCTCCTGCCTTGCCCCTCCATGTCTCTGTAATCTCCTCTTGCTCCACAACCTTCTGGGATGCCTACTTTCCTCTAATTCTGGCATCTTGTTCACCCCAAATTTAATAACTCCACTATTGGTGGCCATGCCTTCAGTTGCCTATTCCCCATGCTCTGGAACATGCTTTCTGCATCTCCCCACCCATTTTTCCTCCTTTAAGGCAGTCCTAAAGTTATGCTTTAGGAGCTTATGAGGAAAGATCGAATAGACTGGGTCTGTACTCATTGGAGTTTAGAAGGCTGAGTGGGGGATCTTATATAGACTTCAAGATAATGAAGGGGCTAGATAGGGTAGAGGTAGAGAGATTCTTGCCGCTTACAAAGGATAGCAGAACTAGAGGGCACAGCCTCAAAATAAGTGGGGGGGGGGGGGCAGTTTAGATCAGAGTTGAGGAGGAACTTCTTCATTCAACGGGTGTGAATCTCTAGAATTCTCTGCCCATTGAAGTAGTGGAGGCTACCTCACTGAATATATTTAAATCACAGGTAGATAGGTTTCTGATAGGCAAGGGAATTAAGGGTTATAGGGAGAAAGCAGGAGACTGGAACTGATCCACTTCAGATCAGTCACGATCTTATTGAATGGCAGGGCAGGCTCAAAAGGCTAGATGGCCTAGTCCTGCTCCTATTTCTTATGTTCTTATGTAAAGCTATGTCTTTCAGTCATCTGACTTAATGTGTCTGTATGTGGCACAGTATCGCACTTTGCATTGCATTGCTTCTGTGAAGCACTTTGGGATATTTTATTATGTTAAAGAATCTTTATAAATGAGTTATTGTTGTTTTTGAAATTCATCTTGCTCTCCATCTCCTTTATCATCCAAGAAGCTCTGGATTTGTTTGTATTACTTTTCCTCCTCCTGGGAATACACTATACCTAAACTAACTCCTCTTTCAAAGCAGACCATCGTTTTATTGCAGTTTTAGCCTGGCAACCTTCGATTCCAATTTGCCTGAACCAGAAGAAATGAAAATAAGAAGGAAAGAAACAACGCTTCTCTGTCAGGTGGTCATGAAGAGATCATCTCTCCTCACCACACTACTATCCCCTCCTGGCACAGACGCCCACATGCGCACGGATGTGTGAGCGTGCACTTCAGTCTCATACCTTATGACATAGCACCTTTAACATTTCTGATCTATGTAATAAGCAGGCTTCTGCAGGTCATACATATAGTGAGATTATACACAGATATCTTGCAAAATTAAACTACAATTAGGGTGACACGGTGGCACAGTGGTTAACACTGATGACTCACAGTGTCAAGGTCCCAGGGTCAATTTCAGTCTTGGATGACTGTCTCTGTGGAGTTTGCACACATGTCTATGAGGTTTTCCTCCAGATGGCCTAGTTTCCTCCCACATGTACAGATTGCCTTTATTAAATTGTTCCTCAGGGCCCGTTTTGCCATTACATTGCACCCGTTTCTGGGTGTGAAAACTTGATAAAGTTGGGCATGAAGTAAGTAGTGGAATTTGCACCTGCCTTTGCACTGGTTCTCCCTTCATCAAGGCCTCAAAATGCCCGTGATCGGCACCATATTTGAAACAGGTGCAATGGCCAAATGGCCATTTAAATACACTTGCATGCATTTAAATTGATTTAATGGGCTGCACGCCCAACTCTATGGCACTTCTCCTGGTGTTCACCCATCCAGAATAGGCACAGAACAGACATGCTCCATCTAAATCCGATTCACATGCTCCAGTGAGAGTTAGTGGGGAGGTAAGTGCTGAGCGTGAGATGGCTCTCTGCTTGAGATTGGTGTGTTGAGGAGTGGGGGGTGACCCTGACACTCTGCTTGAGATCAGTGGTGGGAATGGGAGTGTCCGCTGCCACTCTGTGATCAGTGTGGGGAAAAGGCGGTCCGTTGCCACTCTGCCTCAGATTGGAGGGAAGGAAAGGGGATACTGCTGTCACTTTGACTAAACCAGGAGGGGCGATGAAGGGTCCACTGCCACTCTGCCTGACATCAGTGGGGGGAAAGTGGGAAGGGGCCCACAACTGGCCTGGGTGACAGGGGGTTGAGAAGAGAAGGGGGTCAGTAATGTTAGGGGTGGCGGGGCATTGTCTGTGGGGGCCAGGGGAGGTATTGTTTGGCCAGGAAGGGATGTGGCAGGGGAGAAGCATTCTGTCTTTTTTTCTGTGCACGTGTAGTTGGAGATGTCAATCGGAGTTGCAGGATTTTGGGTGCATTAAGCCCTATCTGTAGGCGTGTGCAGCATGATTCGAACTGGCTGATATTTTAGCAAAGTGTGTATGGGGGATGCCTCAGAACGGGTCTAACAGCTGAGTCTGAAACATTCTCAGTTTCAATTCTGCACAGCATTTTGAATCAAAATGGTGTCTCAAGATGTGTAGATTAAGAGGATTATGGGATAAATATGTGGAGCTATGGAGATAGGGCCTGGATGGGTTGTTCTGTTGAAGAGTCAGTGCAGACTCCTGCACTGTACGGGGTTCTATAATTCTTTGATTAGCAACTGGTTCAAAGTATATGCTGCAAAGAAGCTGTGTAACTTGCTGTTTTAAAATAAAGGACAGTATTAATAATAGAGCCAAGATTTGTGATGAACTAAGGGGGTTCCAAACCACTAAGTGATAGGCCTACTTTCAAAGGAGGTGAATGAATAGCAGGAGTTCAGATGATTAAAAGGTGTTTTACATGGAATGACACTCTTGTTACCTTGGCAGATTCTAGAGATTTGTTTAATTTGATTTGAAGCTGCTATTTCTCCTGGAGAGGTGACCTGCTCCTGACTTGTGTTCCCTGCAGAGTCTCTCTCATTATGTAGCTATAAATTCTCAATCTTCTCCCTTTTGTCTTTTCTTCCCCTTAAGGCACTGACTCATTCCGGGGTACAATAATGGCAGGACCTCATCCAGGTATCTGCTTTTAGTGTGAGCCTAGACAGTGGATGTCAGGAATGTATTTGATCAGTGAAGGTGTCAGTGACTGGCACACTCCTGTCCTTATGTTAACTTATGCTGGGAAATGCAAATGTATCAGGTAGAGGAGAGGCTGAATCCTTACTAACTTTTAACAGCTGAGGAGCGAATTGTCACCCACCAGCTACCTCAGTGCTACAACAAAGATCAACTAACTTTCAACACACACCAGAAATAATGACCCTGAGAACATGATGCATATTGTTCAGTATCTAACAGGTAGCAGCATATTTACCTTCCCTTTTCTCAGCCGTTGGGGATCACTATTTAGCCTGATTACAGCTTGCAAAATCTTTATGACATGAGAAGCAATTTATTTTTTTGGTTTTGTTTCTACCCATTTAGGTGTGGATCCCACTAATTGTGATCTGAAGACAAACATTGTAAGTTTTATTTTAAACTTCATAACCTCATCTCTCTGACGGTTTCGCACAATTAAACTGTGAAGCCATAAAAGTATGCCAAGTATGTTATGGTACACTTTGAAAGTGTTACAGTGATTAATCACTGAGAAAGTGCCATCAGATGGAATTCAATGCCCTCCCTGTGATATGTTTGGTGACACTTAATCAGGCAGGAGGGTAGCAGGTGGAGATCCTGCTGCCTTCCCACCACTGTTCCAATTAAGTCCATGACAGGAAGACCTGTGGATGGCCTTCCTGCCCCGCCACCGGTTAAGACCCTTTAAGAATAAAAGGGGCTGTCAATCAAAGTTATTTGGCTATGGCAGGTTTGAAATGAGCTATCAAGTCTTCAGGCCCACAGAAGAAGAGTGAGACCTGCAAAGATCATTTTTGTTTCTGGGGATAAACTTCTTCAGATTCTCCAGATGAATCCTGAGGGTGCCCTTGTCATAAAAAAAACCTTTGTTTTTGTTGGCCTCAGTGCAAGAAAATCCTTCAGCCTGGCCAGTCTTGCATCCAAATAAATAAGGCAGAATTGGCTCACCCTGTAGATGTCCCTATTTTTCAACAGTATAACATTGCACACACTTCTCTGCAAAGATCTTCATGCTCTTCTCTATACCACCCAATTCTTCTATAATTGCTTTCTTCTAGCCACTGACGGTATTGCCCAATATACCTATCAGGGAGAGGAGTCATGCCATGTGAAAAACTGAAAAGTGAATCATGCCTGGGTTGTTTGTGGCCTTCTGAGAGTGGACGGAGGAAGGCGGGTCGAGAATGGTATTGCTCCTTCATTCAATCCCACTCAATACCTGATTGACAAAACGTATCTCAGCAAGGGGAATCTACTCAGAGTCACCCCTTGGTCCCTTTCTTCTTCTTCTGCTATGGACTCAACCTGCAACCCCTTCCTGTTAGCACTCACCTGTGCCTAGGTCCATTGTTGATTCTATGCCTTGGGTTGGTATAGTACTGGTAGCAGCCACCACTTCCCAAATGGCTCTGTTGAGCAGTGAAGAAGTGCCAGCCTCTGATTTGCCAACAGTTCTCTGGGCCAGTGAGACTTCCACCCAAAGATTCTTGATTCCAGGGATTGGCATTTAATTAAGTGGGCCACCCCAAGAAGCAACAATATCAGCTCTTCATTCGGTGGGCAGGACCACTGCCATCTCTATTAAATACTGCCAATCACGTCTGTGCTGCCTTAAAAACAGCTGAGAAGGAGGATCTTATCATCCCAAATGTTTGGATAATGTGCCTTATGTAACTTAATAGGTGGAGGTATGTGGAGACAGCAAGGAACTGGTATCAGGCTGGCACCATTGGGATGTGGAGTATCTAAGTAGTTGGCATGAGCGTTGATGCTCAGGATGCTGATGGTTGAGTAATGGGGCTGAGATGTACTGAACAGCATGACAGGCAGCGGTTGTGCTAGACATGAGATATCATGTGAATGTGCATTCATTGATCTTGACCACCAGTGCTGGCATCTTATGTTGCCAGATTCTTGGGACTGGATGTCAAGAATTGGCCTTACAGGCCACCTACTCTCAATCCCTTCTTGGGATTGGACTCTGTGGAATCATGACCACCAAGACCTCCAGTGACTCTGGAATCCTATTTCTGTCCTGGTTTTCCATTTTCATTATATAGAATTGCTGCAGTAGCAACCAGTAGCAGTTCCCTGTAATTCCATTCAGCTTCTTTTAAAAGAAGGCTGGTTGCACCATGTGCAGAGTGCAAAAAAAGCAAGGGGTGTCGTTTGGCTTCCTGCTGAATGCAGAGGTAATGAGTAATATGGAAGGTGCTTGCCCTATGCTGCAACTGGAGAAATGAGATGGCAGCGTCAGATTTGAATACTTGGCATTTAAAGTTCAAACTGGCCATAATTGGACTATTACAGAATCCTGTCTCACACCCTACATCACCTGCCAAATTCCATTATTGCATTAGCCTTGGATTAGCTTCAAGCAATGTCTCTTTAAAATCCTTTGTTAATTTATACAGAAAGATTCTTAACAAAAGGAAAGGGTCTGGGTGGGATTGTATTAAGTATAGACTCGACGGGCTGAATGGCCTCTGTTCTGTAGGGATTCTGTGATTCTATGAAAACGGAAAATGCTAGATAAACCCAGCCGGACTGGCAGCACCTGTGGTCAATGAAACAGAGTTAATGTTTTGAGTCCAGACTTTCTTTCTTCCCTGATGTTGCCAGACTTCTGAGAGTATCTAGCATATTTTCTTTTTATTTCAGATTCCCATCAACCATAGTATTTTACCTTTATTGTAGTCTCAGTGTATTTTGTATTCTCAGACTGACACTCAATACTGAAAACACATTTTGGAAATCCACTCCTTTCTTTAAAAATTCTTATCTTCACATGTCTGTCAGTTGATGTTGTAAAGTATTGTAAAATACGTTTATCGATAATGACAATGTATAGACTAATTCAAAGACCAAATTAAAACAATCAAGAATAAACAAGTACACAATATTGCAATTGTTATTGATAAAATGGCTTCCTACACATTTAAAAAGAAATCTTCAAGCATTCCAATTTTTTGCTTGCTGTAAAAATGGTTTTTGTTCTGCTTAGGATGGATTGTGTGGAAAATAAAGAACATGCACAATACAATAAGGACGAGCACAAAATAAATCAAAAGTGGGCAAAGTGCAGCACTGAATGAAAATGACAGCAGAATACAAAAAGGAAAAAACAGCAGTGACACTTGCAGCATAAGGGAGAGAGATTGATGAGAATTCTTCCACTGTGATCAATTAGTTAGATTGTTATCATTGAGACTTCAGTGCAAGATAGCTTGTTAACTTGCAAAGCAGCTGGTCACCAGGGTAGTATGATTTCAAGAAGCCACTCAGCTCCTCTTCCGGGGTTTATTGATACCAGTCAGCTATGGCAGATTGTTGTGGCTGTGCCTTGTCTCTCTAGCACAGCCCCCGGTAAAGCCCTTGATTGGCAGTTCTCTCTGCTCCTAGAAGTAACATCTGCTATGCCCAGTGGAGTGGGTAGGATAATATTTTCCCGTACATCCAAGTACATTTTCATTAATATTTGCTTATTTATTTTTCTTACGTGATTATTTGCAACCTTTTGTCATATTTGCCTTTAAAACAACATAATATTCATATCCTTTTAAATACAATTGTGCAAAAATGTCAAGGAATACAGTAAAGATTTGGGAATGTGTGTGGATACACATATTTATTTGAAAGGAATTACAAGAAGAAATCAATGACTGTATCTAAAACTTGTGATTATGGATGGAGTAGATGGTGTACTCCCTGCACATTCCATTGTCACTCATGGGATTAAGAATGTTGTCTCACTTTTAATTTCTGCTGTAAATTGATTTTCAGTTTGTAAACTGAACCACAGTGTGACCACTCATGATTTTGTGAATGATTTATTGACTTTTGGCCATTTAACTTATCGCAAATTCGTGGGAACGGGAGAGACAAAAACTCTCTCCCTTCGATCACAATGAATGGGGCATATTGAAACAATAGTGCAAAGTCAATGAATCATTAATGTAATTGCTGACATTGGCAAAGCTGCAGAACTCAATGCGGGTTGGAGCTTCTGTGCTGAGTATCCAAACAGCATCACTGTTCTACTTTAGTGTTTCCATTTGTTGTTAAACTAATTGAGCTATTAAAATATATCAGCATTTTCAAACAATGAGCCAAGAAGATGCGACTGGCACAATGGTGCCAAGACTGCTCACATATTTTTGTGCCCAGTATAGTCACATATTGAGGGCTTGTCATATCGCAAGTTAAGATAGTATTTTTTTACATTGATACTCACGCCAAAAAAAGCTGAGTGCGCGTAGTGGGTGAATCCATCCTCTTTGCAATGAATGCCCTGAACTGTTCTTAGTGGGAAAATAGAATAAGGTCTGTTACTGCCATGCCAAGGGTTGCTATCAGTAGTATGCATTGGCCATAAATAACAGTTTTTAAAAATGTCACTGGCACTGTGATTTAGCACTTGCTTTTCGCTCACTGCTTGACTTTCTAGACTTCTGCTTGTGGCAACCCCAACACTTGGAAAAGTGTAAAGGCTTCGTTGGCGCAGAGCCTTTATATTAGAATTTATTCATATTGAAAGTTAATATCAGAGACATCACTTTTACTTTGTCATTTTCCCAGAAAGTGTAGCAGTCTGGCTGTGATTTTGCAAATTCATTGCAGCCTGATAAAGCAGCATATCCTACAAGAGTAAGCTGCATTCTTATCTGAATGCTTCAAAGCCATGCATATCAAAAATGATAGATTAACAGGCAGTTCCAAGGCTAAAATGCAGTCCAGAGGGTCAATTGATTTCATAAGTCAAGTGAATGAAATTTGAGTGGCTTCACGAAACCCCAATCATGCATCTGCCCCAGTTAAGGAGTTGGACCATCCTATATGGCCATTCTTAGCATGGCTGTAATGCTGAGTCTTCCTGGAAGATTGTAATTAATTACATGGCAAATATTTCATATTATAGATCACAAAAATGAATCTAAATTTTTATCAATGGTTACAGGTGGCATGAGTATAGCAACAAGGCAACAACAGCTTGCATTTAGAAATAGAAATAGAAACCCTGCAGTACAGAAAGAGGCCATTCGGCACATCAAGTCTGCACCAACCACAATCCCACCCAGGCTCTACTCCCATATCCCTTCATATATACTCACTTATCCTCTAAACTATGCATCTCTTGACACTGAGGGCAATTTTAGCATGGCAAGTCAACCTAATTTGCATATTTTTGGACTGTGGGAGGAAACCAGAGCATCTGGAGGAAACCCATGCTGACATGAGGAGAATGTGCAAACTCCAGACAGACAGTGACTCAAGCTGGGAATTGAACCCACGTCCCTGGAGTTGTCAAGCAGCAGTGGTAACCACTGTGTTACCGTGCCACCCATATTTATATAGCGTGTTTACCAGTGTAAAATGTGGAAACCTGTGACCAGATGCACAGCAGGTACAGCTGTACAACATCAGGGTTAGAAGTTTAGTTGCAGCTATTGCCTTTTTCTACTACTTTTGGTAAACATGGGAATTGAAGAAGAATGCCTGTTTCTAGTAGAAAGTTCAGAAAAACTGAAGGAGCTGGACAAAGTGGGACAAACTGCCCTCTTCCTATTTTGTGGCTAAGGAATGAGTTCGATTAAAATGTGGAATAAAGGGCAGCTCACTGTGTAATAAAAGAAAGTTGAGAGCAGATGACCTAACAACAGCACTGTATGGTTAATTTGAATATATTTTGATGACGTCAATGGGACATTGCAAATTAATTTTTCATACTAATTAGAATGGAGACCAAGGGGTTTAGCTGATGAGTAGGAATTTCAGGACTTCTAACCTCAGAAAACATTTTGTCTTGTGACAGCTAATCTTGGAGGGTGGTTTTCTGTGTGTGGAGGTGAGGGGTGGGGAGATTGGATCACTGGAAAGAACAGCATCAAGATAACTAAAGTACAGATATGATAAAGAAGCTGTATTACATTTGGAAGAGCTGCAAAATAATTGCTGGAAGATTTCTTTCATATTTGGGAAAAATCTTCAATATCTTAGCTGTATTGTCACTGTAGGAGTATTATGAAGAAGCTGTATTACATTTGGAAGGGCTGCAAAATAATTGCTGGAAGATTTCTTTCATATTTGGGAAAAATCTTCAATATCTTAGCTGTATTGTCACTGGAGGAGTATTATTTTTTATATAGCTTTCATTAATGCTTCTTTGTACTGAACAATAGAAAGTGTACTTAGCAATTTGACAACAATCACCCATCCAGATTGTCCTCATTTGCAAATGTGTGTCTCATCACTGTAAACTGAAAGGAATTGCTAATATCTACGCTAACAACCTATTTAAGATAATCAGTTGAGTTTGTAAAATGGCTCATTTAAGTTTCCTAAATGCAACATCAATTCACAGAAAACAGTGAAGGATGTTGACGGTTGAAACTAGAGGTGAGATTTTCCGGTCCTGCCATCAGTAAGCATAAATGCAGGTGGGATGGAAAAATTTGATGAGCTGTCAAAAAACAATTGTGGTACAGTGGGTTATTGTCACTGCCTCTCAGCCAGAAGCTCAGGTTCAAGTCCTGTTTCAGGGCTTGATGGCTAAGGGAGATTCATTCATAATGTCATCAAACAGGTTGATTATCAACATGACATGAGGAGAATGTGCAAACTCCAGACAGACAGTGATTCAAGCTGGGAATTGAACCCACGTCCCTGGAGTTGTCAAGCAGCAGTGGTAACCACTGTGTTACCGTGCCACCCATATTTATATAGTGTGTTTACCAGTGTAAAATGTGGAGACCTGTGACCAGATGCACAGCAGGTACAGCAGTACAACATCAGGGTTAGAAGTTTAGTTGCAGCTATTGCCTTTTTCTACTACTTTTGGTAAACATGGAAATTGAAGAAGAATGCCTGTTTCTAGTAGAAAGTTCAGAAAAACTGAAGGAAAACTGCCAATATGGCAGTTGAGTAAAAATGAGACAGTCTGCTGGTCAGTCATGCAAATGTGGAGTGGTGCCCTTCAAGCTGTGGCCTTTGACAGGCTTTCCCGGAAAAATCAACTTTGAAATCAGACGAATGAGTTTTGTGTGTCTAATGCTTGTCAGTAGACATGAGAAGCTTCAAACAGATTGTGGAAGTTTCATTAAGGAACTGTGATAAATGTAGTTGAAAGGTAACAACATGTCTCAGAACCTTAGAGAAGAAAGTTGGAGATAGGGAGGGGGAGCTTATGTGAATGGAGGTGTGGAGATGGGGCTTCTTTGAGAACGATTTGATGAAGGTGATTTTGAAAGTTAGGGTGGCTGTAACCATGAAGCTGGAACTATTAACCATGTCAACTCGAATGAGTGTGAGGGAGTTAGGAAGTCACCAATTTACTGGCACTGGGGTTGAGAGAACAGGAACATGTTTTTTTTCTGGAGAGCAGATAGAACCCAATCGAGCTTGATGTGGTCCAGGCACATCTGATGACAAATGACTGGACCTGTATTCACCTGTTACACTAGTGCAATAATAATATTCAAAAACTGCAGAAATGCAAAGTGTGGCTCCTTTAGATTGCGTATAAAAGTGAGAAGTTCTAGGGTGTGAAATTCTGATATGAAAGTTTGAGAGCTAAAAAGCCAATGTTGTAGATTGCTTCCACAGCAGGCTTTCTTTCTGGGAGTTAATGAAGGCACAAATTTTACTCGCCTCCTTCAGCTACACAATACATCTTTTCTCCTACTGGAGTTTGAAGTATACCTTCAATAAAATTCTGTTGAGGTATGGATTGCAGTCTGTGATCCAGATACCTCTCTGTGCTCAGAAGTTAGTTTTCTGAAGCCCCCCCACCTCCCCATAGCATGTCTCACCTCATCCTCAGCTTCATGTTTTTTTTTGTCATCCTGCAATCAGCATGAAATAGAGACTGGCAAGTATTTTGTTTATTTTGGAAGTTAGTCAATTATTTATCCAATATGCAATGCATTCTGCAGGGTTCATTGTTTTTGCTACATAAAATTGCCTGGGGCTGTTTATATCACAGTATACAAGATTTGGTTTTGATCATTTTTGAAAATTTTAACAAATTAACCAATTGACACTTTCCCAATAAGGCCATTCTTCCTGCCAGCACGTACGTTGACTGTCCTCGCCGCCCCGAACACACATATATACACAAACACCATAAGAATTTCACAAGGAAGAAAAATCCTTTAATTCCAGAGAGACCCTGGTCATATAAACGTTTCATGCCTTCTCCAGTTAGTTGCTTTTAATCTCATTGATTTTATTTGAAGGACAAGGTGCTGAGTTACACCTTTAACTTCTGGAAGTCTAAGGTCAAGGCACAGTATCCCAAGAGGTATAGATGCAGGTGGACTCCTACTGAAGGCAATTAATGACTACAAGTGAAATATGCTGCTGTCAGTTTGGGTTTAATCCCTGTATACATGGACCTGCAACAGCAAAGCTGAAATCTATTTGACATGCAGTTCCAGCTCTGAAGCTATGCTAATGAAAATGCTTATGGTAATATGTGATGTTATCTGCCTCTTCAAAGGCTTAGGTTGAGACTATATTGTGAGAGGAAGTAAAAGAGAGCTCCGAGTATTGTTACAGGTTGTACCATATCTCACCAAGGTTTATTCAATATAATGATACCGTGTTCTCCAAAATACATAGGGGCTGAATTTACATGGCTCTTATAGCAGACTTCTGCCATTTGTCCAGTAAGGGTTTGAAGGAATAGCTTGAAAATAGGCCAGAGGGTGGATATACCAGATTTCTACGTAATCTCTGATTTCCGGTTTAATATTGTATGGGACGCAGCATCCATCCACTGCTTACAAGACAACTGATATGAAAGTGCTGAGGCCAGATAGAACATAGAACATAGAACATAGAACATTACAGCACAGAACAGGCCCTTCGGCCTTCGATGTTGCGCCGACCAATATAAAAAGCAATGCCCCTCCAAAATAAACCATTCCCTTCTCTTCCATATACTTATCAACTAACCTCTTAAACGCCACCAAACTTTGCGCATCTACAACCGCTGCAGGCAGGGCATTCCACTCCTGAACCACCCTTTGGGTAAAGAACCTGCCTCTGATATCCGTCCTATAACTATCACCCCTTAATTTAAAGCTGAGTCCCCTCGTGCTAGCTTTCTCCATCCTAGGAAAAAGGCTATCACTGTCCACCCTATCTGAACCTCTAATCATCTTATATGTTTTGATAAGGTCCCCTCTTAGCCGCCTCCTTTCTAACGAAAAAACCTCAAATCCCTCAGCCTCTCTTCATAAGACCTGCCCTCCATACCAGGCAACATCCTGGTAAACCTCCTCTGTACCCTCTCCAATGCCTCCACATCTTTCTTATAACGTGGGAACCAGAACTGCACACAATACTCCAAGTGCGGCCGCACTAGAGTTTTGTACAGTTGCAACATGACGTTGCGGCTCCGGAATTCAATCCCCCTACCAATAAAGCTAAGACTCCATATGCCTTCTTAACAACCTTATCGACTTGACTGCCCACTTTCAGGGATCTATGCACATACACACCAAGATCCCTCTGTTCATCAAGACTACTAAGAATCCTACCATTAGCCCTATACTCTACACATTTATTACTCCTGCCATAGTGCATTACCTCACACTTTTCCACATTAAACTCCATTTGCCATCTCTTGGCCCAGCTCTGCAACTTGTCCAAGTCTCTCTGCAAACTAGAACATCCCTCTTCACTATCTACCACTCCACCGACTTTAGTGTCATCTGCAAATTTACTAATCCCTCCTTCAATACCCTCATCCAGATCATTTATAAAAATTACAAACAGCAGGGGCCCCAAAACAGACCCCTGAGGTACACCACTTGTAACCGAACTCCACGATGAATATCTCCCATCACCACCACCCTCTGTCTTCTATCTGCTAGCCAATTCCTAATCCAATTAGCTAAATCACCCTCTATCCCATACATCTGCATTTTCTGCAGAAGTCTTCCATGGGCCACCTTATCAAACGCCTTAATAAAGTCCATATATACCACATCAACCGCCTTACCCCCATCCACCTCTTTTGTCACTTTTTCAAAAAACTCAATGAGGTTAGTAAGGCACGACCTACCCTTCACAAAACCATGCTGACTATCCCCAATCAATTCATTTCTCTCAAAATAACTATAAATCCTATCCCTAATAATTCTCTCCAATACTTTGCCCACAACAGAAGTAAGACTCACTGGCCTATAATTCCCTGGAAGGTCTCTCTTCCCCTTCTTGAACAATGGGACCACATTCGCTATCCTCCAGTCCTCCAGAACCACACCCATAACCAACGACGACCTGAAGATTAGAGCCAGGGGCTCTGCAATCGCCTCTCTTGCCTCCCAGAGAATCCTAGGGTAAATCCCGTCCGGCCCAGGGGACTTATCCAACTTCAAACCCTCGAGAATATCTAGCCCATCCTCCCTATCTACTTCGATACCTTCCAGTTTGCTACCCTGTACCTCAGTGTTCTCCATAACTACATTTAAATCACCCTGCGTGAATACCGAAGAGAAATATTTATTCAGTACCTCTCCAATCTCTTCAGGCTCCACGCACAACTTCCCACTGCTGTCTATGACTGGCCCTAATCTTGTCCTAACCAATCTTCTATTTTTAACATACCTAAAGAAAGCTTTAGGATTCTCCTTAATCCTATCAGCCAAAGTCTTCTCGTGTCCCCTCTTAGCTCTCCTCAATTCACTCTTTAGCTCCCTCCTGGCTAATCTATAGCTATTCATTGCACTAACTGAGCCTTCAAGCCTCATCCTGACATAAGCCTCCTTTTTCCTTTTAACCAGCAAATCAACTTTTTTCGTACACCAAGGTCCTCTTACTCGACCATTTCCTCCTTGCCTGACAGGGACATACTTATCAAGGACCCGCAGCAGCTGCTCCTTGAATAAGCTCCACATTCCAGATGTTCCCAGTCCCTGTAGCTTCCTAGTCCAATCTATGCACCCTAATTCTCTCCTGATGGCCTCATAATTACCCTTCCCCCATCTATAACTACTGCCCCCAGCTTCATGCCTATCCCTATCCATCACTAAGGTGAACGTAACCGAATTGTGGTCACTATCACCAAAATGTGCACTAACTTCCAAGCCTAACACCTGGTCTGGCTCATTGCCCAGCACCAAATCCAATGTAGCCTCACCTCTAGTTGGCCTATCTACATACTGAGTCAAAAAACCTTCCTGCACACTTTGTACAAAAACTGACCCCTCTAACGAGCTAGAGCTAAAGCTATTCCAATCAATATTAGTAAAGTTAAAGATTTTAGTAAAGATGTTTTCTTGAGAGATACTGGCCCTCAGAAGAACACAATTGAGGGAGAATAGGGTAAGGGAAGGCATCTAGGTTAGGGAAATGACAAGTATCTCCAAAAAAAATGGTTATTAAAAATAAATTATACTGACACCTTTGGTAAGGCAGAAGAAATAATGCAGAAAAGAGAGAGAAAAGAGGTTCAAGTGACCTCCTTCTCAACTAGGAGTTGACAATCAGTTGTCAATGTTTCTGGCAATATAGGGCAGCTAAACTTTAAGATGCACTCTAGTGATACTCTACAACTCCATATAAATGAGGTACAAACATACCCACCAGAGTCAGTGAAGAGGGTATAATGCCAAAAAAGCATCCTGATTATCAGTCCCATGGTAGGTAAACAAAAAAGGTAAGAGACATTTGTAAACAACACCCACCTCACTACATGTGAAACGGATTAGAAAAGTATTAGGTTGTTTTGCATACCTTATTTTATACGGCTTGTTGAGGTAATTTGTGATAACATGGAAATCAGGGAAATTCAGTAAATTGAAATGTGTTCTACTGGTTATATGTTTTTATAAACAATTTAAAATGTAACAGCTATGACAGTTTGACTAGGTTAATGGGTTAATACTTTTGATATGTTGATGAGCCTAGCAGCACTACAAACAGATGTTTACCTAAGGCAGGGTAGCAACAATGGGGAACAGAACATCAGGGGTTTGGGTAAAGTGCCTGACCAGACGTTCAAAGGAAGATGTGAGCTTTGTTTGATCATTCAAAAAGATGGATTTATGAAGTAAGTTTGAGTTCTGAAGAAGTTAGTTTGGATAAGGGAAGATCAAAAGGGAAAACAGAAGCAACTCAATCTATGCATGGGAGTTTTCTTGAGGCTTCAGCCCACAGCAGAAATAGTCATTTGAACTCTCAGCAAATTGTTTCTGTAAAGAAAACCTGCTTGAACAACCAATTGTTTTATCCTATATCAGAAGCAATCCCAAAAGATATAACTGCTTAGTGGGTTAACTATTACTAGATCTTGCTTGTTGTTTTTAGAGAACAGGCTCTGAAGTTAGAGAAACAAAGATGTTTGGAACTGGGAAAAGTTTGGGATAATGTTTTAGCCGTTGAGTTAGTTAAGTGTATCTTTAGTTGAATTTATTGTTGTACCTTTCGTTGTTTAATAACAACGAAATTTAATTTAACCTATTTACAATCATCACAAAAATAACTGAGATATCATTCTCTGGTTTGCAAATCTTTTCTCACGTTATATGCACTTCTGTGGGGAGGCAATGATTTAGTCGTTTTATTGCTAGACTATTAGTCCAGAAATTCAACTAATGTTCGGGAATTCTGGGTTCAAATTCCACCATGGCAGATAGTGGAATTCTGGGTTCAAATCTGCCATGGCAGATGGTGGAATTAGAATTCAATAAAAACATCCAGAATTACGAATCTACTGATGACCATGAAACCATTGTCAATTGTTGGAAAAACCCATTTGGTTTACTAATATCCTTTAGGAAAGGAAATCTGCTGTCTTTACCTGGTCTGGTCTATATGTGATTCCAGAGCCACAGTAATGTGGCTGACTTTCAACTGCCTTCTAAAATGGCCTAACAATCTACTTATTTCAAAAGCAACTAAGGGGTTGGACAATAAATGCTATCTTAGACAGTGACACCCATGTCCCAAGAATGAATTTTTAAAAATCATTACAAAATACAGTTGAGGGCAGATGTTTCAAATGTCTTATCTGGGATTTGTAATGCCCTTTTCTTAACAGACTAAAAAAGAACATGGCAAAATGACACATCAGACTATGTTATAGGACATGTAAAGGTATAAGCTGTAAGTAATGATGAAAAAGAATCTGCATATTTGCGGTGCAGTTCCATATCATCTAGTAGCGATGTGAATGGCGTGGAAGATGACATGAGTAGAGTAATTTTACAAATGCAGGCTTGAGGAAAGGGCTTCAACCACTGGGAACACTATTTTATAAAATTACTCCTGAGGCCTTCAGATTCATCAACCAAGGTGTTTTCATTTTAGTGGAACTTATTCATTATTTCTTGAAGTTAATTAATTTTAAATTAACTAATTACAATTAAACTCTCTGCACCCTGGATTCAGAGTTTGCATAATTAGTAAGGAGTAAAAAAGAGATTTATATAAGGCTCCATGACATCCTTAGGATGTCCAAAGCTCCATGCAACAATTGAATTACTTTAGGGATTAGCCGCTGATAATATTTAGACAATTATGGCTGAGGATAGGATAAAGACAGTAGAGAGACAGGAGCTTAGCTCTGAAACCCAGTTTAGGTTGAGCTATGAAACAACAAGAGGCAGAAATCACTGGTGAGGATGACCTATTGGCCTTCATCAGGTCAGATCAGCAGCACTCTGAAAGCTCATGATTCCAAATAAGCTTGTTAGACTTTAACCAGTGTTGTGAAACTTCTTACTGTGTTGACCCCAGTCCAACGCCAACATCTTCATATCGGGTTTTGTAACAGCCATTATAATATAAACAAATACTGTGGATACCAAAGATCTGAAATAAAAGCAGAAAATGCTGCAAACATTGAATACATTTGGCAGCATCTGTGGAGAGAGGAATGAAGTTAACATTTTGAGCCCAATATGACCCACTTCTGAAGAAGATTCTTTACTTGAATCATAACAATAGCTGTCGTGTTGCGTACAATATAAATCAGTAAGTACAACAAAGAACAAAGAACAACACAGCACGGGAAACAGGCCCTTCGGTCCAACGAGCCCGCGCCGCCATCCTAACGTCTTAATGACATGTAGAGACCAATATAGGGACAATTTGTTACCCAATCAACCTAAGAGCACATTTTTGGGATGTGGGAGGAAACCGGAGCACCCGGAGAAAACCCACGCAACCACGGGGAAAACGCGCAAACTCCCGCAGACACAGGCCCAAATCCATGTGTCTGCACAGCAACAGCGATAGTCTCTGAGCTGTCATGTTGCCCATCTGATGGTCCAGTTTCAGCATACACTAACGACTTGAAACACTAGGCCACTCCTGAAGTAACCTCTAGGAGCAGCCCTCGCACGACCTGCCGAATGCATGCACCTTGTTGGTCAACAAGGTGGACCGAATAGCCTGTGGAAACAATTAAAGTACTTAAACGGTCCTCATATATCCCTCTATCTGCAGACTGCTCATGTGGCTGTCCAAGAGACCCTTAAACAACCCTAGCGTGCCTGCTCCCACCACCTTACTCAGTAGTGCATTCCACACCCCCACTACCCTTTGTGTGAAAAAATGCCCTCTAATATTAGTCTTATACATAGCCCCCCTCACCCTAAGGCCGTGACCCCTCGTTCTATCCGAATCTAATGGTGGAACAAGCTTACCACCATTTACTCTATCTATACCCCTCATAATCTTATATACCTCTAATAGATCCCCTCTCAGCCGACATCTTTCAAGGGAAAACAACCCCAGTACGTTCAACCTTTCCTCATAAGACAGCCCTTCCATACCAGGCAGCATCCTGGTAAATCTCCTCTGCACTCTCTCCAGGGATTCCACATCCTTCCGGTAGTACAGCGACCAGAACTGGACGCATACTCCAAGTGAGGCCTAACCAACGTTCTATACACTTACAACATCAAACTCCTACTCTTGTATTCTATACCCCTTCCTATGAAGGCTAACATACCATACGCTTTCTTTATCACCTTTTCCACCTGTACTGACACCTTCAGAGACTTGTGAACCTGTACCCCCAGGTCTCTCTGCGTCTCTATACTCCGGATGGTTTTACCTTTTATCCTATAACTCCCCTCTACAGTATTCCGGCCAAAATGCATCACCTCGCATTTATCCGGTAGGATACATGGGACAAAGGTAATACAGTAATTTCAGGGGACTTTAATCGTTATATAGACTGGACAGATTAGCTTTGCAATAATAGCATGGGGGCAAGCTCATGGACTGTATCCAAATTAGTTTTCTAGATCAGTATGTTGGGGAGCCAACTTAGAAATGGGCAGCTCAGAAATAGTATTATGAACTGAGATAGGATTAATTGATAAACTTGTCACAAATGAGCTTCAGGGGAAGAGTGATCATAACCTGTTAAATTTTAAATTGAGTTTGAGAATGATTTAGTTAAGAATGAAACCAAGCTCTTAAATCTGAACAAAGAAAAGCACATTGGTATGAGAGAGATGTTGGCCACGGTAGATTGGGAAACTAGATTAAAAGTTCAGCAATGGCAAACAGTTAAAGAAACAGTTAATAATTTGCATTAATATTTATCCTTAAGGAATAAAAACTCTTGAGAAAAGTAGTCCAGGACGGCTATCAAGAAGTTAAAGACGGAATTAGATTTAAATAAGAGGTTTCTAATGATGCTATAGAAGAGATTTGAGAGGATATTAGCATTCAAGAAAGGTTGCATAAGAAATGAATAAAAACAGAGAAAGGTGAGAGACTGTGAAATGTTAGTATCTAGTTCCTACTTCTTATTTATATTTGCATGTAACAAAATTCTTAAACAGGAAATGATATAAATTATTTTGGTGGTGTTGTTAAGGAAAGAATTTGCCAGGACACTATAGGAGAATTTTGGGCTTTACTTCAAGTTATTCCTTGGGAATTTTACATCTACTGACTGGCAAAATGGGCATTGATTTAACATCAAAGCCTAGGAGTTGGACCATATCCAAATTCTGACATGAACTGGGCTTCCTGTACCTAAAGCGGCTGTTGCAGAATTAGAAAAAGCATAAATTATTCTTCTTTTCAAAACAGGTATTAATGCATTTATTTGAAATATGTTAACACTCCATTAGTATAGTTTAGAGGTGGAGTGGTTTTGAAATGGTGGTGGAGTTCCCAAGAGAAATTCAAAATAATTTGGAAAAAGAAAAGTTGGGAAAGGGAAAAGCGCAGAATTGAAGAGTGAAGGTGAAGATAACAGTATTGGGGAGGGTAGCAAAGAACTCACAAGAAAGTTTTAAACATGAGAACAAAGAATTCATATTTTGTGCTGGGGGGCAGGGAACTGTTGTTGACCACTAAAAATGGGAAGACTATAATTTAGAAATTATGGAGTATGGAAGATAGGATGAGATCAAAGAAGCAAACAAAATACTTCTTAAAATAGTGGAAATACTTCAAAATAGTGGAGTCTTCCTGGTCCGTGCATTTTAGTGCCACGTTATTCAACCAGGGCATCCTGAAGTCTCAGTATGACGTGGAGAAGTCTCTAAATCTGCCTCCAGGGAAAGGATTGCTCCTTTTTGATTAAACTGATTTTTGGGATTGAGATTGATCCGAAAAAGAACATTGAAGAAATCTAATCTAGATCTAACAAGAGCTCATGTAAGAATTTGATGGCAAATAAAACATTGTGGAGGTGAAACAAAGCAAACTTGATTGATGGAATATGTGAGTTAATGCACAATTTTGAGCTGAACAGACTCTTTCATCTTTGGGAAATGTGGTTCTGCCTGGGCGAGTTGCTGGCGAGTACAATGGAATCAGTCGCCAGAAGGGAATATTTATGGCTCGGTCCAATAACAGCAGCATTGGTCTCCCTGCTGTGCAGTTAGAGGAAGCTTTGACTTGATATCGAACAGATGGTGTGACACTAAAGAGTTGATCATGAGGTAGACAGACTTTGTGTAAAGGTAGAATTGAATGTCATCAGTGTATATGTGAAAGCTGACTCAGTCTCCCGAGTGAGTCAGCAAAGTGCAACCTGTGAATTTCGTGGAGGAAGGGGTTGAGCTTGCATCCATGTGAGACTCTAGAGGTGATTTAAGAAGGAAAGAGCAATTGTTATAGAACATAGAACATAGAACATAGAACAATACAGCACAGAACAGGCCCTTCGGCCTTCGATGTTGTGCCGACCAAAATAAAAAGCAATGCCCCTCCAAACTAAACCATTCCCTTCTCATCCATATACTTATCAACTAACCTCTTAAACGCCACCAAACTTGGCGCATCTACAACAGCTGCAGGCAGGGCATTCCACTCCCTAATCACTTTTGAGTAAAGAACCTACCTCTGATATCCGTCCTATAACTCATACCCCTTAATTTAAAGCTGTGTCCCCTCGTGCTAGCTTTCTCCATCCTAGGAAAAAGGCTATCACTGTCCACCCTATCTAAACCTCTAATCATCTTATATGCTTCAATAAGATCCCCTCTTAGCCGCCTCCTTTCTAACGAAAACAACCTCAAATCCTTCAACCTCTCTTCATAGGACCTGCCCTCCATACCAGGCAACATCCTGGTAAACCTCCTCTGTACCCTTCCAATGCCTCCACATCTTTCTTATAATGTGGCGACCAGAACTGCACACAATACTCCAAGTGCGGCCGCACTAGAGTTTTGTACAGCTGCAACATGATGCTGCGGCTCCTAAATTCAATCCCCCTACCAATAAAAGCTAAGACTCCAGAAGCCTTCTTAACAACTTTATCCACTTGACTGCCTACTTTCAGGGATCTATTGACACATACACCAAGATCCTTCTGTTCCTCAACACGATTAAGAGCCCTACCATTAGCCCTATACTCTACACATTTATTGTTCCTGCCAAAGTGCATTACCTCACACTTTGCCACATTAAACTCCATTTGCCACCTCTCGGCCCAGCTCTGCAACTTGTCCAAGTCACTCTGTAAACTAAAACACCCCTCTTCACTATCTACCACACCACCAACTTTAGTATCATCTGCAAATTTACTGATCCATCCCTCAATACCCTCATCCAGATCATTTATAAAAATTACAAACAGCAGGGGCCCCAAAACAGACCCCTGAGGCACACCACTCGTCACCGAACTCCACGATGAAAATCTCCCATCAACCACCACCCTCTGTCTTCTATCTGCCAGCCAATTTCTAATCCAATTAGCTAAATCACCCTCTATTCCACACATCTGCATTTTCTGTAGAAGTCTTCCATGGGCCACCTTATCAAAAGCCTTATTCCACCTTATTGAGGTGGAATAACCTTATTGAGGTTGAAAAACTCCACCTTATTGAGGTGGAGTTGGCAGAAATGAAATTAAGAAGGACCCAGATCAAAAATCAGAGGCCAATTTTGAGCAATAGATGCAGATACTTTCACGTATGGGCTATAAACCATTTATCATTATCCATTTAGTAGTGGATTACTAATCATCCCTAGTTAATAATCAAGTTTTGGAAGAGAAAAAAAATTAAAGTCATAAAGATATGTAAGAAATAGGAATGTGGATTCTGTCTCACCCATGACACTAAAATAGCCTTATATAAATTCACAAACGATTGCTCCATGACATCATGGTGCATCCTCCTTTTCTTTTCTTCATATGTATTAAGTTTTTGACATGGTAAGTTCTCCTCTGACAGTTATTGTGTGCACTCCATCCTCTTTTGGCTCTGCTTTATCTGGGAAGCTAGTTCAGCTCCACCAATGACTTATCCTATCCCTTCATTTTTTTTTATTCCTTCACAGGATGGGGGCATCATTGCTAAGGGCAGAATTTACTACACATCCCCAAATGCCTTTGAGGAAGTGGCAGAGAATTTCCTTCCTGCATACAACTAGCTTGCTGGGCCATTTCAGCGGGCAGAGGCAACCACCTTGCATGGGCTTAGTCACATACAGACCAGTGCAAGTGACAATATACAATTCCATTTCTAAAAGACATTAGTGAACCAAATAGTATGTTCATAGTTACTATTACTAATACTAGCTTTTTTATTCCAGATGTTATTTATTACATTCCTTGCCATGGTTGTGGGATTTGAACTTGTGTTTCCAGATCATTTGTCCAAGTTTCTGGATTAACAGTCCAGAAATATAACCACTACGTTACTATATCCCCTTCATCTTCTGCAGAATCACTGAAAGATTCGTCCTTTCTCATCTTATGATTATGTAGATGACATAATCTACAAATGCAGTGTCAGCTTCCCCATGCACAACAATGCCCACAGATCTCCCACTCTACTGCTTCTCCTGGCTCCTTAACTGCCTGAGAGCTTTGACTGTTCATCCAAAGTGTAGTTGTTATTGGATTTAATTAAAAAAAAACTTATTAGAAACGGTCCAACTGGCACAATTTTACAAGTTTGCGCTCTCACTGGTAGTGTACAGTGAGATTTCCGCCACATGCTCATTATGACCTTCTGAATATAATGATTCCATTATACATTATTGATGAGTGGAGTGAAAGTTCATAAATGTTTTAGATTGCATTTTTTAAAAACTTATTCTTGAGAAATGTATTTATTGTTCTCCTTCGTTGAACTGAAATTTGATGCAAGTGGTTTGCCATTTGAGAGTCAACCATATGGTTTGGGGCTGGAGTCACATTGTAAGCAAGACCAAAGAAGTTTCTTTCCCAAAGGACATAGGTGAACCAGTTAGATTAGTTTTTAGACAATCCAACAGTTTCTTGTACGTTCTTATTAATAGTGACATTTATTACTTCCAGATTTTTAAAACAAAATTCAAATTCTCAGCCTGACATGGGAAGTGAACTTGCATCTAGTTCAGTGCCATAATTGCTACACTTCCATACCCCGTTACGAAGCATACTGTCAGAGGTGAAAAAGACACTGATGTAAAGAACCTGCTGATTATGCTGTGAATCTAAATTCGTATTGCAAAGGGTTTTACACTCTTATTAAGGTGATGGGTTTTTTTCCTTTCCCATTTCTTTCTGTACCCTGCCACACAGACTGTGGTTGGATAAATTTAATTTAATTCTTTAGGTCACTGCCAGTGCTGTTGCTAAAGCAGACACAGAGCAAGGTGCAGTCAGAACATCTCATTCTCTGAATTCCACTGATTTGTGAGACATCTCTCTCTCTCTTGCTAGTGAGATTTATACCATACTGTGTGGAAAATTGTGACCTTATATATCCTAAATCTTCTTGTGTATCTTAGCCTTTTTGTTTTATGGCAATGTCTCTCTCAATCTCTCGCTCTCCTTCCCTCTCCAGCATGATGAATGGGGAATTGTGAACTTACACCCATATCTTACATCCTGTGGTGTATCCTACCCTTTACATTTTATGGGTTGTCTCTTCCTCTCTCTTTGTCCTTCTTAATCTCTCTCTCTCTCATCAGATTTAAATCATGCTGTGTGAGAAATTTCTGACATAATGTGGTGTATTCTGCAGACATTATGGAATATACAAAGAACAAAGAAAAGTACAGCACAGGAACCAGCCCTACTGCGCTCCAAGCCTGTGCTGATCATGATGCCTGAATTAAACTACCTCTTTTTCTTGTTCTCTATCAATTTTTGATTTGAGTTATTATTAATATACAGAGAAAAGTATTATTTCTTGTGCGCCATTCAGATGAAGCGCACTGTACACGGGGAACGAAAGGAGAGAGTGCAGAATGTGGTATTACAGTCATATGGTGCAGCGAAAGATTAACTTAATATAAGACAGGTCCATTCAAAAGTCTGATGACAGCAGGGAAGAAGCTGTTTTTGAGTCTATCTCTCTCTCATGACATTTAAATCATGGTGTGTGGGAAATGTGGCCTTCACCCATATCCACCATCTTGAATGTATATTGTTTCAACATTAGTATGCAACATCACCACGTTGCCCAGTTTGAGGTTATCATGGATGCATTTTTTTTGAGCAACCGTTGCAATTTGTGATCATTCCTGAATGCAAGGGATCACTTCATAGAGTGTACCATACAAACAGCAGCAAAGATAGAAGCCTAACCACAAATGTTCAGTGTAAGCACAGTCAGAAGAAAATAATGTACAATGCAATATGTAACTGCAACAGGCAAAGTCCCAGTGTGTTAGTGAGGTAAATGAGCCAGGAGATCCTGAGCTCCCTCATCACAAATTATGGGTTCATCTGCTGTGGTGGGCACACCACTCACCCCAGTTGACGTCATATGTACAGGAGATAGCACTTTGACAAATGTGAGGCACACAACACCAGATGGGTTTGAATTGTACATTTACAGGATTTGGCACCAAGTTGTATGTAAGCCATAGGAACATACGGTGGTAGGAATGAGATGGTGCATTCAGTCTATTCAGCTTAAGGCTAACTGTGGCTAGCTGTAGGAAGGACATTCTTTTTATTAAGCTGCACATAAAGTTGTTTGTATGTTAATGGCCAGTTTTAGTCCCATGAACAGAGTCACTAGGATTTTGTGCCATTTAAATTTCTGCAGCAAGCCAATCAAATTCTGTAACAAATTGTTGTAGATTCATTGGCAACCTATAGAAAAAAAACAGAGAAGGCATTTGTTCCCAAGAAGTGAAAGACAGGGCAAGAATTAGCCAGCAATGAACTCCAAATAGCAAAACAGGTATGTATAAAGCCACAATTCTCTGCACAGCATGATCCAATCAAAGTTTATAGTTTTGATTGCCATTTTTCTTGCATTTCAAAGTATCTCATTTTCATGTAGAAGATACCGCAGGCACCATTGTTCTTCTTTATTGAAAATACAAATGCCAAAAATGGCTGCTGCTGCTGCTTCTCTGTGTGAGCAAGTGGCCCTTAAACACTATGCTATATAACACTGCAAGTTTCTCATCCCTCACCAACTAGAAAGATTCGCCTTCATTGATGAAGTTACTAAATGAAATCCAAATTTCAGTGCAATTTTTTTCACCAGAAAGAACGTCCAGCTTTTGACAGTGAAAAAGAATTACAGATTTTTTGTGTTTAGCTGCTGTGCAGCACAGTTGCCAATGGTGCTGGTCATACATATGGTTTACAAACACAAGTTCAGATAGCTTTGCAGGTACTGTTAGCAAGTACACTTGCTTCAGACGTGAGAGAACATTAAAAAAAAGTGGTAATAGGAAAGCTCCGGGGCTGAAAATCTGCTGTTCTGTCACTGCAGCCCTGCTCTAATCCTGGCAGGAAAGTGGCAGAAGGGACACAAATTAAACTGGGCCCACATATACTAAACTTCAGCCTTCAGTTGGAGTTTCTGTAAGGCCTTTTAAAGGAGTTGGAGTTTCTGTAAGGCCTGTGCCCATCACAGAAAAAAACAATGGTTTAAGGAGGGATGAGGGAGAAAGGGAGAACAGGATCAGAGACTCCCAATGCCTAGCAATTCCCTCATCTCCACTCTCAAACTCCAGGACACTTTGAAACTCATTTCTAAACACCCTTAAATCATCTCCCAAATATTTGAAACATGCAAACTTCAACTGTGAAAAAGTTCAAAAGATATGTGGATTAGGTTGATTGGCCATGCTAAATTGACCCTCAGTGTCAGTGGATTAGCAGGGTAAATACGTGGGGTTACAAGTATAGAGCCTGAATGGGATAGTGATCGGTAGAGATTCAATGGGCCAAATGGTCTCTTTCTGCACTGTACTAATTCTATGAATTCTATGAAATGGTAAGGAAATTGGGCTGCATAGGGATGTTGGTACTATGGAAGTCCCGAAGTCAAAAAACGGTGTGCTAAATCTTAAGGTTTCAATCGTACACCTGACTGATAAATGGCTGGAAGCTATTAGGATGGGTGGATCGTGATATTCAACAGCCTCAAGTGCAGATGAGCTGCACAACCTACTATTTTGGACTGCCCATATCCACTTGATGTCCTCTATTTAACACATCCAACTCAACAAGAAAGTAGACCTTGATGAAATTTGGATCCTTTAAGTAAGTGTGCATGAACAGCTGGATTAATGAAAATAGAATAGCCGCGATGTATCTTTCCCATTGATTTATGCAATATGTGTATCCCTGGCTAGGCCAGCATTTATTGCCCATTCCTCGTTGTCTTTGAGAAGTGATGATGCACCGCTGTACTGCTGTACTTCATGAATTGTAGGTATATCCACAGTGCTGCTAGGGAGGGAATTCCAGGACTTTGATCCAGTGACAGTGAAAGAAGGGTGATAAATTTCCAAGTCAGAAATATGAGTGACTTGCAGAGAAACCTCCCTGTTCTCTTGACTATCTGATATGATCCTGCTGATATGCAACCATTTTCTTTTACTGCCTAGTGCATGTTTTAGTTCCCTTTCCTGATATTTCCATCTTTTAGTTTTTATGAGCAGGAAGGAAAGAGCACACAGTTTGACTTGTTCTACTATTCCATACGCCATCAGATCATGCCATCAATTTAAAAGTTTGATTCATTCGCCATAATGGCCAATTATTTACCTTTGCTGCTGTTACCCAGAATAAAAAAAGACTTTAATCAGACTCCTTTCAATAAATGACAAACTCATTACTTTATTATAAATCAGCATTGTCAAATAGCAAAGCAGTACGTGCAGTACGAAATATCAAAATATACTAATTACTCTCTTGAGAAATCATAAATCTCACACAGGAAATAGAGGAATTCTGCCAAAAGTTAAAAATCAATGGTTCAAGGGGAAAGGGAAGTTAGTGGAATCCTTGCAATGGTGTCTGGGTTATACTGGTCTCTTAGAACTGATCTGTGAAACAATCAGTGAGTCTTGCATGACTTTTCAGACAGGCTGGAGGAGCACTTGCAGACTCTCTACTCCAATGTGTCAAACAATTTAGGAGCGCTTCTGGCTGTGGACTGGCTCTAGGAAATAAAAAGGCTGCTCTCTCCTCTCCATAAAGCAGTCAATCCTCCTTCCTCTCAAAGCAAAACCAACTTTTAAGCATAGCTTTCCACATATGCTGCTTTTTTCAAAGTTATAAACCACCATATGACCCTTTTTGTGCAATGTCTATCTGGCTCAAGAGGCTTTCCAACTTCTTTTTTAACTGCTTAATTATCTTTTCTTGTAAAAGGATTTTTTTCACCCCCAGGGTCCGAATTTTAAAATGGCAGGGGGTGAATAGTCAGTGTAGAAACTATTGCCTCTGGCTCCTCCAGACCTGCTCTAATGAGAACAGATTGGCATAAAGTGGGATTTCAATCCCTCACTCTGGAGAAAGCGCTACTTTGGAGAGCTTTTGGCCAATCAGATTCACTGTAGTTCTCTGCAGGAACAGCACTGCATTGGCTGGGAGGGATACTGTACAAAGCTTCCTGAGCCAAGATGTTTATAAAAGTTAGGGGAGGGAATGGACAGATTAGGGAGTTTGGGGCAATGGGAGAGATAGGGGACAGGGAAGGAGGGAACAAATTACGGGGAAGCCGTGAAGTGGTCCAGAAGGGCAGAGAAAGCCACTGAAATTGCGAGGGGGTGATTTGGGTTTCAGGGAATAGACCACAAGGAGCAAAGAGGCCTGGAGATCACTGGGCCTTAACGAGAAGGAGATATCCTCCTCCATCCCTCCTTTCTGCCCAGGATCCAGTTCTCATCATTTCTGGTATCCCATCCCACGGAACTGTCATTCCCTTGCCAGCCTAAAAATTGAGGCTGGGCAGGAACCAGCCTTTAATTGGGCCATATAAGGGCCTTCATTGGAACAAGGGTGGGCTTTTAGTCTGAAGCCCTGCCTCCCCCAGTGTAAAATCATTGCAAAGTCAGAGGGAATTCATGCACTCCTTCCCACCTCAGAAACTGCCAGGGAGGCGGTGGGAAGTTTAAAATTCTGACCCGGGAATAACAATCAGAGTTCTGCATTCACGCTTTAAGGAACCATCCCTGGATGTTCGTAGTCTCTGAAGGTGCACCTTTCTTTTGAGAGCAAAGTGTTCATATCAAAGCTGCTTCATGTGACTGCTTTCTCCAAGATGAAAGATTCAGGGAATATATTTGGGATGCAGAACTGTTTCACAAAATAATGGAGATTGCAAATGTCACATTCCACATATCACATGTAACAGCAATCAGGAATCAGATTCATGAGGGAAGGGTCACTGGAGACAGTGCAGAAAGAAGGGGAATGAATGATGTGAGGGAGAGGGAGGAAGTAATGGCTCAGATTTGTAATGGTTAAGCTATCAGGTTACCATTTTAGTGTGGCAAATCAGGCAGCAGCATCCCCAAGTGCGCTTTGTGAGGATTCTTCAGCTTCACTGGTTAAACCGAGTTGTTACTTGCCCTGTTTACACTGGTCCCTAATCTCCTGCTACACTGAATAATTCTCCAATGACTCTCACTGGTTGCAAAAAGCTTACTGAAAGTTTATGGACCGCTGTGAACAGAATGAACAGTAATTGCCATTCCTTCACAGTTGATCACAAACTCTGGGTCATTAAGTAACTTATTTTACCTTCTCCCCTCCCAGTTTGTTCATTCCTATCCTCTAAAGAAATTTATAATACAATTTCTTGTTTTTAAGATCTCCATTAATCCAGACAAGGCAGAAGTCAGAATGTGATGGAATAATTTCTGCTTGCCTGGATGATTGCAATTCCAACAAGAAGCTCAGTGCAATCCAGGACACATCTGCCTACTTGGTCTGCACTCCCCACATCACCTACAACTTTTATTTGCTCCCACCCAGTGTCGAATGGCAGGAATATGTGCTGTATTCAACATGCATCAAAACTTTCAACAGCAATTTCTAAACCTGAAAGCTCTACCACCTTGAGGGACGAGGGCAGCAGATACATGGAGTTACCTCCAAATGCAAGTTTCCCTCCAAACCACATACCACCCTGACTTAGGATGATAGCTCAGTAAAAATCTGGCAACACCAATTTTAAATCCAACCGATTTATTTGATAGTAAATCTGCGAGCTTTCGACTTCCGTCTTTGTCAGACAAATGCAGTGTTCTGGTCTGCAATAGCACACATATCAGCACAGACAGTCACAGATTGTGATTAGAATGCGAATCCTTACACCTAACCTGCTATTCAAGTCTTAAAGTGGCTAACAATGTGAGTGAAGCATTGGTTAGAGAGATGTGTATTGTCCCCAGACAGCACAATAAGTGAAGATTTTTGCTAACCCAGGCAAGTCATGGGGGTTACAGATAGTGTGACATGAAGCCAAGATCCCTGTTAAGACTGTCCTCATGTGTGCGGAACTTGGCTATTAGTCTCTGCTCAGCGACTCTGCGCTGTTGTGTGTCATGAAGGCCCCCTTGAAGAACATTTACCCGAAGGTCGGAGGCCGAATGCCCGTGACTGCTGAAGTGTTCACCCACAGGAAGGGAACTGTTTTGCCTGGTGATTGTTGAGCGATGTTCATTCATCCGCTGTCGTAGTGTCTGCATGGTCTCTCCAATGTACATGCTTCGGGACATGCTTTCTTGCAACGTATTAGGTAGACAATGTTGGCCGAGTTGCAAGAGTATGTACCGTGTACCTGGTGAATGATAGCTCCATTCCTTCAGAGTTACTGGGTCAAAAAATCTGGAATTCCTAGGTACATATGGATGTACCTACATCACATAGTTCAAGAAGGCAGCTCACTACAATCCTTCTCAAAGACAATAAATGCTGGCCACGCCAGGGATGTTCCCATGCCATGAATAAATAAACAAAATACATTGTTGTTTCTTTGCAGATATTGTCTGACCCACTCTGCATTATGCTTTTTATTAATTTTCTTTCTATCTCTATGATGTTTATTTCACTGAACAAGATAGGAAATGTTATGTCACATTTGTAAGTCTATAGAACTATGAACGTGTCATGTTGTGGTGCTAAATATTTATGGTATTCCAGTGTTAAGAAATATATGATTCTCCAGGTAATTCATTTAAAACAGTAAGGAGGAAATTTTTTAAATCTTCCTGTGAAAACAAAGGCCAACAAATCAAGTAGAGTAGATTTTTTCCAGTTTTCAACATAAACAACTTGCATTTATATAGTACTTTTTAACCTTAAAAAAATCTCCCAAGACATTTAAACAAGAGCTTAATCAAACAAAAATTGCTCCAAGTTAAGAAGAAGATAGTAGGAAGGATAATTAAAACATGGATAATTGTTAGGTTTTAGGGATGGTTTTAAAGACGGAAAGAAAGTTGCTGAGGAATAAGAAGTTAAAACCAGAGTTTTCAGTTTTGATAGCTAATGGGACAAATAGAGTGGGGGCTCTGTGAGATGCCAGAGTAACGGTTTTTGGGAGATGTAGAGCTGGTTGAGGTTATAGAGATGGGGGGGAACAAGGCCGTGAGAGATTTGAGAACCAGAATGAGAATTTTAAGTTGGAGTCCATGATGGACTGCGTGCCAGTGAGCACAGCGGTCAAGAGTAAATGGGACATGCTGGTTGATGAGACGTGGGCACAGAATTTTGGAGTAGCTCATGTTTACAAAGTGTGAAGATTGAGAGGCCTGGGTAAGTGGAGCACTGAAAACATTAAGTCTGCTGTTACAAAAGCAATAATGGGTATTGCAATAGCAGGTTGGCCGAGGTAACTGTAATGATGGAAATAGCCAATCTTTGCAGTGTCAAAAGGTCACCTCAGTCAAGTAGGAACCAAAATTGTGTACAGTCTATTTTGGCTTGAGACAGTGACTGGGCATGAGGAAGGAATTAGTGGTGAGTGAAAATAATGGCTTCACTCTTCGGCACGTTTAATTTCTTCTTTGGTAATCACTCAGTGACAAGTATGACTGTCTACCTAAAAATCTCTACGTCAGTGGTCATGGTCACTCAAGAAGTTCCATCCTTACTCTCTATCAATTTGATACCTAGAGCTTTGGCTCCGTATGTTGCCTTCGAGTGCTTGTCAATGAGGAATTATAGCTCCTTAGTATTTTCCTAGATCTTCTTTATACTTCTGTCCTTGATGTTTAATGAATCTTCCTTTTTGCCTTGCCAGTGATATCGTTGTGTTAGACACAGAGAGCTTTCCTTTTCTTGTCGATGATGTTGAATCTTGGCTGGTGTGATCATTCTCATTGTTTCTTAGTGTCTCCTGGTTTTGTAGCTGATGGTTTCTTTATTTTTAACAGCTGCTTGAGATGATGGCTGTCTTCAGCTCTGTCCAGTTTTCCTCCACTCGATTAGAATGAATGCTTTGAAGATTTTAGTGAAGATACTACTGGAATTTCACTAGCATGCTTGGCTCTTGAAGCCACTCAATATTGATCTTTTTTGAGCTATTTCTATACCTTCCACTATTTCTGGTGGAGTTTGATGGACATGAAGGATTAGAGGAACTCGTGGTCTGACCAACAATCATGTGCAATGGTCCTCAATTTGGTAAGAGGACATCCTTTTGGTCTCGGGGTGAATGATGATATAGTCAAACATGTGGCAGTGCTTTGATTGTGGATGTCTCCAGGAAGTCTGAAATGTGTCTTCTTGGTAATACTGTGTATTAATAATGAAAAGTTGATTATCCATGCATTTGGTGAGTAGAGGAACCCTGTTGGAGTTGGAATCTTTTCATTCATGGGAAAATGGACATTGCTGGCTGGCCAGCATTTATTGCCCATCCCTTCATTTCCAACTCCTACCTTTCCTATGTTCCTTGCCAGGATTGGGAGTCCTTACGTACTCTGGTGTTGAAGTCCCCAAAGAGGATGATCTTTTCTTCCTTAGGGATGTTGGAGAAAATGGTGTCCAGGGTAGAGTAGAAGTTTTCTTTGGAATCATAATTGGCATCAAAGATTGGGGCATAGACATTTATGACCATTGCCTACTGTTACTTGGCAAGCTGTGGACAAAAAGCCATACTGCATCCACTGATGCGGACAGGGAGTTCTGAGTGTTATTTTATTAAAAATCGAATGAAACAGTAATAGTGAACAGCTTGAGTATGGATTAGATGAGACAAAGTGACCACAAGGAGAGAAATGAAGGATCTATGAATGAATAACAGGAAGGGAATGAAATAGGAGAGATTTTTGTTTTCTATTCATTCCGTAGATGTGGGCATTTTTGGCTGGACCAGCATTTATTATCCATCCCTAATTGTTGTTGTTCATTCATTGTCATCGATGAAGACCTTGACACCATTAGTCATTTTGAAGCTGGTTGCGGTGTGTCCAAAGATGACAATCAGGCCAATTCGGGCAAGGAATGTCCTGGCACATGTTAGACAGACTAGTGTAGACACTGTAGTTGTTGCACTGGTAGTTCTGGACTTGCGCAGCTTGTGCTTAAGTTGTGCTTCAGCAATACACCTTGCTTCATAAGCTTAACAGCTTTGGTGGATGAGGCAGTGCCAAGTAGGGTAGTTTTGTGCCAGCGTTTCCCAGTGGTCATATCTATGTCCAGCGACTTAAGGGAGGACTTGAGTGTGTCTTTGAAATGTTTCTTCTGCCCTACATGTGAGCGTCTTCAGCAGAGAGTTCCCCAAAAAGGAGCTGCTTGGGGTATGTGCTTGTCTGACATACAGATGATATGACCTGCCCACTGGGTCTGTGCTCTCATCAGCAGTGTGTGGACTGATGGTAGACTTGCTCTAGAGGGAACTTCAGTGTCTGATACTTTGTTTGGCCATCTGATGCGTCATATTCTGCAAAGACAAGTCATGTGGAAATGATTGAGCTGTCTTACATGCCTTTGGTACACAGTCCACGTTTCACAGGCATACTTTTCTTTACCCCTCTTACACCTTTCTCTGAGCAGTTGGTGGTGTAATGATATTGTCACTCTATTAGCAAGCTAGAGACCAAGAGTCTCTGAGGACATGGGTTTAAATCCCATCAGAGCAGATGGTGACATTTGAATTTAATTAAGATCTGGAATTAAAAGTCTAATAATGATCATGAAGTCATCATTAATATCCTTTAGGAAAGGAAATCAGCCATTCTTACCTGGGCTGGTCTACATGTGACCTTAAGATCCACAGCAATGTGGTTGACTCTTAAAATGCCTCCTGAAATGGCCCAGCAAACCATTCAGTTCAAGAGTAATTAGGGATGGTTTTGACGATCACAATCACAGGAAAAACTGTCACAAATCGTCAGGTCACTCATCTGGAGCCGGGCCTGCTTCCAGAATCACAGTGTGACTTCCACAAAGGTCATGGGACTATTGACATGATTTTTCATGCGCAATGAGCTGGTGGGAATGTTCACTTTGATCTCTATGATGAGCATCCATAGTTACATAGCAACAGTGAAGTGAATTCAGCCATGATGGGAGTCAGCATCTGGAGTAAATGGACAAATAAGATATCATCATGTTGGATGGGAAAGTGCGATTGCCTGAGTTACTTGTCAGGAATTATTATTGAATAATAAGAATCGGGAGAAGTGTCAGGAGCAGAATCGTGAGCTCTACACAACTTTCGTTAACCTTGCAAAAGCCTTCGATCATTCCTGCTTTGTATTAGTTTAAAATCAATTACATTTAGTAAACATACATCAATAATAATTCCTGACAAGTAACTCAGGCAATCGCACTTTCCCATCCAACATGATGATATCTTATTTGTCCATTTACTCCAGATGCTGACTCACATCATGGCTGAATTTACTTCACTGTTGCTATGTAACTATGGATGCTCATCATAGAGATCAAAGTGAACATTCCCACCAGCTCATTGCCAAAACTGGACAGACACGTGATCCTGCATCCAGGAATACATAGACGATGAATTCATAAAGTAGCAAAATCTGCTCCCTCTCCAGAAACTTTCTGATATGAATTCTGTTAACTACCGACTTTCCTAGGCTTTTGGCTCTGAGCTCTTTGTATTTACCATTATTCCTTTCAGTAACTTGCTTTTAGTTGAAATGAACAATGATTCATTCAACACTTACAACATATTTAAAATTTCAGTATTTATGCCGTAAAATCATGATTACTCATTTAATTCTGTTATTACATCTACATAGGTGCTAATTACTTGTTTCGTAGTTTATTACCTTTGTTTCAAGAATTATTTAACCCTTTGCTGGTAGTGCTCTCAGTGCCTTATGAAATCTGTCTAAAACTACATTAGCTGGTTAGTAATTTCCCTCTTCACTTTCAAAATGGAAGGCAGGATGGACAAATTGCTAGGTGTCCCAGCCAAACTGAAATCACAGTCTTATCATGTTGAGGGTGATGATCCTGGCACTCTGTTAACATGTGCTACCTTATTCTCCTCACACCATCTATTGCTGTTCTTCCTCCTCCTCAATACACATGGCATATGTCTATGCGGAATGTCACGTCACCCTGGAGTACTTCTGAGTAACAGTGATGCCACGTGGGTCAGGGAAGGGGGTGGAAAGTTTAAAGATGTAAAGATAAGATGTCATTATAGCACTGGGAAACTGAAATGCAGGACATAAGTGAGAGAAATTGTGAAATATAATAGATTGCACAAGGATCTGCGAAGCCAGGTATCAGTATGCAAAAATCTTCAAAAGCTTTCGAAGACCTCAATTCTGATTGAATTAGGTAACTGGAGCAGCAGCTGTACTTGATTCCTTTGGGTCGAACTTACCCTGGGTACAGTAGTGGTATCAGATGCACAATGTTCTGATGCAAATAAGCTCCGGTAGGCCTGGGCACAGGGTCATCAAAACTGTCAAAAAGAATGTGGATATTTGCATCAAATACATTAACAGTATACAAATGGCTTAGTGCATGAAATGCTAATTTTCCTCACTTTGTTAGTACAATAGTTGTGCAATAATGGTGTAAGTGTTGAAGATTGTAAAGAAGTTATTATGAATCAGCTGAACAAAGACAATTTTTATTTGTTCTTGGGATCTTATTAACATTTACAATACCACATTTATTACCCCTTCTCTCGTTGCCCTGAGAAGATGGTAGGAAACTCAAATAACTATAATCTTTTATGATGTTGGTGCTCCCATCATTATATTGGATAGACTATTCCATAATTTTGAGCCAATGAAAGAAAAGTGATATGTGTCCAAGTCAGGATTGCCTGTGATTCAGAAGGGAATTTCCAAATGATGGTATTCCTATGATATTGCTGCTCCTGTTAGACTTGGTGGTAGTGATCACAGAAAATCGAGCTACTCCTGTAAGTGTATCCTGCAGATGGTATATATTACAACCACAGTGCAGTACCTCCCTTATTTTTTAACCTTATAGATGGCGGGGGATGACTTTTTGGCAAGCCAGAAAATTAGTCAATTACCACTGACTGCTAAACCTCTGTCAGGCTTTTGTAACCATGGTGCTTAAATGAGTCAGATAAATTTCTTGCCAAAGGTAACCTAAAATATGCATGGGAAGCTCACTCGTGCTGCTTTGATGGTCAGAAGGAGATGGCTAGGATTTCTTTTCACTTGATAATTCCTACTAAGTACTTATAAGGTGCAAATGTTACTTGACACTGCTTACTCAAGCTTAGATGTTATCGAAATCTTAGTAATGACATGTGTTGTTTTGTTATCAAAGACTTGGAACATCAGGGAAGTTACGTTTCATTGAAAGTCAATGATGAAGCAATCAAAAGTGATTGTGCCCAGGATACTGCAGCAAGTTACTGAGAAGTGCTATCAGATCCCTGAGTACTTAACTAATTTCTGGATACCTATATTCTCATACATGTGCAGTTTAACTACTCAGAAGTTCTAATATCCTTAACATTTTTGAGAAGCTTTTGCAGATTTAGCATTGTCTGAATAATAACCAAAGAAGTTAGTTGTGTCATTTTTAAACAGCTTTATAAGATACAGTTGAAAAGCAATTAAATAGATTTTAAAAATATACCTTTTCAATAAAGTACATTACTATTTAAAATATTTTAAATTTATTGTAATATTTTGTTCACTTTCCAGACAAAACATTAGAATTCCTGTGAGCAAAGAAGATTAATTGGAGATTTAAATTCCTGAATTTTGAGTCAGTGACAACCAAGGAAAAGTAATATGCATCCAAGTGAGGATGATGTGTGATTTGGAAGAGATTTTGCAGCTTATTATGTTCCCATGATATTGCTGTTCTTGTTAGACTCGGTGGTGTAGATCGCAGGGAAAAGAGATACTCTCGTAATAATCTTGATGATTCACAGAGGTTCAAGGTTTTTGATAGCTTAAATAGGATGGAATTGTTTCACCGGCAGATGGATAAGCAACTAGGTTTAAGATAATTAGAAACCAAAATAGAGAAGAGATAAGAAGTTTTTGTTACCTGTAACATTGTATAGGCTGGAATGTGCTGCCTAAAATGATAATGGAGCAGAGTCAGTCAGAACTTTCAACAGGGAATTGGATTGATATTTAAAAAGTGAAATCTTGCAGGCCTATAGGGAAACAGTGGAACTAATTTGATTGCTCTTTCAAAGAGTCAGTGTCGGCACAATGGATCAAAAGGTCTCCTTCTGTGCTGCATGATTCTTTGACTTTAAGAATTGATTTTTTTTGTAGGAATTACAGTTAGTCTAATCTTAATCATGGAATGGTTACAGAACTGAAAGTCCCTGGCGTATCATGTCAGTACTGGCTCACCAAATAAGCAATTTGCCTCGTGCCTCTCCCCACACTGCCTGTTCCTGGGGGCCCTGCATGTTCGTCCATTTCACATAATTCAATACCCTCTGAAATTCCTCTATTTGAACATGCCTTCGTAGGCTGTGCATTCCAGATCCTTACCACCAGCTGCATGAAAAAGATTTTCGTCATGTCACCACTGTTTCTTTTGCCAGTCATCTTAAATCTGTGCTGTTTTGTTTTCAATCCTGTGGGAACAGTTTTATCCTATCCATTATCTGTTGAGACCCTTCATGATTTTATATTAATTTGTCAAATTTCCTCTCAAACTTCGAGCGATGATAGAATCTTTTCTGAAGAAAGATATGATTAGTAATTTGAACTTGCTGGATTTTAAAAATAAGTCATAAGACATAAAAAAACAATGTATCATAATTTGGACTGTAAGCATGTCAAAATCTGTAACCTAAGCAAAAATGAAAAAATGATACAGAACTATGCATAACATACTACTCACTTAATGACTAGTCACATATTTAAACATCTGATTGTTAGTCATTACTTATGATTGTGAACCACTTAACTACAAGGCAAACAATAAAGCCAAAAACCTGACATTAAGTTCTCCGAATAAAGCTGAGATCAAATTATTTATCGCTCATGACGTGAAAATGAACGATTAGGAGGAAGGAATGATCACAGATGTGGTTTGGAGTCTGGCCCTTTGTGCGGGAGATATATTACCTCTCAGTTTTGGGAGGGTGGGGTGCTACAGTGATATACTGTACAAAATGCTACATATAAATATGCGCTTTAAAGGGGTAATTAGCAGTAAATATGGCTAGGACCACAAGGGAAAATTTAGTACAGATGTGAAAAAGAATGAAGAATGGTATGCTCACATAAATCCGCTAATGTAGGTTCACCTAAAACCACAAATGCATTATCTGAATCAGTCATAAAATGGTCATTGTAGTTTTGCCTCTGTGCAAGCACACCCATCTTTGGGAATTAGTATTGTAATTGAACAGAGACACATTTTACAGATGCATATCTGTAAAATGTTAATGATATTTAGTTTTAGCTCTACCATTAGTTATGTCAGTAATTGCACAACCAGGTATGATGCTTCATCATAAAAACCAAAGAGATGTTACGATGTGGTTCATGTTAAGTTAGTTTTCCAGAACTGAAATGACATTGTTTCTGGGCTACAAAAGGAATAAAGCCAATATTCCCAATCCCAATTGTTGTGACACGTGGGATTAGGTTGGCAGAGGATGGGATTCTAAGAGTTTTTAGGAATAGAAGATTGAACTCCCAGGCACAGCTGCCAACAGTTGGAAGCAAAGTATTTCTGTCTGCATTTTGTGCTGGTGTACTTCTGATGTTTTTAAAAAGTTGTTACTTTTGTGGAAGAGAATACACCTTTGACACAATTCTTTACAAAGGATGTGATCAAATAAATGTTTAATGCAGGTTGTGTCATGAAATTTGGAAATGCCAGCAACAGAGCTGTCAAATGGTTCCACAAGAAATGTATGTTTTTCAATTAATGTGACTGTTCTGACATAGATCTTTAGAAGCTTAATGCTTCATTGGATACATTAGCATGATTTACACATTTTAAAGAGTTTCAGGCTCAAATCCCTTGCCTACATGTTGATAGATGGACAGAGATTTTTGATAAACGTGACAAGCAGCTCAGAACTTTCCAAAAATGGGGAAAATGAAGATGGTTTTGCTGGTTGGAGGCCAATCATCCCAATCTCAGGAAGTTTCTGCAGAAATTCTTCAGGGTAGTGTCCTAGGCCCAGCTATCTTCAGCTGCTTCATCAATGATTTTGCTTCCATCATAAGTTCAGACATGGGGATGATCACTGATGACCCATTCTCGACTCCTCAGATACTGAAGTTGTCCATGTCCAAAAGCAGCAAGACCTGAACAATATCCAGTCATGGCTGACAAGTACAAGTAACCTTTGCATCACACAAGTGCCAGGCAATGATCATTGTCAACAAGAGAGAATTTAACCATCCCCCCTTCCTTGTTATTCAATAGCATTACCATTACTGAATTCCCAATTGTCAACAACCAGGGGGTTACCATTGACCAGAAACTGAACTGGACTAGCCATATAAATACTGTGGCTAGAGGAACAGGTCAGAGCATAGGAATTTTGTGGTAGGTAAATCACCTCTTGATTTCCCAAAGTTTCTCCATGGCACAAATACATTACAAGGCACAAATCAGGAGTCTGATGAAATATTTTCCAGTTGCCTGAATAAGTGCAGCACCAATGATGCTCAATAAGCTCAAAAACCATCCAGGACGAAGCAACAAACTTGATTGGCATCCCATCCACAAACATTCACTCCCTCCATCACTGATGCACAGTGACAGCAGCTTGTACTATCTTGATTTGATTTATTATTGTCATATGTATTAGTACAGAGGAAAAATATTGTTTCTTGCATGCCATACGGATAAAGCATATTGTACACAGAGAAGGAAAGGAGGGGGTGCAGAATGTACTGTTACAGTCATAGTTAGGGTACAGAGAAAGATTAATTTAATATTTCATAGGTCCATACATTGAAAGAACTCACCAAGATTTCTCAGGCAGCACCTTCCAAATGAACAACTGCTAATCTATAGAAGGACAAGGGAGATAGAAGCCATGTGAGAACATCACCACCTAGACATTCCCCTTCAAGCCATTCACTATCCTGAATTGGAAATATATTGCTGTTCCTTCGTTGTTGCTGGGTCAAAATCTTGGAATTCGTTCCCTAACAACACCATTGGTGCACACTATAGAGGTCAAGAAGAAAGTTTGCTACCATCTTCGCAAGGTCAATAAGGGATGGACAATGAATGCTGGCCTAGCCAGCAAAGCCCTCAACCCTTGAATAAATAAAAAAAGAAAATAACAGTCCATAAATTTACTCTTGAATGAAGTTTGTGTGGCTTAGTTTAATAAAATAAATAAAATAATAATTACTTGCCACATGGTCAAAACTCTAGGAATATATCTAACTGGAGTTGGTAATTCTACACACAGCATTGAAACAAAAAAAAAACTGGAGTCAACTTGTGCCAGTGAGTAAAAAAAAAGATGAAAGTAAAATTTCAGGTGCATTTCCATCAATATTTGTGGCAGTCTCAGGATTTTACCCCCTAATATAGTGCCTGTTTTGAAGGTCTGCACCTCAAATGTTAGCTGTTTCCTTCTCTCCCCAGAAGTTGCCCAGTGTGCTGTAGATTTGCAGTATTTTATGTTTTTGCTTCAGATTTCCACTATATTAAATATATTGCCTTTTATTTTCATCATTATCCTTATATGCCCAAGTTTAATAATTCATCTGATCCAACTCACAAGTAATGTTATTGTCACTGATAGTTCAAACGAAAATACTTGATGGAATTGAACAAGGTTCTTCCTTTTAGAAACAAGCTGTGAATGTAGGTTAGGTCACTGGTGAGCAAATGTGTTGAGTTATACTTTACTTCAGGGTACATTTGATCCATGTATAGTGTAAAAAAAAGACTGCCATTCATTTTGCTTCATTGAATTGCTGTTAAATGTGAACGACTACTCATTTTGGCTACAGTGCACCCAGTGATGACCTTGTGCCCTTTTGCTCTGCAACCTTCACCATTAATCATCCGCTAATAGTCACATAGCACAAAGCTCAGAGCATGTTAATAGATTATTCTTAACACATTCCCAATTAAATAAACAGTATCTCCACAAGGTTAGCATAACAAATGCTGGAATTAACATTTTATGGGTTATAGAGTGAGAAAGGGGAAATATGCCATCACACTTCAGCAGCACATATACCGAAGGAGTTTTTGAGTGAAATTTCAAACTGCAAAAAACACATTTTATTCTGACTTATTAAAGTTTACAGGCCTGGGCTCTGTAGTTTGTTGGACACAAAAGTTAACCGTGGTTCCTCTTAAGTGATCATTTCTCAAATAACTTATCTGATTGATTGCCTTTCATAAACCAGCAGAATTAGCTCCGAAGTAAAACGTAAAAATTAAAAATAACAATAGAACTTTTTTTTCAAACTGTTTTTTTTGCCATATTCAGCAGCTTAGAATTTTTGGGTAAAGTTTTCATCAGCTTTGTCCGACTGAGAGGGGATGCAGGCACTCCAAAAGTTCATATTCTGCAGCATCTGAACGAGCCAACCATACAATTCTCCTTGCATGTTTTCACTTCTCATTTGTCCAAATACAGCTTGTGCAGGCCCAGCAACAGTTTCTCTTTCCAACTCTAAATAGTTCTGATGAAGGGTCATCTAGACTCTAAATATTAGCTCTGCTCTCTCTCTACAGAGTCTATCAGATCTGCTGGAGATTTCCAGCATTTTCTGTTTTGCCTTCAGATAGCAAGGTTTTATTCTTGGTTGCCACTCCTTCCTCATCTATATGCTGACATCATCAATGAATATAGGGGAATGGACTTTTGTCCTGAAGACAGAAAGCTCATGTTGAGAAATCTCCCGACTCACTAGATTTCTCTCCTGGGAAATGACTCTGCGTGCACAAGTGTAGCTTAGAATGGGTATGGTGGCGTGATTGAGTCTGGTCTGCCATGTCTGGAGGCAATTCGGAGGCATGCAGAAATAAATTA
Source organism: Sphyrna mokarran (assembly GCA_024679065.1). NCBI lineage: Eukaryota > Metazoa > Chordata > Chondrichthyes > Carcharhiniformes > Carcharhinidae > Sphyrna > Sphyrna mokarran. The sequence goes on along the minus strand of JAGIQG010000005.1, from coordinate 51,367,994 downwards.
AGCTTACAACAATTTAAGAGAGCTGTCAACTTACACATTTATTACTGACCAAAACCTCTTATTTACGTAACGTTTGCAGCAACTTTCTCTCAACTTTGGAAGCCAGACTCTCCATTTTAACTGCTTTGCTCCATTGGACTCATCAACTGCTACTATCAACTTTGGATGTCTCCACTTTCCTTTATGTAATCTCAACTAGGTTCTTTCCATCCAGAAGTTCTGATTTCCTATTTCAGTTGCAGTTTTTGTGGATTCTGTGACAATGTCACAAAGAATAATAGCATATTTGGGAATTGCAAGTATTTTAAAAATCAGGAAAGGATGGCCAAAGTAGTTGACTAAAAAGGGGAAAAACATAACAGAGTACTAGAGTAAGCCAGAAAGGAATATAAGAACAGATCATAAGAGTTTGCACAAATAAATGAAAGGAAAGTAAATATTTATCTCTTAAAAGCAGAGGAGAAATAAGTATGGGGAAAGAAGAAATAGCAGAGGAATTGAAAAATATTCTATCTTCACAGTTGAAGATGCAAGTTAGTGATAGGGAATAATTTAAGTGCTAAAAGAATGAGGAAATTTAGTTAACTAATATTGCCAAAAAGAAAGCACTGGTGAGCCTTAAGGGGCTAAATTCAACAAATGTGCAGAATCTGACATGCACACCCTATAGTTTTATCTGCAGTGATAATGGATACACTGGCTATGATTTTCCAAAGTTCTCTAGATTTTCTAGAACTGTCCCAGTAGATTTGAAATTGAAAATGTAACTTGGCTATTCACAAAATGAAGGACAGAGAAAAAAAGGGAGCAATCGGCCAGTTAACCTGAAATTAGTCATTGGAAATAGCTGGAATCTATTGTTCTCTGGAGTTACAAGAATGAAAGGTGATCTCATTGAAATGTGTAAGATTCTGAAGGGTTTGACAGGGAAGTCATTGCCAGATTGTTTCCGCTGATTGAGAAATTTTAAGCATGGAATCACAGACTCAGGGTAAGAATTAAACTATTAAGGACTGATATTTTGTCATTTTGTCATTTTTATAAATGACCTAGATGAGGGTGTAGAGGGTTGGATTAGTAAATTTGCTGACGATACCAAAGTGGGGGGAGTTGTAGACAGCGAGGATGGATGTTACAGTTTGCAGAGGGACATAGATAGGTTGCAGAGCTGGGCCGTGAGGTGGCAAATGGAATTCAATACGGATAAGTGTGAGGTGATTCACTTTGGTAGGAATAACAGGCATATGAAATATAGGGCTAATGGAAGGACCCTTAATAGTGTTGTCGAGCAGAGGGATCTTGGGGTACAAGTACATAGCTCTTTGAAAGTTGGCACCCAGGTTGATAAAGTTGTTAAGAAGGCGTACGGTGTGTTAGCTTTTATTGGTAGAGGGATTGAATTTAGGAGCCGTGAGGTTATGTTACAACTGTACAAAACTCTGGTGCGGCCGCACTTGGAGTATTGCGTACAGTTCTGGTCGCCGCATTATAAGAAAGATGTGGAAGCATTGGAAAGGGTGCAGAGGAGGTTTACCAGGATGTTGCCTGGTATGGTGGGAAGGCCTTATGAGGAAAGGCTGAGGGACCTGAGGTTATTTTCATTAGAGAGAAGAAGGTTACGCGGTGACCTAATTGAGGCGTATAAGATGATCAAGGGATTGGATAGGGTGGATAGTGAGAGCCTTTTTCCTCGGATGGTGATGACCAACACGAGGGGACATAACTTTAAATTAAGAGGTGGTAGTTATAGGACGGATGTCAGAGGCAGGTTCTTTACACAGAGGGTGGTGAGGGCGTGGAATGCCCTGCCTGCAGCAGTTGTGGACTCGCCTACTTTGGGGGCATTCAAATGTTCGGTGGATAGGCATATGGATGATATTGGAATAGTTTAGGTTAGAGGGTCCACTGGCCGGCGCAACATTGAGGGCCGAAGGGCCTGTACTGCACTGTAATGTTCTATGTTCTATGTTCTTTGATAAGAGGAGAGATTTTTTCACTCAGGTAGATTGTGAATCTTAGAGATTCTCTATCCCAAGGTTTGTGGATGCTCCCTCATGGATTATATTAAGGGCTGAGATGGGCAGATCTTTGGTCTCTCAGGAAAGAAAGGGATGTGGGCAGGAAAGACGCGTTGAAGTCCGAGACCAACCATGATCATGTTGAGTGGCAGAGCAGGCTCGAGGGGTCATATTGTCTACTCATCCTCCTATCTCTTGCATATTCTTGTGAACCAGGCCATGTAAAACTGTGATGTTCAATATGATTGACAGCTGAGTTTTAAAACTCAGATTGCTTACTTTAATAACTGTACATTGCCAGCCTTCATCCCATTGCTTTTGACACCATTAACTCTCCCTATCACTTTGACCCAATTTCTTCACTACTTTCCATTGAGAATTTCCAATTTCCACCTTCCCAAGACTATCAAACTTTATCCTGTCCAGACTCGACTATCTACAATGGTTCCCTGTGCCTAAATGCACTGAATTAAAGATCCGCATACTTATCTTCAAATTGCTGCATGGTCTCTAGCCATTGTCTCTTGTTTTGAAGGATGTTGCCTTTGAGAATTGTGGGTTTCTGCCATGTGATTGAACAGACTGATTCTTGAACAATATATTTTTGTGCACATTGAACAGGATATCTTACAAGAGAGTAGCATCCAGAATTGAGAGCTTTTTCTTTCCTTCTCTCCTCCTTCTCTATCTCATCATTAATATGTAGCAATTCAAAGTATGATGCAGCTTGATGGACAAGTTGTTGCTGATGAGTTGGGTGGGTGGATCGGATGCTGTGGATTCTGTGATCTCTTTCTGCTGTTTATCCTTGACCTTCAAATGCTCCACTTGAAGATGCTCAAGGTGGTTGGCATCTTCACGAATGCTTCTCCAGTTTTGAGCATTTGAGGCCATGCGATTCCCACGTTTTGATGGGGATGTTGCATTTGGGGAGACTTTCAGAGTGTCTTTGTAGCATTTCCTTCAACCTCCTAGTGATCGCTTGCCATCGTGGAGCTCAGAGTAGGGAACTTGTTTTGAGAGTTTGTTTGCATGCCCAGCATAAATGTGGCCCCGCCATTGCTGCTGGTCAAAGATGATCAGTGCTTCGATATTGAAATTATTGGCCTGAGAGAGGATGCTCTCATTGATATGCCTATCCTGCCAATGGATCTGTAGGATTTTGCAGTGGCAATGTTGGTGATATTTCTTCAGAGATTTAGGTTGTCTGCTCTACATTGTTCATGTGTCTGATCATGTAGAGATACCGGCGTTGGACTGGGGTAAACACAGTAAGAAGTCTGACAACACCAGTTTTAAATCCAACCGATTTATTTGATAGTAAACTCATAAGCTTTCGGCTCTTTGGCCTTCGTCAGGTGAATGAAGTGTTCTGGTCTCCAATAGCAGAACACCTCATTCTGGTCTCCAATAGCAGAACACCTCATTCTGGTCTCCAATAGCAGAACACCTCATTCTGGTCTCCAATAGCAGAACACCTCATTCTGGTCTCCAATAGCAGAACACCTCATTCACCTGACGAACGCCATAGAGCCGAAAGCTTACGAGTTCATTATCAAATAAATCGGTTGGATTTAAAACTGGTGTTGTCAGACTTCTTACTCTGTGTCTGATGCACAGAGTCGGGAGGCTACATCATCTGTTCTGGAGATCTTGAGCTTGATGCTGGTTTTGAGCTCTCAGTCTTCGAACTCTGTTTTTCAGGCATCCAAAGACTGCACTGGCTGTAATGGGTTTGGGTTTGTTTAGTCCATTCTGAATATTGGCTTTGTAACTTTAAGAATGGAATTAAAAAAAAACTCCTTTACCAGGATGCCTGTGTGCTAAATGCAATTAAATCAGCATTGCTGCTTAGTAGTCTTGGCCACCACAGAGCTCTAAAGAATTCAGCAAATGCATGAGATTGAGGTGATTTAACAGTTTGGATCAGGAATTGGATAGCTGATAGAGGACAGGGTGGTGGTTGACAGGAAATATTCAACCTGGAGTTTAGTTACAAGTAATGTACTTCAGGAATCTGTTTTGGGGCCAGTTCTGTTTGTCATTTTTATAACTGACTTAGATGACAGTGTAGAAGGATGGGTTAGTAAATTTGCTGATGACACCAAAATCAGAGGAGTTGTAGACAGTGAGGAGATGTTACAGTTTGCAGAGGGACGTAGATAAGCTGCAGAGCTAGGTGAGGGGTGACAAGTGGAGTTTAATGCGGAAAAGTGTGAGGTGATTCACTTTGGTAAGAGTAACAGGAGGACAGAATATAGGGCTAACAGAAGGACTCTTAGTAGTGTCGACGAGCAGAGAGATCTTGGTGTACATGTGCATAGCTCCCTGAAAGTTGGCGCCCAGGTTGATAAGGTTGTTAAGAAGGCATACAGTGTGTTACTTTTTATTGGTAGAGGGATTGAATTTTGGAGCCAAGATGTCATGTTCCAACTGAACAAAACTCTGGTGTGGCCGCATTGTAAGAAAGATGTGGAGACATTGGAAAGGGTACAGAGGATGTTTACCAGGATGTTGCCTGGTATGATGGGTATGTCTTATGAGGAAAGGCTAAGGGATTTCAGATCATTTTCATTGGAGAGAAGAAGGTTAAGAGGTGACCTAATTGAGACATATAAGATGATCAGAGGGTTAGATAGGGTGGACAGTGAGAGCCTTTTTTCTTGGATGGTGATGGCTAATACGAGGGGATATAGCTTTAAATTAAAGGCTGGTAGTTATAGGATGAATGACAGAAGTAGGTTCTTTACTCAGAGGGTAGTAAGAGTGTGGAATGCCCCGCCTACAGCAGTTGTGGACTTGCCAACTTTAAGAGCATTCAAATGGGTCAGTGGATAGGCATATGGATAACATTGGAATAGTTTAGGTTCATTAGATTGGTTCCACTGGTTGGCACAACATCAAGGGCCAAAGGTCCTGTACTACGCTGTAATGTTCTATGTTCTATGGTCCCATCATGCCGATACTATAGTTAGGAAAGCCCACCGTCGCCTCTACTTTCTCAGAAGACTAAGGAAATTTGGCATGTCAGTTACGACTCTCACAAACTTCTACAGATGCACTACAGGAAGCATTCTTTCTGGTTGTATCACAGCTTGGCATGGCTCCTGCTCTGCCCAAGATCGCAAAGGACTACAAAAGGTCATGAATTTAGCTCAATCCAACACACAAACCAACCTCTCATCTATTAACTCTGTCTACAATTACCACTGCCTCAGCAATGCAGCCAACATAATTAAGAACACCAGACATTTCTCTTTTACTGCCTTCCTTCAGGAAAATGATACAAAAGTCTGAGGTCACATACCAATCAACTCAAGAACAGCTTCTTCCCTGCTGCTGTCAAACTTTTGAATGGACTTACCTTGATTTTTCTCTACACTCTCGCTATGTCAACATTCTGCACACTCTTGTTTCTTTCTCTGTAAATGGTAGTGTGCAAGAAACAATACTTTTCACTGTATGCTAATATTTGTGACAATAATAGATTAAATCAAACATCATCTACGATGCTAGGATTGGGAGATAAGTATTCATCATCAACAGAATAACAAATGGAAGTAGGAGTAGGCCATTCAGCTGCTCACTATTCATTAAGGTATTGGCTGATCCGACTGTAATCTTGACTCCACTTACCTGCCTGACTTCCATAGCCCTTGATAGCCTGGCCAATTAAATATCTATCTTATTCAGCCCTGCATGTATTCAATGACCCAGCCTCCACTGCTCGCTGAGAAAGAGAATTCCAAAGATTAATAATTCTTAGAGAGAAGAAATTTTTTGTTTTGAAACTGTGCCTTGTTCTAAATTCACCCAAAAGGGAAAATATCTCAGCATCCAAGTAGTACATAATGAGGTTAAAACATTGGTGAGAAGGACCTTTGTTCATTTTATGCTTTTCAAAAATATTTTGCCAATCATTCAAGAAATGTACAGATTTTAAAATTTATATCTTTCTATAAACTTAATTTGTAATTAAGATATTTTCTATATTTATTGGTCATAGAATTCTATGGTGGCCAGAATGGATAGTTGCTTTGCTTCTACTAAATTCGTTGATATCATACAAAATAGTATGTGTCCAAGAGTATTTTGAATCTAGTAATTTATATTCAGTTGAATTTTGTGCAATCATATTGGGCCCCTTGTCTTTAGTCTACCACTTACCCTTATGCAGTCTTTGGAAAAGTTTACATATTTGAATATTATTTTCAATCCTTAGGCAAGAACAAGTTTTGTGTTCAAAATGTTTTACAGCCCAAATTCTACTGCCACTGCTGCTGCCAGCAAGAATGGAGAAATTGGTTCTCAGGCAAATCTCAGTTCACTGCAGCGGGACCGGAGAATCCAAGCTACAGGCAAGTTTAGAGAATCCAGTCCTAGATTTTTATATGAATCCATTGGAATCTGTATGGTTACAGGATGTCCCATGTTTGCGTCAATATTCTCCTCACACCTTGGCCAGTGTGTAGGAGTAGATTCCAAATCTGGAAAGTACGCAAGATCTGCCCACTGTACTACTTGCGCCAGTAACATCCAGGTAAAATATAATAATTTTAATGCAACAGTTTTTAAGGTATCAGTTTTTAAAAACCTGTTTCTATGGTAATCCTGGCAGCTGTGAGCAATGCAATATGACATTTACAGAAATATGTTAAAGATATTTATGAAGCTGTGATGGAAGGTGTTGCTCTAATGCACTGTACCTGGATGGAGATTTCAGACTATAAGCCCCCACACACTGACTCATCAGTGGAAGGAGCCAAGCGAAGACTGAGTGCTTTTCGATAAGAACAAAATTTTAAAACGTGGACAGGCCATGCTGGATTGGTGGCATGCATCTGTTTAATCACAGAATCCATAAGGAGCCATTTGGAAGAGAAATGGTTCATGACCTTATAGAAATGCTAAAAATATAATTGGTGCAAAAAGAAACATAACATGCTTTTGACATCATTATTGCACGGTTCATAATGTTACTGTAATTTTTCTGGTGAAATTATGCGCAGTTGATGACTAGTATGTATCCAGTATTTGTTACATCGAAGAAGCCTTGAAGTTTACCGCACTGGACAGAAATTATAATTGGACTTAATTCTTAAAATGTACTCCCAATCTCAAACTCGCATACTTACATGGTATTGTATGGGATTGTTGTTCTCATGCTCAATGGTAAACATTAAGAAATAAATACTTTTTTTCTGAACTATGATTTGCGTATTATATATTTTGTATTATAGTGTAAATTCCACACAACTGTATTGACTACTGAATGAGAATATATCACAAATTGGGACAATACAAATGTGTAACTGAGTGGGACTAAGCTACTGTACTTAATTTTTAAATGTTCTAGGGCAACAGCTAACTAATCGCAACAGATGGAAATGAACAATTTCCCAATCATTCACAACCATTCCTTTTTTTTCTGCCACATGATCTGTATTAACGGTCAACATATTAGCATAAAGTATGCATTCATTATCATATAAATAACGATTCCAACCACTTGGAGCAGTTTATGTGTTAATTGAATGGTCACTAAGTACACTTGTCAAAGAGTAATGGCACAAACTATCTGAAGGTTTCAGAAATGAAAACCTGCATGTTGTCTTGTTAGCATAAACTAGGGAGCTTTTAGTTCATCTTCAAACTAATGGCGATCTTACCAGGGCTGCTTTGCCCTGGTGATCATTCCAAAACAGAGGGCCGTTAGGGGTACAGGCACAAACTCAACAGTCTTGAAGGTCTAGGTGGAAGGCATCACTTCAAGTGAGATCCACAATTCTCTTGGTGTCACCATACATTTTGTCAATAATTGAAAGTATGAAATTAAAGAGCCCATTGATTTACTTGGAATATATTTGCTTATTGGATGGACATATTATTGAAAGCATCAGCTTTCACCTACAATAATAACTACATTGATGTATACATCTGCTGCATGGGGCTAACAGATAATGGCTGGACCAAAAGAACTAGAACAAATAGCATTGGGAGCACCAAAGATAATTTAGTTTCTCAGTCTGACAGAAAATTACACTTTAAAATGAAGCGTATTTGGTCGCACTTGCAGTAATAATAATTGAGTGTGTTCCCCCTTTTGTGTAAGAGTGCTCTCATTATACTGCTCATAATGAAATAAGGACCATTATGAGAATCGGCATATCCAGAGTGCCACATGAGCAGTTACACTGTAATGATGAGCAAAAATGTATCAGTCCACCAATCAAATGGAGAGCTATAAGACGTAATATTCTTGATGAACCTTCAGCAATTTGTGTCTAGACGTGTGAGGCTCCTGAATTCTGGAAATGAGAAAACATAACACGGTGGCAGCGGGTATTTTGTGAGTAAGATCACGGTATTTGAAATGGATGCAATTTTGAAGTAGAATGAGGAATCAAAAATAATCCAAATTGTTGCCAATGAATCATATGAAAACAAAATGGAGGAATGAATGCCCAGCTGCAATTTGAATTCAATAATATCTGGAATTAAAAATCTACTGATGACCATGAAACTCTTGTTGATTGTCGGAAAAACTCATCTGATTCACTACTTTAGGGAAGAGAATCTGCCGTCCTTAGCTAGTCTGGCCTACGTGTGACTCCAGAGCCACAACAATGTGGTTGACTCTTAACTGTCCTTCAAGGGCAACTAGGGATAGACAATAAATACTGACCAACCAGCTATTAACCATGCCCCATGATTGAATAATGTGAAAAGCCCATAACAAATTTGGAAGCTGATAATGTCTGAAGCATTTGACAAGGTTTTAGAAAAGTGAGGACTGACATCCAATTGCTTTTTAAAAGATACCAATGAAGTGGAAAGTGAGAGTAACATCCTTTTTCAGGCAGCAGAGAAGTAGTTAATAGCTGATTTATGAGTGAGAGCAACAGTAAAAATTAAGACAAATTTTTGTTTAGAAACCAGCAGATAGCTCCAATGAAGTCAAATTATTGGGACCACCAATATGAATTTCAAACTCTGGGACAGGAACCTGGTGAGCTTAGTTGAAGAAGGAAATAGATTTCTAGATTCTGAACGTATCAAAGAGTATGGGGGAAGAGTTGGGGAGTAAGGTGTTGTGATAAAGGATCAGCCATGATCATATTGAATGGCAGAGCAAGCTCCAAGGGCTTGTGTTTCTGTTTTCTAAACTTCTATGTTGACAATTTCCAAACAAGATTGAAAAATGTATCCAGAAAATGTACATTCAAGGAAACAGATGTAAGGTTGATGGATTAGCTCTTTCGGGATTCTGCACACCCTGAAGGACAACAATATTTGATTAGGAAGGAATGATTCACAATATCACAAGCTGCCAGAGCACATGAACCTAGAAGCAGACAGATGAAGTTGCTGGCTATCCAAATGGCTAGCTTTCAGTTAGTTAAGGAAAAGGTAGCAACAAACAAATGCACACCAGACAAGAGGTGAGAGAGAGAGAGAGATGTGAATGAACTGCAGGCAACCACAGACAGAAGGAAATATCCCACAAAAGGATCATATTGCAGAGCTTGTGGAAAGCCCAGTTACTGGGAAAAGATATGCAAAACAAAGAAAGATGATGACAAATGAGTTATCAGAGAAAGCATCAGGCCAAATGAGAAGGAAAATTATATATTCAAACACAAGGCCCTGTCCTTTGCAAGCAGAAAGGCTATGTCCAGGAATTGTATCCTTTTAATTAAACACAAGCATGGGGACCAATAGATCCCTCGTGCATTCTCCATGGCAATGCCTCAAACAATCAGTGCTGACTGGTCAATCAGTCAGCACTCTTTTCTCACGTACTCTTAATTATAGAGCATGTGATGGATTCAGAAAGAATGTTCTTGATTTTGGGAGGTTCCAGGACTAGACATCATAGTTTGAGGATAAGGGGTAAGCTTTTTAGGACTGAGATGAGGAGAAATTTCTTCACCCAGAGGATGGTGCTTTTGTGGAATTCACTACAACAGAAAGTATTAAGGCCAAAGGTTGTCTGATTTCAAGAAGAAATTAACTATAGCTCTTGGGGCTAAAGGGATTAAGAGATGTGGGAGGGAAGGGAGGATTAGAGTATTGAATTCAATGATCAGCCATGATCGTAATGAATGGTAGAACAGGCTTGAAGGACTGATTGGCCTACTCCTTCTAGTTTCTATCTTACTACCTTTGAAATTGGCATCTTTACATACGTCCCGATAAATGCAAGATAAAAAGCTTCAACGGCATTCTTGTCTTTTCAAAAACAGGCTTACCTTTACTGATCCTCGTTGTAAATAACTCTGCTCAATTTGACTGTATTTTCTTAAACCATTTCCATTCCATCAGAGATTCTGTTTTCTCTTTAGACATATCATTGCATTTCTTTCTAACACGAGCTTCACATTACACCGCAATACTGTTAGCTGGTCAGTTTCATACCAGTTCTCTGTAAGAGAATGTGAGTTGGCAACTTTTTATATTCTTTTTCTGAGACAGTAAACATGCCTACAATTGTATCAATAATAAAAGTAAGTTGCAAATTTCCAACTTTCATTTCTATTATGCATATGGAATTTTATGTTGAGCCCTATGACTATTGTCTTTCTTGTGTTTTTTATCTTGTTCTCCAACTGAGGACAATTTTTGATTTTCCTCCCCAATAACATCAATTTCTGTTTCCACACTTATCATAGGCACAATTGAGGATTTCCAGGTCTATCACAACCTCGTCATGGTGCCAGGCTGGGAACTGGAGTAATGCAACCTACAGCATTACTATCTTCTCGATTCCTGCATGCCATCTGGAAATGACTAAGTTTCCCACAGGCATAGAGCTTTAGAAATGGGCATTTAAATGGTTGATGGCTCCTATAGAAATGGTACCAGCTAAATTTCTGATTCTGAGACTTGGGCATTGGCTTGGATCTGGCTGAAATTTGATGAACTTTCCCTAGTTGCTCTCCCTTGCATTCCCTTACAATTTGTAAACATGTATTTCTGCCATGTCCATAGCTGTGGTCTCATCACAAGAGTCTTTCCATGTCAGCTCAATGCTTTATCTCAGAAGTTTGGCCAGGGTTTTATTGTTTTTTAGGTCCCTCCCTTAATTGTTCTTGCTTAATCCTAACAGAGTTTCTTAATTTTTGTTTAATTCAATCATTGTATGTGGAGGTCAACAGCAATTGTTGCCCATCCCTAACTGTCCTCCATTTCAGAGGACATTTAAGAATTAACCACATTTCTGTGGATCTAGGGTGATATGTAGGCCAGACCAGGTAAGGATGGCAGATTTCCTTCTCTAAAGGGCATTTGTGAACCAGATGGGCTTTTATGATGATCAACAAAGGTTTTGTGGTCATCACTGGATTTTAATCCCATGGGATTAAAATCACCATGTGCCGTGGTGATATTTGAACTCGGGTCTCCCAATCCTGAATGTCTGGATAATTTGGGAATGTAATCTCCAATTTCACTTGCTAACTAAAAGCAAAATACTGCAAATGTTGGAAATCTGAAATGAAAACAGACAATACCAGATAAATTCAGCAAGTCTGGCAGCATCCGTGGAGAAAAACAGAGTTAACTTTTTGGATCTAAGTGATCCTTTTACAGAACTTGGTAACTCTTCCTTTCATGAAATGCAACTCTCTTTGTAACTCTCATTCTGAAACATGCCATTATATAAGTCCCCAACTCCTTAATTTCAGAATAGTGCATTACAGTGAGATCTCATTGGTAGCATTGATTAGACACGAATTTGCAGCAAGATTTGGACAACATTCAGGATTGGGGGTGATAGGTGGTAATAACATTTGTGCCACGCAAATGTCAGGCAATGACCATCTTCAAGAAAAGAGAATTTAATCATCTCACCTTGGCATTCAATTACCATTGCTCAATTCCTCACTATCAGCATCCTGGGGATTGCCATTGACCAAAGACCAGGTAATGACCATCACCAATAAGAGACACTTTAAACACTACCGTAAGACATTCAATGGTGTTACCATTATTGATTAACCCACCGTCAATATCCATGGGGTTACCGTTGACCAGAAACTCAACTGGACTGACCAGATAAACACAATGGGTACAAGAGTAGGCCAGAGGCTAAGAATACTGTGGCCTGTAGATCACCTCCTGACACCCCAAAGCCTATCCACTATCTACAAGGCACAAGTCAGGAGTGTGATGCAATACTCTCCATTTGTCTGGCTGGTTGCTCCAATAGCACTCAAGAAGCTTGACAAAGCAAGACAAAGCAGCCCACTTGACTGGCACCACATTGACAAACCTCCTTTCACCACCGACGCTCAGTAGCAGCAGTGTGTACTATCAACAGTTCACCAAACATTCTTAGACAGCACCTTCCAAACCATGATCACTTCCATTTAGAAAGACAATGGTAGCAGATACATGTAAACACCACCATCTGCAAGTTCCCCTCCAAACCACTCACCGTCCTGACTTGAATATAGTCGCAGGGTCAAAATCCTGGAATTCCCTCCCTAATGGCATCGTGAGTCAACCCACGGAACATGGATTGCAGCGATTCAAGAAGGCGGCTCACCAACTTCTTCTTAAGGGCAACCGGGGATGGGCAATAAATGCTGGCCAGTCTGTGATACTCATGTCCCATGAGTGAATAATAAGAAAAACTGAACTGGATCAGCCACATAAATACTGTGGCTATAAGAGTAGGTTGGAGGCCAGGAATTCTATGGAGAGGAACTCACCTGCTGGCTCCCATAATCCTGTCCACTATCTACAAAACACAAATCAAGAATGTGATGAATACTTTCCATTTGTCTGGATGAGTGCAACTCCAAAAACACTCAAGAAGCTTGACACCATCCAGAACGAAGCAATTTGATTTGCACCCCATCTACTATCATAAACATTCACTCCCCCCACCACAGTGGCAGCAGTGTGCACCATATACCAAATGCACTGCAGCAAGTTGCCAAGGCTCCTTCAACAGCAAATTCCAAACGTGGGGCTTTTACCATCTCAAAGGACAAGGCAGAAGATTCATGGAAGCTCCAACATCTGCAGTGCCTCTTCGAGCAACACACAATCCTGACATTGCTCTTTCACTGTGGCAGGGTCAAAGTCCTGGAATTCCCTCCCTACCAGCTTTGTGGATGTAAAGACAGCACATGGATAGCATTGGCCAAGGTTGCGGCTAACCGCCATCTTCTCAAGGGCAATAAATGCTGGCATAGCCAATGATGTCCACATCCTTTGAAAGAATGAAAAAAAATCTCAAATACATCTTATCGCTTCATTGTGAAGAAAACATTTACTTTGCCCTCATCTCCTATTTGATTCGCTTTCAGCTAAATATATAACCTTAATTCCAACGACACTATTGACCTCCACCATTGCCTCAAAATATATTTTCAGTGCCATTTGTTTCAGTTATACACCTTACAAAGATATTGTGGTAGCCAATGTTGAATCTATTTACACCTCCCAGCAAAGAAGACTGCATGAGGGCTGTATATCAAAATACTTAGATATTACAATGTTCTACAATATTATTCATACAGAAATAGGAAGTAATTGTTAACAGAATGTACATCTAGGGTGCTATATTGACTGCTATACTGCAGTCAGGGACCAAACAACAATATATTAGTCCAGCAGTATATGGGTAACTATAAGAAATACACATAAGGCTGTAGCATTTATTCTAAAAGTGTGATTATTTTGCATTTTGGGAACCAAAAGACATAATGGAAAGCATTTGCTCTGAGTTCAAATAAGTTGCATTTTATTTTTCTTTTTTTATTAGTGCCACAAGTAGACTTACATTAACACTGCAATGAATTTACTGTGAACATCTCCTAGTCGCCACACTCCGACACCTGTTGGGTACACTGTGGGAGAATTTAGTATTGCCAATGCAGATCTTTCAGACTGTGGGAGGAAACCCATGCAGACATGGGAAGAATGTGCGGACTCCATACTCAGAGTGACCCTAATCAGGAATCAAACCTGAGTTCCTGGTGCTGTGAGGCAGCAGTGCTAGCCATTTGCCAATGCTGCCCTTTGTAAGTTCCACCCTGAGATTATACCTGTACATTGTTGCTGCAGAATAATACAATCTGACATTTGTTGATTGATTTCTAGGTAATTTCCAAGGCATTTAACATTAAGTTGAAAATTTTGATTCTGTATATAAAAATAATTGGAGCAGAAACCAGTTACTGTTCAATGTCACTTTTAATTTTTTTTTGCTGGAGGTCTTTACCATAAGGAACTGAAATAAACAGCCCAACCTTCTTACACCTAAGAACCTTTTCATCTTTATGATATCAGTCTTGATTATATTTAAAGATTTCTGAAGAAGATAGGATACTTTTCCAGCACAATGCACTGTCCAGTCTCCCCAATGCACCACACATTGTTTGTGCAAAACTATGTCTGGGATTTTCCATTCGGGTGGATTTGGTGATGAGAGTGAAAAATATCGCGAGAAGGCCAAAGTCTTGTTTCATGTCAATCTATAAACAGGAAGCCATCATTCTCTCCCCGTGTCACTGGCGAGCCACATTTCCCACCGTTCAACATTGGGAGCCATTTTATAATACATTACATCTCATTATTGAGATCATATGGTGGAATCATATCCGATGTCAAATAATGCATCCGTGGCGTCATGATGAGGGTGTACCTCATGATGAGGTTTACCAGTATGTCCATGGACTAAACAGTTTTAGTTATAAAGAGAGATTGGATAGACTGGAGTTATTTTCCTCAGAGCAGAGGGGAATGAGGCAGAACATGCTTGAGATGTATAAAATTATGAGGAGCATTGATAGAGTTGACAAAGAAATTTCTCTCCTTGGTAGAGATACCAAAGACCAGGAAGCATAGATTTAAGGTAAGAAGTAGGAGGCTGATACAGGATATGGGGAAAATCTTTTTCACCCAGAAGGTGATGGGAGTCTGGGACTTGCTGCCTAAAAGAGGGTGGAAACAGAGACGCTCATAATATTATGAAGTATTTAGTGTGCATTTGCATTGCCAAGACATACAAGACCATGGACCAAGAGCTGGAAAATGGGATTAGAATAGGGCTGACTGACACTAATGCGATGGTGCTGTGTACCTCTATCACTCTATAACTCTATAGTCAGGACAACACAATGTACAACTAGTCTCGGATGGTGTACACCTGGGGAGCAATACTCTGAGGGGAGCTCGCAGATGAGCACACACACACAGAGAAGAGGGCTGTGTGAGGTTAACATCAGGGTATTGCAAGCGGATGTGCCTAAGTGAAGAATGCTTCCTGATGTGCTCGCTGTGTGCTGAAGTGACCTTTTAAATATTATCTGGGTCAGTGAGTCACTGCATTGATGGCAGGATGGGCAAGTCAAGAACGCTCACCAGTGACATGTTATTGCTTGCCTTCTTTTTTTTCTAAGCCCCGCAATGTACGGTTTAAAAAGCTGCCAGTGCCATTGGTTGCCTCAACATTGCTTTTGCCCCCGTCATCAGCCTTGGCCGAAAATCTCACCCTATGTAAATGTTTATTTTGGTTGGAATTATACTACCTTGTTCTGTAATTCTGCAAAATGGAAAATGCTTTGAGCAATTTCAAATCACTTGTATAAAATTTCTGAGCATTCAGCGGTGCGGAAAATCATTGCTATCACCTCATTCTTTGAAAATGACCATGACTGCTGCTGACATGACACCTTGGTGGGCTTACAGGACGGAACAGTCAAACATCATCCCATTCTGACATCACATGAACTCCAGTGAAGTGTCAAACCCCAAATTAAAATGTTTATCTGCAGAACACTTTAAAAATTAAGCCAAAGTTTATTTAACTACCTTTTTTTAAGAAAGAGATGGTACTGCCCACATTCACTAAGCAGCATTGGGGACCTGAACACATAATCAGCAAGTATGTATAGAAACCTCGACTTGATGGGAGATTGGATTTGCCAGCAGGCAGAGTAAACAAGCTGTTTATTTAAAGTTTGTTTATTCTGCCTGCTTGTTTATTCTGCCTGCTGGCAAATTTGGTGGCTACTGGATAGCTGAAACCTAAATATCCTTTGTTATATTAATACAGCACCAGTTCTTGATTCCCTGAGACCTGGGTCAGTTATTCTAGCCCCATGCAGCATTCACAACCCACAATCACAGCCCCTCCAATTCTTCTAACCACATGCTCCCCACAATCACAGCTCCCTAAATTCCCCCAGCCACATACTCCCCACAATCACAGCCCTTCCAATTCTCCCAGCCACAAGCTCCCCACAATCACAGCCCTTCCAATTCTCCCAGCCACATGCTCCCCACAATCACAGCCTCCCTCAATTCCCCCACTACATGCTGTCCACAATCACAGCTCCTTGCAAAGTTGAGAGGCTGCAGCAGTTCAATCTACAAAGGCTTTGTGCACATCCTTCAGCTGGAAGGGAGCTGAGTGCACTAGTACCACAAGATCCAAGTTCATGCTGCAAGATAGACATTAGAGACCCTGCTGAGCAACAGGCCCCCACTCTCCCCCAAACACTCACAGACCCAAGAAAGAAAATGGCCGCAACGAAAGGACACCCATGAGCAGCAGGGAGCTATTAGACACTAGACAGTTACCTTCTCATAAACCTTCACCGATGGAGCGCTTGAATCGGACTTTTATGGACCATTATCTGTTTTGTGACTATTCAGGGTTGGCAAATGTGGTGGTAAAGAGCAAAGTGCTGGTAAAGTTTGGAGTACAGCCCACTAATTCAATTTAAATGCATTTTAATGACTGTCGCACCCATTTTGGGCATGGTCCCGATCGTAGCCATTTTCAGGCCTTGGTAAACGGGGAACCAAGGCAGAAGTGAGTGCAGATCGTGCTACTCACCTCACACCCGACTTTACCAAGTTTTCGCCCCTAATAACAGGGGCAACACGATGGTAAAATCGGGCCCTAAGTATTTGGAATAACTGAAAGTTGTATGCATACGTTAGCTTTGATTTATTAGTAGCACTCTTTGGTCACAATTTTCCAGCTGTTATTTTTGGTGGGATCTCCTGGAAAATCCCATTGACAGCGGTTGAATCAGAAGATCATTCTGTTGGTGAACGACGCGCCATCTCGCACCACGAGAATTTCACCAGGGAGGCCAGAAAATTCCCTTTGTGTTTATTTCAAAGGCGAGAGTTTATAATGTAAAGTGACATATTGGTGCAGTACTGAGGAAATGCTGCATTGTTAGAGCTACTGTCTGACATCTATGATGTTACACCGAAGGCCTAGCCGATCTTTCAGGTTGACGCACAATATCACCTCGTATTCCACTGAATAAGGCAAGTGATTTCCACATTGCACTAAACATTAACACTTTGGACAAAACTGATTATCGCTCAGGATCACATTGCTGTTGTGGCGTATTGCCGTGGACTCATTTCTTGCTGTATTTTCTATATTACAACTGTGACTGAGCTTCAAACGCACTGACTTTCTTGTAAAGCCTTTAAAGTGGCCTGAAATTCAGAAAGGTACTACATACATCATAGAAACCTTACCGTGTAGAAAGAGGACATTCAGCCCATTAAGTTGGTACTGATCACAATCCCACCCAGGCCCACCCCTACATCCCTACATATTTTGTTCACTAATCCCTCTAACCTATGCATCTCAGGACACTAAGGACAATTTTTTTTAGCATGGCCAATCAACCTAATCTGTGCAACTTTGGACTGTGGGAGGAAACCGGAGCACCTGGAGGAAACCCACGCGGACACAGGGAGAATGTGCAAACTCCACACAGACAGAGTGACCCAAGTCGGGAATCGAACCCGACTTGGGTCACTCTGTCTGTGTGGAGTTTGCACATTCTCCCTGTGTCCGCGTGGGTTTCCTCCAGGTGCGCCGGTTTCCTCCCACAGTCCAAAGTTGCACAGATTAGGTTGATTGGCCATGGTCCCTGGAGCTGTGAAGCAGCAGTGCTAACCACTGTGCTACTGTGCCGCTCAATGTAAGTAACATTTTTCAATAAGACTGTTTGAAATGCCATGACTGCAGGGTCTGGGATGGAGAATGAGGGTTCCATTTCTCCTTAATGTTGGATAGGCATCAGATGTTCCAGCATACCTGAGCACCACATTATTCCAGGCCTGCACACCTCTGTTCCCATCTCTGACAAGTGTCCAAAATCAAGTACATCGTATCAGATGAATTTACAATGGATGTATGAGATCCAAATTATTTTCACATCTTTCAATTATTAATAAGAATAATGGGCAGCACAGTGGCACAGTGGTTAGCACTGCTGCCTTACAGTGCCAGTGACCCAGGTTCAATTCCTGGCTTGGGTCACTGTCTCTGTGGATTTGCATGTTCTCCTAGAGTCTACATGGGTTTCCTCCAGGTGCTCTGGTTTCCTCCCACAGTTCAAAGATGTGTGTTAGATGGATTGACCATTGTAAATTGCCCCTTAGTGTCAAGGGGACTAGCATGTAAATATGCGAGGTTACAGGGGTAAGGTCTAGGTAGGTTGTGGTCAGTGCAGACCCAATGGGCCATATAGGGATTCTATGATTCTATTCTAAGAAAAAGTACCATAGTCCTCAAAAAAATTTGAGATGGGCACAGTCATTAAAATTGCACTGTTTGATGTTTGTAAAGAATGAATTAATGCATTAATGTGAATTTCCTTTGCTTATTTAATGAAAATAGTAAGTGGGAGATTCAGGTTGACAGACAATGGAAAGAATGAAGTGGGAATAAAAATAGTAAAAGATCGGAGAATGATAATAGAGTAAAAAGGTATGTCTGTGTGCTTTTCGGGACGAAAATTATCTAAATGATTTTGCTGCCCCTATCAAATGAACTGAAATATTGCACAGAGGAAATGGCAACAGATCACGAGGAAATTATTCAATTTTCTAAAATTTAGACTTTGGACATTTATCTCCTGTCATTTTTAATGAGATTGCAATGATGTATACTTACCAATTAGAATACGTAACAAATTTAAATGTTATAACAGGAACCTTGAGAGTTAATAAAAGTTGAGTGATGCTAGCAAATTAGGTCCCTATATTCAGACAGTCATTTTTCACTGCTGCGTATTCATGTGAGAATCAAGCAACATGGTACTTGACTTGTGCAAGTTAGAAGGCTCTAAATAATCATTCACATGGAAGTAGAAAGAATTGTAATGTAATTAAAACAAAATTAATGAAACTTGCATTCTCAGAATGCATCTTGTTACTGACTTAAACTTTGTGACTCAAGAATAAAATGATGGGTTATAGATCACTCAGGGGAGTACGAGTTGCTGTGGCAGCAGGCACTTTTCTAAGGAGGTGAAGGCCCAACCGTACTATCGCTAGACTGTTAATCTAGAAACTCAGCTAATGTTCTGGGGACCTGCGTTTAAATCCTGCCATGATAGACGGTAGAATTTGGCTATTAAAAAACGTATCTGGAATTAAGAATCCACTGATGACCATGAAACCACTATCAATGTTGGAAAAGCTCGTCTGGTTCACCAATGTCCTTTAGGGAAGGAAACCTACTGTCTTAACCTGGTCTGGCCAACATGTGACTTCAGAGCCATAGCAATGTGGTTGACTTTCAACTACTCTCTGAAGTTGCCTAGTAAGCCACTTAGTTCAAAGACAATTAGGAATGGACAATAAATGTTGGCTAGCCAGCGATACCCCAAGCCCCTTGAATGAATAAAAATTTATTTATTTATTAGTCATAGGTAGACTTAAACTCACACTATAATGAAGTTACTGTGAAAATCCCCTAGTTGCCATAGTACGGAACCTGTTTAGGTATACTAAAGGAGAATTTAACATGGCCTGTTGTAATCTGGAGTTATGGTGGAGGCTCCAACCAGGTGGGTGACCAGGTATGGTGGGGCTGACCAGGATTCTCTCCTGCTTTTGCTGTCTGTCTTTGATGCATGTTGGAAAGATCTTCAGATTGATAAGCAACCTGTTTGGCTATATTATGAGTGCACTTTCTTTAGCCATCGAGTCCTGAGTGGGACTAATTGAACCCGAAGCTTCTGACTCAGAGATGGGGACGATACCCACAGAATCACAACTCCTTTCATAGAATAAAGTATCACTTAAAAATAGTAATATCAATAAATAAGCACAGAAAACATGGATAAAATGGAATACAACTATGGGAGGAAAAGACGAAATGAGATGAAATTAAGGCAAACATACTGGCGTAAAAAATGGATCACTTTTGTGTGTACTTTTATGCCTGGAAAATGGATGCAAAATTTATGGGTGAATATTGGACAAGCAGCCTAAATGTGAGCTAGTCACATGCATCTGTAGGCTGTTTAACCATAACAGGTGGCAACAGTACAATTCTACTATTATAGTGAGACCAGATACCCAATCTTTGGCAAGTCTCAGACAACCTATTTCAGATGTGCACTGGAAATGCATCACCAGTTATGTCTCTGTTAACAGAATTTTCACTCACTCAGATATAACGACATGTGCCAACTGATTTATGATGAATAGAGAGGCACATATTGAATCCTAGGTATTGGTTTTGAGATGTAGTAACAGCCAATGAATTGAGAATGAGTTCAACTACAACAGCTGGACATTGTGTCTCCGTCACTAGTATTCAATGAACCATGTCAATGTAGATGGCTAAGTATGCTGCAGGCTGCATTACAATGTTGGGCCACAATTAATTTGGTACATTGCAGGTATTGTGTTCGTCAGGCTGGATGGGGGGATGGGGGTTGTCTTCTAATTTTAGGCCTTCTGCATCTTTGTTGAGGCTTTTCTTGATATAAATGGCTAAGCTGTATGTTTTGTTAGCTCTGCTAGCAATGAGTTGGGAATATGGACTCAATGGGCAGAATGATCCACAGGGTAGGATGGTTCCAGAGTGATTATACCCACAAAATCCAGTTCCATTTTGCCCAGGATAGGCCTTCATCATTAGACTGGTACATTTTTGTTGCTAGTCCAGCTCCTCAGCCTTGTTGTCGCTGAGAGAATCCATTTCCAGTAGGGTTTCACTGCTTAGACCAATCTTGTAGCTGGGGTTTGGTCGCTTTTTTGATTCCATTAGATCACAGGTTTTCCACTTGGAAAATTACTTTAACAAGAGAAGGATGGAAAGCTTGCTTTCTCCCCATCTGTACTAGTGACTTCAACAGCTAACACAGTGGGAGAACAACTGTCAGTTTGGACCTAAAATAGTGTGTGATGCAAAGCAGCAAGGCCATTCCATTCTGCCAAGTAAAGGAGGATTTCTCATCTGATCTTTGATTCATGATACATGACAAACTGGCCAACTGCCTGTGCGTTTTCTTGACCTATCCTGTGCCAATGTCATTGTACGGTGTACCAGCATGTCACTGGAAATATCCAATATCAACTACTTTATGAAAACTCTACAACTAATCTAATCATTCCATGATCAGCGAATAACAATTCCAAGGGCACCTGGAGATCAAATCAGTGGCCAACATGTAACCAACAATGGACTCCCACAAGGATCAACCCTTGCATCAACTCTATTCTCCAAATGTACTGGTGACTCCATTCCATTATGTCACAGTTCCTGGCTTCCCAGCCTAATGAAGTTCTAGGATATTGAGCAAATATTCACTAAAGATCTGAGTTCTCTACTTCAGAAAATAGAAACTTCAACTAAACACTGCCAAGACTGTCCCTTCAACCTTCCAGCTGAACAACTCAAAGGCCAGGGAAGAACTTCATGTCCAGCTCTGTAGCCAGTCACTTACCCACAACAAAATACCTTGCTATCACTATTGACCATACATCAACCGACTGGCAACACCTTGGGAGCCAAGGTCAAGATACCAATAATCTTTGTGGAAACTGGCAGACCCCAGCAGGGGCAGCACATTATGCTTTGCTTCACTCACTTCTCCCAGTCTACCAACCACCATGAGCTGGTGGCTTAGGAGCCACCACATAAACATAGTAGATATCCATCTTCCAATAATCATGAGAATAATTTTTGGAATGCTGAGACCAACACTGCTTAAGTGGCTTCCTGTGCTAGCATACATTGAACCTCCTAATGTCTGCAGGGAATGGATCCTCTTCAAAGATCATCAACAACTGACGGCTTAACAAAGCACACAAAACCTCAAAGAAAAAATCCATGCAGTCTTTCAAACTTCCATATCCCCCACTGGAATACAAAATGTTAATTCTCAATAACACACTTCCAGGTTGACGGCAAACATTTACAAACAGAACCTGATATTGACCTCAACAGTGGCATGCCAGGTTTCAAACTACCATGGAAAATATGGACAGCACACAACCGCTTGAGAACAGACCTGGAGAAGGTGTGACCACTTGCTCCACAAATGGAAATGTAAGCAACAGCCATCCAAGACTGACTACCATCCAGATTCTGAACTCCTGCCCTAAGAAATCTGTGCCTGCATTAGCTGAAGCCGTTGAATGGAAGGTTAACCTCAATGTTGAACTATAACTGCTTCTCCCACCTTATGAAAAGAAAATTGAGCCATGCTGCACAGAAGGGGGACAACACTCCATTGTGCCTGTGCTGTCTCTTTGAATGAGCTACCCAATTAGTCCCACTCCTCCACTCTTTCCCCACAGCCCGT
Organism: Sphyrna mokarran; assembly: GCA_024679065.1. Lineage (NCBI taxonomy): Eukaryota > Metazoa > Chordata > Chondrichthyes > Carcharhiniformes > Carcharhinidae > Sphyrna > Sphyrna mokarran. Next base: position 51,345,376 of record JAGIQG010000005.1, on the reverse strand, counting down.
CAATATTTTTGTTTTCAATTTTGTATTCAATTCCTTTCCTTTTCTTCCGAGTTACAGTACAAGGAACATTTCAGCGTGCTTTATGTTGGAATAGGGGACAGAGAGCTGATTAAATCATGAAATGTTCAGCCCCTATTCTAGCATAAAACATGCTGAAGTATTCATTATAAACAAAATAAAGTCCAAAATGTCAGAAGAGACTGGAGATACATGCATCTGTAAAAATCAGGTTTCCTTTGGATTCGGATCATTATCCAGTCCTTGTATTTGCTATGCAGGTATATTCAGCCAAAGCAGATGTTTGTTATTTTCCTCACTTATGAATTCAGAGGAATTGAGGTGGCTCACAAACAGAAACAAATTACACACACAGCGGTTGTTGGTGTAGGGTCCCTATAAGTTGACATCACTACTGTCAGGAGTATTTCTTGTTCCTGGTTAACAGAGGGGGATAATGCTAGCCATCTGGGCATCGGAAGTACAGCTATGTCCCAGCTTTGAAATGATTAAAATTTATTGTTTATTGGTTCTGTTGCTGCCTCCATGATATTACCGAATCACTCTCTCTGCTGATGTGAGTAGTACTGACTCTTAAATGGAATATATGTTTCAGATTTGTGCCTAAAGTTTGAATAAGAAAAGGTGACATTATAAAATTTAGAAGAAAAACAAAATCCCTTCTTTGCCTTACTCGGCAAGGCAGTTTGTGCAGTTTTCGTATTCCACCTAGTTTTTAATATTGTAGATATTATCAGCACTTCCACAATATCTATGGCTGATTTAATTTGCATTCACTTTAAAAGGGAGAAAAAGTTTACCTAGTCATTTAGGTTTATATTTTTTATGTTGTTTGCAACAATAGAACAACTTCACGCTAAATAATATCCCCCCCAAAAAAATAATTTTAAAGACCCCATTTCATTTCTTGTTGAGCAGTAATAGCAGAATATGAAAGCCATTTCATTTTATTTCCTGTTGCTTACTATTAAGATTTTCCCAAGGGACAAGTACAGCTGTCTCATTCCAGTAGTAATGACCTAGTTTTATGACTTTTGTTGAATTAAAAGAAAAAAAAAGCAGTAACGCTCTCTTTGTTGATGGTATGAAAAATATGATAGAGATTTATGCCTGTTGCTTTTTTCCAGAATCTGCCTCATTAATTTTGTTGCTCACTGCATTTGTCATTTTCAGGTGACAGCCACTAACAGTGTGAAAGGGTGTAATTCACATTTCCGTGGCACATCCGGTGCTGTGCCGACGGCCGCAGGAATCCTGGCATTGGTTTTTAGAAGTCAAGTAAGCATCATTTTATTATTCATATGCTTTCCTGGACATTGTTTTCCTACTTGTTGTCTCAGTTTGCTGCTGAAATCCTCACTCACCCGAAAAAGATGAAGTAGCCATACCCAAAGTTGTTCAATGGCACTATCAATGGAAATGTCTGATACAGCGGGACCAGGACAGGAAATATCAGTCTCTTCTTCTCGCTTCCCCTCTCCACCACCACATCTCCACACCCCACTTCAACCATTTTAAGATGGAACATTTCCATCAACATCTACCTGGGCAGCACATTGGCACACTGACAAGCATTGCTGCCTCACAACGCCAGGGACCCGGGTTCAATTCCCAACTTGGGTCACTGTGCAGAGATTGCACGCTTTCCCTGTATCTGCATGGTTTCCTCTGGGTGTTCCTGTTTCCTCCCACAATCTGAAAGACGTGCTGGTTAGGTGCATTGGCCGTCCAAAATTCTCCCTCAGTGTACCTACTGTGTGGTGATTTTCACAGTAACTTAATTGCAGTGCTAATGTAAGACTTCTTCGTAATACTCATAATTAAACTTAAAACTTACTGTATCCCAGAGTCCAGAAGAGAACTGACAAATCTCACAGTTGTATTAGCTGGATACAATGTTGGATATCTCTCATTGTTATGTATCTGGGCTACTTAAACAGATACAATTTCCTAAAGTCAACTAGATTAGTGGAGGCCACAGGGTAAATTTAGTTAATTCTGTGCTCTCAGTGGGACAGTATGCAGGTCTGAAAATCAGCACTGCTGTATTGTAGCTCATATCAGATTCAGGCTGTTTTCAAGCTAAGCTTACGCAGGGCTATAGAAATGGTATATTTGGCCATACATTTGGAAATCTTTCTGACAAAAAAAGGATGAGGATCTTTTTGACCAAATTTTTAGCAAATATTTTCTTTATTTCTCAGTTAGGAGCACCTTTAGTGATCAAAACACATTCACATAGATACAAAACAGGTGGAATCACATTTACTGATTTAAGTGACACAACTGATACTCATTAAATTGAGCTAAATATCTGTGTAACTGGCTATCAATGCAATATCGTCTATTTTGTTTCTCTGGTCATATCCAGTTTCATCAACATTCTGTCCATGTTACACAGTGGTTCACTTCCTGTACATAAGAACGGAGTTCGACATTCAACCTCCCTGAACCTGTTTTACTATTCAATGTTTTTTATGCGGTATGTGATATGGTATAGAATTTCTGCCCAAAATGATAGCGAAAGCACAGATGATCAATGATCCAAAAAGAAAGCTAGATGGGCAATTGAAAGAAATAAATTTACAGGCTTAGGGAGATCAAGCAGGGGGGATGGGACTGCCTGGATTGCTCCATGGGGAGCCAGCATAGACTTAAGGGCTGAATGGCCTCTTTTTGTGCTGTGATGCTGAGGTCATACAATCATGTGGTCTGTATCTTAACATGATGCATTAGCTTTGACTCCATATCCTGTTTTGTCCTTCTGTAGCAAAGGCCTACCAATCTCAGGTTGAAAATAATGAACTAAGATGGCATCTATGGGAGAAAGTTCCACACTTCTACCTACCTTTGGGTGAAAAAGTGTTTCCAGTTTTTCTCCTGAATGGTTTGGCTCTGAGTTAAATATTGTGCACCCTTTTGAAATGATTTACATAATTGGATGATATGTTTATAAGAGAAAGGTAAAAGTTTTTTTTAAAAAATTGCTTTTACATGAAGATATTAGCTCAGTTAAACAGCTGTGGTTTTACAGCTGATATTTTCCATTGATTCAGCACTGTGACCCAATCCTAAAGTTGAACCCTTCTTTCCTTTGCCTGTGTCTTTACTTGCCTTGTACTTAAGTACTTTGTAATGAACTGCTGAAGAAACTCATGTTACTGTACTTTGGCTATGATTATGTAATGTGTCCTCACAAGATCTTCTTTGACTGTGGAAGGCGATGGAATAAACACTTCACAACAACACTGTGATTTAGACTATAAATGACTGAACAGTAAATAGATGTGAACAGACGGAATGACACCCTCGATTTATAGTAATTGTCGAATTAAACTAATTCTCTGCAGAAGATAGACAAATAACAAACAGTCGTAATTGCTGTGCTAAACTGCAATATGAACCAGGCTGTTTCAATATTACAGTTTTTGTGTTTTATTGTTTATGGAATCTCTTGAACCCAACTACCTCCTGATGGCCTCAGATGGACTGCACTACTTTTACAAAAACAGGCTAAGGAATATGTTTAAAAAAAACTGAAACAATCAAAATTGGAACTTACATTTCCTAAACTCAAAATGATCTGCCAATTAAACATATTGCAGGCTGGGATCTGTAATCATTCCTCAGGACTATTGCAGCTATTCTATGTTGCTTCATGGCCACAATTTACTTTCAACTTTCACTTGGCATATGCAGAATAGTAGAATGTTAAAACAGAGAAACATGCCCAGCAATTTTTGCTAGTGTTTTTTCCTACATGCGCCACCTGGCCCAATCACACATTATTGCTACATCTTTTGATATTCTTCTTTTCCTAGCAACTATCCAAATCCCTATCCAAACAATTTATGGAGTCTGCTTGATTCACAATGGATTTTGATTTGCAGGAATACATAGATTTGAGAGGAGTGGGGCAGAGGTGTGTTAAAACCGGTAAAAATTGACAGCACATTGTGAAGCTATCTGCAACCTGTCGATTTCTTGGTTGCACTGCATTGCTTTAAGCTGCAAACAGCCACGATGGGAAAGATGGGTTGTCATTTACCATGTTAATAACTCGACTAAAGCAATTTCAACATGGATTTCTAAGTTTAATCTTATGTTCATGGGTTTTCCAGGAAACTCTGCAGTGAAAATAAGTGAGAAGACAGCAGCAATTGAGCAACTGAAGCCATATCAAGGAAATATTCCAATAAGCACTCAGTACCGGCAGCTGACTTCTTACCTGTTCTTGGGAGAAGATTTGTTTGCTTGTTGGTATTGTAGATGACATCTTTCAACACTTTGTTGATAATTGGCAGTAGATTGATGGGGGTGGCATTTAGTCAGATTGCATTTGTCCTGCTTTTTGTGGACAGGATAGGACATACGTTGGTAATTTTTCATATGACTGAGTGGAAATTAGTCTTGCAATTGTACTGAAGCAACTTGGCTAGGGGCACAGCCAATTCTTGAGCACAAGTCTTCAGTCTTACTGTTGTCAGGCCCTATAGCCTGACATAGAATAAACTGAATTTCTGGAGACTGTCATCTGTGATGTTGGAGACCTCAGGAGAAGACCAAGAAGGATCATCCACTTGGCACTTCTGGCTGAAGATGGCTGCAGATGCTTCATGCATGGTCATTTGCACTGATGTGCTGAGTTGCCCCATCATTGAGGATGATGATATTTGTGGAGCCTCCTCCTCAGATTAGATGTTTAATTATCCAAAGCGCAGAGCACAGAGCCTCTCTGCAAAATTCTGAAGAAGCGGAAGATGGAAAGACAGAAGGCAATCAGTGCAATGGAGCATATGGAGCATGATAGTGGCTCACATTATCACCCAGGATGTCCTGATTACTGCAAGCTTCACTTAAATTCCAATACCCACACCCATTTAACAACCACTTCAGAAGGCCTCCTTTCCTCAGTCCTCTATTAGTTATCAGCAATATTTGCAAGTATCCTCACCCACAATCAAATAACTAATAAGGTCACTTGTCAACCAGCAACTAAGGATGGGCAGCATGGAAAAGTGATGTAAAGCAATATCTACATGCTTCTATTGACAAAATGACACTGATCAGAATGTATACCACAGCCTGTATATCACACCCACCTGCACACCCTTGTGTCTTTATACTCTTCCTTCTAATAACAGTAAAAGAGGGTGGCATAGTGGCATGGTGGTTGGCATTGTGGTTAGACCGTGTTCCATTCCTGGCTTGGGTCACCATCTGGGCGGAATTTGCACGTTCTCCCTATTTCTGCATGGGTTTCCTCCGGTTGCTCTGGTTTTCTCCCAAAGTCCAAAAGATGTGCTGGTTAGGTGCATTGGCCATGCTAACTTGTCCCACAGTTACTTGAACAGGCATCAGAATGTGGCAAATAAGCGATTTTCACAATGACTTCATTGCAGTGTTAATGTAAGCTTACTTGTGACTAATAAGTAAACTTTAAAACATGAATTCTTGTTCCTGTCCCCCTCCCTCCGTTAATATCCTATATGGTACCTTATCAAATGATTTGGAATCCTTAGAACCACATTCACCTCATTTTCTTTATGTGTCCTCTGTTAATTCTACAAGGGATTCTATTGTTAGTCAAATACAACCTGGCTTTTAAAAATCCATGCTGCCTGGCCCTAATTAAATCATGTTTCACTAAGAGCTTCGTAATTTCACCCCGCATTAGAGATTTTAGTGGTTTGCCGACAATTTAAGTAAGACTAACAAGTCTATAATTATCTCACATTTGCCACTCTCCAGTTCTCTGACACAATTTTTCTTTCCAAAGAATTTTGAAAAATTAGAGTCTGACTGCCCTCTAATTCTTCCTGAGCTTCCCTCAGGATCCCAGGATGTAAATTGTCAGGTCTCAGTAATTTGTCAACATTTCATTTAAGTAACTTATTCAATGTCATATCTCTTTGAATAATAATCTCCACAAACTGTTTTACACTCACCTATACTTTTAACATCTACTTCCTCTGCAAAAGCCAGAGGAAAACATTTAATATTTCTGGCAATTGCTCTTTCTCCATTTCAAGCTTTCTTCATTTCCTTAGTTTCACAGCAATCCAAACCCAACATTGAAGAAAGCCCTTTTTTGTTGCTCGCCATTGTTTTTATTCATTTTTCATCTATTTTTCTGTGTTTATGATGGAGGCATGAAGGACAAGTAATTACAACAAAAATAGAAAATACTGGAAAATCTCAGCTAGTCTAACAGCATCAGTGGAGAGAGAAACAGAGCTAACATTTTGTGTCTGAATGACCCTTCGTCTGAGGCCTTTCATGCTAATGCTGGTAATCATGCTAACAAGGGTACTGCTGGTGGCACGTTGAGGGATCAGAATATTGAATAGCAGACCAAAGGTCAGCAGTGTGTCAAAGGATACTTGAAACCGGGAACAGTGATCATAGTGGAGTAGAGAAAGCGGGGGGAGACAATGGTAAGAGAACAAATGTGGAAAGTGAAACTTTTAAAAATTGAAAAATGAGCAATAGAAGAAATGATGAAGCTCTGACAAAGGTCACCCAGAGTCAAAATGTTAACTCTATTCTGTTTTTATTTCAAATTCCAGCATCCACAGTAATTTCTGAGGGTGGCATAACTGAGGTCTACAAAATTGTATCTACAAGATTATGAGAGGCATGGACAGAGTGGATAGGCAGAAGCTCTTTCCCAGGGTGGAAGAGTCAATTGCCAGGGGGCACAGGTTTAAGGTGAGAGGGGCGAGATTTAAAGGTGATGTACGAGGCAGATATTTTACAGAGAGGATAGCGGGTGCCTGTAACTCATTGCTGGGGAGGTAGTGGAAGTGGATACGGTAGTGACTTTTAAGGACATCTTGACAAGCACATGAATAGGATGGGAATAGAGAGATATGGTCAGGCAGCGCGGTGAGTGCAGGCTTGGAGGACTGGAGAATCTGCTCCTGTGCTATAATTTTCTTTGTTCTTTGTGAAGGATTGAGATAGAGTAGGCAGAAGAAACCTGTTTCCCTTGGCATAGAATTGAAAAAAAAAACATGGGTCATAGATTCAAGCTAAGTGGCAGAAGGGTCAAAGGGGATATGAGGAAAAACCTTTTTACATAAAGGATAGTGAGTTCTGGAATTTGTTGCCTGAGTAAGTGGTGGAGTCAGAGACCCTAAACTCTTTTAAAAAGTACCCAAAATGGCACCTTAAGTGTTGTAGCCGGCTTTGGCCCGGGTGCAGAAAGGTGAAATTAGAAAGGAGACCTGGATGTCTTTGGGTTGGCATGGACAAGATGAGCTGAAAGCCCCCCTTCTATGCTGTTTCATTTATGTGTCCTATATGGCATTCACTCAATATTTCAGAAGAAAGCAAATAAATTCAATGTCAAACCACAAGATTCCTGGAAATCAATCTGCCAAGGGTTCCTGAAAAACAAACTATTACTAATGGATGTAAATAATTTTGCAGTTCAAAAGCAGAATTGCAAGTGAACTAAGGAGATAAAATAGAAAATACTGGATAAGGTGGCACAATGTTTAGCACTGCTACCTTACAGAGCTAGGGACTTGGATTCAATCCCAGTTTGAGTCACTGCCTGTGTGGAGTCTGTGTGGGTTTCCTCCCATAGTCTGAAAGATGTGCTGGGCTTAGGTGCATTAGCTATATTACATTTTCCGTAAGTGTACCCAAACAGATGCTAGACTGTGACGACTAGGGGATGCTCATTGCAGTGTTAATGTAATCCTACTTGTGAATCAAATAAATAAACTTAACATCTGTGGAGAAGGAAATACAGTTTACATTTTGAATCAGTATGACTAATTATAAAGACTCAAATCACTGGTGGAATTTTTCTACAGATCTCTTTTTGGGCGAGAAAATCAGATCTTCTCACACTTAATCACTTTTTGGGAGACGGCTAGTGTCGCATGTTTAAACATACCAGCAAGCCTAGCTTCACAGACATGGGATCAAGCTGCCCAATCTCAAAGTGAAATTGAAGACAATCCTCTCCGCCACTGTATATCAGGACACACCCCCCACCCCTTCCCAACATAGATCATCGGCAGTGGGGCAATGAGGTCCTCCCAATAGATTCCCCTTCATCCTCTTCCAACTTCATGACCCCCTTCATGCTTCACTTCATGTTCCACCCATTTCATGATCCACCTCAGGACCAATCCCCCTCAAGCTTTACCCCCTTTGCACTGTCCTAGAACCCTGACAATGCCCATTTGGCAGCGCTGGCCTAGCAGTGCCCACTTGGCACTGCCAGATTGTCACTACCAGATGAACATAGCCCACCAATGTCCCCAAACACCTAGAAACTTCAATGAGCTCCAACCCTCTCCCCTTCATGCTTGGTCTCATTTGTGGAGACAAGTAATCATTCTCACTAAGTTTCCACTGCACTCGAGGGTTGGAGAATTTCAGGAGCAGGGAGAATCTGGTTTGAATCAGACAAAGCATTTTAAATAGTTAATCTAGTTCCCACTCTCACTGTGCAAGAACGAGATTATGTCCAGAATGGTTGACTAGGAGAATCCCAATGTGATTTGCAATGGCGCTAAATGTTATAGGCTTCTTGCCTACGATTCTCAACCTTGCACCACCCCAATGCAATGCCACCGCAATGACATTCAATCCATCAAACCTGCTCCATTATTCAATATGATTATGGCTGATCATCTGCCTCTGTGCCTTTCTTTCATACTATTCCCATATCCTATTACGCCATTGCTACTTAGAAATCTCTGCTTTAAACGTGCCTAATTACCGAGCTTCTGTAGCCCTCTTGGTTAGAAAATTCCAAGGATTCACAACTCTCTAAGCAAATTCTTTTCACCACTTCAATAAGTTCCCCTTATTTTGAAATTGTCTTCCCTAGTTCTGTGTCCCCCCAGTCAGGGAACACATAGTATCTGTATGGGCCATGTCTTTCCCTTAAGTATTTTGTAAGTTTCACTGAGGTCACCTCTTATTCTTTGAAACTCTGGAGAACATAAGTCCGGTTTCCCCAATCTTTCTTCACAGGGCCGTCCTGTCATTCCAGAAACAATTAAATCTGGTGAAACTTCACGGCAGTCCTTCAAGTTTGGAAGGACTTGAAGGACTTCCAATAATATCCTTCTTAAGATAAAACTGCACACAATATTTCAGATGTGATCTAACTAAGCTTCTATACAATTGAAGCAAGACTACACTACACCTGTACTTAAACCTAGTGCAATAAAGGCCATCATTAGCCTTTGATTGCTTGCTGCATTTTTTCATGTTTGTCTTTCATGATTTATTAATGAAGACACCCAGGTCCTTTTCTACATCTAAACTTTCTAATCTGTTATCATTTAAGTAATTCTCTATCTGTTCCTCCTACCAAATTGGATAACTTCACTTTTTCCACACCATATTCCATCTGCAATGTTCTTGCTCACTCATTAAGTCTGTTCAAATTCTCTTGAAGCTGTTTTGCATCTTCCTCACAATCCATATTTTCACCTAGCTTTGCATCTTTGGCAAACTTAGAAATATTACATTTCGTCCCCACTTCCAAATCATTAATGTATATTGTAAATAGCTGGGGCCAGAGTATTGATCGCCGCAGTACCCCTCCACAACCTGGCAATGCAAGAATGACCTGTTTATTCCTACACCAAGATTTTCCAGTCCCACCATGGTGGGTTTTCCATGGCATGTGTTTCAATCCATTTAAATCCCCATTGACTTTGACAGGATTGGAAGATTCTGACAGCAGCAGGGTCTAAAAAATCCTACCCTAAATCTCTATTTTCTGCTGTTAACCAATTATTAATCCAAGCCAGTGTATTTCCTCCTATTCCATGTGCTTTAATTTTCTAGCCAACTTTCTATGGGAGACTTTTTCAAAATTCTTTTGAAAATCCAAGTATACTATATTCACTGACTCCCCTTTAGCAATTGTGTTAATAATATCCTTAAAAAACTCCAACAGATTTGTCAAACAGGATTTTCCATTCATAAATCCACAGTGACTATTCCCAATCAGATTTTTATTATCCATGTGTTCATTTATCAGATCCATTATTATGGATATACCCATAACTTCTGGGTTCCCCAGTGTTGCATTTGCGGAGTACCCAATGATTCAATGGGAATCCCTCTAGGAAATTCACATTAGGATTTAACCGGCAATTGTCCGGAAGTGCTAACTTACCCTGAATAATTTCATTGTGTTGCGAATCATATAATAGTAGTGATTGTTTTGCCAATTTTACCCTGATGGTTACTTTAAAAGAGTTAGAAGAAAAAAACACTTCTAATTCCAAAATATCTAAACATTCAGACCCAGCCTTGCACTGGACACCTGCACACACGGAACCTCCCATATCACCCCCACCAATGGTCCGACTGCCTACACTAATCTGATCCCCCTGACACACATCACTCCAATCTGACATCCCTTTCCAGTCTGAGAGCCCCCCAAGTCCACTCCAACACCTCCCCCAACTCCAACAATTGCATCAGGGACTCATATTGTTGCTTGTAGTTTATGATTAGCAAGCAAAAACACACCTCTCAAATATATTGCTGAAAAGGAAATTCTTATCCATTTTGTTGTTACACCAGATGAAAGATGGTATTAGATTCATTTCAAGCCAGTATTTTAATTAGTGATTTACTGGGTTTAATTTTATGAAAAATAGGTTGTATTGATATCAGATTATTCATTTTCTGCCTCTTATCACAATATCCACAGATAGAAGCTCCAAAATTGTAATAGAATTAAAGCTCTGCTCTCCAATAATGATGATAGTTCATGCTCCTTTTGGCACTGAGGAAGTTACAGGTACAATCGCTATTCAAGACAGGAGGGAAATAAAACACATGGAATTACAACCAGTTGACCTGACATAATTTATCTGCCAAATGCTGGAACCTATTATTACAGAAGCATTAACAATCTACTAGCAAAATCATACTCTGATCAAACAAAGTCAAAAGGGAAATCATGTTTGATAAAGTTTATTAGAATTCTTTTGAGGATTTAGCACAAGCATATGAAGAGGGATCAATGAATGTAACATACTTGGATTGCCAAAAGCTAATTGATAAGATGTCACACAAAAGGTTAATACACAAAATAAGGGCTTGTGGATTTGGGGACATGTATAGAGGATTGGCTAATGGGTAGGACATAGGGGATAGAAATGCATTTACCTGTTGTTAGGGCGTGACTTGTGGGTTGTGGGCAGGTTCGGAGCTAACATCTCAGCTATTTACAATCTATATTGATGACTTTGATGAGGATGGAAAGTAATGTGGCTCCATTTGCTAATGACATAAATTCAGTTAGCTGTGCATGCAGTAAGGAGATCATAAAGAGACAGCAAACAAATGGACATGTTAAATGAATGGACAACAAGGTGACAGATGAAGTTTAATGTGTGGAAGTGTGAGGATATTCAGTTTGGTCATAACAATATAAATATATTCCATGCCCATTTTGAGCAAGAGGTCAGAGAAAGGACATCATCTGCCCTGGAAGCCTCAGCAGAACCAGTACCTGAGGTCACTATCACAGATACCAGATTGGCCTTCTTGAAAATTAACCCAAGGAAAGCAATTGGCCTGGATGGGGTATCTGGACTAGCACTTAGACCAGCTGGTGGGAGTATTCACAAACATCTTTAACCTCTCTTTACATCAATCTGTGGTGCCTCTCTGCTTCAAGAAGATAACCATCACCATGATAACAAAGAAAAGCCAGGTAGCATGCCTTAATTTTTACCACCCAGTAGCTCTGACATCCATTATTATGAAGTCTTCAAAAGGTTAGTCATGGTACACATCAGCTCCAGTCTCTCAGATTCCTGGATCCACTACAGTTTGCCTATCATCACAACAGGTCCACAGCAGAAACCATCTCTCTGGCCCTGCACTCTACCCTGGATAACAAAGACACTTCTGTCAGACTCCTACATATTGACTACAGCTCAATCTGTTCAACACCATTCTGACAAAACTTATCTTCAAACTCCATGGCCTGAGACTCAGCTCCTCCCTTTGAGACTAGATCCTCAATTTCCTAACCCACAAACAGCAATCAGTAAGGAATAAAAACTGCACCCTGGCCAAACATATTCACAAAAGCAGGCAACTCAAAAAATCTGACAATTTTTGGAGAAAGTGAGTAATTTGAGACAGATAATGGACGTCCAGTCCATAATAGCATTTTTGAGGGACCAAGAGGAGCATTTCTGCTGCTTTTGGCTCCACGAATAAGCCAGCCTCCCCACCCCCAGCCCACACCCACCTCACACATCTCCCCTGCATTGATGAACCAGGTTGTTCTTGGAGCAATCATCTCTCCTCCTTTTAAAGACCATTGTCTAATCATTGCCTGGTACAAATGAACAGAGTGTGTACTGAAACTTGCAAATGGGGCTAAGCAACAAAGCAACTGATGTGGAGCTCTACCTTGCATTAGCAGATTGCCGTATATTTCCTGTGGATCTGATGTATGTCCATTTATGGACTTATCTGAAAATTGTATAAAACAGGCTTTCAGTGTCAAAGGCATGACCAACCTTCCTGTCACTTCATTCCTTCACGTTGACGTTCCATTGCCGACCATCCATTTTTGCAGTCAAAAATCTCTCCTTACTTATATCCAACATTATAGTTCTTATTTTTGTATATTGATTGTGGCCAAAGCAAGGACTGGGTGTAATTAGCAAAGAGCATTCACCGATTATTAGAGATTTCCAAGAAAAAATGGGTACCATGCAACCAGAAATAAAGTGAATGGCTGTTTTATGGCTGAACTGCAGCAGTAATGCTGAAAGATGTCAACATCAACTCGAGAAAAAATTAGGTCATATTTGTAAATCTGAAGAACATGTAAAGTTGCCAAAAATAATATGGTAGAGAACACTGCAGAAACAGTCATGTTGACAAATTCATTGATTTTTGTTCACTGAATTTCATTTGGTTATCTCTGCAGTTGTATAAGTCTATAACAGAGATTGATAACAGTTTGTTTTTCATCTACTTGAATTGAATGTCATTTTGTGCCTAATCAATTATAACCAAAAGCCAACTTTAAACATTAAAGTATGTTGTTCAGTTCATCTGGCATCCCCAGGCCATTCATTATGCAGTTGAAAGCGGATGGATGATATACTCGCTGGTCTACACGAATGCTTCTTGTTAAATTTCGGTAAATTTGAATTCATCCAAAATCTATGGTTTGCATTGTATCTCACATTGGTATTGTTCACCTATCGCTCGTGCACTCAATGACTTGTGTTGACTCAAGTCCAGCAGCACTTAAAGTTTAAAATTCACATCCTTATTTTCAAATCCCTCCATGGACTCACTCCTCTCTCTGTAACTCCTTCAACATTACAAACTTTCAAGATCTCTGCACTCTTCTCATAATGAAGCCCTTGAGCATCTCCAATTTTTACTTCACCACTGTTGGCAACCGTGTTATAAAGATGCACTTTCACAAACTTCATTAGTGAACAATAAAGTTATTTATTGATAAGAATTGTATAGCAGCTTCATGGTTGTATCTGGCTCCCAAAATGTCTCAGTCTCGGAGTCTTTCTAACCATGAGGTGATTCAACAATCTGAATTTGATCAGTCACACATGTCAAGTGACCCTTTGCTGTGTTGCCCTTAAAGGGACAATCACCACACATGGACAAGTTCTGAACTTTGGTATTGCTTCTTAAAACATCCCCATCTCTGTTCCTCTCTCTCTCTACTTCTCTAAAACACTTCTAAAATCTTCCTTTGGCCCAACTTAGTTCATATGTCCTAACATCTTTCTGTGATTTGTTGTCATATCTTATTTAATAACGTTCCATTGAATTGTCTTGGGCCATTTTACTAAGGGAAATATATAAATTTAAATTATTAGTCATAAAGGTGCGTGAGTATTGTCAACTCAAAGAGGTAATTTTTTTAGCCTTTCTTGAATATCTTAGTGAATTTGATGAGTTTCTCAAAGAGTTTTTGAAAAATTGTCAAGAGAATTGTCAGAGAAGACCAAAGTGGGACAGTGATACAATAGTTACCACTGCTGCCTCACATCACAAGAGATCCAAGGGTTTAGTAAGTTTACAGATGACACAAAGACAGGTGGATTTATGGATAGCGATGAGGACTATCAGAGGATACAATAGGCTATAGATTGGTTGGAGACTTGGGCAGTGAGATGGCAGATAGAGTTTAATCTGGACAAATATGACATAATGCATTTTGGCAGATCTAATACAGAAAGGAAATATACAATAAATGACAGAACCCTTAAGAGTTTGATAGGCAAAGGGATTTGGGTATACAGGTACACAGATCACTAAAAATGGCAATGCAGGTGGAGAAGTTAGTCAAGAAGATATACAGCATGCTTGTCTTCATTGGTCAGAGCACTGAATTTAAAAATTGGCAAGTCATGTTGCAGCTCTATAGAACCTTAGTTAGGCCACACTTGGAATATAGTATTCAATTCTGGTTGCCACACTAACAGAAGGATATGAAGGCTTTGGAGAGGGTACAGAAAAGATTTACCAGGAGGTTTCCTGATATGGAGGGCATTAGCTATGAGGAGAGGTTGGAGAAACTTGGTTTGTTCTCACTGGTGCAATGAAGGTTGAGGGACGACCTGATAAAAGTCGACAAGATTATAAGGAGCATGGACAGAGTGGATAGTCAGAAGTTTTTTCCCAGGGTGGGAGAGTCAATTACTAGCGGGCACAAGTTTAAGATGCGGGGGCAAGGTTTAAAGGAGATATACGAGGCAGACTTTTTACACAGAGGGTGGTGGATGCCTGGAACTTGTTGCTAGGGAAGGTAATGGAAGTGGATAGGGTAGTAACTTTTAAGGGATGTCTTGATAAATACATGAATAAAATGGGAATAGAGAGATATGATCCCCTGAAGGATAGGGGTTTTAGTTAAGTTGGGCAGCATGTTCAGTGCAGGCTTGGAGGGCCGAAGGGCCTGTTCCTGTGCTGTAATTTTCTTTGTTCTTTGATTCCCAGCTTAAGTCCCCATGTCTGTGTAGGTTTCCTCCAGGTGCTCCAGTTTCCTCCCACAGTCTGAAAGATGTGCTGGTTAGGTGCACTGGCCATGCTAAATTCTCCCTCCATGTACCCAAACAGGTGCCCGAGTGTTGCGACTAGGGGATTTTCACCATAACCTCAATGTATGCCTATTTGTGACTAATAAATAAGCATGATCTAGGAATAGCCTTAGCTTTCTCTTTGCATTTCCACCTGGCAGCACTACTGAGATTGGGAACTCAGAAAAATAAAGGAATCAGGACTGTTACCTTCCTCTGCATGGTTTGGCATATTGGTGCAGCAAAATAATGTAATGACACCTTCTAAAGTAAAATTAAAGTAAAGTCACCCTAGTCCCAGATGACCAAAGATTGCTGGCAATTTAGCCTGTTGATCCACATACCTGAGGGAGGGGCAAGGTTGAGAAGTTGCGGCCTTCATGAATCATCTCAGCTGGTATGGAAATTGAATCCAATTGGTGTCACTAACCAGCTGTCCAGCCAACTGAGCTAAACTAACTCCCAAGATAAAGTTGTCATGGTGTCAGATGACCGTAGGCTGCCTGGTGGTGATCTAATCTGAGGATCACCACACCTTAGGCGAGGGGCAAAATTGAGCCTTTATGAACAACCTCAGCTTGTAGCAGAATTGAACATTGTAGGTGTCATTCTGCATCACAAATTAGTTCTCCAACTGAGCCAACCAACTCTTTGTATGTTATTACTGTAATAACCAACTGGATTTAATTCTTCCAGCATTATGAACTAGTTTGCTTCCCTAAATGTTGAAGACAATTTAGTTAAAAAGAGTCAATTTATATTACCCAAGTCAGATTTATGTGACATAAAGCCTTGGAAATCACTTCTGTATGAATGAAAGCCCTATTTTATAGATGCAATTCTCATCGCCAAAATAGGGAATCAGGAGGAAAAACGTCCAGGAAGTGAAATAGTATGAATATTTCTAGTTCAGAGATGTAAGGTGTGGAAATGAGAGACTAGACAGAGTAAGATTAATCCAAAGGTTAAAAAAGTCAGAAAGATAAGTGAAGCAAGATAAAGAGGGGGAAACTTGACAACTAGGTGAACAGAATCAATGTTTTGCAATGTTATTCTTTAAATCAAAATTGCATTTGAATTACTTGTTTGGGTACTTTGGGGTCTATATTATAGTAACTATCCCTGATGTCTAACTAGATTAATGATCGATATGCTGGCAACAGAGTATGGGGGACGATGGATAGTGGTGGGTGGGTGCTCTGACCTCCCTGCAGCCTGTTTCTTGTGGCGGGAAATGGCATGCCACTTGCCATTGGTGGGATCTTCTGGTTCCGCTGCTGTAAGTGGGATTTCCCTTTGAATCCATGCCAGACTACCGGAAAACCAATAGCAGAGGTATACTTTCAGTGGGACCGGAACAGCTGAAGAATTGCAGTCAATGTTAAGCTAGAATTTACATGACAGGGAAACTAAAAGAGCTTTAAATATCCATTGAGCTTCAATTGATCTCGAAAGGTTGAGGGGGAACGCTAGTGGACAGATTAAATAGTGTGCTTACTTTTCGCTATGAATAGCTAATCTTTGTACTCAAACTTCTAAGCCACTAAACCAGTTGTTTTTCATTGAACTTTGCAACTGTACAATCTTCCAGTTTTTAGACTTAAAGCCGTCAGCATAATCTCCCTTTATAGATTCAGTTTCTAATGGGTAAAAATTGTTGTTTCCTTAAATGAGAACAATGCGACCTGACACAAGGCAGAGGACCGTATACAAGATGCAAAGGAGTTCCCCCCTCCCTGCCTCCTCTACCTCCCCTCCCCCCACTACCCTCCCCACCACCGTTTCTTCTAGTCTTTTTTTAAAAGTCCTGACACAGTCAAGGTGATGGCCAATTTTAGCCACCCGGTTATCCATCACTTCTCTCAGCTGGACACGCTCCATCATATGCAACAGCCTCATGAATTTATGCATCAAGCTGCGCAGCCAGTCGTGCCGAGGGCCCTGGTGACAAGCAAAATTGCTGTGCGCCTCATTTAGCTGTTTATTGCGCCAGAGTAAGTGTTGCAGCTGTCATCCTGAGATGGGATGATAGTGCTTGTTAATAGACAAGCCTGGCAAGGAATGATGGACGCCACAGTGAGAAACACTCATCTGCCTACAAGCACCACCAGCACAAAAAAAGATCAGACTGAAACATATCGTTTCATATCATAGACAGCAGATTTAAAAATAGGGAAGCCGGGAGCCCTGTTCACCTAGGTTGCCATTAAACTTAACACGAGATGTGTCCACCCTATTTAGTTTCAGGTTTTATGTAATCATTCTTCCCCCCCCACCCCCATTTTATTTCTTCTCTTTAATTCCCAGCAGAGTAAGAGCTTGATAAATATCAGTTTAGCATGTTCTACTCCTTCTGTGCAGTGCCAGTATCTAACAAATATATTAAAACCTCAAATTTAATGTGACAGCTTTCTATTTATTGGCCAACATGTGTATTTTGCGTGACTAATAAAAATGTAATCCTCCCAACGTAAACTTGAACAAACTACAAGCTTTTGATAAACTGCTTTTTTTTAAAATCTCTTTCATTTTTCTTTCCCATTGTTATAATAAAGTATTTTGTTTGATTTTTTTTAAATGCCAGCTGTCGGTCCTAGTCATGATTAGGGTTTGTTAGAAATACAGTACTTCTCATTAAAATACTCTCTGATGCAGCCTGACCTTCTGTTACAACATGCATTGTTTATGGCTTCTTTGTTAATAGAGAAAACACCCTCCCCGTAAAATCAGTGATTCTGAGTCTCTGAGTTATAGGGCTGCTTCTGTATGGCAGCCAGTGATAATATTGCTGAAAGGGGCTAGCCTCCACAATATTGAAATGCTTGTGGAGTGCATTTCTCAGAATGGTATTTCTCAAGGTTCAGTGACGGTTCCATGATTTCCTTGATTGTTCATTGGAAGCAATAGAATTGAGGAGGTATTTTGAGGTGCATAAATTACATGAATCTCAGTTTGTATTTCCCTGAGCGTGCAGAAAAACACACTGCCACCCCTGACATTGTTTCTCTTTCACCAACATACTCTCTTCCACTTTCTTCCGTCGAGAAGACGACACAAAAGTCTGAAAACATGTACCAGTTGACTCCAAAACAGCTTCTTCGTTACTGCCGTCAGACTTTTGAATGGACCGACCATATATTAACTGATCTTTCTCAGCATCCTTTCTGTAACTGCATTATATTCTGTTTCCTCTTCTTTCTTTCTCCACTATGTGTTCTAGCAACGGTACATTTTGTTTGTATAGCAGGCAAGAAACAATACTTTTTACTGTATCTCAATACATGTGACTATATAAATCGAATCAAATCAAATCAACTCTAACACTAAAGTCAATTGTGTCAGACAAATCCTTTCTGTTTAAAGTTGTCAGAGATTGATAGAATATGAGATAAACTCGGGTGAAATTGTTCCAGGGTTGATACAGAGATAACGATATTGGTGTGGTTTTTGTAATTTTGGATAAAAACAATTCCTCTCCATAGCCCCATCACCTCCACCCCAAAATAAATGCTATTTATGAGAGGCTGCATTTGTGCCAAGCTGTTTTGTCTGTCTTACCATCAATTTACCCTTGCAAAGTACAGTGACAGGTCAGCTGCTGCCCTCTGTAGCTGAAATCACATCAACAGGAGAAAATTATTTACAAATTGTAATGTAACATGCATCCTGCAATGTAAAATGCAGGAGAGCATTATTACTTTTATTTATCAAGTCGAGGGTGATAACTTGGTGGACAGCTTACGCTAGGTAAGGCTCATACTTGGTGAGCTAGCATTAGCATGTTTAACTTTAAAATAAATTTGGGGTTGATGCCACGCTGCTCAAAGTGTGAAATTTCAGTGCTGCGGAACGAGTCTTTATTTTTTGTCAGCATTGAGTGTGCTCCACGATTATGTAGTTTGTAAATGAGGTACAAGTTACCTGGCCGTAGTGAAATGTTCTTTTTATCCCAGCTACTCATGGTCTTGTTTCACCAATGGTACCAGTTAATGAATCAGGGCAAACTTTGTTACACACAGATAGCAAAAGTGGCAGCCAAGACCTGAAGAGAGAAAGATGAAGTGCTTCCTTCATTCAGATCTCATATTAATGCTGAACATGTGAATGTGTTTTCAGAACAAAGCAGATTTTCATTTGTAGATTCAGGAGTTTTGAATAAATTAATAATATCTAAAGCAGCTGAATTTCTTCCTCAAAGTATCTGGGAGAATCTCCCTCTTCTTTATCCCAGGTTTTCTTTGGATTCCCCTGGTAGGCAGAAAAGTTGCTCAGCGTATTCTTAATGTCAGTGCTGCTAATGAGTAGGAGGTAGTGTTCCCAGCCAACCCAATTTATTTTCAACATTCATTCTGAAAAAATATCATTGTGAGTGGCATGCAGAAGAAGGGAGCCTTGAGACCTGCACTGCATCACTCTCTGATCAGAAGGGCAGGCAAGAATGAACAGGAAAGGTGGTTGTCACTGGAGTGCTGAAGGCTGATGATGTCATACTCCATCCATAAACCTCAGGTGAGCAAAACTCTGCTGGATGACTTAAACTGTTGGAATCCCCATTCTACAATCATTCTATGCTCGCTGACATTCATTAATTACCTGTCAAACAACATCTTCAATTTTAAAATGCTCATCCTTATTTTCAGATCCCTCCATTACCTTCCCTACCCTATCTCACTAATCTTCTCCAGCCTCACAATGATCCAAGATATCTGTGCTCTACTAATTCCACCCTCATGTGCACTCCCAAACATAATTACTCTACTTTTGGTGACCATGTTGCCTAAGCCCTAAACTCTGGAGTCCTTCCTAAACATATCTCTGCCACTTTACCTCACTTTCTTCCTTTAAGACACTCCTTTTAACTTCTCTCTTTGATCAAAGGTTTGGTCACCTGACCTAATATTTCCTTGAATATCTCAGTGTCATACTTTGTTTTTTGATGCTCCTCTAAAGAGCCTTGAAATGTTTCATTATGTCAATGGCGATATGTAAGTAGGAGTTGTTTGTGTTTTAACCCCAGATGGCAATAAGAAGCACCAGATACCGATGGTCATTCTTGCTGCTGCAAAGACTGCAGCTGTGTTTCTTACTCCTTTCCCAGCACAGGACACTGGCTACATCTAAAGGGACATACCATCGGTTTATATTTTCCCCGTTGATTATCAAAGGGAATGCAGTCCTCATATTTTGTCCAAGTTAATAGCAGCACAAATCATAATCTTTCTGGACAGAAAAATCAATGACCAGTATGGGGCTTACCTTGCATTAAGTTGATCTTTCTCTCCATCCTTGCTACGATTGTAACACTACATTTGGCACTCTCTCCTTTCCTTCTCTATGAACAGTATGCTTTGTCTGTATAGCGCGTGCAAGAAGCAATACTTTTCACTGTATGCTAATAAATGTGACAATAATAAATCAAATCAAATCAGAAGACGACGAAAGATGAAACAAAGATGAACGTATCATTACTATATATTTTTAAGAAGTAACTGATAAACAGTTTTTAATTTTTAACATGAGTTCCAAATTAACCCTGGGGGTTTGAAATTTGTTTGCACAGTGTTCAAAGTGACATACTCAGACCATGTAGATTCCCTGGGCAGGCGGCGTCCAGGCTACAATGTTCACCATTAATATCATTGACAAAACCTCTGTGGGCCACACAGCTATCAATCGCCAATGTTGTCTATCCCTGGGAAATCTATGTAATGTGCCTTAACATTGCTTCAAGAACAGATTTTTTTATTTATCCTTTCATGGGATGTGGGCGTTGTTTTCTCCCTCTGTTCCTGTTTGAAGCATTATTTTGTACCTTAGGGATTTCCTTTCAAATTATAATAATTACAATAGTTCAATTAAATTGTTGACTCCGGTAATCAGCAATGAAATTTATTTTGAATAGATTTTATTGCTGGGTGAACGAACATCTTTGGGCAAATAAACAAAGTTAATTCAAGTTGTTTTTATCCTCCGTGGTGTAATGAGCGCATTGTGGGCTTGGAGCAGGGGAGAAAACCCTTAGCGTCAGTAAAATTGAGCTGCTACTTCCTTTGCATTTGTGGCTTTCTAAGTTTGTAATGTGCTTGATGCTCAGTCTTTTTTTAACCAGAAGCATATGGAAATTCTGTTGCCCTCTCCAGACAGTATTATTTAAAATATTGTTGCTGTTTTAGGAGAGGAAATGACTACAGTATTTCCATATCATTATTGTTCCAATGACACCAACCAGAATGAATGGAATAGTATTTTCATCACATTGTATCATCATTTTGACCTGCATTACATTATTGTGATGCATATTAGCAAACTTGGTCTGCTTAGTAAAAGCAATGATCACTCTTAAAAAATTGTTTTGGCAACATCATTAATCTGTTCTCCTTACTCCAATTTGAATGTTCCCATAGCAAACATCACCTGAAAGGGCAGCAAAGAAATTTCCGCTGGCCTTGGGAAGTGTTGCCATTTTACAGCCTGAATTCAAACCTGGATGCCATTCTCTCTATTCAGTTAACCTGCAAAAGTGAATGGTTTTCCTCCATTGGAAGGGGGACTGTTTCCACTTAACTCTCCTCAATGGCATTGCTGAAATTAGTAGCACATTGGCTGAGAAATTGCAAGGACAACATTCTACCACTCTGTAGCTAATCTATTAGAGCATTGTGTGACAAAGATATCATAAGCAGGTCCCTTACATTTAGTGAATCCACCCAGCATTTGTACAGCTGAGGTTACCTAAAGCTCTTTATCAACAATATCAGAAACAACATTAGCGACTCTACAATTAAGACTGATATCAATGTCAGCAGCATTGTGGGATAGAAAATCAACTCATGGAGCAGCGTAGATCAGGCCGTGTTGAATCGACAGTTCTGCTTATGCTCAGTTCAGTGTTCGTTTAGTGATAGCAGTGAGTGAAGTGCAGTTGGTGACACCTCTACTCCATTCTGCAGTTCCAATTCTACCCATCATAGGATTGAAAACAGGCTGTATAGTTATTTTGATTAATTATGAGTAAATTAACTATGAATTTAGTGTGATGAATATCAGTTATTGTAGTTTAAGCTGTTTATGGGTAGCACAGTAGCACAGTGGTAAGCACTGCTGCCTTACATTGCCAGGGACCTGAGTTCAATCCCAGCCTCAGTTGACAGTCTGTGAGGAGTTAGCACATTCTACCTGTGTCTGTGTGGGTCTCCTCCCAGTGCCCTGGTTTCCTCCCACATGCCAAAGATATGCAGGTTAGGTTGATTGGCAATGCTAAATTGCTCTTTACTGTCAGGGTAAATTCAGGTGATCGCAGGGATAGGGCTTGGGTGGAAGTGTGGTTGGTGCAGACTCAATGGGCCAAGTGGCCTCCTTTTACACTTTAGGGATTCTATGTAATGACTAATAAGGGATTAAGTTTCTGGAACTTCACTTGTGTAGCATCAACAATAGTTGCTGTTCTCCATCAGCTAACAATCTTTATGAATGGAAATAGGTCCAAATTTAAAGAAAAGATAACCACTAAAAAAATTACTATAACATTGCTTTAACATTATTATAACATTGTTATTCTTCCTTCCTGGCTCTTGACATTATTGAATACTTAAGTTTAGATGTTTGTTGATGACATTAACAATATATTACTTTGCCCAGTGAGAGAGCTGATTTAATATATCCAGTTAAAATGATTTAAACAAATTGAAAAGCCCACCTCCCCCTCACCCCATTGTGTGCTCTGAATACTTGTTTAATATGGCACTTCAGCCCTTCACTCTATTGAGCTCAGAGATTCTTCCAAGCCAGCATCCTGATGATGTCATCAGTATTGTTCGTTTAAAAAATTATTCAAAGAAACTTACCAGACAGAAAAAAAAGCACCAAAGGGTGTTAAAGTTAATCAAAATTCTTTAGAATACTTTGATATTTTAAGAGCTATCATAATGGTAATGCTCCTGATGTAGATAGTGGGGTGAATGGGGGAGGTTAGGCCCAACGGTTATATGCCACAGTGTTTCCATAGTGAACCTCTTTGTCCATATTCATGCATGTCTATCGTATTCCAATTTGTTTGCGTGTTTCACTGCAATAGCTTAAATATGCAAATGCATGAACTACATAAAAGAGTCACTAGTGTTCTAAACATTACCTCCTGGTGTCTGAGAACAGTCTGAGTGCTATTCCCAAGTGCTTATGCATTACTTAAACACAGCCACCCCACCGAGTGCAGTCATTTCAGAAATGCCTATGTAACATTTAGAATGGCGCTGCGTGTCCAGCTTACCTTCGCTGGAAGCTGTTTTTAGTAACAGAAGTCTGGACTCCATAATTTTATCTTTCTTAAAAGGACAAATTAACATGCTCATTTTCACCATCGGAGTACGTCCCACAATGTTACTTAAGAGATACTTAAGTGAAGGCATGTAGTCTGCAGACTGGTTTTGTCGAATTAGTGTCAAAACTTAACATTGAGGCTCAGATCACTTGTCACAAATTTTTTGTACTGTTTAAAAAAAACAGTTTTATATGAATTTTCTCAGTAAATAGCTACAAGGAAACAAATGAAAATTTGCAACAAAAAAATACACAGCGCTTATGTTTTGCAGAAAGATGCAGCAGTCTTTTACAAACTGACCTAAATATCAAGCTAAGCATTTACTGAAGCTGAATTATACTAGATTAGAAACTGGGAATGGTGATCATTTTTATTTGAAGGTCCCAATTCAAACTATAATTTATTTGAGGGCTATTGTCAGAGACTTTCCACCAAACAACTCTACATTTATTTACTTTCATTAGTTTTGAAAAATAGAAAAACAGACGTAAGGTCATTGCATAAACTATGCCATTGTATGAGGTATATAATTGTGAGGTATATAATTGTATAAGGAATATAATTGCATGAAGTATAATTGCATTAGGTATATAATTGCATGAGGTACTTACAGGCAAGGAAGCTGATACTCTAGAGTTGTGGTATGCCTGTACAAATATCAGGACCAAAATACACCATGGGACTTAAGACGCTTTGACAGTAGTTCCTGGAATTTGGTGATCATATAAAGAGTCATACCCACAGAGACGGCCTTAATGGTTGGTTGTTGATCTTGATGGGATCTTCGGGGGAATTCTTGTCATCTTTTAACAGTATTCTGAACTGGCCGATTCTCAAGTTGCTTTTATTGATCTAATTCTGCAGACTTCCAATCTCATGTTATAGTTAGCAATCACAGTGTAAACCTATTCAATTTTCTACAGCCAGTGGTAGCTGGATGATTTTATTTAACTATGCAATTACCACCAGGGTTCCACTAAAAGTGTCAATGTGGATTTGGCATCCGCATGCCTTCACCATGAATTCATGACATATCATAGTCTCATGACATCAAGAGGCAAACGTATGTGCAGGCTCTAACTCTATAGCATGTAGTTTTTGGCCTTCTTAATGCTCTGGACTTTAATGGTGCAAGTGAGAATGGGATTCTCTTTTTTACCTCAATGACAAGCCAGTGAGCCTCAAAAACAGTTGTCTGTGGGCCAAACTTCCTGAAAGACACCCCAAATTCAAGGCCCTGGATTACTTTTTCTGTCTTTAATTTAAATGGTGGGTAGTGCACTTTTGACACAGCATGTGTGCAGGTGAGCATCACTTGCTATATCTGATACCTTAAAACTTGTTGACTTTTGTTTAACTTTTCTCCTTTGCTATTCCTTCCTTCAATCCTGGCTCTAGTAACATCCCATAATTTACGACTGTAAAGTGAGGTGTACAGACAAAAGGGGCAGCAAATCTACTGAGGAGCATGAGTGTGAAGGGATCTGTGGCACCTCAGCCATATCACAGACCCCATTACTCACAAGCTTAAGTAATCCAATAATTATGGATGAAAACCAACAATAATGGTTCAGGTCGAAACTTGTTTCAGGGAGGAACAAATTTGACAGATGCAAAATAAAATCCAGAAAAATTGTTTTATTTGAAACAGCAGTTGGATCCAATGTTAGACTACAAATAAAACACAGATTTCCTACAGTATAGAAGGAGGCTATTCGGCCCATGAGTCTATACTGACAACAATCCCACCCTGCACCATAAATAACCCCACATAGTTAGTTACCCTACTAATCCCCCTGAAACTAGGGTCAATTTAGCATGACTAATCAACCTAATCTACATATCTTGTGAGGAAACCAGAGCACCTGAAGGAAACCTGCACAGACCTGGGGAGAAAAGTGCAAACTCCCAACAGATAATAAAACAAGCCAGGAGTTGAACCCCAGTCCCTGGTGCTGCAAGGCAACAGTGCTAAACACTGTGCCACCAAACTGCCCTGATAAGCTATAGTTTAAAAAAAAGGGAAGATGTAAAAATGATAGGTTAACAGAATACTGCTCGGATAAATGTACTAAAGGTAGGGGAGGGTGAGGGATGGAGTGAAAGTGTGGGGGGGTGGATTTGATGACGTGGGGGCAGCTAGCCCACCTGGCTAGATAGTGTGTGGCTCAGATGAATGCCAACAGTCGAAGGTTTCATCCCCATTCAAGCTGAGGGAGATTTGGTGTCTGCTCCTCACCCCATCCACAGTAAGAAAAATCACAGCACTTTGCTGTGGTTCAACAATAATCACCAAGGACCTGCCTGCAGGCAGAGAACTGAAGAAGCAAAGTCCCAAGGTCACAGTTTGATTTGCAAATTAAAATTTAAGAAAAGACAAACCATCTGTGCTTGGGCTCGATTCCCAAGAGTTTATTGCATTTGGAAGGGGAGTGTGGGGAAATGCAGGAAAAATTGCAGGAACTGCAGTTTATCAGATCATCGAAAGGCTGTGCGAATATGCTGGCTTTGACCTGTTAAAGCTGCAAATTTCACTTGGAGCTCTTTTTAAGGTTCAGAGGTCAGACAAGTGCTCCCCGCAGTACAAAAGACTGTTATGGAGCCTCATTGACAATGAAGGAACTTCAGGAAGTATGTCAGGAGGTTACACTTAGGTTAGCAATATTCAATAACAAGTTCAATAACAAAAACACCTCAGGCAAGAAGCATTTATGCATTACATATTCATATTGAATATTGTTAGAGGTGGGAATAAAATCAACATTCAGATATTAATTATTAATCATTAAATAAAATAAATCTGCGCAGCTACCCTTTCTTCTTTCCCTCGTTTGATACATTTATCATTATTTTCCACATTGTATTTTACAACGCACGGCCTTGCGTTGGCCTGGCGAAAAAAAAGAAAGAGCTTGTAAAGGATTGCAATGATACACATCTTTTTTTTTACATTTTAAGTGCCTGACAGAATAGTTCCATTAAAGGAAACAAGAATATAGATTACTCTTCCCCACCGGCTCCCTCCAAGCCCCCCCGTCAACAGTGCCTTTTTAAAACAGGAGAGAAAATCAGCATAATGTGCTGCCTGATTCAGTGCTGCCACGATGTAAGACTCTCCTTCACTCTCTCAGTTTTCTCTCCTTCACCTGGGGGCAGCGGCTGATGAATCTCTTGTAGAGGCAGCTTAATGACTGTTTCACGGCAACTGTCAGTTGTTTGAAGCCAAGTAGCACTGCGTATTGGTGTACGAGCAGACTTTTTACATGATTTGCCTGGCTGTAAATGAAAGATTTTTTGATGTAGTGAAATGTAATTGGCAAGTGTCAGCAGTCGCAGATAATCATCACCGCTTTTCTTCTTAATGGCTGCCTGACAAGTAATAACAATTAGCCTTTTCCCACTCAAACATTTCATAGAAAAAGTGACACGCCGATCGGAATTGTCCTGGAGAAAAAAAAAGATTGCTGCATTCTGATGTTAAATGTTAAAAACGTTAAAAGTTTCCCAGAACTCGTAGATATTTATATGTTATTATTGTGCTTTTTTTCCTGTTTTGGTGTTCCCGAGGGTAATACAATAAGTGGTTACAGTGTAGGATGAGACATGATATGGCTGTTTCTCAATGCATCCGAACAGAAATGATTCAGGCTTTCACTCAGATACGCATCTTGTACTAAATTTGTAAAGTAATCGATAAATTGCAAAGATTTAAAAGATAGTATTGCTTTCCCGGCCTCCAATGCCTGGAATGTATTCAGTAGATAGAGTCAGCGACTACGCTCCACCCCAACAGAACATTGTCCTGGGAAGCTGAATGCTTTGCATGTTATAATGAGGTATGTGCCGCAGAATATAATGGAAAAAAGTTCAGAGGTAGGGTCCATGAGCTTTGCAGCAAGAAATGTAGCTTTATCCTGAGAACCTTTAATCGAGATTGGGACGGATTGTCAATAAAATGATCATGGGCCGTGATTGCAATATTTAACTGTTCCCTTCTGGCTATCTCATCTTCAGTATTTTTGCAGACTTTATTTTCATCGGGTTGAGTGTTACAAATCACCATCTTGTGTTGGCAAATGAAGTTAATGAAGGTTACGATGCCTCCAACTATTGGTAATAATTGAACCAGACGAGGGCTTGACAGCTGCACAGACGTATTCTTCTTTTAATTTCCTGTAAGTTTATGCTGTTTAACACATGGGTGTGGAAGGGGGTAGCATGAGAATGCAGTATTTGGTTTTAACCAGTAATTGTATATTTGCATTGTATAGTCAAGTATGAAGGAATGTAGCTGTACTTCCTTATGTCTGTCAATTCCCAGAGCGACCTACATCGAAGCGCTGAAAATAGAGCAACTAAGATGCATTCTGGCTGCAGTAGGGTTGAGTTGCCACTTCGGAAAGGGCCAGGGATGTGGGTGTGTGTGTGTGTTGGGGCGATGGAGAGTGTGGTGGATGCCGGTGTTGCCCATTTAAGGTGAAAAGCATCTTGAAATGACACATCTCATGTTAAATTTTGAAGTTACTGCTATGAATGGCGGAGCAGACTCAAAGGGCTGAATTTGTCTACTTATGCTCCTAATTCTTATGCTCCTATGTTTCTATTCTGACAAATCGCCAGTCTGCTTTTGATTGTCTGTACCATACTGGTGTTGAGGGTCCCATTACTGCAGAATGCACATGGACTAGCAGGTACGGAAATGTCTGAATTTCTGGCACTTGGAAGAATCCATCCCTACCCGTGACAGAACTTGATTAAAACAAAGGGGCAAAGCCCGGAGCAGAACCAAATCTTATCTAAAATAACAGGTCCAGCTGCATGATTTATGTTGGTGCAGTCTCCTCCCTGGCCCACCAATTTCTTTCTCCATAAAAGCAGCTGAAACATTACAGGCGACTTCTTTGAAATAACGTATAAATATTAATGAGATCTGTCTGATGTCACGTTGTAGGCAGATTTCTCCTCCATGGGGCCGGATGCAACCTCCAAATTTACCTGACTCATTTCCCTGCGTCAGTAGTTATTTATTACAGGAAGAGTTTGTCGTGACACAATTTAACAACAACAACTTGCATTTGTACAGCACCTTTAATGTAACGGCATGGCCCGAGGCGCTTCACAGGAGCGCTATAAAGTAAAATTAGCTACAGCCATGCAAAATTATATTATGGCCATTGGTCAAAGCAATACATTTTAAGGAATATCTTAAAAGGGATAGTAGAGACATAAAGGTTTTGGGAGAAATTTCCAGCTTTTGGCAGCTGATGGTATGGCTACCTATTGTGAAGCAATTAAAAAGGATGCCACAGTTGAACACAGATGTTTCAGAATTATGGGCTGGCTGAGATAATAGAACTAGGGAGGGAAGGTTTGAAATAAAAGATAAAAATTGCAGGTGAGAATGAAGCTACACTTTGGGTTGGACTTTACAAGTCCCAACTGGCTGTCTTTTTGATGGGAGCAGGGGGAATGTAAAATATGGTGGATGCCAACCCCAACATTTTCCCCCTTACCTATGAGCTCACTCCCATAACATGGAGAGGGTAAGCAGACCCAACATGGGACAGCACATCTGCCATATCAAGGATCAATATGAGCTTGTTAAGAAATCAATTGATCCTAATAATTCACTGCCCATGCTATAATATAGTTGGCATGGGTGGCAGTGGACAAGGCATTTTTTAAAAAGCATTTTTAAAAAGGGCAGGAAGGAAAGTGGGTACTGTATGTGAGGGGGGTATCCTTAGTGCATCGGGGACAGCCCTTTTTAAGATAATAGTCACTTTTCTTCCTACCAGTCTGCTCTGTAAAATACAACACTTCCACCTCTTCACGTGTTCCCTTTCTAAACTGCCCAAACCCTCCCTGATCAATTCCCCAGACTTACCTTGCTCCATGATCCCATGGTCCTTCGTGGGCTTGCTTGCAGTCTGCCCATTAATGCAGTCTTGATGCTGCGGGACTGCAGAAGCTACTGGACAATCTGATTTATAGGTGATTTACAAGTCCTGCATTAGCCCACCCTCAGAATGTTATAGCTACGGAACGGACTAGCATGGAGCAAGCCATTTTCACATTACCTTTGCTTCTGGAGTGTGGGTGAGGAGGGAGGAGAGAGACAGGGAGAACGATCCATCTGCCCCTGTGCTCTCCTTGCCCTCCTGGCCCTGCAATATGTTGCACTTTGTGTTTCCTGCTTTACTTTTTGTTGAGAAATTGATTGAAGAAATATTTTTCTGGTGATGTGGCCTGGGGCAAAGCAACATTTTTTCACCATTCTTTACTTGCCCTAAGACTTAATCACAAAGTGTGGGACTGCAGTTACGTGTACTCAAACTGGATATTGGTGGCAGAATCCTTTCCCTGAAAAAGATCAAGGAACAAAAGAATTTTTCTGATGAATTGATATCTTTAATGACCATGGAGCTACAACACATCCTTTCACAGTGGATCCTATAACATACAGCTGACACAAACAATGATAAAACAAGGACATTTCATCTAATTTATTCTGCTAATGAACAATTGAAATTATTGATGGATCTTTATTAGCAAAGCTTCAGCACAATAGCTGATGTTTCTTATGTAACATAACTATTTTTTGTTGTAGAGTTGATTGTAGTAAAGTAGAATCTTCCATGTCACGTAATCCCAAAGGGACTGAGCTTACAGTTTGCACAGCCCACTCATTGACTTAATTCTCTTCCATCATTTCAGTGCACTTACCTTAATGCTATTTACAAAAGCTACTTCTCTGAATGCACAGGTAGTGTTTTTCCTTATTATGATGAGAGGAAAAGTTCCACTTTTCTTCAAATGCTCTCGGCTACTGTTTTTGAGATGTAATTTCTCACCTCGGAATGAAAATGAAGGAGACTGAGGTCCAAACGTTTTGGATGGCAGGGATAACTGGCTGGAGACAGGGCCTCTGCCACTCTCTGGTGAGGAAGCCCTGCCTCAGAGAGTTGCCAGTTAACCTGACTAGCCAGTAGCTTTCTGGTGCCGGTTTTGGGAGTGGTGGCCGCTGCTGGGATGACATTGAATCTTCCAGGACAACATCAGGAGCTGAGCGAAAGGTAGGTCTCTTCAGAGGGCCATACGACTATGAAAAGGCAGGCCCAGGGTAAGAGTAGATGGGGACTGGGTTACAAAGGCCAGGGGAAAGGAAGGGGATCGGACGCAGACCTTAGGGAATATCACCCGATCTGGAAACAGCACGCGAGAAAAGACTGCCCAGGATAACCTGCTGTCCTCTGTTCCTGACCTCCTCCTCCAAAACTAAAAATTGCAGTTGGCCCGTAGCCAGCCTTTTAGTGGCTATTAGTTGACAAGGGTGTCCTGGATGATGAAGTGTTTTCAGGACAGTTTCTACACCAGCACGTTTGAGCACCAGCCAGAAGGCTGGTGATACAAGATCTGGGCATTTTCTGTGACACCCAATTAATTAATGACCTCATAAGCCTTCTTCTGCACTTTGGGAATTCCATGGTTCGAATGCAGGTGACCTAAGTAGCAGTCGTCTTAATATGACTGAATTTCACATTCAATTTGAGGGGGAGAGAATCTAAAACTTGTCTTTTATAGTTAAATAAGGGCATACCCTGTGAGGATATGAAGACAGATGGCTAAAGTGAACTGGGAAATTCGGTTAAGGGATAGGTTGATTGAGATATGATGGCAGACATTGAGAGAGCTATTTCCGAATACTCAGAAAAAATACATTCAAGGAAAGAAAGACTCTAACGAAAGGATAATTAATGTGTGGTTAACTAAAGAAATTAAAGATACTGTCAAATTGAAAGAGAAGGCACATAATCCCTCAAAGATTAGTAGCAGGTTAGAAGATTGAGCAGATTATAAAGAAAGGCAAAGAATAACTAAATGATTAATAAAGGGAGAGCAATTAGAATAACAGAGAGGACTAGTTCAAATTATAAAAACAGAAGAAGTTTCTACAGGTATTTAAAAAGGAAAAGAGGAACTAAAGTGAGCCTTGGTCCTCTAGAAAGTAGAATAAATAATGGAGAATAAGAAAATGGCAGATAAATTGAACAGTCTTTCTGAATCTTTCTTCATTGTAGAGCAGCCTCGTCCAACCATTTCACATGGGGAAGCAGGCCATGCAGCAGGAAGCTGGAATGGGCACGGAGTGGCAAAGAGATGTGTGTGGGTTTGTGTATGTGTGAGAGGAAAACGTGTGTGAGTGTGTGTGTGTGTGAGTGAGTCAGAGAGAAGCTAGTGTATCCGATATGATATCTGTTCTCAGGCATCACTCCTCCCATTAAAATGACAAATGGTC
This sequence comes from Sphyrna mokarran, assembly GCA_024679065.1. Taxonomy (NCBI): domain Eukaryota; kingdom Metazoa; phylum Chordata; class Chondrichthyes; order Carcharhiniformes; family Carcharhinidae; genus Sphyrna; species Sphyrna mokarran. The sequence goes on along the minus strand of JAGIQG010000005.1, from coordinate 51,313,665 downwards.
AGACTTAAGTTTTTTTAATAAGAGAACATTTCAATTCATATCAGATTACTCACTCCTAAAGTAGCACCTAACCAGCACATCTGTTAGACTATGGGAGCACCTGAAGGAAATCCACGCAGACATGAGGATGTGCTGACTCTGCACAGATAGTGACCCAAGCTGGGAATTGAACCTGGGTCCCTGGCGCTGTGGGGCAACAGTGCTAACCATTGTGCCATGCCATGAGGCGATAGGATATTGCCAAGGGAGAGTGACTTGGCCAGAGATTATTGTGAGCCGGTCATATATCTGGCGAATGTATTTGTGATTGTGTGTCTCTTCCTAATTCCTAATACATACATAGAAATCGCTAAAAAAGACCTGTTTACCTTTGATTTCTGTCTTCGCACCTATTTTATGGCAAAAAGTGGGCATTGACATTATAAGAATTTTTGGGTTCCCCAATGCTATTGGGAGGACATAATAAATTCCATGCTCAACAAGATTGGAAAGCCCTATTATAGCAAATCGTCACGGCCAATTGTGATATTGTAAATATTTGATTGGCTGCGTTTGAAGGATGGGTGTCAGTTGGGAGAGCAAAGAATAGGGAGTTGCGAAAAAGGGCCGTGATAGTTTTTCAATCATTATTCAGACTCTAATGGAGACAGACTGGGGTTTCAAACTCATTCCCTGAAGCCATATCCTCCAAATATGAGGGCGAAAAATATTATGTGCCATGGGGATTCCGAGCCAGGCCCAGGGCTGTCCTGCTAGAGATTCCATTTCACAGGTGACATTGCTGTCTCGTAGGATGGAGAACCTATGACCTTTATCACTCATGTGGTGTGAGCCTCTTGATTAGGCAATCAATTCATCATCAAAATGTGGTCCAAAAACGGCCCATGGAGACATAGGACCACAGGAAAGTTATGTGACATTCAGTCATTGAACACATAGTGAATTCCAATGTTCCAGGTCAAACTATACAGTAATTTAATGAGTAGTTGTATTGTCATCAATCTGACTGGTATTCTATATATTTCCTTGGATTGTCGAACAGGCCGCCAGCTTCTAGATTCAGACTTGAAGTCTGGTCGCTTGCCGAATTTATGGAAGGGTTTTGAGCCCAATAGGAAAATGCCTCCAAATAAATACACCTTCTCAAAGGGAGGAGAATTGAAGATTGAAAAGATGGTTATATAAGTCTCTATAATATTATCTAAGTAAAACTGATGACTGCCTGTGATTTCTGGGCAGTGATTCAATCTCAGATTAAGCTGACAAACGGAATTTGAGAGCAATCTTTGTCATGGGGCTGTGATGTCACTCAAACCCTCAATTGGATTACTGACTCACACTTCACTGCAATATTTACATAGGCTCCTGGACCTATTGAGGATGATGAGTTCTGTTGCCATGGTTATCTAATTGTGTAAGACCAATATCTGATAGTTTATTGATCTTCAAAACCCTTCAAACCATCGTCACCTGAGATGACCTTTAAATACTCATTACAGAACCACACCACAAACCATCCACAAGTTATTCCTGTTAACTCAAGAAAAAAAGGCTTCCATTCGTATAACAATGGATGGGGAAACTTTCCATTAATGAAGCTCATTGCGGTGATGGGCAATTTCAGCAATGCCCACTCTGCTGGCCTGAATGACAGGAATACATTCAGCTTGTTTCTAAAAGTGGAACTCTGCCTGAATATCAGTGGTGTTCTTGTGGAAAATGGTGTCAGTCACTGGGACAGAGGTCTTTAGTAGTCCCCAGCTCCAGCCGCAGTGCTAGTCAGTAGATGAAAGTGGAGGCCTGATGATTCCTGTAGCACAGTGGTGACCTTGTGGAGAACAGGACTAGAACAACCCTGCAGCCTCAGAAGTGTGGCGTTCATCTCAGCAAGGCCAGTGTAGTGCTGTGGCAGGTCATCCTATATGTTGCAATCACAAATGAACTGAGGTTCAACTTGTGAATGCCACTCATTTTCAAGTGGGTTTGAGGCCGACATAATTTACCCAAGGCGTGAGGAAATTCCTGTGAACAGCTGTTTTAATAGGCATTCATGAGATTTAAATGAATGCAAATGGCATTCTTGCCAGTGGGCAGTAGGTTAACTGACATGTTAAATCACCATCGGGAGAAATGCCAACCGTTTTTATGCCAGCCTGTTTTTATTTCCTGTCTGCTGTTAGATTCTCTGCTCCTGTCTGCAATGAAACCTGGCAAAGATGGGATGGCCAAGTTCCATCCGATGTCTTAAAATACTTTACTGCCAAAGAAGTATCTTTGAGATGTAAGTGGGATTCTCCAACCTCATCCGTGTCTGGGATTCTCCGGTCCCACTGCTGTGAATGGGAATTTGGTTGAGTGTCAAATTCTCTATTCTTGCTGGCAACAGTGGTGGAGTGTATGACATTGGACAATTCCAGCTGTAGTCATGGTGATAATGTTGAAAACTCAAGGTGTGGTACTTTCTAGTCGCACCTCCCCTGAAGCCAGAAATTCCCACCTGAAGTCTCTAGACCTTTAAACAGTTCATCAAAATGTTCATCCTATTTGCAATGATTCCTGTGGTGGGCAGGACTGGAACATTTAGCTAAATGTCATTTTTGTGTATAATTCAGGTGAGTAGCTCCAAAGTGTTTTCTGAAGTCCACCTGGATCATAAGTTTTCATTTTGAATTTGGTTAAGGTAAGCATGCTTTGTTTCACCTCAGCTGTGATTCAAATGGCCCATTCGGAAGTTTGCATCAAGCAAAGTTTATTTTAGAATATATTTAATACATTGGACTGGGATGGACACAGTAAGAAATCTCACAACATCAGGTTAAAGTCCAACAGGTTTATTTGAGTGATTGGTGAAGGAGCAGTGTTCTGAAAGCTCGTGATTCCAAATAGACCTGTTGGACTTTAACCTGGTGTTGTAAGACATTTAAGATGTACAAAAAGAATATTACCAATAGTTTTTATCAGTCACAAACAAAAAAAGTGAACAACTACAATAATGTACAACCCTTAACAAATATAACTAAAGTGTCCCAATCAAACAAAACTTCCCATGGACAAAACCCTTTAAGCAGGTTTAACACAGCAAAGATTAATGCTCACATGATACTGGAACTAAGTCCTATGGATGAATGCTGCAGTTCTCTTGATGCACACACAAATAAGCTTGGTGTCAGAACAGCTTCCATGAACACCAGGGAGAGAGACTTTCTAGGCAAGTTAGCCATCTATAGCAGATTTTCCATTCCAGAAAGACAAGAAGCCTTGCTTTCAGCTAACCAGCAGAATTTCCAAAAAAGGAGAAAGAAATGCTTCTTTTCAGCTTAACGTCCTTTCTAAACTCAATCTGCAGCTAAACAAACAGAAAATGAAACCTTAAATTCACTAGGAAGAAAAGCTGTCCAAAGCACATGACTTGTCAACCAGTCTTCCTCCTAACAATGCAGGGTTATAAAAGATCCCAGAGTAAAAATAAACAAAACCTCATTTAAACCACTGAAGTAGCAACAAAAAGACTCCTACAGATAACTCAGCAACAATGAAATAAGCTGAAGCTGTCAGAGCTCTGAGAACATGATTAAAAAAAAATTCTTAAAGGCACATTAATGTCACATTTGGTTGAAAAAAACAATTTGAATAAAACAACACAAGAGGCTTTATTGCCAAAGAAAAACATGTCTCAAGTTATTAATACAAACATAACTTCACATTTGAATTTCAAAGGATTTTTTCCTTCATCATGGTCAAAATGCTATGAAGCCACATTGGTAAATGTGTCGATTTAGTTCAATAGCTTTGAATAATTTTCAATAGTTTTGTCTCTTAATACACAAGTAAAATTATATTTTTTGATTTTGCATCTCATGTTTTAGTATTTGGTAAAATGTGATGCAAGTAAACAAACAAAGCAATTGTCATTTTGAAAAAAAATGTTAATTTGCTATAGCTATTGGCCTGGCATTTTGGCATTGAATTATTCTCCATCCTAAGCTTTCTGAATCTGACCGCAACTTCAGCATTTGGTGCAAGTATGGATGAATGAGAAAAGATTGAAGTTGCAATCTGGTGTTCATTGCTGTGCAACAACTTGTATTGTGGACCTCCACCCACCCTGTGCCAGAACCAGCGCTAGATCAAATCAATCGATCTCACGAAAAAATCTTTTTTTAAACTCTCATCTTGGTATTAGAAAACTCATAAAACTCACAGGTGTAATTGTGATTTGCTGAACAAATGTTCTTGCTTTGAAAAGAACAATTTTATGCTTTGTCTAATGTTGCTAAATGTCTCCATTATGATTAATGGCTGGTTTCTTTTTAACATCATTAAAAACAGATAAAATTTATTCATGATATTTAAGCTTCTACTCAACCCCATCTGTATATCTCAATCTTTATTCCACTCTGTATGTTTTTTTCAAAAGTAGATTGATTATTCATGATTTTCATTTCCCAGATTGTCTGTTCATGAGAATTCTTTCATGTGATTGGTTACTTGGACTGCTTGATCACATCACCCCAGTTTGATGCTGGAAATCCCCATTAAAGTACAGTACAGTCAATTACAGTTAAAGATTATTGGAACTGTCGGCATAGTTTTCTTTGAAGTCAAAGGATTACCCCATAGAACAAGCTAACAAATTGAGGAAATAAAAAGAGAAAATGCTGGATAAACTGGCAATATCCGTGGACAGAGAAGCAGAGCTAACGTTTTGAGTTCAGGCGATCTGTCTACAAAACTGAAAGGGATGGAATTGTGATGAGTTACATACTTGAAGGGGATAGATGGTGTGGCAGAAAGTGATAAGTCAGAGCTAAGGAAAGATTGACAAAGATGTGATGGACATGAGACAAAGGGGCTGTTCATAATGCCATTAGAGGCTGAAGGGTATTAATAGTAACAAATTTAGGATAGCAGTATGTGCTAATAGGAGGGCAAAAGTCAGTACTCAGTAGAAGTAAAACTCAGCAAAAAGGGACTTGTAGGGAAGGGATAGGTTTGCTGGGATAATGGCCTTCATGACACACAGCATTGCAGAATTGCGAGCGAAAACTGATAGCCAAGTTCCGCACACTTGAGGACGGTCTGAATTGGGATCTTGGGTTCATGTCAAACTATCTGTAACCCCCACGACTTGCCTGGGCTTGCAAAATCTTACTAACTGTCTTGGCTGGAACAATATACATCTCTTTAACTTGTGCTTAATCCTCTCTCCACTCGCGTTGTCTGTACCTGTAAATACTTGATTATCTGCAAAGACTCGCATTCCAACCATTATCTTGTAAATTGAGTCTGTGTCTATGTATGCTCTATTTGTGAACACAACTCTCACTCACCTGAAGAAGGAGCGAGACTCTGAAACTCATGCTACCAAATAAACTCTGTTGGACTTTAACCTGGTGTTGTGAGATTTCTTGTTGGACAAGCTGGGGGAACTGAATAATAGAAAACAAAACAGGCAAATCAAGATGAAGGAGAAAGTTTACTGCAGAAAGGTGCTCAACTCAACACTGAATTCAGAAAGCTGCACTATGCCTAACTGGAAGATGTGTTGTTCTTTCAGTTTGTGCGTGCCATCATAGGAACATTGCAGCAGGTCGAGGATGGATATGTGGGCATGAGAACAAAGTGCTGAGTTAAATGGCAAGCAACTAGAAGGTTTGGGTCATGCTTGCGGATGGAACGAAGGTGCTCAGCAAAGCGGTCACCCAGTTTGTGCTTAGTCTTCCCAGTGTTGTGGCAACTACATTGGGAGCAACGAATGCAGTAGATCAAGATGAGGAAGTTCAGGTGATGTGTTCTTTGACCTGAAAGGAACATTTAGGTTCTTGGACAGTGAAGAAGGGGCTGCCATTCCACCTTCTGTGTTTGGATGGGAAGATGTTATAGGAAAAGGATGAAGGGTTGGGAGGAGTGGAAGAATGGATCAAAATGTCGTGGAGGGAATTGTTCCTGTACAATGCTGACAGTAGAGGTAAGGATGTGTTTAATGGTGGCATCATACTGAAGCTGGCAGAAATGGTAGAGAATCTACAATCATAGGATCCCTACAGAAGAGGAGGCCATTCAGACCATCAAACCTGCACCAACAATGCCACCAAAATCCTATCCCTGTAACCCCAAGTATGTACCCTGCTAATCTCTCTGACACTAAGGGACAATTTAGTATGGCCAATCTACCTAACCCACACATCTTTGGACTATTGGAGGAAACCAGAGCACCTGGAGGAAATTTACGCAGACACAGGGAAAATGTACAAATTCTACACAGTCACCCAAGGCCAGGATTGAACCCATGTCTCCGGTTCTGCGAGGCAGCAGTGCTAACCACTTTGCCACCATGACACCCTAATAATCCACTGAATGTGAAGGCTGGTGGGGTGAAAAGTGAGATCAAGTGGGACGCTGTCAAGTTTCTTGGAGAAAAGCGAAGGGGTGAGCGCAGAAGTGTGGGAGATGGGTTGGAGTGCACTAATGACCACAGTGAGAGGGAAACCTTGGTTGAGGAAAAAAGATAGACATATCTGAAGCACTGATTTCAACTGATATTTTTTTGCCACAAGAAAAGTGCTTCCAACCTCACTGTTAAAGTATCAAATCTGGCCTGCTCAGTTCATGAAATATGTGTGATCCTATCTTAGTATTCGACCGTTTTGCATTTACTGTTATTGTGTAGAATTATTGATTCTATAAACAAAACCCTTCAATGCAGAACCTTAATTCAAATATATTACACTCCCAAGACATATGTTCAGCACTCTCAATACAATCTATTGCTGCCACTGCATACTGAGAGACGGAAAGCTGTTTCTAAAATCTCATCACTTTGGTTAAAATCTATCACATTGTTAAGTGTTTTTGTGCTTTGTTTTTGTTCAGATTGAATTGCTGAATGAGTGAATAAATGAGCTGTAATACAAAGTTTTGCCAGCTGACTATTTTTATCCAGAGTTTACTGAATCCCTGATCCAAGCACAACATTTCTTGGCGAATTTATTGAACATTTATCAGGATTCAGTTGTAGTACTGGTCCCTACTGTGCCAACTGCTTCACCAGCACATTGTATACATTGGAAAGCTCTGAACCATTCAGTTTGTCAAGGCATTGTGTTTGGCAATGAGTTATTTGATGTTAATGTACACATTTGTTCTAAATGATGTTAAATTGGTCATTTAAAAGAAACAAGATCTCAAATTTCTAAAAGCAGCTAGTCCTGAGTTTCTACAATAGTTACTTATTTTGATGTGTCTGCACTGTATTTTCAGCATCTTCATTTTTTGTGTCTTCTTGGATTATTATCCAAGTAGCTTACTGATGGTGTGATAAATCTTTCACATTTTGTGAATGTAACCCTGGAGTTGCATTCTTCAAATATGTTTGAGATGATTATATTTTGTAGACTGAAACACTGAACATGATAGACTGAAAATTCACGGTAAGATCACTAGGGGACAAGCAGTTAAGGAAACCAATTTGGTGGAATTTAGCTTTTTTTAATTCATTAATGTAACATTGGCATCGCTGATTGGCCAGTATTTATTGCCCATCTGTAGTTGCCCTTGACAGTGGGCAGTTGGGAATTAACTACATTGCTGTGTTTCTGGAGTCACATGGAGGTCAGACCAGGTACGGGCAGCAAATTTCCTTCCTTTTTCAAGCAATTGGCAATGGTTTCAGTGATCATCAGTAAATTCTTAATTCTACATTTGTTTTATTGAATTAAATTCCACCATCTGGTGTGGCGGGATTCAAACCATACTCCCCAGAACATTAGTTGAGTTCCTCGGATTAATAGTTGAGTGATAATACTGCTAGACCATTGCCTTCCCTTACATCCATCGAGGAAATGTTTCACTAGGGCATCGAACTGCTTCACAAAGTGCTTTTGGTTTAGCAACATGCTTGTGTCACCAGCCCCAGATGGGCAACAGCAAATGTGAAGCAAACTTTTCAGACTTACCAAGATTGATCAATATGAAAATCTAAAGTTGCCTTTTCCTAGATTGAATCTGTGTTCTGTTCAGGATTTGCACTTCATTATTTTTTTTTGAAACTGGCTCTAGAAGAGCAAATTAATCGATGACACAGATGTGGGACTTTGGCGTCAGTATTCATGAAGGAGAGGGGCTTGTTGACCGGTCCTGTCTCTGAGGGACTAGTTGAGGGAAATATCCAAACTGAGGGAGGAAGTGTTCAAGCTTCTAGGTAGCATTAAAACTGATAAATCTCCGGAGCCTGATGGCATTTATCCCAGGCTGCTCAGGGAGGCGTGGGGTGAAATTGCTGGGCCTCTGAAGCAAATCTTTGTTTCTTCTTTGGATACGGGTGAGGTCCCAGAGGACTGGAGAATAGCTAATGTTATACCATTGTTTAAAAAGGGTAGTAAGAATAACCTGGGAATTATAGGCCGGTGAGTTTGACATCAGTGGTAGGGAAGCTGTTGGAGGGGATTCTTAGAGATAAGATGTATAGACACTTAGAGTGTTGTGATCTGATTAGGGATACGCAGCATAGATTTATTAAAGGGAGGTCGTGCCTTACGAATCTGGTAGAATTTTTTGAGTAGGTGACGAAAATGGTCGATGAAGGGCAAGCCGTTGATGTCATCTATATGGATTTCAGTAAGGCGTTTCACAAAGTTCCTCATGGGAGGTTAATTGAAAAGGTCAAGGTTAATGGAATACAAGGACAGGTAGCTAGATGGATAAGTAACTGGCTTGGTAATAGGAGACAGAGAGTAATAGTGAAAGGGTGTTTTTCTAGCTGGAGGTCGGTCACTAGTGGTGTGTCACAGGGCTTGGTACTGGGAGCTCTTCTATTTGTAATATATATAATGACTTGGAAGAGGGAGTAAGTGAAGTGATCAGCAAGTTTGCAGACGATACAAAGATGGCTGGACTTGCGGATAGTGAGGAGCATTGTCAGGCGATGCAGCAGGATGTAGATAGGCTGGTAGTTTGGGTAGATAGATGGCAGATGGAATTCAATCCTGATAAATGCGAGGTGATGCATTTCGGGAGAGAGAATGTGGGGGGGGAGGTATATGATAAAGGGTATACATATTAAGAGTATAGAAATGCAGAGGGACCGGGGAGTGCAGGTGCATAAGTCTCTGAAGGTGCAGAACAAAGAACAAAGAACAAAACAGCATGGGAAACAGGCCCTTCGACCCAACGAGCCCGCACTGCCACCCCGATGTTCCCACCTCTACCCGTGATCCCTGTCCATGTTTATAGGTCTATGGATTAAAAACCAAATTTGAGACAATTTAGGGAGAATTTGTTTTGCCAGTTAGCCTAAGAGCACATCTTTGGAATGTGGGAGGAAACTGGAGCACCCGGAGAAAACCCATGCAAGCATGGGGAGAATGTGCAAACTCCCATGGACACAGGCCCAAATCAATGCATCTGCACAGCACAGCAATAGTCACTGAGCTGTCGTGTTGCCCATCAAATGGTCCAGATCAAGCGTACACTAATGACGTGAAGCACCAGGATACTCTTGAAAAAAATCCAAGAGCAGCCCTCTCATGACCCGTTGCGTGTATGCCCCTTGTTAGACAACAAGGTGGACCAAAGCACCTGTAGGATAAGAACAAGTACATCAATATCATTATCTATTTACACACTTCCCAGGGACTCCCAAGGCTCATGATCCCTATTTTAAATCAGTTTTCTATACCCCTCCATTCCCATTCTGTTCATGTGCCTACCTAAGTATTTCTTAAATAACTCCAGAGTGCTTGCCTCCACCACTTTACTTGGCAGCGCATTCCATACCCCCACCACCCTCTGTGTGAAAAAACGCCCTCTAGGATTCAAATTATACCCCCGTCACCCTAAGCCCGTGATCCCTCGTGCTATTTGAGTCCATCCTAGGAAAAAGCTTAACCCTGTTTACTCTATCTATACCCCTCATAATCTTGTACACCTCTATTAGATCTCCTCTAAGCCTACATCTTTCTAAGGAAAACAGCCCCAATTTGCCTAACCTCTCCTCTTAACTGAGACCTTCCATACCAGGCAGCATCCTGGTAAACCTCCTCTGCACTCTCTCCAGAGAATGTTTTGAATGTTTGGCTGAATTTCAAAGATTCCAATACCATTTATTTCAACAGAGGAGTTGCATTCATATTTCAGTTGACAATTTTAAGAAGCTATTAAAGGATTTGTTGTCTTTATGAGTTTATTGAATACAAGTTTGTTTTTACAACATTGGCTACCATAAGAGGATTTAATTTTTTTGAATAAGTTAAATGAATAAGAATTGTTTTCAGTATAAATTATGTATCAGTGAGAACTCTCTTAGATTGTTGGAAGTTTACATTTTTTCATCTCCACATGGCTTCTGGTATCTATCTACAGTGGATACTGTATGAGATGCTATGGAGATGGGAGGGAGTACGTTGGGCAGGGGTTTCGTGAATGGTATGATGGGGAATGGAAGTGACTTGAGGTATGAAAAGGCATGAAGATGGCATAGGCTATGTCAAGAACATGCAGAAGTCATGGGGCATGGAAGGGCATGGCAGTCACATGGTTTTAATATGGCACTGATGTGGCACATGGGGGAGGAATCAGGGCTGTCGGGCCTAACACCTTTGGAGCAAATGAGCTGAAATCTCGGAGACTGAAGCAGATCTTATAATCAGTCTGACTTCATCCTGAACCAAAATTCTGGGCAGGCGGGGCCATGAATAGGAGATGGATCTGCTGAATCAGAAAATTTCCCTAATTGAGCTTCTGTCTTAATGGCAAAAAATTTGGAGGTGTGTATTCAAGTCGTTGAATTTTAATTGTTTACCTTCAACACAGTCACTGACCTGAGATCCATTCTTTGAAATTATCTGAACTTCTGCAACTATTTATTTAGTCTCAGCTGCATACATTTATAGCCTGGTTTCACCTCAGAAATATAGACTATTCCAGTTATGAATCTAATACATTTACCACAAATATATTCTGTACAACGACACGCAATCAAATATTCAGAAAAGGCTATGTGTAAGTTTGACTTTTTCATATAGTTTAAGAGAAAACTTATAGGATAGTTAATGCTTACAATGGATAAAATAAATCAAATAGAGTAAATTTATTGGGGGATAGGCTAGGGAATGCATTTTCTTCAAAGCATAGTGTCACTTTATTTGGAAAAGTACATTTCCAAAAAGAATTAATTGAGATTCCAAAAAGTCACATTTCTTGTCCAATGATCCACAATTTCAACTATCCTTGTCTGTGTCTTCTCCACTTGTCACCACTGAACTCAACAGTTGGCCTGGGAGCTTATCCAGATTAAAAGGAATCTTTTGAACCAAACATATTTGCCACTAGCCTGCGTCTTCTTTGACTAAAATTTACGCTGATTGAATATGACTGGTGAACCTCTCAGCTGAGTGAAAAAAACAAAGCTATAGGCTTCAGACTGCCAATCAGTAGAGACAATCACCTCTCCTCTACAGGTTTCTTTACTCAAGTCGCTAATTGGTATGTGGAGTAGTAATTATTCAGCTTTCCATTCAACTGGAAGGGGCTTCTTGGGTGGCAAGGTGTTACAGTGGTTCGCGCTGCTGCCCCACAATATTTAAAACTTGTGTTAATTTTCAGGTGAACTATATGAATTGTCACAGACATACTCAACACCACACTGTGAGGTCTTGTGATGCAATTGGTAGTGTCCCTACCCCTGAGCCATGAAAAGTCCATTCACAATGTAAATTCTTCTAAAAGGTCCAAGGCAGGCAGTAAGACTGAGAGGGTTTTCTGGTCAGGCAGAATTATGTGGTAATTATGAGGTGCAATAGCCTCCCCACATTAAAACAAGCAGGCTGCACTCTGTGGCAAGCATCCTCCTCCCTTTGAGGGACTGCTAGAGGGAGAGAGAGAGAGAGTCAATGTTATAATATTAAAATCAGCCATGCTCAAAGGAACTCTGCACAACTATTGCCTAATAAATTAGCAGACTTATGAAAGAATCCCATAAAATACCATTAATGACATTTAAAATGTGTGAGGTCATTAATATTTGTATTTTACAAGCATAAATTATATCTTCTGTACTCTAACATGAGTCTTAGGAAAGAATAGTGATAGAATTGTTTCTCCACATCTTTGCACTAGAAAATGCAGATGAGAAAGAAAGATTGTGTCATCTGTTATTCGGTCAGGTGTTCCAGATCTGAGCTTATAACAGCAGGGCTAATATTTGCATTTCATCGCTTTTGACTCATTTCACTTTCTATGAATGAATTTAATGAATCCACCATTTTAATCACTTATTGGTGGGCAGAGTCACTCTAGCTAGAGAAAGTCAAAAATCACAGACACAGCTCCCTTGATCAATGTATATGATCAGCTATAATAGTGGCATCCACAAGGGTGTGGCCAGTAGGAAAAAATCTCCAATGATTTTCCCCTAAATATAGGAAATGTGGGTTTCCTCTGGGTGCTCCTACAGTCCAAAGGTGGATGGGTTAGGTTGATTGGCCATGCTAAACTGACCATAGATGCATAGGTTAGAGGATTAGTGGGTAAAATATGTACGGATATGGGGGTAAGGAAGGGGGGGATTGTGGTCAGTGCAGACTCGATGGGCTGAATGGCCCCTTTCTGTAATGTAGAGATTTTATGATTTCTATGAAATATTATGCACACATGCATGCATTATTTGTCTTTAAAATCATTGGCATCCACGTTGCTGTCTTGCGTATTGTATATGGCAGGATCAACAGGGATAATATTCAAATTACAAGAAAGATTTGCATTGCCCTCCCACCTTATTACAACACGGAGAATTATATCCAGGTTTACACGGAGCTGTTTTCCAATCTAGTCACTTTTGTTACGTAGGCAAAATAAGAGGAATCCACAAACAGTCTGAGCAATATATTTAGGAGCCTTTAAATGGAGTGAAGTTTTGGCATCTCAGTAGGGGAAGTTGGTGATATTTAATACTGACATCAGTGTTATGCTTGGGAGGGGAAAATCAAATAGAATTTAAGGGACAGCACCTTTGCAAAGTCCTTCTCTTTGATTTGCAAGCATGTGATGGATGCACAATCATATTGCTGATGCATGGTGCTACTATGAGGAAAATGATGGATAGCCTCTCCAGTTTCTCTCTGGCAAAACAAAAAGCCTTTGCTGGACATATTTAAATCAGAAGACAGTGGCCTTTTATTCAGGAATTAAACATTTTTTGTTTTATATTCCAGTCCATAATTACTCAAATCTTGTCTAAAGTTCAGGTTTACATAGGACATAGATTCAGCCCAGCTTGTCAGCACAGTGGCACAATAGTTAGCATTGCTGCTTCACAGCACCAGAGACCCAGGTTCAATTCTGGCCACAGGTGGTTGTGTGAAGTTTGCACATTCTCCTTGTGCTTGCATGGGTTTCTTCCAGGTGCTCCAGTTTCCTCTCACAGTGCAAAGATATGTAAGTTAGGTGGATTAGCCATGCTAAATTGCCCCTTAGTGTCAGAGGATTAGAAGGGTAAAATACATAGGGTTGTGGTTAGTGGTGACTGACTGGGCCAAATGGCCTCCTTCGCACAGTAGGGATTCTGTGATTCTCACCCACACCATCATCATGCTCTGCTCTGGCCTCTTGCCATCTTTTCTCATCTAAATCTATTAGCATAACTTAACCCTCATACATATGTCTTGCCTTCCCTTAGAAGCATCTTTGCTTTCCAATCAAATCACTCCTTCTATATGTGGGGCGGTACGGTAGCACAGTGGTTAGCACTGCTGCTTCACAGCTCCAGAGTCCTGGGTTTGATTCCCGGCTCGGGTCAATGCCTGTGTGCACATTCTCCTCGTGTCTGTGAGGGTTTCCTCTGCGTACTGTGGTTTCCTCCCACAGTCCAAAGATATGCGGGTTAGGTTGATTGGCCAAACTAAGAAATTGCCCCTTAGTGTCCAGGGATGCGTAGGTTAGAGGGATTAGTGGCTACAATATGTTGGGATATAGGGGGGTCAGGCTTGGCTGGGATTGTGTTCAATGCTGACTTGATGGGCTGAAGGGTCTCTTTCTGCACTGTAGGGTTCTATGATTCTTACCCTCCACCTCCTCCCCCCCCCCCGCCCAAAACAACTCCTTAATTTGATATACTCTGCAAATTGGCTCATTGTAGTTTTTGATTCCAAATCAGAGTTGTAAATGTGAATTTTCAACAGCAATATTTCTTCTATTGATCCTTTTGGAACATCACTGGCCACCCTCCATTACTATGAAGAGTTATGCTTTACTCCTTTCTCAGCTTCCTGATAGAATAAGCAACCCAATCTGCCACTTGTCCCTGACTCCACATTTTCTGACCCTATTCATTAGTCTATTCTGGGCCAGTTTATTAGAAAACTCTTGTCCAATCCAGATGAATCACATCTACTGCATTACCATTGTCAGCTCCTCAAAAAAGTCAATAATCACAGAAGTGCAGAAGGAGGCTATTTGGCTCATGTCGTCTGTCAAGCAAGATTCTTCCTTTTGAAATCTACGCTGACTGTTCATTATTGTATTTTTCAAACCAGCAAGAAAGAAAGGGGTACTGTAAACTTTAACCTCTGAAAAATCTCTTCTAAAGGATATCATGATCTGAAATGGTAAACCACAGTAGAATTTTCTCTTTTCTTTCCTCCGTGAACCTTTTTCTTTTGTCTTCCAGATAGGAAGCAGAAACAATTGAGTCATACATGTTTAGAATCACCTGCTTGTTAGTCTGTGAAGGTCCACAGGGAAATTAGTAACTGGGATGATTTACATAATGGGCTATTTTGAGGCCAGAATTCATAACTTTTTGTTTGGATGTCAAGAATCCAGTTGTCCTCAGGCAATCTAGTCAGATGGCTAAAGGGATCTTACCAGATGAACGTGAAGCTAAATAAAATAAAACTGGAGCTGAAGATGACTGAGTCAAGAACTTAGGAGATGTACTGACATCTCCTAAATTCACCCAGTCAACATTCTTGGGTTACTATTAGCCATAAACTCAACTGAACTTGCCACATCAACACAGTGGCTACAATAGCATAGCAAAGGCTTAGAATACTGCAGTGAGTAACTCACCTCCTGACTCCCCAAAGCCTATCCACCATCTACAATGCACAAGTCAGCAGTGTGATGGAATACTCCCCACTTGCCTGAATAGATTCAAAATACTCAAGAAGCTTGACACCATCCAGACAAAATAACCCATTTGATTGGCAGCACATCCACAAATATTCATTCTCTCCATTACTAATGCTTAGTAGCAGTGGTATGTACTATCTACAAGATGCATTGTAGCCGTTCACAAAAGATTGTTAGACAGCACCTTCCAAACCCATAATCACTTCCATCTGGAAGGACAAGAGGAGCAGATACATGGGAACACCACCACCTGCAAGTTCCGCTCCAAGCTACTCACTATCCTGACTTGTAAATATATTGTTATTGCTTTACAGTTGCTGAGTCAAAATCCTGGAATTCCCTATCTAATGGCATTGTGGGTCAGCGTACAGCACATGGACTACAGTGTTTCAAGAAGGCAGCTCACCATCACTTTCTCAAGGATTACTGGGGATGGGTCAGCAATGCCCATGAATGAACATAAAATAAAATGATAAGGTGAGAACTGTAGCAGTGATGCAGCAACAACAAATGTGAAGGTGGTTCAACGATTTATGGGATTTGTGAACTGCTTAACAAAGATAGTACCTAATTTCTGATCAGAGTGTGAACCTCAAACCAAGTGGGCTATAAAGGATGCTCAATGGTATTAGGGCACAGAACAAAAATCAGCTTTCACTCATGTTGAACAACCAGTTACCATGACCCAAATGTTGTTAATGATGAGGTCACCTTGCAGTGTGATTCCAGTGAGACAGGATTCGGAGAAATCCTTATACAGCCACATAACCAGTTGTGTTTTCATCCAGAAAGTGTTAAAACAAACTGAACAATTGAGAAAGAATGCTTGCCTATTGTCTCTGTGAGCATTTTAATCAGTGCCTATTTGGGGAAGACAAAGCATTGGTAGGTGCACATTTCAAAGCATCTTTTTTCAAACTACTTCTATCTACTCAAAAGTGCCTGCAAAGGATGTTACTATGTTTGCAGAGACATCATTTGGAAGTGAACTACAAACAATGGGAATAGATGTATATTTTTGACATGCTGTTGAGAACCGGGATTCCTTTGAATGAAGCTGACAACATTGTGCGGAGTGTTAAAGCTTCCAGATTCAATAAGAAGCAACAACATGACATGTTCTGGGACATCACCCACCTACTCAAGATGCTAAATGCAACAGCTAAGCATCTTGCAGATCAAGCAAACTATACAAAAAGATGCAATATTCCAAGTGCTATAGGAAATACTAATAAAAGGATGGCTTGCAACAATCAAAGGTACACTCATTGCTAGAAGAGAATATTGGGCATTTAGAAATGAAGTCATTGTCCAAGATTCCATCTGGTACAACACATTTGAATCACTGGGGCAAATTTTACCATCCCATCCAAAACGGGAATTGAAGCAGGTGGGGACGGACTATGGAAAGATCCATTGATCACAGGTGGGATTTTCCAGCTTTGCAACAAGTGCAGCCAGAAAACCCCACCCATTATCTTTAAAAGAGGTGAGAAAAGAGATGCTGAAGCTCATCCATGCAAGCCATTAAGATGAGTCCAGTTTGTGGAAGACAAGAGGAGTGCTCTATAGGTCAAACATGAGCAATAAGCTAAAGGAGCATATAGGCCAGTGGCAGTGCTTGTAAGATTAAGCTGAGCAAGTTAAAGAGCTGCTTATGTATCTCGATATCATAGACACACCCTGGATAAAGCTTGGAGTAATATCTTCACTCATTTTTGAACTGGCTACCTCGCTGCTGTTGATTATTAACCAACTATAGAAATTAGACAAGCTGACATCAAAAATGACAAGTGAAATCATAGAATGCCTGGAAGCATTTAAAACTCTTTGAGTGGGACTTTCCAGCCGTGCTCACTCCAAAATTGGAAAATCCTGTCTGAAGTCAATGGACCTTTGCATGCTCCATGTCCCGCCTACTATGATTCCCATAGTGGGTGGGATGGCAAAACCCCTATGTTCTATCCGTACTACTTGCCTTGCAGTCACTCTCCCATGGCCTCCCATTCCCCAATGCCAAACGATGGCATTTCCATACCATTGACCTATCAAATATATTTTAGAACCAATGAACCTTCTAATGACAGTAAAATATGTAAAAAAAGTAATTTATTCACAACTTTCCCCCATGTTGAAAAAAAATCATTTCACTAAAACTACTAAAAGTATCAATAACAAAAAAATGCACACCCTTGAAACCACTTAGCATATATAAACAAACATTGTGAAATTGGCACTAGAGACCAGTGAGCCTGAGCTCTCAATCAGACAATATTTTTTCTGAGGCACAAATATAATGGCTGCCTACGCTGTCAGCCCATCTTCATTATATATGGCTCAGAGTTTAGCCATCTGTTAGAGTACTGAAACATCTGCACCCTTTATCATTAGTTTGTCATGGTGTAAAGACAGAGTTTGATAATGGGGGCATGAGGGGCAAAGAGATTGGATGGCATGTAGGCAATGTTAAAAGGATAAAGAGGTGTGATAGCTGAATGCTGAAGGGCCTTTGTATTTTTATTTTAACTGGAACAAAGTCTCACAGCATCAAGGTGAGACTTTTAACAGCCCACTTTGGCTCCTGGCATACACAATGGCTGCCTCCAAACTTTTTCCCAGGTCAACTGGCCAGCTTCATCTTTGTAGTCACTCTTTGCCAAAGCAAGCATATTGAGCTGGGAATTTTCCCAAACTTGCTATCCACCTTGACTTTCAAATATTCAAATTAATGTTTCAATGAGCTTTCATCTGAGACCCTCTATGATCCTGCAATAGTTGGCCTTAAATAATGACCTAAATCTTCCGCTAAGTGCAAAACCTTCATTTCTGACTGTGATAAGACAGAAAGCTACACACTTAGCTTCCTCTGATTTTCTTGGACAATCCTCTGACAGAGGATTCCTTCTGACAGAGGATTGTGCAGAACTCAGTGCAGGAAAGCTGCGATGGAGCAAGAGAGAGAAATAGCCCAGAAATAACCTTCCTTTTTACAGCATTCGTTTTCATATTCTGGTTAGTAAAGAGTTTAAATACCCCAAAGCTTTTTTGAAAAGCAATGTAGAGAAGGTAAGGCAGTGGAGGGTGTGAGATAAAGGGGTGTCAGTTAATGAGACTCAGTCAAGTCAGAGGAGCTGAGTGGGTCAGGGAGGAGTCAGGGGGTGGGGAGGGGTGCAAGTCCAGCAAGTGGGAGCTGGCCAGTTCAGGTTGGAGTGGAGGTGGCGGATAGTCAGAGGATTAGGGGAGAGCTGGGGGTAATCTAAAGAGAATTAGGGCCATTAGTGTGAGTGTTTGGGGCATGTTCAGTGTTTAGTTAAGCAAGTATTAGACTGCCATTTTTCTCTCTAACATTTCCTGGGTTCAGGTCAGTAAGCCAGATCTGTATGAAGTCTCTGACTCTAACTCAAGAGATGGAGGCCGGAATCTTACAACCGTTCACGCCGGCGGGTCTTTTCCATCCCACTGCAGTGATCGGAGATTTGGCCAGGCATCAAATTCCCTGACCACACAGTAGCGGGTGAGTGGTGTGAATGACCGGTAAGATCGCAAATGGAAACTTTTACAGAGGCACCCAGGATGTAGGGAAATTGCCCATCAGAAGTTCAAACTTCCCAGACAATTCCACAGGGCCATTGTTTTGGAACATCTTAGGAAGTACATCTGATCCCGCACAATCCGGAAACTGGACAATCTGTGGCAATATTTCTTATTTTACGGAGCTGCTTACTTTTCTTTCGTTTGTTATAAGCACTGCAGCTGTTTTGACATCAGATCAAAGGTGCTCCTTTCTGTCTGTTAAAGATTGTCAATAAAATAAGATCTGAAGCTGGTCATTCTCATAGTTATTGCGCAGCTTCAAGTCTCTCACTGAGATCATTTGTGAATGAAAGCTGTTTCCGAATGTATAACAACGCTGCAGCTCAAATTCTTGAATTGCTCATTTCAGATTGTAATTTGCTTGGTTTAGTAACAGTTAATCTGCCTGCTGCTTCTGTTCTTGCTCCTATTTGTTTAATTGGATTTGCCATGGAATCCATGGTTTAATAAACATAAGCGATCACGGGCGTTGTGATAAACAGTATCTATGAGAAATAATGTGCAGGCAGTCAGAATGTTCATGTTGTGCTTGAGGAGTTTGAGGTGCCGTTTAAAGTACTGTACGTTGACATTGTTTGTTTATTAGGAAAGCGGCTGCTGTGCTTTTAAAGTGATTGATGGGCTGCAGTTCCAGCCATAGTGGCTGTCATCAGTCATGCATGGAAGTGGCGTTTCCTTATGTGTTCAGCTACTAACATAGCAAGCACTGGATAAGTATTTGACTCACAAGTCGGACTCTGTGCTGTTTTGAGCAACCTGTCCCCACCCTTCGATTTATCTCCATGTGCCTGAATATTACTACTTATTGAAATTAAACAAATACTCATTCTAATACATATTATATTTCAGTTCTGGTATTTGCTGGTTAATCTTGGATTATATGCAAATGCTTGCAAGGTCAAGTCAACATGATTTTTTATTGTATCTATTTGGTAACCATGTGATTTTCCTGCTGTTTATATTTAATTATTTTCTCTTGCATGAATAACTTGATTGTACTAAAAATCTGTTTTTGCTTTGGGATACATAACTCTAAACCAGGCTTGAAGTCACCTGCAGTTTTTCAATAAACTTGTAGTAATGATGTCACAACTGTTAGTCCTCTTGTGGAGATGTCATCTTGAATCAGTCGCACGGAAAACACTAACTGTTGAAGACCAGATTGTCAGCCACTGCCGACACCAAAATGAAATCAATCTTCCCCCATCTAATTTTAAGCGGCATAAATGTAGATGGTTGTTGTCGGGGCGGCACAGTGGTTAGCAGTGCTGCCTCACAGCGCCAGGGATCCAGGTTCAACTTAACCTCTGGTCACTATCTTGTGGAGTTTGCACATTCTCCCTGTGTCTGCATGGGTTTCCTCCAGATGTTCTGGATTGCTCCCACACACCAAAAATGTTTGGGTTAGGTTGATTGGCTGTGCTAAATTGATCCAAGTCTCAGGGGGATTAGCAGAATAAATATGTAGAATTGAGAGAGTAGGGCCTGGGTGGAACTGTGGTCAGTGCAGTCTTAATGGGCCAAATGGCTTTCTTCTGCACTGTGGGGATTCTATGATTGTCAGAGTCCGCTGGCCAAATAACTCATGGCTGTCATAGGTTGGGGAGAAGAGAGAGGGGAAGGTCATTTTATGTCACTTTTGTACATTTTTACTTAAGAGCAGCAGAAGTTGCAACTCAGAGTGGAAGAGTGACATTGGCCTCAAATGGCAGGAATCTGAAGAGTGCAATTCAAGTAAATAATTTCCTAATCAGGAAAATGAAAGAAGATTGCAAAGATTTGGGTTAAACATTTCATTCTCTTTTAAATAGGCTCGATGAAATTGCTCCATCCATCATTAGCAGAGATGTGGGGCTGCGTTTTTGAAGTGAGATCATGGGTCTGATGCCTGAATAATGTCAAGATCCCAACCTAGTGCCGCAAATGCATTGCTGACAGCCTATACTTGAAGTAAGCTCAGCACCTAATTTGTGGTGCTAAACATAAATGGGAGTCATGGAGTCAGAGAGGTTTACAGCATGGAAACAGGTTCTTTGGCCTAACTTGTCTGTGCTGCCCTTTTTATAAACTCCTAAGCTAATTCCAATTGCCTGCATTTGGCCCATATCCATCTACACCCATCATATCCATGTAATTGTCTAAATGCTTTTTATAAGACAAAATCGTACCTGCTTCTACTATCGCTGGCAGCTTGTTCCAGACACTCATCACTCTCTGTGTGAAAAAAATGCCCTTCTGGACACTTTTGTATCTCTTCCCTCTCATCTTAAACTATGCCCTCTAGTTTTAGATTCCCCTACCTTTAGGAAAAGATGTTGACTATCTAGCTGATTTGTACCCCTCATTATTTTATAGACCAGCCTTCTATGCTCCAGAAAAACAATCTCAGTCCATCCAGCCTTTCCTTATAACTCAAACAATCAAGTCCTGGTAACATCCTAGTAAATCTTTTCTGCACTCTTTCTTGTTTAATAATACCCTTTCTATAATACGGTGACCAGAATTGTCCATAGTATTCCAAGTGTGATCTTACCAATGTCTTGTACAACTTCAATAAGACATCCCAACTTCTGTGATCAGTGTTCTGACTGATGAAACCAGGCATGCTGAATGCCTTCTTCACCACACTGTTCACTTGTGATACCACTTTCAAGGAATCATGAACATGTACCCCTAGATCTCTTTGTTCTGTAACTCCCCCCAAAGCCCTACCATTAACTGAGCAAGTTCTGCCTGGGTCAATCTACCAAAATGCATCACCTTGCATTTATCTAAATTAAACTCCACCTGCCATTTGTCAGCCCTCTGGCTCAATTGATTAAGATCCCATTGCAATTGGAGATAACCTTCTTCATTATCCACTATGCCACCAATCTTGGTGTCACCTGCAAACGTATTAACCTTGCTTTCTATATTCCCATCCAAATCTTAATACAAATGACAAATAACAGTGGACTCAGCACTGATTCCTGAGGCACACTGCTGGTCACAGGCCTCCAGTTTGAAAAACAAGCTTCTACAACCAGCCTCTGGCTCCTGACAAGAAGCCAATTTTGTATCCATTTTAGATACCTCATCCTGGATCTTATGAGATTTAACCTTATGCAACAACCTACCGTGCAGTACCTTGTCAAAGGAGGTGGGAGCTGCCTGCAGAGTACGAGCAGGAAAGGCAGCCACGGTGGTGCTTGTTGCTATCTTGAGGATGGGATGAGGCAGCTCCATGGAGGATCAGGAGCCTAGCCACACATTGAAGTGACCATATGACAAAATGAAAGGCAATGCAGTTGATTAGGTCCAAGATCTCCCAGGTTGCAAGACTTTCCACCACATAAAAATAAACCTTTTTTTTTCCAAATGAACTCAACAGTTGTGCTTGAGTGTGCATGGAAATGTTTGACTTTGCAGAAACCACAATTGTAAATTCCATCCTTTCTCTCTTTGGTCTGTTAGCAACTTCCTCAAGGAGCTTTCTTGGTGCAGCAGCAACTGTTCCTTGATTCGAGGGTGATGTCTCCTCAGTCATGGATTACTGTCATAGGTCTTCATGTGACTGAATAGGCCAATTTTTAATCCATAGGCTTTGAGCCTTTTTTTTAAATTACCTGAGACCTTTGGGAGCCTTTAGCTTCCATAGAAATATAGAAACTAGAAGTAGAAGTGAGCCATTTGATCCTTTGCTCTGCCATTCATTATGATCATGACTCTTCATCAAATTCAATATTCTGATCCCCCTTTCCCCTCTGTCCCATAATCCTCTTAGCTCCAAGAGCTATATATAATTTCTTCTTGAAATCAGACATTGCTTTGGCCATTGGTTATCCATGTCAACCTCTCAGTTGATCAGAATCGACTTGTCAACCAATCATCATCCTTTTGTCCTGTAGTATAAATTGATGTGATTGTTTCAAATTTGGCATTCTTGTGCTCGTCCTGATGTGTGCAAGATGAAAAGCTTCACAATGTCTTTCAGCAATCTTCATAAGTTAGCGAAACCATGACAAACAGCATTCATGTATGATGTGCCACATCCTCAGCCATATGAAACAAAAACCAAAAAAGCACCATAAAAATTTATTCACACATATAATTTAATTAATGTGATGTGATGTTTCTGCAATATTCACATTTTATTTAGAGTAATGATGAGAGGGGAAAGATTTAAAAGGGACCTGAGGGACAACTTTTTCACAAGAGGGTGATGCGTCTATGGAGTGACTTGCCAGAGTAGTTAGTAGAAGCAGGTACAATTACAACGTTTAAAAAAACATTTGGACAGATACATGGATGGGGAAGATTTAGAGGGATCTAAGCCAAATGCAGGCAAATGGAGCTATTTCAGTTTAGGAAACCTGGTCAGCATAGATGAGTTGGGCTGAAGGGCCTGATTCTATGCTATATATTTCTATGACTCTGATTGATCTTATTTCATTGCTGTTAAATTGATACTGAAGGGTAAATTTTAAAAATTGTGCAAATCCATTAAGTTCCAAATCTACTTTTGTTACATCACTTGGTTCTATTAGTCCTAAGTTTCATTTCTTTTCTTGGAATGCAATCAAGTGGTAATTTTGCTTTTTTTTGACACTTATATTTCCCATTCCTTGGCATTGCTGAAATGCAACCACAATAAGTGCTTGGGAAGAAGAAATAGTTATCAGTTCCCTATATATGAATGGATAGCTATTTTGTTAACCATTCATTCATACAAAAAGTCACTTTAGCTTCCGCGTGTTAGAGCAAGGTACACATAATACAAAGCAAAGTGGAAAATGTGGAAAATCAGAGTTGGGCTTCCATAGTTCATCTGCATTGTTATAAGAGAAATTAACATTTTAAACACAATGATGATAAATCATTGGCTGCTAGAAGATACATGGTTCACTGAATAAAATATTCATCTTAGCTCGAGGATCAGTTTCCTTCTTCGACATTCTTGATACAAAGTTTTATGCACAAGGAGCGTGCACTGGGAACTTGTGAGTTCTGATACATTGGCCCACAGTTGTGCATTCATTGGAAATTAAGGACCTATAGTTAAGGTGTGTATTTGAATTGCTGTTGTGCTTTGGTCACTTATGTCAGAGTCCTGTTTATTGACTGCCAGGATACCAGGCTGGCACTGCCAAGGAGCACCCCCCTTATCCCAGCCTTCCAGGGTGGCCTCAGTGGCCTCTAGTTCTATTGGTGAGGCCATCACGATGGGTCCCCATTGCTGGGATCATATGCGACCCTCACTAAAGAGAATTTCTCCAGGTGAGGCCATAGAGGCAAGTGAGCCTTGTTGATTCTGTCCCAGACTCATTAAATCAATGTACTCAAATTTGATTTAAATAATTTATTCAGCCTTGTACTGGAAATGGGCACGAGACTGACCTTGCTGGATATCTAGTGCCAATAAGATCACGTGAACCTGATTTCTCTGCTCTCTCATGATTATATTAGCTTATTCTGGTAAGGCACAATGGTAAGATCATCTCCAAGGAGTTTGCAAAGGGACGTGGAAAGATTAAGTGAGACGGCAAAAATTTGGCAGATGGAATATAATCTGAGAAAATGCAAACTTGTCCACTTTGGCAGGAATAAAAAAAAGCAACATACTTAATTTGAGAGAGATTGAAAACTGTACAAGAATCTGCCTAGCCTGGTACAGAATCACAAAATGTTAGTGTACCTGTACAGCATGTGATTAGGAAGGCAAATGGAATGTTGCTGTTTAATTGCAAAGGGAATGAAATATAAAAGTAGGGACATTTTGCTCATTTGGATAGGCTGTTGGTAAGACCTGTGTACAGATTTTGTCTTCTTATTTAAGTAAGTGTATAATTGCATTGCAAGCAATGTAGGGAAGGTTTACTTGAGTGATACTGGTTGCACAGGTTGGATCTACTTCCATTGGAGTTTAGAAGATTGAAACATATTAGATCCTGAGGGGACTTAACAAGGTGAATACTGAATGTATATTTCCCCTTTTGGGTGAGACTAAAACCCCAGGGACACAATTTAAAAATAAGGGGTTTCCTGTTTAAAATGTAGATGAGAAGAAATGTTTTCTCAGAGGGTTGTGAATCTATGGAACTCTCATCCCTGGAGAGCGTAGAGGCAGGGTCATTGAATATTTTGAAGGCAGAGCTAGATAGATTCTTGATTAACAAGGGAGTCCAAGATTACTGGGTGTGGGTGGAATATTGAATTGAGATTTCAATGAGATTAGCTATGCTTTTATTGAATTGTGGGGCAGACTCGAGGAACTGACAATCCCATATTGTAAATGTCCTGGGAGTTACCACTGACCAAAAACCTAATTGAACCAGTAATATAAATACTGCAGATACAAGATCAAGTTAGAAGTTCAGAATTCTGCAGTGAGTGAGCCATCTCCTAACTCTCCAAATACTGTTCACTACCCACAATGAAGGGGCAACCATTGCTTCCTATGGCTCTGCCAATGGGGCATTGAGTCTTTGGTAGCTACTCTACATGGCGGGTATAGCTCCATGGCTCCTGCTCTGTCCAAGACTGAAGAAAATACAAAGGGTGTGAAGGGAGATCAATCCATCATGCAAATCAGTCTCCCCATACATTGACTCTGTCCACTCTTCCCGTTGCCTTGGAAAAGTTGCCAGCATAATCAAGGATTTCACATACTGTGGACAAACTTCCTTCTACTTTCTCTGTATAGCATGCAAGAAACAATGCTTTTCATTGTATACTAATACATGTGACAATAATAAATCAAATTAAACCAAAATGTCAGTGAGCTTGAAATATTTCCCTAAATTTTAGCCTTAAGTATTTAGGTTAGTTGCCTGGTTTTGTGGAGAGGTCAATCAATGACTGTCCCGGGTCATTCCTGTAAACTTCTCTGACAACACTGAGGAGCTATCCTGACATCATTCCCCCTACTTTCCCAGCCCACCTATCTCCAACGCCATTTCCATGGATTGATAAAATCTTGTCCCTAAATAAAATGGATCTCACAATTTTGGCAATGGGTCCAATGCTTGATGCACTGCTAATTTGCAATGCTTTTCATCAATTTCTACCCATTGCATGTGCATGTACTAAACAGTACTTGTCACAAAACAGTAAGGTCAGACCTTGTCTTACTGCAGTTTTAATTATTGTGACTTTTCAATCTTTTAGAATGTAAATGCACTTATGGAGAGTAATTTTCTTTTGCCACAAGTCAAAAAATAGTAAGATAGCTTTCACCTGAATGACTAAAATATTCTTAAAATTAACATTTAATTAATTTTTCATTACATGTATATCGAAGTTCAGAGGTCATCTACTGATAGTTAAACAGTTCAGTGTTACTGTTCCATATTATTTTAGCTGTTAATTGACCATCAAGGTGGAAGGCTCCAGTAACAGAACTGAGCCAGATACATGACCTAACCAATGGAAAAAGAAATGGTTGTAATCACAAAGTGACAAATGTGGAGTGATGTAACATAAGGTACCGAGACCAATAGGTTTAATATCACAATTGCCATTCATTTTAGTCACCCCAGGAGTATTTCTCAAATAAAAAAAAGTACTTTGAAAATCATCTCTTCTGTGAACAAGATAAATGAAAAAGAGGGCTAAGCTTTATAAAAGATAATCAACAGGAAGCATGTTTCTGAAACTGTAGCAATGCTTCAAAGTGGGATCTCATTTTAGCCACTGAGTCAGTGTTAACTCGGAGCGGGTATTGGAAATACACAAGGGGTACAGACATTACTGGAATGTGGCATAAATTTTATTTGAAGAAATTTGAGAAGGTGGAGATTATTTTTGATATGTCATTTGTATTACAGCCTATTGCAAAGAATTTAGTTTAAATTGTTAACAAAATCACATAAATAAATATGTCTGATCTAGTGTATCTTCAATTAGTACAACTGGTTCTCTCTCTATCTCTGTGGTTTCATATACATTTCACAATGAAAATTGGCAATAGCTGACCCAGAAACTAGGTAACTGCATAATTTTGATGTTCAATATTAGAAATGTTCCCAGGGCTGTGGATTATCCATTAAGGGAAATGCTTTTCACTCATCTCACCATTCATGTTTCCAACATTTCTCTTTAGCTCTAATAACACTGCCTGGTATATATCTTACACAATGTATGATTTATACATATGTCATTACAGCAGTCAACTGTGATATGAAGAGCAGACACCGAATGAACAGCACAGACAGACAGACCTTATGCCAATCACCTTTAATGGGATCGGACTGGGTTAGGACCCAACTTTGACAGCACACTTTCCAAGGTCATGTTTCACTCCAACGAATGCCACCAACTGTATAAAGCTGAAGGAAATAATGTTTGTGTTTGTTTTAGGGCTAATAATAAATCAAGTAGTTTATCCTTCACATACGTAACAGTGAAAGAGGCATCTAAAACAACTTAATAAATAAAGGATTTGGTAACTTTCTGGATATGTGTTAGTTTGGCTGTGGCATTCTGTGAGCCATCAAATTCCAATCGGACCTGTCAATAATAAATATACTCACTGATTTATGTTATGCTGTTATTCAGATGGAGTTGCTGATTTAAGTCAGGCCAATGGCAATATTTCTGTTCACTTTTGATCTAACTTATGCCCCCAATCCTCAGAGCATATTCCAGCTGAAAGCTCATGCTTTATTTCAGTGTGAAATCTTTTAAAACCAATTCCAAATAGCAAAAATAATGATGCAATAGTGTTTTGACTTCTTTACACTGAAGGGATGCTTTATTGTGTTGAGCAAGCAGGATGATGGGCATCAGGCAGGAAGATCAAGGTGACAATATTAACATGATGTAGGATGACCTCTATACAGTAACAGAGCATTTCACTGCAAAACGATTGTCATAGGTAGAGCTAACATGCTGCGTGGGGACTCTCATGAACTGATTGAATATGTTCCAAATGAGGCAAGACCACATGGAAAAGCAAAGCTAAAGTTGTGAAACAAGATGGAAGAAATTAATGTGAAATGGAAATGGAAATTGAGTTGGTGAATTCAGCAGTTGAGGAACCTAAACATCATTTTTCACATTATTTTGGATTGATATCTAATTTTAAGTCTTTGGCTCAAGCAGTTCAATTCTGCACAGAGTATAGAATCGTAAAATCTCTACATGCAGAAGGAGGCCATTCGGCCCATCAAATCTGCATTGACAACAATCACACCCAGACCTATGCCTGTAACCCCATATATTTACCCTGCTAGTCTCACTGGCACTAAGTTTTACATGGCCAATGAACTTAATCTGCAACCATAGTGTGGGAGGAAACTGGAACACTTGGAGGAAACCCACATAGACATGGGAAAAATGTGCAAAATCCACACACATAGTGACCGAAGGCTGAAAATGAGCCCAGGTTCCTAGTGCTGTGAGGAAGCAGTGCTAGACACTGTGCTACTCATAAAATATGGATTGTGGGAAAGAGGAGAAAATAAGAGACTTGAGTGCATTGAAGGAAGGGCAGGAAGGGCAATGTAAACCTGGAACTGGAGATAAGAGGAGTGAAAAGCAGATAAATACTCTTCTGGGAAGGAGCAGAGCCAGGACAAAATGCAAACTGCCCAAGATGCATCAATAAGATTAGCGGGAAATATTTAGTTAGATAAGTCTTTTCCTCTCCACCCCCTTGAGTCCTTTTGTCTCTGATGCCAACTGGTTACATGCATCAATCAGTGTTGGGATCTAATTGGTCTGCCACATTCTTAACAATCAGCAAAGTTAAGGAGTTACCATGACCACACTGTTACGAAGAGCCATGGATAGTCAAATGCAAGAATTTGAATATAATAGATAGAAGACTAACTCTTTTGATGTATGTATTCAGTAAGGAGGAAGTAAGATGAATCAGATTGAATAGACTCATAATTTAATGCCACAATCAAACTGTGTTCAAAACTCAGCACCACTGGTGCCCAAAAAAAACAATATTTTATTGATGGACTGGTGTTCAATCTATTTAATTTTGTGCAAGATTGAAGTCTGTTGGCAACTTTTTTCCGATTTTGTTGGAATTATCATGTCACCATCAATTTGATTTAACAAAGACAATGATATCTTCCATTAGTTAGCTCTTTTACCACAACAGAATGCTCCAAAGGATTTCAACGAGGGCAATGTGTATTTAGAAAATGAGGAAGAAAAGAAATTTCAATCAAAGCGAGATTGAAAAGGCAGATTTTGAGAATCCTTTTGAAGATTGGAACATTTGTAGGAAAGCAGAGAAGACAAGGTAAAATGTTCCCGATTCTGAGCTGAACTAGTTGAAAGCTCTGCAACCAAAAGTTGAGCAAAGGTGGAAGGAATGCAAGGTTACAGCAATGGGAAGGTGAATAGGATTTGTAAATGGGAATATAGATTTTAAATTAATCTTCAGACAGGAAGGAAACCATTGAAGGCAGGTGAGCCCTGAACTAGAGTAAGAATAGAATTTGGTGAAAGATAATACGAAGCAGAGCTTTGGGTCTGCCACAATTTGTAAAGCGTAAAATACAGAAGAATGGCAAGGAATTAACAAAGAACAAAGAACAAAACAGCACAGGAAACAGGCCCTTCGGCCCAACGAGCCCGCGCCGCCACCCTGATGTTCCCACCTCTACCCGTGATCCCTGTCCATGTTTATAGATCTATGGATTAAAAACCAAATTTGAGACAACTTAGGGAGAATTTGTTTTGCCAATTAGCCTAAGAGCACATTTTTGGGATGAGGGAGGAAACCGGAGCACCCAGAGAAAACCCACGCAAGCACGGGGAGAATGCGCAAACTCCCACAGACACAGGCCCAAATCCATGCATCTTCACAGCACAGCGATAGTCACTGAGCTGTCGTGTTGCCCATCAAATGGCCCAGGTCAAGCATACACTAATGACATGAAGCACTAGGACACTCACGAAAAAAAAATCCAAGAGCAGCCCTCTCACGACCCATCGCGTGTATGTCCCTTGTTAGACAACAAAGTGGACCAAAGCACCTGTAGGATAAAAACAAGTACATCAACATCATCATCTATTTACACACTTCCCAGGGACTCCCAAGGCTCATGATCCTTATTTTAAATCAGTTTTCTATACCCCTCCATTCCCATTCTGTTCATGTGCCCATCTAAGTATTTCTTAAATAACTCCAGAGTGCTTGCCTCCACCACTTTATTTGGCAGTGCATTCCATACTCCCACCACCCTCTGTGGAAAAAACTCCCTCTAGCATCCAAATTATACCTTACCCCCCTCACCCTAAGCCCGTGACCCCTCGTGCTATTTGAGTCCATCCTAGGAAAAAGCTTAAACCTGTTTACTCTATCTATCCCCTTCAAAATCTTGTACACCTCTATCAGATCTCCTCTAAGTCTACGTCTTTCTAAGGAAAACAGTCCCAATTTGCCTAATCTCTCCTCGTAACTCAGACCTTCCATACCAGGCAGCATCCTGGTAAACCTCCTCTGCACTCTCTCCAGAATCTCCATGTCCTTCCGGTAGTAAGGCGACCAGAACCGGACGTAGTATTCCAAATAGGTCTAACCAACATTTTATACAACTGCAACATTAAAGCTCTTGTACTGTATACCCCCTCCTATAAAGGCTAGCATACCGTCTGCTTCACAACCTTCTCCACCTGCTCTGCCACCTTCAGAGACTTGTGCACCTGCACCCCCAGATCCCTCTGAGTTTCTATACTCTTAACAGGTGTACCTTTTATCATATACCTCCCCACTACATTCTTTCTCCCGAAATGCATCACCTCGCATTTATCAGAATTGAATACCATCTGCCATCTATCTGCCCAAGCTACCAGCCTATCTATGTCCTACTGCATCGCCTGACAATGCTCCTCACTATCCGCAAGTCCAGCCTTCTTTGTATCGTCTGCAAACTTGCTGATCACTCCACTTACTTCCTCTTCCAAGTTATTTACATATATTACAAATAGAAGAGGTCCCAGTACCGAGCCCTGCAGCACATCACTAGTGACCGAACTCCAGCTAGAAAAACACCCTTCCACTATTAATCTCTGTCTCCTACTACTAAGTCAGTTACTTATCCATCTAGCTACTTGTCCTTGTATCCCATGAGCCTTGACCTTCTCAACTAACCTCCTGTGAGGGACTTTGTCAAATTCTTTGCAGTTTTTTTCAAGAGATATATCTCCAATGTTGGAATAGTTCTAGGTATTGTGCCATGGTGATGGCAAAGATATTTGTCTAGAAATTTGGCTGTGCAGAACCTTTTATCCCAGACTTATTCTAGGACTTCAATATGGTCTTCGATACGAATTGAAAGTATGCAACCTGCCATACTGGTAAAAGCCAAGAAGCCAATGTGCCATGTCTGTGCCTGAAAAGGTGATTATGGCTGTTTCCACATCCAAATCAGGGACCTATCACCTTATTAAGGCCATCACTGCATAACTGGTGTGCCTTGAGGCGGCTACCTGTGCTGCACTCAGGAAAATCTGGTCTATTTGCTGCACAATAAGGCGGCATGATCTTCCATTGTACTTTGCCAGTGAACTGCCTGTTGGTCTTTGTAATTCTCCAGCTGCATAAAATCTGTCAGTGCTCAGTAACTCAGTCGATTTACGTTTCATTATTCAGGAGCTCAGAGTCAGACAATGCATTACAGTTTACCACATTCTTAAGAGAGCAGGACTTTGAGACACAATTTTTTAATGCTGGTCTGGAAGTTCCACAACTTCTTTCCATCCTTCCTCATCCTTTAACAGTTATTTTCTCACTCTTATTGATACTTCTATGGACTTACTTGCACAGTACAGCAGCTGTTTCTATGCATAAGTATATATATGTATATATATATAATATATATATATATAAAACCTTCAGAACCTGAATCAATCTCTCCTCGTATGATTAAAATATTCCAAAAACTGAATCGCCAGGTACTGGATTAAAGATATTCCAAAGCCGAACTATCAAACTGGAGGGTTCTGTCAAATAAATGTTTGTTCTGTCATTCAAATATAAACAAGGATGGGCAGCACATGTTATTGGCCAAAGCATCGCCCATTCTGAGAAGCCTTTAGTTACATTTGGTAGTGATATGATGTTTTTACCTCCGTTATAATGACATCTTTTTCAGGGCACATTAAAATATAATCCAAATTTTGTCTATCTCATATGGGGCAGAATTTGATACCGTCACCCTATGGTGAGCCTGGTGGGCAATTAAGGGCCTCACCCCATCGCTGCTGGTATTCACTGAGACTCACCATGCAGAAAGCCTGAAAAGCAAAACCTATCGGGGTTAGAACATATGAACTAACAGCAGGAGTAGGCAATTCAGCTCCTCAAACCTGTTTCGCCATTTAATACAATCGTGACTGATGTCATCTTGGCCTCCACTCCATGTTCCTGCCTGCTCACCATTGCCCTTCAAACTTTTACTAATAAAAATCTGTCCACCTCTTCCTTAAATTTACTCAAAGTCCCAGCATCCATCAAGCTCTGGGGTAGTGAATTCCACAGACCCTTTGTTTAAATCTTCCCTTACCTTAAAGCTAAGATCTCTTGTTTTAGATTGCCCTGCAGGCAGAAACATCTTCTCCATGTCTACTTTGTCAAATCCTTTATTATTTTGTACACCTCAATTAGGCTTCCTCTCATCATCTAAATGCTAGGGAGCGTAGGCCTAAATCTCTCTTTGTAAGTCAAACCCCTCATGTCAGGAATCAATTTGTTGAACCTGCTTTGAACTGCCTCCAATGCTTATCAAGTAAGGGAACCAAAACTGTACACAATATTCAAAGTGAAATCTCACTTAATGTTTTGTTCAGTAGCAGTAACACTTCACTACTTTATATTCTATTCCTTTAGTAATAAATGCCAAAATTCCATTTGTCTTCCTCATTACCTGCTGTATCTGCGTATTAGTTTTCTGTGATTCAGATCCTTCTGTACTGAAGCGCTCTGAACTTTCTCTCCATTTAGATAACAATTTGCCTAAGTATTTTTCTTATTAGAATGGATAACTTCACACATATCCACTTTAAACTCCATCTGCCAGATTTGTCCCATTCATTTAACCTAACTATATGTATTTATAAACTTCTAATTTTATTATCGCAATTTACAATCCCACCAATTTTAATATCTCCTGCAAAATTAGATATGATAGTACTACCCCTGTGTCCAAGTCATTAACATAGATTGTAAACAGTTGGGGCCTGAGGACCGGACACTGCAGCACCCCACCAGTTGCATCTAAAACAATCAAAACACCCATTTATCCCAACTCTCTGCTTTCCATTGGTTAGCCAATCCTCTATCCAAGCTAATAAGATACCCCTAATCCTATGTGAACTTATAGGTATCTAGAGAACTGCATGAGGGGAAAACTGCTTCAGCTTAAGACTTAAAAAGTCCTGAGGATGGAAAGCCAAAAGTCTTATTGGTGCCAGAGGTGAGGGCTGGAATTTGGGACAGAAAGTTCTTACGCTGGTGTTCTGCACTGTTTGCTCTGGCCTTTGAAGGCTGTATAAGGGAATTGTGTGCTAATCCTCTGATTATGACAAAAAAAAATGCGTTAGTACCACACCAATTTGAATGATTTTTTGGACATGACCACAAATAATGTGAGCCTTGGTTGACTACAAAGGCAGATCAGCCTTTAGGAGTTGATATACAGCTTTCAAATATAGTCTGGTCTACCTGAAAGTAGGAACATTGTTAACACAAATAACCATAAATCAACATGTGCGCTTTGCACAGATTTGTATGAATTAGTTTTGATCTGATATATCTTCCACAGGATCAGATACGTTTAGCACTGAAACAAAAATAGCTCACAAAGGAATTTTCTCAATGAACAGACTTTGACTGTGGCCTACTACCCCAAGACTCCAAGTGCTCTAATATAATTAATATGCATATGACAAATGATATGATTGCACATTTTTTAATGGAAGCAGTGGCAAGCATTATGAAAGAAATCTCTGATTTCTTTTTGTTAATGTTTGAAATCAAACCATCTTCTTGCGGTAAGCAAAATAAGGGTAGAATGGATAAATCCCTGAAGGAAACATGTCTTTCTCCATTGAAATCTATTAGCACTCTTGACTCATCATCAAAATATCAGATACAACAAAGATTATTTTAAGGTTCTTCACCAAATAAGTTTGCTTGAAAAATATTCTTCATTTGTAAATCAGAACTCTTCCCCCATCACAGTCACCCAGCTACAATAAATTACTGCATGTTACACTTACATATTTATGTGAATATTATTACAGAGCCACAGAGAACACACTTTCACTATAAGGTGCACTGCTTTACAATTCTTTCATTAAAGAATTGTATTATTTTTCCCTCAGGCTAACCGTCACTCCTTCCACGAAGGTCTTCACTATCAAGTTTATCTACAGTTCTGCTATGTGTAAACAAAATGACAACTGAATAACTATCGCATCTTTTATTAGTACTAACTTATCATGTAGCATTTTTAAGCAGAAGACAGTCATGTGCTACAGCAACAAAAGAACTGTTGAATCCATTGTGAGTCCTGCAATGTAGAGGTAATGGAGGGTGAGTATGTTACTTATAACCATTCTTGTAATAGTAGATGACGTATTAGATGCACTGCTTGAGGTCTTCAATCTGAACCTCAGGCGTAACTGGTACTCAAATTTGACAAGTCTATTTTGGGGAAGTTTCAGCTATTCTTTGGCTGAACTGAGAAAGGAAAATTGGCAGATGGAACCCTACATTTCAGCAGTCAACTATTTCTGGGCCAATTATG
The DNA here is from genome assembly GCA_024679065.1 of Sphyrna mokarran. NCBI lineage: Eukaryota > Metazoa > Chordata > Chondrichthyes > Carcharhiniformes > Carcharhinidae > Sphyrna > Sphyrna mokarran. The sequence goes on along the minus strand of JAGIQG010000005.1, from coordinate 51,279,193 downwards.
GAGAAGCATTTATACTAAAGCCTGTATTCCAGATAATTCCACCTTCCAGACGTAAGTTTAACAGAAAGAGAAAATGAGGGAATTAAAACCTGATTTAAAACAAAGAGTAACAATGGGCAAACAATCTGAATGTGAAATAAAATGGAAGATTAAGGAAAAAACAGCTAATATATGAAAAGATTATTTCTGCCAAGTATTCATATAAGACATGAATACGATGGCCTGTAATCTAAGTAGAAGTAACATCTTCAATATTAATAAGATGAAGGTGCAAGACAGGCTAAAATGACTAAAAGAAAATCCTTGGGGATTGGAAACAGATTTTTCAAAACAGGTTACAAAACAGATTCAGTCAATTGCATGTACATTTGTTTTACTTCAATATTGATTAAATAAATTAACTAAATTCTGATTTACTTATACAACTTAGGAAATGAATAGTCAACATTGGCCACAATTTTATCGGCATGATCGCCCTGATTTCAATAGTGGGCAAGGTTCAGAGAACATCATTCTTTGTTGGCCTCCCCGTACAAATCTCGGGCAGACATGTTGGTAAAATTCCTCCCATAGAGTCAGAAAGAAAGAACGCTTTCTGATTAATCTTCATGACATTTTCGAGGCAGTTGGTCAGTGAAAATCTCTGATATGGTTCACCCAGATTCCCCAGAAAACATTCAATAAAGGTAATGAAAGACTTGTAGAAAAAAGAAGTACTGAAGATTCAGGGATAATCTGATATAAAAAATTGATTAATAACTGAATACATAGATCAAAATTGAACCCTACTGAAGGCCAAGAACCAGATTAAAGGTGGCAGCGGCAGGGGTGTGGAAGTGGTGACAGGGAAAGGATAATCAGGGGATTAGGAGAAGATAAATCATCTGAAAGGAGAAATCATGTGGACCAAAAAGCAAACAGTAGAAAGGAGGCTGGCTGACTGAAGGAACAATTTTCCAGGAGGCCAAACCCAGATCAAGGGCATGAGGTGAAAGGAGGGTCAATCACTCAATCACCATTCTATTATCCAGTAATAAAACACACTTTAGACCCAGCATAACAACTAGGCCTGCTCTGAAATAAGCAGGAAAGGATTTAAACATTTTTTTCAGTAGATACTCCACTGGTTGATGATTTATTAATATATGGTGCTGAATTTTGAGGCGCTGTATACATGCAAAAGACCAATGTACGGTGAAGACCTCCATGTTGTGAAAAATCATCTTAGTGCAGTACATTGAAGAACAGGAAGGAGAATCTCAATGGAGATCTTAATGGATCTCAATGGAGATCTTAATGGCTCTTAATGGAGCCCAACTAGTTTTCCAACTATTCATTTAATTAGGCAGAAAATTAGATGAGCCCTACTACAAACACACTTGCTCCACTTGATTTTCCTCTCTGTATTGAGCTCAGGTGATTCTTTATGCCAAGTGTATTTACAGAAAAATCTGCCCACATGTGTATATAATTTTGTTCACCATTCTGCAATTAATACTACATAATGTACATATCGTAGTAAGCATCTGAAAATTAATGCTGGATAAACCCAGAATAGCAATGTGAATATAAGCCTGTACTGGTAATATTATTTAAATGCATTTGTTAGTGTCACAAGTAGGCTTACATTAAAACTGCAATGAAGTTACAGTGAAAATCCCCTAGTTGTCACATTCTGACGCCTATTTGGGTAGACTGAGGGTGAATTTAGTATTACTTTGTGCCTAACCAGCACATCTTTTGGACTGTGGGAGGAAATCCGGAGCACCCGGAAGAAAGCCAAACAGACAAGGGAAGAATGTGCAGACTTCCCATGGACAGTGACCCAAGTCGGGAATCAAACCCGGGTTCCTGAAGCTGTGAGGCAGCAGTGCTAAGCGCTGTGCCACTGTGCTGTCCTAATATTGTCTGCATCAACAGCTGCTGCCACCCAAAAAAGTTGTGTAACTGAATTAATTCATCTATAATATTTATGTGATTGAAATAGATACCCTGGATGAAATTAAATCCATATTTTAACCTTGGTATTCAAATGACATATATAAAGTGATTTCTGGAGGTGACTGAGTCTATTGATGGGAGGAACAGTTATCAAGTGGGCATTGGAATCAGTTGACCCCTGTCTTTGCAGTTGGCTCTGCTTCCTTTATAACCACCCACTGGTCATTTTATTTGGTTGGTTCGCTTGGGAACAGAAGTTGAATGAGTTAATTTGTATTCATTGATGTTAAATCTGACCTGCTTTGTGTAGCTGAGGCTGCCGGCACTAACTTAAAAGATAAATCATTTATGACAGTTTGTTTATACAGAACTTAAATGTCATTGACAGTTCAAAATTCTTTCCTAGAGCTTTGAAGAACATCTTCGTTGAGAGTCGCCAAATAACACATTATAAAGAAACACACATTATAGTGAAAACACAACGAGAAATAAGTTAGCAGTAGCTGGAGTTAGTAGCGGGCATCCTAGTGATCTTTGTATAAAGTTAATTTCATGCCTTTTCTTTCTTGGAACAAAACAAAAAAAAATTGGGCAGGAAAAAAGTAGCTGGCCCAACCAACTTTTCCTCTGGAGTTCTGATGCATTGTGCATTGTGATTCAGACATTCTCTACCCAACAGGGAGAAGCAAAAAAACAGATATACAAAATGAAAGCCAGTTAGTCAAAAAAAGCCTGGAAAGTTCCTTTCTGTCCCCCCAGGCGGACAAAGCTAGCTCATGAGATCACATTGGCCTTTGCATTATGAGGCACCCAACTTGTGGCCTAATTCATTTTTGTAGGTGTACAGTGAATAAGCTAGTTCCAGCTGGTTTCAGCTGGTTTCAAAGGTCAATTATTCTCCAGGAAAAGGAAAATTGTTTGACATGAATCCTGTTTCTAGGATTCGGTAATTTATAAACTTGAGCCCAACAATCCTTCCATTCCCCACCCCAATCTATCTAATTGAAATCATTTGTCAATTGGACATCATATTCCCTTATTATTATATCGATTTCGATTGAATCATTTCTGAGTATATGTTGCAATTCCCCATTCAATATCACCCAGCTTGTTTTGGCAGCCAAGATGGTGCAGAGAATCTCAGTTGAGATTTAACCAACATCTCGAACAAGATCAAAAATGATACGTTTCATTTTAGCTATGAATACAGCCAAATTTCCTACTTACTTCAGATATATCATCCCTGGATTGGCTGTGAATTTGTGGAGAACTCTGAACGAGGAGACCAAGGTTTTTTTCCTTTCCTCACAGGCTATAGTTCTTTCTCTTTAATGGTGTCTGTATACTTAGCTATCTGTTGGTCCTGCAAAGAGTTCCACTTACCTAAATTAAATTCCATCAGACATATTTTCATTTAAGAACTCGCACAACGAATTGAAAGAAAAATCTTAATACAGAGGGTCAAACTGTCAGAGATTTCTGTGGTTTGTGAGGTTCAGATTTACAGACTCCTTGGATTTATGGATGGAATTCTCCCATTTTGAGATGAAGATGGTAGTGGGCAGTTCTGGCTACACCTTCCCAGCTGGCCACAATGGCGAGATCCTACTCCAGGTTCAGCACTTGGAACATCACTAATTATGCATGGGCGAGTTTCCCTCTGAGTCACCCTGTGGACTGGCACCTGATTTATCTCCCTGTCATCAGCTGATTGCTTCGAAGGTCCCTGCATCATGATTCGGATATTCACATCACTCTGTCCAGCCTACCTGTCTTCACCAGACTGTGCAGGATGTCAGCAATCCAGATAAATAGACTAGCAGTCTGAAAAAGTCTCTTCCTCAAATCAACCACTGTGTCTCCAAGCTCATCACCTGCAAGGTGCCCATGTTCCACTTGGACCTCTACCCATCACATCCGGAGTCTTTGTGCATCCTCTTCTAGTAAGCAATGTGATATGTCTTTGATCCCCTTATTTGTGACCATTTTTATAAGCCTTGTCAGGATTCAGGTTCTCTCGCCTTGGTCTTCTCTTTTGTTACATATTCAAGTGGTTGCATTGCAGTAATTTGTCATTATATCATCTGAAGTAAATGGAGATGTTGTACATTTAAATGGGTTGCATGATTGCTTTAAGAGCTAATCACATGACTTGATGATCTCATTCCAGTCTTTCACAGGCTATTGTTTATTTTCATTTTCTATTCTATGCAGAGAGCATTCCTTAATGATCCTCTTGTGTGTCATTTTGAATCTACACGTGCAAACCACATCCTTTTGCACTTTATTTAAAACTTACAACCCCTAACATCGTTAAGTCATTAAACCTCTGGCTTCCATTGTTCATTTTCTTCATCTACCTCCTTGTCCCTCTGCCTACCATCATGAGCCATCATCCTTCCTGTCCCTCCTTGCATAGTGCTTTTGCCACATTGCCCTGACTTCTCCCCATTCCCTGTCCTTGTCAGGCCAACCCTCTAATCCCTGTGCTTCAGCTCACACTCAAGGTCTGGTTGAACTCTGGACTTTTGTTGCAGTGACTGCATGAGTCCCACAGTGCAGTTTTGGAATACAGCACTGCGGGGAAGGAGATTCTTGTAATTCCCCAACCCTAGGTGCAATACCTATCTGAGCCAGTGACACTGGAAGGTCCTTTGATCCAGCAGCATGGATCAAACTCAGTTCGGAGATCATAGAATCATAGAATCCCTACAGTGCAGAAAGAGGCCACATGGTCCATCAAGTCTGCACTGACCACAATTCCTCCCAGGTCCTATCTCCATAACCACACTTATTTACCCTGCTAATCCCCCTGATACTAAGGGGCAATTTAGCAGAGCCAATCAACCTAACCTGCACATCTTTGGAGCGTGGGAGGAATCCAGAGCACCCAGAGGAAACCACACAGTTACAAGGGAGAATGTGCAAACTCCACACAGATAGTGACCCAAGCCGGGAATCGAACCCGAGTCCCTGGCACTGTGAGGCAGCAGTGTTAACCACTGTGCCACCATGCTGCCCCATAAGATGGAGGGCAAGAACTGATCTGCCCCAGCAGAATGGTGAACAGCGCGAACAGCACGGCATTATGACAAGAAGCTGTTGCATTTACCTCAAAGTCTTTGGTGAACTCAGGGTTGCCTCGCACATGCTACTCTCTAACAAACAGGTTTTGGACAAATATAATTGCATAGTAGTGTGAAACAACATTGAATGTTCTGACAGGATGCCAGTGGACAACTGTTTAATGAATATTCATGAGGTGCTAATGAATACAGATAGTATTTACACCACCAGCCTGCAGGAAGACCACGACCCACCATTAACCTGCCATTGGGAGAATTGGGAAGTGATTTTACACTGGCATGTTTCCGACGTTTTGGCCAGAACTTTCTGGCAGCTCATGGTGTACCCCTGTCATGGTTTCCTGCCTGTACGAGGTGGAATCACTGGGAAATCTCATTTTCAGTCATGGGATCAGAGGATCGCAACGCCAGCCAATGGTGTGCCACCTTCCACCACAAGAAATACCCCAAAGCGAGGCCATAGAATTTGAGGGAAATTCTATGGCCTCCCACCAGATCCCACCATCAAATCTTTTGTCAGTAGGATGGAGAGTTCCACCCTATGGATTACACTTAAGCTTCCATATGATGTGATTTCAAATGAAGAGCTGAGTATTAGTGCCAAGGAATTTAATAAAAAAAGTAAACAAATTAAGTAAGCGGTATTGAAAGCCTATTTCTTTAAGGGGTTAAAAAAAAAGCAACCCAGAAAGATTTGTAGATCTCATGTACCATGAGATCATGATAGCATGAGATAATACATAATATAATTGAAATGAGAAACTGGAAAAGTGGAAGAACTTTATTTTAGAAATGAATTAAGCATCATTCCAAATAAAGTTGAAACAGAAAGAAGTGAAAAGCAAGAAAGTAGTTGAAAGTTGCTTAGCTTTATATGAACACATGACAGAGCCTTAAAAATAATTTTCAGACATCAGATGAAATGTACATGTGCCTATGATGCTAATGCAGTTATGGCTTGTGCAACCCTGCACTCATTATTATTGTAATGGGAAGATTTCAGGTATATGAAGAAAAATTGTCAAAGAAACAATTCTAAAAGAAATGGATTACTTCTGATCAAAAACTGCAGGAAATCTCAATGTAATATATTCAGCTTTCCCACCATGTTTTATATACCATCTTGAATACGAAAAGATTGGGAGTCAAAGTTAAAGATTGATTTGAGTTTTACAAGATTCAAATTGATCCAAGTTCGGTTATTTGGCACAGTGATCAAGACTGGCCCAATTGCATCAGTTTTTAGTGCCTTCTTTGAGCTGTTAATTCTGGATGCATCCATCATTTTTGTCAGGGTAAGTAAAAACTCCAAGCCAGTTTCTCGGTAAATGTCACCAGCATCCTTTGGTTCTACAAAACTATTCAACAAACTAATAAGATAATAGATGGAAAAGCCAGTCAAAATTTCTTTTCACACCTTCAAAATTTCTAAAAAGAAACATGTTGGCAAGGCCAACTATAAATAAAGGAAAAGTTTGACAAGCTATCCATTTTAAAAAAAACACTTTGTTTCTAGTCCCGCTGATGTACCGATTGTTAACTGTTTGTAGGAATGGATTGATTTGCTGGAAGTTTGGGCCTGAACATCTGGGGTAATATCCAATTGGTTCAATACTTAGCCCACGATGCCTCAGTAATCTTCATGTTAATGGAGTTCTGGATCAAAGGATCTTTGATAACATCAATATTCTCTTGTAAGCCTTCATAAAATGCCACAAGTAGAAACCAAGAATAATCATTTGATGAATATGTCTTTTGACAAATCAGCACCATTGACAACCAGGTGTGCTGATCACAATCTTTCAAGTGCATCATCGATATTCTCTTCAGAGCATTCTATGGTGAGTAATTTTAAAAGCAAGTCAATCATTTCAAGTTGCTTTATAATGTTGCCCCTTTGTCATTGTAATATCCTACTTAAACAAAATTCTTAATTCGACTGGGATATATTTATATTTTCCTATCTAGTTGTGCTGCTTGCAAGATGTGAATCTGCCTGGAGTCTCATACCATGCGGAGAGAATACAACAAATATTACAACAATGCACTGTTCAACCACTTCACTGACTATAAAGCATTTTGCCACATCCTGAGGTCATGAATGGGTCCTGATAAATCCATCATGTGTAGAAAGGTCGTATTCCTCAAACAGAAGGTTTTCCAACTCAAAATTCAGTGAGTCTTTCTGCAACTTTTGGGAGGGAGAAAGTTTTCTGGAGCAGATCTTCTGGCTGTTGGAAACTGCATAGGATATGAGAAGAAGCTTGTTAGGGAGACTGCAGATATCACAGGAAGTAACAGGTTGAGGGTAATTGTGGAGCCAGATTTGTCTATCATATTTGGTGAACAGCAGTGTGAACGAAAAAGATGAAGAAGAGGATGGTAAACGTAAGTGAGTACAAACAACAAGGGAATGAGTGGTACGAGCATAATCAAGCATTACACACAATCTGGACATACTCTGTTCCACCTTTTCCCATTCACGAAAAAGATACAAAAGTCTGAAATCACTCACCAATCAACTCAAGAACAGCTTCTTCACTGCCGCCATCAGACTTTTAAATGGACCTATCATATGTTAAGCTGATCTTTTTCTGCACCCTATTATGACTGTAACACTACATTATGCACCCTCTCCTTTCCTTCTCACCTATGTGATCTACGAATGATACATCTTGCCTATAGCGTGCAAAGAACACTGCCTTTCCTTGTATCCCAATACATGTGGCAATAATAAAACAAGTCAAATCAAATGGAGGAAACTGTATAGGTTATAAGAGATGAATAACAACTGTGTGGAACTCTGTGTTCAGGGTGGTAGATTTCTTTTGTAAATATGAATCAAAGTCGCTAAGGCATGTGTCAGAAGCCAGAGTTGGGGGCATTGGAAAACAACACAAAAGAACTCTCCTATCCCAGATCTTTTGCAGTTGTTTTGTGATGTCCTAAATTCTGGCTCCTAACAACATACCTTTGGGATTTAGATTCATGTCTACAGAAGAGATAATCTGCCATCCTGAATACACAGTTCCACACTGTATTCAACAGCAGCCTGTTGTTCATGTGGAAACCAAATGATTTGGACAGGAGTCTGTTTGAGATTTTGTAAAACAATTTTGAGGAGCTAAATTCTAAATTAAGAAGCTATTTAAAACCTGACATATTTTTAAAATCTCCAATGCAAGAATGAGAGTTACATTTTCTGAGAAACAGAGATTGATTGGCAATCATTGGCAATTATTATGTATTAAAGGGTACTGCCACTGGTAATTACTAAATTTACTTTCTGTGGTGAGTCTAATGAACAATTAATGTGCAAATGCAGAAATTTAATGACAATCATTGGGCATCAAGTTCGAGATATGATTTCTGAGAAGCTAACATTGGAGTGGCACAAATCAGCCAACATCTTCTGTCGATTTACAATTTGTGGATATCACTTCCACAAGTTGCTGGATGATTTGCATGTTAATGCAGCTTGCATTGTCCTTTCTTCAGAAAATTCAGTGTCGATGTTATTATAAATCAGACAGGTCTCCAGGATCTAATGGTTTGTACCTCTGAGTAAATGAGGAAATAGTGAATGCACTGGTTACTATTTTCAAAACTTTCTTGATTCAGTAGTTGTATTGTTGGATTGAAGAATTGCAAATATCACTCCATTATTTAAAAAAGGCAGGAGAAAGCAGATAACTACACATCTCTCAGCTTTTTGTTAATTGTGGGGAAATTATAGGAATTTTAACAAAGACACTGACCAAGCATTTGAATAAGTACGAGATAGAACATAGAACATAGAACACTGCAGCACAAACAGGCCCTTTGGCCCACAAGTTGCGCCGATCATATCCCTATCTACCAGGCCTATCTATAACCCTCAATTCCATTAAATCCCATGTACTCATCCAGAAGTCTCTTAAAAGACCCCAATGAGATATACACCGGGTGAGCATGAAGATGCAAAAAATATGCAGTACACAAATAAATTTCATGTTTTTTTTAGGGAAGTCACTGACATGGTAAATAGGGAAATGCAGATATTGGGCAAGGATTTTTGGTAGAATTTTCCCCAAAAATGTCTGCCATAATGGTGAGAAAAATAGGTTACCACTGCAGCATCTCAGGCGCACTCCACATCACAATTTTTTGACACTCAGTCACTTTTTTGGAGAGTTGGGAGTTGCATGGCAGTACTGTGAGGGGTTGGGGGAGGGTTCAGAGCTGAAATCCATTAGTGATCTAGCCGAAGGGAACTCAGGCATCATTTTGCAAAGGCATGACAATCTCACAATGCACTGGATGACCCTTTCTCATCCCCACTGATATCAGGAGATCCCCACTTCATCAAATGGCATGCCTCTCCCCAACCAACAAGGATCATGATCTCCAAATGCACTGCATCATGTCCCCCTCCATGATCTACCCTTGCACGACCCTCCCCTGCACCCCTCAACCTGTTGGATTTAACCTGGTGTTGTGAGACTTCTTACTGTGTTTACCCCAATCCAACGTTGGCATATCTACATCAGGGACGCCCTCTCAGTCAGGGTCCCCAAACAGGCTTCACTCTTCTGGCCTACTAGCCACTGCTGATGAGCACTGACTGACTATGCCTCCAGTCACTGGCTGGGGTGGGGGGGAAGGTGCGGGGGGACAGGGAGCCTCCAAGCTCCCACCCCCACCGAGTGAACTAATGTGCTACGCCAGAAATCCAATTGGCACCCAGCCGCAAAGAGGTGTTCCCAAAACTATGTTCCCAAACCCTCTTCAATGGTGCAAACTGCTTTGCGCTCAGATAGGGTGCAAATCCAATTAGCATATTAAAAGTAGTATTTAACTATGCATAGCACATTCTGAATATAGAATTGCTCCCTTGAGGTTTTTAATGGCTGGCTGTAAGTGAATCCATTCACAATGGAGACTCTAAAGAGTTCCCACTTAAATGGTGAGAAGGGAGGACAGTTATGTTAATTTAAGGGAATAGGTAATGCGCATTCAAGTATCACAACAGGTCTGCACTAATGGAGATCTGTACTGACTCTTGCCATTATAGTTCTGTGCCCAAAGACTGACAGATTCCACGTGCTGGGTTCAGAATAGGCTATGCATATTTAAATATTACTTTTAATATGCTAATTGGCTTTGCACCCTATGTGGGTGCGAAGCAGTTCACGCCATTGGAGAGCAGTTGGGAACATGGCAAACTGTTTGCGGCTGGGTGCCAATTGGGTTTCTAGTGTGGCACATTAGTTTCCTGGCTCATTCACTGGGCATGGTGAGGTGGTAAAATTGTATCCATTGAGTGGTACGAAACAAAGGCAGGTGAATGAAGTTGAGATGCAGACCAGCTATGATGTAATTGATTGGCATAAAGACTCGAGGGGCTAAATGACCTACTCGTGCTCCTGTGAGTCACTCACTAGGGGCAGATAACTATAAAACTGACACATTAATTTAGGAAACAGACACAAACCAGGCTATGTTTTTGATGTACTTTTCTGCATTAAATTGTAATGCACACAAATAGCTCTCACTTATACTACTGCCATGGTTTGGATCTGAATGCTTCCTTTGATCTTCTAATGCAGATCTGTTTTTCAGAAGATGAAAGGGAAAATTGGACGCACTGAATAGCATCGTTATAACTAAGATATTGTTGTATGAAGAGCCAAATAAAAGGGGCCTAGTGTAGTTTTAAATGGCCTTTTTTGTTTGAGAAAAAATATAGAATCACTCCATTGCGGTTTTTAATGGCTGGCTGTAAGTGAATCCATTCACAGTGGAGACTCTAAAGAGTCTCCCACTTAAATGGTGCGAAGGGAGGACAGTTATGTTATTTTGAGGGAATAGGTAACGCGCATTCAAGTATCACAATAGCATTAGCATCTCTCGAGTGGCTTTTAGCTATAGTCCTTCAATAAATCTATGCAGCCAATTGAATTTTCCATGAAAATAGAAGTGAAAAGATGCCTATGAATTCTGGGATGAGCGTCTAGTGTGAGGAACGAATGGACACTATTTGCTAATTGTCACATACAACCAACACTTGCTTAACACGGATTGTGTACTCTGTTATTGTAAGATCTGGTATAAACAATAGGTAAGGCAAATGTTACAAGGCTGTAACACATGAAGGATGCGGGAGGTATAATAAACCATGAGGAAAAGACATAGTTAAGAAAACTCACTCTTCAAAGTGTAAGACTACAAATTTGCTTATAATTGTGGATGAATGCTTAGTCTGTCTGTATGGCCCGATGCCACTGTTTCCATAAATCATTGGGATTAACATTTCCAATGGAATAGCAGACAGAACAATGTACACAAATGCATTAAGCATTCTTCCCTATTATTGTTAACACTAATTTCTAGCTTATTAGAGACCTTATTCAACACTTTCATTTTGTAGTTCTAATTCTAGTCTTGCTTTGAATAACTTGATGTTAAATTGGCAGAAGACACAACTATCCTCCAGGAAACATTGCAGTTGTGATACTGTTTTGCTAAATTATATGTAATCACTGTCTGTTTTCATAACTAATAATTTGCTCTCAGTAAATTTGTACAATGGAATTGCCCCCCCCCCCTTTCTTTCATTGCACAGCCGATTACTTCTGAACTGGAACATTAGCACCCATTGAGAAAGGACTGATCTGGATCAGCAGTCGGATGATTACACATATGCAAAGCAAATTTTGCTTGACACCTTTTATGCAGTTTACCAAATCACAATATAGGTTTGGATTAAGAAGGCCCTCAACAAATCAGATCTTAGGCATCCAGAGTATCAGTGTTATTGCCTTTCCATTATAATCTTGAACCATTTCACAATTAAGGCCAGAATCTTGGACTCAAATGCTCTTGTCAAATGTTACCGATACAGATCATGATCCACGCATCAAAACTAGGGAGGAAAATTAGACTGCATGCTGATTCTCTGTGGCAGGCAGCATGGCAAGCCACTATTTTCCATGGATATTATTGAAGAATGTAATGCAGTGGTGACCCACAGTACTGCCATGTCCCGGTGACTCGATGTCCATCTTCACGTGATTGAATTTCTCTCCCTGGACATCCATGTTGCTACTTCTAATGTGCAATTAGCTTCCACAATCTAGAATATGTATGTATTATTTCAGGTTTTCTTTCTCTATTCCATGACATGAAGATGCCGGCGTTGAACTGGGATGGACATAGTAAGAAGTCTCACAATGCCAGATTAAAGCCCAACAGGTTTATTTGGAATCATGGGCTTTCGGAGTGCTGCTCCTCCATCAGCTAATTGCACACTCACCTGTTTAAGGAGCAGTGCTCCAACAACTCATGATTCCAAATAAGCCTGTTGGACTTTAACCTGATGTTGTGAGACTTCTTACTGTTCTCTATTTCATTCAGCATTTTGTACAATGCTTTAAAATCTAAGATTGAGGAGTTCTGTCATATAAAATTACTCCTCATAGTTCTTAGTTAGCGATTAGTCTCAACAATCTCCTGCACTGCTTTCAGGGCCCAGATAGATTTTTTATGCTGTGCATTCTATCCAGAATGATGTGTAGAGCTCCGGGTCTTCTATACTTATGCCTTAAACAGAATCCTCAATGCTTTGTGTTCATTGTTATCTTGTACTATTTAAACATGAAGAGCAGCTAGTTAATTATCATCTTTGGATCACTTTCAACTTGCCACTTGGCAACATCTTAATATATAAAAATATAAAATATCTGTTAAATAAAGAACAGGGAGTTTTTCAGTTTGTCAGGCTCACTTCCTAAGCAATAGAAGAATCACATAATGGTTAGATTATTGGGCTAGTAATCCAGAGGCTGTGCAAATGATCCAAAGACAGAAATCCAAATTCCATCATGGAAATTGGGAAATTTAAGTTCAGTTAATTCAATAAATTTGGAATTCAAAGTTAGTATCAGTAATACTGATTCCTGGATGGTTATTAAAAAACATTGAGTTTGCTGTCTTTCAGGAAAGGCATCCTGCTGTCATTATCCAATCTGGTTAATATGGAGCTCCAGATCCACAGCAGTGTACTGACTCTGAATTGCTCAATGAAACAACCAAGCAGGTCACTCGATTGTCTGCAGGAAGGTGGCTTACCATCGTTTTTTCAAGTGTAATTAGGGATGGGTAATAACAGATACTCAAATTCTGTGAAACAGTGGCCAGAATTCTCAGGCTGTTCCCGCTAGTGGGATTTTCCAGTCCCGCTAGCAGTCCACACCTGCTCACGGGTCCAACATGAGGCAACATGGGGTGATATCAATGGGAAATCCCAATATTGGACCAGAGAATCCCATTGCTAGCAAATAGCACACTGCCTTGCACCTCTGAGAAACACACAGCTGGGAGCCTGGAAAACCTTGCCCAATATAAAAACGCTCTCGGTGAAATTTTCTGCCAGGGGATTTTCCACTCCCGCTGCAGTCAATCGACTTTTCCACAGCTCATCACATTTTCCAACTCTATCCCATGCTGTGACACAGCAATAAAATTCAGTGACTCCAATTCAAAAGTATTTTATCAGCTGTGAAGTGCTTTGGGATGTTCTGAGATCATGAAGGACGTAACATGAAGTGTCAGTTCTTCTCTTTTGTTTTTAGCACTGACAGATTCAGATGAAAACCTTTCCAACTTCCTTTCTTTAGATCCTCACAGCCTCCTCTGAATTCCCATTGGCCTAGGTTTTCTGTTCCTGTTTGCAAGTTCGGCAACAGCGGAAGAAAATATCAGTGTAAACATGTAACTCGATTCCCACCGCCACCCCATCCCCCCAAACCCCGGTGCATTAACTGAGCACATTAGGCTGACTCTATCAGGTCCCTACACCAGAATAATCCCTTCCCAACTCTCCCTGGGCAGTGGGGAGTCACAGGGGTTTCCAGGGATAAGGGAGGTGGACTGGTGTTTGGAGGATTCTGGAGTGAACTCCCTTGCTCTCTCTGCACTGCCTTTAAAAATGGCGTCCCAATTCTCAGCTGTCTAAGTTGCTGGTGGGGAGGTCAAATCACCCCGCCAGCATATGTCATAGGATGCATTCATGAAGGTTATTTCAAAGTCGCAGACTATATGACAAAGAAAACAATCATTGCTATTGACAGCTCAGCAACATTTCTCCCGTCTGCCTTCAGCCTTTGCCTATTCTGGGAAAATCCAGCCCATTGTGTTGTCATTCATGTTTTCGAGGGGAGGTGGTGTAGTGGTATTGTCATTGGACTAGTAATCCAGAGATCCAGGGTAATGGTCTCGGGATGTGCACTTCCCCCATCTCCTCCTTGTCCAGCTGCTCTCCCTTAAAGACCCATGGGGTCAGTGAGTGCCCCAAGATGTCATTATCATTGTCACTGCCTGGAAAACAGGCACATACCTGCATGATCATGTATATCATGTGGTCACAAACAATCTTGACATTAATGTAGTGGTTTCCCTTGTGTTCATGAATGGCACCACATGCTGCCATGGAGAGTGAAGAGCCATGTGATACAATTGATGGTCCCTGCACTTAAGCGTGCAAAGCCCCTTGGTCCTGGTGACTTGGCTCAGTGGCTCCAATTCAATTTGATGTACATGTTGGCCCCAGTGAATAGTGCGTCTGTGATCTCCCTTACGCTGTTTATGTGTGGCTGACTAGGAAATGCCACACAGGTAACCCATACTGCCCTGAAATGAGCTGCTGGCATAGAAGTTCAGAGTAGTGTTAACTTTCGGGGCCATGGGCAATAGATGACCTCTCAATTCATGAGGTGCCAACTTTTGCATCACCTAGCACAGGTGGTCCACCATCCTCCAGAACAGATGCTGATTTCACTAGTGGTGCAGCTGTGACTTCTGGAAGTAGGAAGTTCAACATCAGAAGATATTTTTCTGCTAGTGCCTCCTGTGAGGTTGGTCCATTAGTAGTTCTGCTCCCTGAAGAGTAACAGGCCCAGCTCGCCCTCCTCTGCAAGGCACTGATCCTGCCCATGTGCAGAAGCACATCAATGTTGCTGCTGCTGCTTGATCACATTCAATAGAAAAGCCAATTCTACAGGCTCCATGATTCTCCAGAATCATCAACTGAAAGGAAGAAAGTATTAAAGTGAAGGATGAGGATTCCTGACAATGTCCTGGTCCTCAACTTTCTCAAGATCTATGACATCCATCCATGTGCTTCCCCTAGGTAAACACTTCCCCACCAAGCCTGAACCTGCCCCTGTCGCATAATAGCCACTTCCCCTCAGTTGTTCCTCTCAATTCCACCTATATGAAGTGTTTGGACTTGGGAGACTCTCAGTAGTACCTCATATAGACATTAGTATGAGCACTGGAGTTCAATTCTCGGATGCAACGCTTCCAAAGGGTTAAGAACAGGGCACACTAATGTACTTTGCTGCCTTCATTGGAACAATTGGGTAATCAAGGAAGAGTCAGAGAGTTGATCAGGCAACTGGCTTTCCTTTGTGGCAGATGAAGTATACATGATTCATGTGAAGACTGAAATTAGCATGTCAACCTCATTCTTAGAGGGCACCCTCATTCCTTCAACTCACAAAGGCTGTAGATTAAAGAAGCATCAGTCTATAACAACCAGCCACCCCGACACTAATCCTTAATCAAATCCGCAATCACTAATTAAATCAAATCAAATCAAATCAAAGACAATCAAACCTTGAACTTTCATACAGCTCAACTCCTTTGTTCTCAGACTGCTGCCAGACTGCAGGCTTCAAATCTCACAGAAGTCAAGCCTCCCCCAGTGTTCTCAGACCTCACGAGGCAAGAAAATACCCCTTTCCTCAGTACCCTATTCTGCCCTTGCAGCCAGGCCTGTCATGGGATCCCATCCAAGAATCTCACAGTCACCCTTCGTACTGACTCTCTGTATTCACCTCATCCCATCTACTTTCCAACTCTCACTCTGGGAGGGCATTCTCTCATTGGTGTTATTGACACAAGTCCAGCAAAGAGGACATAGGAAGTGCTACCTGCATGCCAACCATCGTGGAACCATAGAATCCCTACAGTGCAGTGTTGACCCATTGAGTCTGCACCAACTCTCTGACAGAGCATCCCAGCCAGGCCCTATTCCCATAACACCACATATTTACCTGCTAATCACCCTAACCCACACATCTTGCAATACTAAGGGGAATTTAGCATGGCCAATCCACCTAATCTGCACATCTTTGTATTGTGGGAGGAAAGTAGATCACTCAGAGAAACCCATGCAGACACAGGGAGAATGTGCAAATTCCACATAGACAGTGACCCGAGGCTGGGGTTGCCTGTGAGGCAGTAGTGCTAACCACTGTGCCACCATGTCTCCAGCAGACCTCTTTAAACTAGGGGATGCCTGAAATTAAGGGGAGGTAAGGCCTGTGGGCAACTCCACTCCCAAGATGGCAATACTGAATCCACACTCAGACCTGAATTGAACTTATCTGGGTCCCTATGTTTTCTCAGTTGCCCCCTTGGTGCAATTGGCACCAAGAAGTTAAGGGCAACCTGAGCTATGGCGCTTGCTGCACTTGTGGTTATCCAAGAGACAAACAGGATAAGCACGCCACAGGACATGTCATGTCATACCTAAATCTATTGGGCTATTAACTGACTTAATATAAATAAACTTAAGACATAACCAAATGAAGACTCACTGCCTACTCACCAATCAACTGTTTTCCTTGTGCTGATGATACTTTATCTGATAGGGAAGTTAACTTAAAATATTTTACCTAGCTCTCATAATTTACAGACATCAGGGTTGAATCTACTGAAAAATACAAGATTCTCTTGTATTGCAATCCTGCTCTACTTACTTTCAATTTTATCATGAGATTTAATAAATTAATTGAACATCAATTGTAATTGTCAAGTTATTTTTCATTTTCTGCTAATTAATCAATTGAATCTTACTTTAGCTTTGATAACCTTAATTTAGTTACAATAAAAAATGGACTAAATCATACATTTCCATGGATTTTCTCAACTGAGAACATGTATTGGATTGTGGGCATTGAGTGAGAGTCGAACGCCTCAAGTGCTGTGTGAATTGATGTAGGCTTCCGGCTATTTCTCATGTGCAAAATTATGTTGTGACCATAACTTTGGAATACGACACATAATAAAACTGCAACATTTCGAAAATTGTCCCCTACTAGGGAAGGTTTTGTTCCAATGTAGGTTAACAGTAACCCAGTCCTTAAGGTTTAATTGAAAATAAAAATGATATATTAAAATATTTTCACACAATTAAAAAAAGAAAGAAACTTAGAATTCAATTGGTGACCATCTGTTTGAGAAGTGTTCTCTAAATGTCTTTGTAATTAATGAAAAAGTCATTATGAATTCATCATTTATTAACCCCTCAATTGCACAAGCTGCAGGGGCCCTTTTTATCCTAATTGCATCCATTTGGTACTGGCAGTAATAGAGACTACAATATCTAACAAATGATCTTTTAATTTATACCAATCAGCACAGCTTGTCTTACTGCTAATATATTTCTCTGCCATGTATTTTTCATGGTAGTGAATATGAGAGCGAGGAAGTATGGAACTGGGAGCTGGAGAGAATTGGACATGTTTGTTTGGAAAATAATTAGGATCAAATACTTGGTCTGGAGAAACCTGAAATAGAACTAGTGTGGTCTTGCACTTGCATGTCTAATCACATTGGATTAAAGTCAGAACTTAGCCTCGCACTGCTTCACTGGGTATGTTTTGCCAGTTGTCCACTCTGTTGTTAGAAATTAACAGATGGTTTTAGTAAATTCTGTGGCAATGAAATCCACAGACTTGGTTAGTGCTGTTTCTTACTGGCCCATCTGGCCTATTGAGACTGTGTAACTTTTCAAAAGAGCATCAATCTAGACCCTCCCCTCCATCTTCTTTCCATAGCCCCACACATTTACCATGGCTAATCCACCTAACATACACATCGTTGAACATGAAGGCACAATTTAGCATGGCCAGTCCACCTAACCTGAACATCCTTTGATGGCACAGAGGCACAGAGATTAGTGCTGCTGCTTCACAGACCCAGAGAGCCAGATTTAATTCTGGCCTTGGGTGACTGTCTGTGCGGAGTTTGTATGTTCTCCAGGGTCTATGTGGGTTTCTTCCAGATGCACCAATTTCCTCCCACAGTCAAAGGACATGGAGGTGAGCTGGATTGGTTGTGCTAAATTGTCCCTTAGCATCTCAGGATGGTTGGATTAGAAGGATTAGCAGGGTAAATATGTGGGGTTACTGGGATTGGGCCTGGGTTGGATACTCTGTTGCAGGGATAGTGCAGACTTGATGGGTCAAATAGTCCCCTTTTGCACAGTAGGGATTCTATGATTGCAACAGTGAGCACACATAAAATGCTTTGGGACATCTGGTGGTCAAAATGGTACTATATTGAAAGGAATACCAAAAGTGTCCTGGGTGAAGTGAATTAAGAATTCTCAGATAAGAAATAGTTCTGAAACAAGAGTTTCACGGAAGATGATGGTGAAGGTTTGGGCACCTTTCAGGAATGACAGTAGTGAAAGGAACTTCCATGGTCCTTATAAAGTGGTAGATGGAACAAGACACTAAAAAAGACTAAAAGAGTTCGATAGGCAGTTTTGAATGAAATGTCATATAAAAGGATACAGATAACTGAAGTGGCCATATTGTTCAAAACTCAATAATGGAGTGCATTGATTTGGCTTGCTTGTGACTGCGAAACTGAAAGACAGGAATTTAATGGTAGTGGGAGCACCATAGCCATGTCTCTTTTGTTGCCTTGGAGGACCCTTTGGGCTTGGCCCATAGACTGATAGAATCCCCCAGCGAAGACCAGGTAACCTAGCTCTGGGTTAGGATATTACTGGACTGATAGGTTCTCATCTACTAGTCGGAGAACCTGCCAAATCAAGTTAACTTCAGTGGTCATTACCAAGTCTTTCCCACAACTGAGGTCCTCAATAGTAGAAAGAACTAACCTCCAAAAAGCTAATGGTCAATCAAAAGCTGGCAATTTGTCATTGCTGCCAGTGCCAGCAAAAGGGATGGTTGCTGGCAGCACTGTCCCTAGCCAAGATCCAGGCTCATGGAGGGAAATCAGGCCTTAGGTGAATGAAGATGGAATGGGGGAGGGGGTGTTATCATAGCTGGGGGTTTAGAGAGAAGGGGCAGGGAAGGTAGAGGCAAGGGCAAGATGGTATGTGAGGTACCTACCTCCTTGCCTGATAACAAGGGACCCCCTCACCTCTCCTCAGGTGGCAACTAGCGAATTCAACAGGTTTTTCTGGACAGCATTCCAACAGTATCAGTGATCTGTGCAATCTCTACTTAATCCGTTGCCATTAAATGATGGTGGGCTCACTATTTAGCATTAAACCATATAAACCAAATCAAATAAACTAAGGGACACACTAAAAGGGGCAGTCCCTTAAAGGAGAAATGCCTGAAACAAAATAAAACAAGCAAAACTAAAAACATTAAACCAAAAGGTGATTAAAAGGGTCAATAAGGCACCTCAGTCCCAGCAATGCCCAACAGGCATGGAATTCTCTGATGGTGCCAGTGCTACCTTTCCAGGACACCCAAGTTATGATGGGCTGAGGGGTAATAGATGTCAGCTACTTCATTAATGAGCTTAAATGACTTCCTGCTGCCACCAGGCATGAATCTCCTTGCAATCTTTCCCACCCTATGACTTAATCAATGGAGGAGTTTTGCTACCAGCAGACTGATGCAAGACCTTGCCCATGAGTACATGGGCCCTGCCATCATTGTGCCTGCTGTATCGGGTGCATAAAATCCAGCTCCTGGGATGTACTGACTCCATTACCACCAGACTGTACAGAGATAGGGTTATCTTGGGACCAACAGAAATGACTATTCACTGCACTTCCACCAACACCACTGCAAAACGGGAAGTCGAGTTAATTAGCCAAAATCCCTTCAAGTGCTGTCCAACCACCTTAAAATTAAACAAAAATGTACTTGTTCCACCAAAAAAAGACTTTAGATCACTGATGGCAAGTGTCCATTATCAATATTTGTGCTAATGTCCTATTCCTTAAATACTCACTTTAATAATGCTAATTTTTGTACGTTTCACATTTTTCTTTTCAAATGGCTTCATTAGATAATGCTATCTGATGATTGTGGTGTGAATTGTAGTCCAAATGCTCTCCATGATGAATCAGATGCAGTTGGGTGTGTTATTGGCTATGTAACTTGATATTGTTGTACCACGGTTGTCAACTCAGTGGCACTAAAGTACAACTCTGCCTGATTCTTCACCTTAAGTGAAAAAAGATTTACAAATAAACTATGTCACCATGTGTATCGTGCAAAAGGAATAAAACAACCAGGTCATTTGTAGCAAACCAT
The DNA here is from genome assembly GCA_024679065.1 of Sphyrna mokarran. Classification (NCBI taxonomy): domain Eukaryota; kingdom Metazoa; phylum Chordata; class Chondrichthyes; order Carcharhiniformes; family Carcharhinidae; genus Sphyrna; species Sphyrna mokarran. The sequence continues at coordinate 51,258,810 of JAGIQG010000005.1, read as the reverse complement.
TTTGGAGGGCCTTACTATTATTATAATTTCAATTTACCCAGCATCTAGGTGGAACAACTGCCTGAATATGACAAATGTGTGGTGAGCACGTTAAGCTACCTCACAACACCAGGTTAAAGTCCAACAGGCTAACTTGGAATCACAAGCTTTCAGACTACTGCTCCTTCATCAGGTGAAAGCAGCACTCCAAAAGCGTGTGATTACAAATAAACCTGTTGGAGTTTAACCTGGTGTTATGAGACTACTTAATGAATACAACAGAAACTGGGAATTAATTACAGCTTTGATTATATTAGGAAATTCTATATGTCAGTCAGAATTCAAAGCAGATTTTTCTCTATATACATATTCAACTAGTTGAAGTAAAATGTTACCAGCAAGAGCTATAACATATTTAGCTCCGGGCTCACATCATGGATTTGCTTTTCCAGTTAGAATTTTTCTTTCACAGCGGGGGCCTGAAGTTAACTGGTTTTTAATGACCGACTTGGGCTTCCCATTTTACTGTTCCAATATGTATGTGTAGTGCAATTGAGTAATGGATTGTTCCCTGCATAAATATTCCAACAAACTAAACATCAGGGCATGTACATAGTAATCAATGGATTAGTCGATTGTGAATTTCTAAAATTGATCCAATGTTGGCAGGAAGATTGTTGGAAAGGAATTTAATAGGTTCAATTCCCACAGGTGGAATAAAGGAGGGCAGTACATTGGATAGTTATTTGCCCAATGAATGCACAAGTTTGTAATGCACTTGTTCTGATTTTTGGATCTATTTGTTGAATAAGTCTACCCGTTTGTATAGTCCATAGTGTGTGTTTTTTGTTAATAATGAGATCAAGAGGAGAGGATATTCAATATTATGGCTACCCATTACCCTTCTCCCACTTTTCTAAGAGGGTGCAAATAAGGCTTTTGTACACCAGACTTATCTGGAATGATTCATCAGAAGAGGGTGGCCAACTCTGGCCGAAGAAATTAGGGGACAGCATGTCATGAGGGTGCAAGCAAGATTTTTTGGTGGGGTGGGGACAGGAATGCTACCACAGCTGTTAGTGTATGCAGTTAGAGGGTGCATATGCAAAACTTAAAGGTCCAGATTGCAAGATAGTCAGCGTCCCAAGACTTCGCAGCCTGGGACAGAGGACAGGGAATTCAGATTTGGGGTGATCTGACAAAATAAGGGTCAGTTGGTCATCCAGTCATCAGAACTAATAGTACATTTGGCAGCTCATTTCAGTTAGCTCGATGGCCACTGATCATTTCTGGGATTAATGAAAGCACTAAAAAAGCGTTGGTCAGTTAGTTGAGAAGTCTGACCATGATATAAAAAGATGAGAAAAAAACACATGCTTGGTTGATACAAGATGCCTTCCAGTAAAGCTGTCAGTTTTTCTGACTGCGTTCACTGAACTACCTTCCTCCTTCAAATATGTATTCACTTTCTGTATTCACAAATAATAATCTGAAATCATCTCATAGCTAGTAGACATCATTCAGATAAATTGGCACTCCAACTAAACTGAATATCACCTAGTGAAATAAATATTTAATAGTCATTAACATCCGGTTATTTGTCTTTTCACATCCATAATACCTAAATGCTTAACATATTCTACAAATGGCCTGTTAATGTTTGGCACGATAATGTTTGAGGATTGTTCTGTTGACATTGGAGCACATTGCCCTTCATGCCACAGCTAATGCTGCTAGTTTTGTTTGGAAACATTTAACAGTTGAATAGTTTGATTAAGAGCACTGCTGTAAATGGTAGTGCCTTCAGTCATTCAGTGATACAGAGCTGTGCAGCTCATTAAAAAGATGAGTATCCTGTTAAAAGATTATATCTAGTTCATTTACAGTTTTAAATATTCCTTCAGGAAACAATATCAGTGTTGCCTTGCCTTGTCCGATTTAAAACCCCTGTCTTTGCTCTTCGTAAAATAATGATGGTTATAAAGTCGTCTGGTTCAATATTTGCAGAGACAAAAAGAAAATTGCAAATGCTGGAAATTTAAAAAGTAAAATAGTGAATTCTTTCACTTGAAAGAATGAAAAAAATTAAAGACTGAAGTGAAACCATTTGTTGAAGTAATGAAGGATCTCATTAAAAAGGTTAGTTCATCTTTCTTCGTCACATACTGACTGACCGTGGGTTCAGGTATATATGGCTGGCAGTTTTCATTTTGTTGCTCTTATCACATGTATTTGAATGAAGGGGCAGTGGTTTAATCCATCACTGTGCACATTACTACATTCTGTAGGTTGACTGGTTGCTGATCATCTGTCATTTCATCCACCATTGACACGAAAAGCAGATATAAGATGGGGTACCACCATCTTTACAGTCATGACAATACATATATGAAAAATGGATACTTGGGGTTATTTCCACGCTCTCAACTTCCACTGGGGGTTCAAATGGTGGCCTTCTTTTCCCTGCTTCAATTTTACCCTTCCTGAAAGGATGACACAGGCAGGCTTAAAATTGATCAATTCATTGTCTAAATGTGCACTTATCATTTTCTGTCTCCTTACTGACTGACTTGTGCCCAAAATTGGAACAGTAGACCTGCCGGAGGACATGGTAGAAGCGGGTACAATTATAACATTTAAAAGATATTTGGACAGATACGTGGATGGGGAAGATTTAGAGGGATATGGATCAAATGCGGGCAAATGGGACTAGTTCAGTTTAGGAAACCTAGTCGATATGGGTGAGTTGGGCAGAAGGGCCTGTTTTTATGCTGTATATTCTATGACTCTTAACTCCATTTCCTGCTTCCTCTGACCAATCTTGAGCAGAAAGGGTTTTTGACATGTGTGATGCAACTTAGAAGGCTGCACACAATAGCATGACAAAGGAGCAAGTGTGGTCAAGGAAGAGACATAATGGCTAGTTCAGCAATAGCTTTTGAAAGCGCGAGTGCAAACAGGAAATCTGTGCCGTGCAGTCTTCCCTGCTAAATTGAAGAAACCATCGGTAAGCACGGAGTGGAACGTTTGATAATGCTGAGGAAAAGGTTGGGTCTCCATGAACTGTGCAGCAAGTGTGAGAGGTACGATCGACATTCTGTTTCTTGTCACATTGCCATCATATCCTCGAGACAACAGTGATGATGATGGCATGCATCTGTTGTGCCACCTCTCATCATACTTGTTCACTCATTTGTTGACGTGCCCATGGGAAAGTGGATCTTTTTACTGTTGTGAATTTGATTCACCAGCATCTTGGCAAGTGCCCCTGAAAACCTTAGGATCCTGCTGGATTTCCTCCTGCCCCCAGGCATTTCCTACATCTCCAGGCTCTTGAGAACTAGCAATGCAAAGTGAGAAGGAAGAGAAATTCCAGTCGAATTCCCCACGTCCTAATTGGCTGCCTTCCCTGTGGGGAACTGACATTGCACTATAATCATGCACATCAAGGACTGCCATGAAAATGTGATGGGTGTGCCACCCACTCCTCCGGACAACAATTTCTCTTGTCCTAATCATCTCTCACTGATTTCCACGTAGGAAGAGAAAGTCGCCCCCACTGTTTCGAGCAGGGTGATTGGTTTGCAGTGATCATTTCAGCAATAGAAATCTGGCTAAATATATTTTCTCCTCTCTCATCTTGGGCTGGAGACCAATTTCAATATCTCACTGCCATCTGGGCTAAGATTGCTTTACGCAGCATGGAGCAGACATCAAAGCTGACAGATATTGGTTTTAAAATGTTCAACCAGTACTCTTGCCTGTTATTGCATTATTTGTGTCTCTGCTGATGAGATGAATGCATTGTAATCACTCCCAGGTATCCATCACTATTTGTATTTGAGAACACACAACTCACAGCTGCAACTTCATTCAATTTTCATGATTTCTTTTCCCTCCAATAAAAAACAATATTTCAATAGTAGTTTTATTTAATCCACAACAAAACTGCCCCGCTCTTTTACACTGATTCTTCAGCTTAAACAAATGACAGGTTGTGCAGCCTCTTGGTTAGTCTTTTTTTATATTTGTAAAGATTTGTTCCAGAATACTTTCATTTTTGTTCAAATCAGTACAATCCGCTTAGGGATAATTAACATTTCAGGAGAAATCAGAATAGCCAGCAATCTGAACTATGCCATAAGACTTCACATTTTCAAACAAAGGAGAAACTTCACTGCACATAAGAAGAAATAGCAAATCAACAAATCAAGCACAATTAACTTAACACTATGGACGGATTGTCCAGCCTTTCCTGCTGGCAGGATCTTCTGGTCCCACTGAAGGGACTCCCCGGCAGCGAGATGAGCGAGCAATGCAAACCACCATAGATATCGGGGGAACTAGATGACCCTGCCAGCAACCAATGTCAAACTGCCTTCATCACCAGAAAACAGGTCACAGGGGTTCCAGAAAATCCTGCCCATAATTTTGTAGTAATGTAGGTTATGAACCTATTCCTACATTTTAATCTACCCCAAGAATTCATTTATACATTATTATAATCTTGAAGGTTCATTTAATTTTTTATGCACCAACCCAAAAGTAGGCAATAGTCCCCAAGAATTCATTTTAGTTCTCCTCAATGTTCCAGTCATTCCTCTGAGGAAAAAATCATGATGTCTATTGTCTGTGTGACCCTCCTTTTCTTTACAGGATTCATGACCACGGATGCATCTGCTCCTTGGCTGAGTTGCTTGCAGATATTAACTGCCTTCCCACAACTTTCCAAGTTAGGTCTGCTGACTGCTTTCTGCTACAAGGTGCCGTGATGGCCTTTGAATGATTTCTGCATTACATTTCGATAATCTATCTTTATGGGGTGTGGTATCCAGAATTCTGCACTATCCTTGGGCATCAATAATGTTCACCACATCAGAAGGAGATCATCTCCTTTACCTCACTTCTTCTAAGATAATGGTATCCCATCAGAAAGGGAATTGCTTTATGACTCATTTAATTTATTCAAAGCATTGTTGATACAAAATATTGTCTGTTTGGGTGGTTTGATATTTCTAGATGTTTGTCTTTTAAGCTGCTGCAGGCTTTTATACCTTGAAACAACATATAATTTGCTGCCTCCCTCCATAGTATAATTGGGTTAACCCCAGAGATTTGCATGTGATTGATGCCAGCTGAATTTCTGAGCCTCGCATCATTATTTTGGGCTTATGCTTGATTGGGAAACAAGGCAAGTGTGCAAAAAGAAATGTGAAAGGTTAAGGAACAAAGCAAGGACTTGGAGGAGCATACTGCAGTCTAGACTGATTAGGTTCAATTGTTCTTTGCCAGTTATGAAATGGCAGCAGCAGTGGGCTAAGGAACTTGAAATGTCAGATACTGTACTTTGTTGATCTATGATGTATCTTCTCCGTCTCCTACACTGTATCACTAATCTGCCTCTGGGCAGAAGCCCAGTGCCAACAGGCTCTCAAGCATACTGGGATATCCTGCATCGATGTCTTTATTTTAATAAATGAACAAGAAAAATAGAACAGTTGATCAGAGTCAGCTCAGTCTGTTGAATATTTTGACATGTGGAGGTTTGTATTACTAGATTGAGGACAGACACTTGTCTCATTCTGTAATGCACATTCTCCTGTTTAGTTCAGTGATTGTTTTAAAACAAACTTGTCAGAAAAATGTCTGAATTATCGGGGATGTTCTCTCGAGCCTTCATGGAATTTGAAGGCCCAGAGCCAATAAGAGAAAACAGTATTTTTAAGGCATCTTTGCATAAATTAGATAAACAACTCACATTTAGAAGATGCTTTTCATAACCTTGAGGAAATCACAAGGTACTGTGCAGCCAATGAAATCTAGTCATTCCCATATGTTCCTAAGTCAGAAGCACAGATTTGAGAATATTCCCATGAACACAAATCTGAATCAGGAGGAAATTTCCCAGATGTTCTAATTTTCATTCTATAGGTGGGGGAGCTGGGGGTGGAAGTTAATAGGAATTTGCTCCCAACACCCTTAGAAGCAGCAGAGAGCCTTCTTACGCCCTTCATACTAACTCACTCAGTAGCCACCAGGAAGAATTCAGGACCCAAGCTGGGATGAAATAAAATAACTTCTCAGTGTCTATTGATAACTTAACTGTTTTTAAAAAAGATCTTGTTGATTAAAAGCACATTCATTACATTTAAATTTCTACTTATCTCTCATAAAAGCAAACATTTGTATTCACTTCTCCACATCAAAGATGTTATAATCACTTGGCGCAATCATTCAAAATGCGAACTGACAGGCATTCAGCTGTAGTAATGATGGGTTGTGAAATCAATCATGCAGTACAAATCCTAAGGTGATAGTCCTCAGATTTACAGAGTGAAACAGCAAGCACTGATTTTTTTTTAAACAGTAAACTTTAATTTCAGTTTATGGAGCAAGAGTTTTAAAGTCTTGACAACTTGACAGTTTCAATGAATTTATTTATTTTGTACGTTAATTCATGTCTACTTTTCACAATCCCAAAGGGCATCATACCTCTCCCAAAGAGTATGCTACCTTACCAAAACTATCTCTGGACCTATCAGAAAGGGTCCATTATCTTTCCAAAGGAGTATATTACCAGTCCAAATAACTTCAGTAAGTTTAGAATTTCTTCTGAAAAGAGTAAAGCTCACAAGTTATGTTTTGGGTATCCCACTAATGAAAATAGGATCCATTAGATAGCATCTGCTGGGAGATGATTAGGATATGTAGAAGGATTTGGCTGGGAATAAGCAGAGCAACTGGAGAGAGGGAGAAATGACTGGCAGGGGCCAAGTGGATTTTGCAGGAAGTTTGACAGATGGTCAAGGCAGAAGAAACACACCATCACCCCAACTTTTCTTAAATAAAGTTCAACAATATCACCTTTAGCTAAACGTTTCCACTGGTCCTTTTAAAAACCAACGGTTAAGTCTCATATATGCAATGTTCTCCTGAGTGTAGCCAGGTTAAAATGCGTTCCGAAAGTCCCAGTTTTGGAAAGAGGGCTTAAACAGGCTGGAGTCTCTAATTAAATATGCCAAGGTCTTTACACCTCTTTCAGACATAAACCCTATAGTTCTTAATTTGTCTTTACCAACATGCCTAGAATAGCATATCTCTTCCTTTTACGGCATGGTGGCACAGTGATAACATTGCTGTTTCACAGTGCCAGAGGCCCGGGTTTAATTCTGACCTTGGATGGCTGTCTGTGTGGAGTTCATATGTACTCCCTATGTCTGTGTGGATTTCCTCCATGTGCTCTGGTTTCCTCCCACACTCCAAAGATGTATAGGTTAGGTTTATTGGCCATGCTAAATTGCTCATATCAAGATGTGTAGTTAAAAGGATTAGTGGAGTATATATGTGAGGTTAGGCAAATGTGGAATGCTCTTTCAGAGGGTCAGTGCAGACTCGATGGGCCAAATGGCCTCCTGTCACACTGTAGTGATTCTATCTGTGAGAAACAGTTGCACATTTTATGACTACCAGACCTATTGAGATACATCACAACCAATAAGTTACTTGCAAGTGTACTAACTGTTATACAGAGGGAGAACAGCAGTTAATTTGCCCAAAACCAAACTCTCACAAACAACAATGCAATATCTGTTTTTGTGACATTGATTGGGAATTTTAATTGGCCAGGATAACAGGAATAACTGTCCTGCTGTTCTTCAAAATAGTACATTGGGACCACTTATGCCCACCTGAGAGGCTTGATGAGGCTTTGGTTTAACATCACTTTGGAACACCTTAAACAGTGTAGCTCTCCCTCTGTACTGCACTGGGTTGTCAGTCTTGGCTTTTGAGCTCAAGCCCTGGGGTGAATTTTACAATCCCTGCTAGCCCTATACCCAAATGCCAAAAGGACTCATTAAATAAAGCTAGTTGCCTGTCCACTCCTTCTTGCCTGCCCCTGTTTATCTTTTTTTTTAACACTGCATTTGCCTGACGAAGGCACAACATAGTGTCGAAAGCTCGCGGATTTACTATCAAATAAATTGGTTGGATTTAAAATTGGTGTTGCAAAACTTTACTGAGTTTACCCCAGTCCAACACCGGCATCTCTACATCCTGTTTATCTGCCGTGAGTGTGGATTTTTCCCAAACCCCTGCCTGCAGGTTCAATGGCAGACATGACGGAAGAATTGGGGGGGACGCCCAGAAATCAATTTCACGCTGGTGAGAATGTATTGCCGTATTCTTCACTGCAGACTTCCCTGGTCAGAAAGCACACTGGAGGCTGGCATGAAACTAAGTTACATCTCGCTAATGGGATGCAGGTGAAGGGCCCTATACATGCCGCTCTGTGATACCAGCGGGAAAATACACCATTCAAAAACGTGTCAGGAACTATGAGCCGTGTAGATATCGGGGCTCACCTGAACAATGCTTGGGGCTGCCTCCAGAGTTTGAAATGCAGGTCACTAGGGAAATCTGGAACCCGGAACACCACAGCAGTGGATGGGAAATAATCTACAAGTGGATATTCAAGCTTCAGGATGTTCCTGGAGATCCACCATTTTTCTCAGTAGGTCCATTTTCTGTCTTCAATACTGTGTCAGTGATGTTGGGTGCCTTTTCAATATGGAACCAAGGCAGCTTTTCCTGTGCAGGCTGCTGGCAAAGGCAGAAGAGAGGATCCTCCTTTAGTGGTGGGGGAAGGGGACGTCACTGCATTCTTTGTGAACGCCTCTCCTGGACCTTTTCCACCCCTTCATCCCTCCCCACTGGCCCAGTTCCCTAAATCCCCAGCTCTCCCCTATCCCATCCATGGAATTTGATGGGCTGATCTGACTGAAACTCCTGACTCACCTGACGCCCCAGCCTCACCACTTCTTCATGTTCATGAACTTCCTCTAATCCTCTACTCGATTCTGGGGCTGCTAGGACTTCCAAGCTGTCTGTTGATCAATCAGATCGGCCAGAAGCTCTCTAGGATGGATCCTCCTCCACGGTGGGAGGGGCAGAGGAGAGTAGGGGTTATAGTGAGAAGTCTCATTCTAATTCATTGAGGCTGAACCCCAGCATATTATCACCATGTCAACCGGGTTTCTGGTCAGCAAGGTGCCAATGGATTTTTCAGTTGCGGGGAGAGACATGGATATGGATAATCTATTCCCCTTTCCTCTGCCCCAGCCCTGGGATGGGACATAAGCGTTTTGGATGTTTTAGCACCAATTTTAAATTTGGTAACGGGCATGGCAACAACAAGTGCTAGGCCCCATACTCTTGCTACCTCAGCAAATAAGAATATGAAGCTTTGTGATACAGTTCTGCTTCATGTGAGGAAGAACAACAGATTTGAAATGCCTTACCACTAGACCATGGCAATGGCAGAATCATGATGCTGAAAGACTAGTTTTGCTGAGAAATGATATGTTGGTGTTGCTGAGTGTTCTGCATATTACATAATGAACAATAGGTACTCAGTATGATGTTAAGGTACTAAAGGGACTGCAGGGCTCAGATGAAGCAATGAACTACGAGATTGATGTTTAATAACTCATATAAACTCTGAGATCAGATTAAAGCATTGAAATTTTTTTCCAGAATATTTTATTAAATAAAATGCCTACACTTGCAATTCATAGGCACAATTTCATTTGTTTGGATTTTGTTTTGCTGATGGAGACTATCTTGGCAACTTATGTGTTCCATTTTGTCTGCCACATGCAGCAATATTGTATAATTATTTTAGTTATTGATAATCAATCGTTGGCCACTGAATAATCATGCAGTTGGTATATCATATTAAATATCTATATTTCTTTATAGTTGCTAATGTAGTGATAAATGTAGCTTTAGTAGCACATCAGCAAAGAATGGAAGAAAGTATACTTTTATAATTTTGAATTGCATTCAGCAATGGGATGTGGTCATTTTGACCACTTGATCTCAATATCAAGCATTTCCTGGGCACATACTGGTCAGATACAAAGGAATGCTGTCTTCATATTTCCCCAACTACGTGTCTGTTTTCTATTATTGGCCAGTGCCCACCTGATGCTGAAGTAAGCTTGGATTGACATTAATAGAGGGAAATTATTTTTTAACATTGATCCCTGAGATGTGGACCTCACTAGCTGGGCCAGCATTTATTGCCTATCCCTAATTGCCCTTGAGAAGGTAGTGATGAGCTGCCTTCTTGAGCCACTGCAGCTCTTGTGCTATAAGCACACCCATAGTGCTGTTAGGGAGGGATTTCCAAGATTTTGACCCAGTGACAAGAGAAGGAACCGCAATATATTTCCAAGTTAGGATGGTGGGTCTGTACCTACAGACTGAGTTCTTGCGATTTGTGTATAAGGACCGCCAGATCCCTCTACACTGAAGCATGCTGCAGCTTTTCACCCTTTAAATAATAATCCCTCTTCCTATTATTTCTACCAAAGTGGATAACCTCACATTTACTAATGTGGCCTCACCAGTGCCCTGTACAGTTGCAGCAAGATCTTCCTGCTTTTATATTCTAACCCCCTCGCTATAAACTCCAACATTCCATTCACCTTCTTGATCACCTGCTGCACCTGCAGACTGAGTTTTTGCGATTTGTGCATAAGGTCTTCTCAAGTCATTGCTTTGTTCTCACGTTGTTAACGTGTGCTTAACACTGCCTAACTTCTGAAAGAAAGTTCAGCACAAGATCAAAGGTGAGCAATAATGCTTTCAAGAAGGCGAATGGAATGTTGGCCTTTATAACAATGGGGATAGAATATAAAAGCAGGGAGATCTTGCAGCAACTGAACAAGGCATCGGTGAGGCTGCAACTGGAGTACTGTGTGCAGTTTTTGTCCCCTTATTTGCGAAAGGATATATTGGCCATGGAGGGAGTAAAGAGAAGGTTCACCAGGCTAATACCGGAGATGAGAGGGTTGGCTTATGAGGAGAGATTGAATAGACTGGGCCTGTACTCATTAGAGTTTAGAAGGCTGAGTGGGGATCTTATAGAGACATATAAGATAATGAAGGGGCTAGATTGGGTAGAGGTAGACAGATTCTTCCCACTTAGAAAGGAAAACAGAACTAGAGGACATAGTCTCAAACTAAGGTGGAGAGGGGACACTTTAGAACGGAGTTGAGGAGGAACTTCTTCAATCAAAGGGTAGTAAATCTCTATAATTCTATCTCCATTGAAGTGGTGGAGGCTATCTCTTTGAATATATTTAAATCACGGGTAGATAGATTTCTAACAGACAAGGGAATTAAGGGTTATGGGGGGAAAGCGAGAAAGTGGAACTGATCCACTTCAGATCAGCCATGATCTTATCGAATGGCGGGGTAGGCTCGAAGGCTAGATGGCCTACTCCTGCTCCTATTTCTTATGTTCTTATGTTTCTCAACCTTGTTCTTCTAGATGGTAGCAGTCATGTGTTTGGAAGATGCTGCCTAAGGTGAGTTCCTGGGAAATGTATTCATGGTTTTCGAATAAGCCAACCATGGTTGTAATCAAATCTTAGTAGGCAGTTTTCTCGCTGTACTTCTCAGTGAAAACCACCAAAAAAAACCCAGCTGAATTGATCATCTCATTGCTCTCAGACTTAGCTATGTGTACATTGCTTACTATAAGATACTATATAAAATGTAAATATTTATTCTTTTGAATTGATGTCAATATATTGACAGTGTTGGAGAGCTCAGAGTGTCTAAGTTCCCTAAATTGTTATGGGTTAGGTCAGAATCTCTGCAATGTTTCATGAAGCCCACTGGGATCATATGTTTTGTGCTTCAAATTTGATTAAGATAAACATGATATGGTTTACCTCAGATATGTTTGAAATAACCCACTCAGTAGCTTTTGTCAAACAAAATTTATTTAAGAATATAGTTAATGTGTATGGAAAGAGAATTAGCAATAATCTTCATCAAGTACAAACAAAAAACAAAACCACAATAACGTGTAGCCCTTAACAAATATATCTAAGATGTTCAATTCAAACCCAAAACTTCTTTTAGACAAAATCCTTTTCACAGGTCTAACACAGCAAAAACTCACACAGCTCATGCGATACAGGAACTGAGTCCTTTGGATGAATGCTGCAGTTCTGTTGATTCATTCAGAGCAGTTTGAAGTCAGAACAGTTTCCCAGAATACCAGGGAGGGACTGTGGTCCAGCTACCAACAGCAGATTTTCTATTCCAGGAAGAGTTTCAACTAAACAGCAGAATTTCCCAAAATCATAGAGAGAGAGAGAGAGAGAGAGATAGAAAAACATTTCTTTCCAGCTTGATGTCCCTTCTAAGAATCTAAAACCTGCAGCTCAGAACTGAAAATGAAAGAACTGTCAGCTTACTTGCAAACATTCTTCCTCCTGACAATGCAGGGTCATTAAACTAATTCCCAAAGTAAAAATAAACAAACACTGTTCAAAACCACTTAAGGAACAATAAAAGGGTTCCTAGTAGACAACCCAGTGCCACAATGAGAGCTGAGATATACAGAGAACATGTTTAAAAAAACAATTGTAAAATACACTGACATCATATAATGAACTAATGAAAGCAGGAAATGCATTGACCTCTGCTGATTCTAACAGATAGTGAAGAATTTATTCTGTTTTCTCTGCACACTTTTGAAGATGGTGGAAGTTAAAAGTGCAGATTTAAGTCTTGTGTTGAAAATATTGCCAAGCTTCCTGGAGATCCAGCACAGAGCTTTTTCATTTTTTCCTGTCAGTTGAGTAGTGGGTGGCTACAACTGAGTTTTCTAATAAATGTTCAGGTAAAAGGAGGAGAAATTTACATTCACTGATATTGATAATCTCCTGGTATTTTTTGTTGTATTATGCATTTAATTAATCTAAGTATGCCATCACCAGAACGGAAGTGCATCATGTGATTCAGTCTCAGTTTCACTTCAACCTGTGAGCAGAACACAGCACACACCCCCTGCTGATGATGTCTCCAAGCTTTCTATCCATGTGTAGAAGCTCTCATGTGATTAGTTTCAATCAATGAGCCCAGACATGTTTACAAAAGACATTTAGAAGTGATTGGTGCCTTTATATCATTCTAAAACACAACATGGCATTCAGCAGTAGTCAAATATCCTACCATCTAGATTCAGTGCATGGTGACCAGCTTTAGATTGTGTTACAAGGCATCAGGTAGTACTCAGCATTCTGGTCAGAGAAAACAAGTTTGCAGCACCAGAGCGTGCTGAAATCATAATATTGGAATCACTGGTGATTGCATAGAAAAGCTCAGAAAACACAGTCTCAAGTAAAGAGTAGACGTATTCCTTATGGAAAGATTGTAGTCCGTCTGTTCATTGAATGATACATCAATGGATTACTTCAGTCAGGAAAGGCGAGTGACCAGCGTATGGGCCACGCGAAGGAAAATCAAACAAAAAAAAAACAAAATCTGTCCCAGAAGATTGTGATTATGATGAATGATTACTGGAATTGCTCAACAATATATTAAATAAAACTTGGAAGAAGGTTCTATAGATATTGTCAAAATATCCAACCAATTCTCCAGTCTAAATTGGGATGCAGCTAACCCACTATTTGAATTCAGAATGTTTAAACAATAGACAGATTTTGATTCACATGTGTCTGAACCAGACTAGCAAGCTATAAAGGTTTGCCGAGCAATTGGGAATAAAGGTCTACATAGATTGGAAGCACTTTCAGTTCCCAGGAGATACGAACTACATTGGAAGATCAGTTCAAAATCAGATTAAACTTCCCTCTTCATTAACTGGAATTTATTTCACTTTGACAACAGCCTACCGACTTTGTAGCCCAGAGAAGAGGGTGTGTACTGTGACTTTTTGAATGCAGAGTTAGCAGCCAGAATTATTGAGGTGGTAATCAATTTCAGATAAAGCTGTTCAGCAAGCCCAAAATATATAGCACTGACAAACTGCTCAGATATAGACAAACTTATGAAGCAATCCTTGCAGCTGGATGAAGCTTACAAGTCCTAAGCACAGCCCCAGTAGTTGACACACTCATATGAACACCCAAACGAACAAGACGTGGAAGGTGTGGCCTCCCGCATGTGCCAATATCTATAAGGCATGTAGCAGCAGCAATGTATTGGAGCAAAGTCTGGTGCATCTAAAAAGAGCTGTGCACTGATCCTTGATTGTAAATGTCTTCAAAATGTTCCCTCCAACAGGCATTGACATCTTATGTTTCCTTGATTCGATCTTTTCCCTTGGAAGAGCTGGTCTTTGAGTACTTGAGCCATAAATGATCTTTGTCGCAGTGATGAAGCCCACAGCGGTTGGTCATATCTGATCTTGCAGATGGGGGGGAGTAGTCCTTCGTTCAAAGATAGAGTGCCTGTTTGAGGGACACAGCAATGGGAAAGTGGGGGTTCTAACACATATCTAACTCCTTTCTCTTACTACCAACATTCTTTCCTCCCTTGTCAGTGACCCCCTCTCCCCCCCTTCATCTCTCATCTCACCTTCAGTCACTTGGATCTTGGGCCCTCAGTGATCCTGGGCCTCTGTTGAGTGTAACTGATAGCTGTCACCACTCTTGGTGATGCATCCTGTAATGAATTACTTCCAGTCTCTTATTGGTTGGCAGCCCTTAGGGGAATGGGGTTGGATGGGGTGGGAGATTTCTAGTTGGCCCTTAACATGGAGGATCTTTTGAACAGAGGCCATGCCAGGGCTCTGATCAAGCTTATAAACTGGATTAGCATCTGCCAAGTGTCTTTAAAACAGCAAAAGTCCCAACATATTTCACAGAAGCAAAATGAAAACAAATTACTGAACCAAAAAAGCAGGTATTAGAAAGTTAAACTGAGGCTTCGTCTAAGAAGTGGGCTTCCAGAAGGAGAGGGAGATGAAGTGGGAATGATGGAGCATGGGATCTACATGTTCACCTACAAGGCTACTAATAATCCTTCATTGGGAGGGGCTGGATGTGAAGATCATGTGTAAGAGGCCAGAAGCATTCTTACAAGCATTGGTAGGTTATAAAAGTGGAGGAGGTAACAGAGGTGAAGGTTGAGGAGCTCTGACAATATAACCAATCTGGCACAAAGGATGGAAATAAGATCCAATGAAGTTGTGGCAGGAGATAATTATGATGGCTTTGGTCATCCCAATATTCAGGAGAGAAGAATTGCACCTTGGGTAAGAAATGCAATCTCTTCTAGTGTAAAAATAGAGGGCTGCAGAACCTAGATGAAGTTGGATGACAGACAAGTTATAGTTAAGAAAGCCCACCAACATATTTACTTTATCAAAAGACTAAGGAGATTTGGCATGTCAGCTAAGACTTGTACCAAGCTTTACAGATACACAATAGAAAACAATCTTTCTCATTGTATCACAGTTTGGTATGGTTCCTGCTCTGCCCAAGACTGCAAAAAGCTACAAAAAGTCATGGATGTAACCCAATCCATCATGCAAACCAACCTCCAATCCATTGACTTTGTCTACGCCTCCACTGCTGCAGAAAAGCAGCCAGCATTTTTAAGGATTCCACACAACCTGGACAGATTCTCTTCCACCTACTTCCATTGGAAAAAAGGTGCAAAGGACTGAGGTCTCATACCAATCGATTCAAGATCAGCTTCTTCCCTGCTGCTGTCAGGCTTTTGAATGGACTTACCTCACATTAAATTGATCTTTCCCTACACACTAGCTATGATTGTAACACTGCATTCTGCACTCTCTTTTTCTTCTCTATGAATTATATGCCTTGTCTGTATAGCACACAAGAAATAACTTTTCATTGTATACTAATACATGTGACAATAATAAATCAAATCAAGAATGGTTGCAGTGAATGTAGGAGGATGATGCAAGATAGACCGATGTGGTATATACCTTAACATCAGATTTCCTAGTTATAAGCAAATAACAGCAGCAAGACTGCTAATTCTTTATGAGCTAATCTACCCAGAGTCAAATAGAGTGGAAAATTACTCGTTAGATAATCAGTTTTCATTGGACAGTTTAGAATCTGGTCTTAGATGTCAGACAAGCAATTTTAAAACATGGCGGCAATGCAAGGGCTAAGAAGTGGTGTGAATGTAGAGCTAGATATTGTGAACTTAAATATAAAAAAAACACCATTAGAAGGCAGGTTTGGAACTGAGAAGAAAATCAGAAAAAAAAACATTGGATCCTTATCCTGCCACAATCTCATCTCCTACTATCTTCCTGGAAAGGGTGGGAATCTTGTTGGCAACCTCTGCAGTAGCAGCAGCAGGAAGGCAATTAAAATATTTAAGAAATGGTCTTCTTGCAATGGTTATTTGCTGACAGTAGACAGTTCACGTGCGGTGACTAGAATGTGGCAACTTGGAGGAGGTGAGGACACAGTGGCAAGTCACTGTAGCCTGCTTGCTACCACTTGTTAAAGGAGGAATGTGGGGTCAGCCAGAAGCAGAGATTTGTGATGTCAGTATCAGGCCATTGAGGCTATTATTCATGACATTGGCCCTGGAAGGAAATTGTTGGTGGTTCCTGCAGGAGACTTTCACAACTCAGCGGGCTACGGACCTTATCTGTCTCCCTTCCATTATCCTTGCATGCAACTCCTCCAAATCACAGCATAAATCTCTATGGCGGTTCTTTAAATCCTGCTGTTCAGTAGTGATTCTGGCTCCTCACCATACGTGTAGTCCTTAATCGAACTGTGAATTCTTGTGGGTGCGGTCCTATGCGGAAGCCTCCTGGTAAGTTAAATCAGAAGACCCACTTCTCACATGTCGAGTTCCTGACCTGGAAGTCACCCGGTTGTTTGTATAGAAACAAAGGCAGTAAGATTCTAGCCCCATGTGCCAAAGAGGCAAGAGATAGAGGAGAAAGTGGTGGAGGAGCAACGATAGACCTTTGGTGGAATTACAGAAATAATAGTGTGGGCGAGAAAGAGAAGCCATTGTTAGAGATGCATGTTTTTAAAGGATAATTTGTCAGCCTCCTGAAGCCAGGAAGTATAAAGATCAACACGGCCACTTCATAGATATCTCCAGAAACAATCTTTGGTGAGTAAAAAGGTGTCAAGTCAAGAACAGACTGCTGCTGGCTAAGCTATTTTTTTATTGGTCCCTTGAGTCTGGAAATGCTAAGTTGATAACTCATCAGACTGTTACTCTGAGTGAATGAGAAGGAGGAGGAGAAGGGGATCAACAGGCAAAGATTATTGTAGACACGGATTTTATAAACTTGTAATGCCCATTTTTACTGTATAAAAAGTAAAATCTTGCATTTTACTTCACTCATTTTTAAAATCCTTTGAGAATAGCATTGGTGGTTTTGCTCCATGATCAGAAACCATTATTGATATTGTGTGATGTCTCATTTTGTTTTGAAAACAGTCTTAAGTGCAGGGAAATTCCTGGATCTTTCTCTGCATAGCGTCCCCTCATTCTGCTTGCTAATGGTCATTGTCAGATACGTCCCAAGAATTGACAAAATGTCCTGCAATGGGCAAAAATTCTGTGGACTGAAAAAAATGAAAAGCATCTCTCTTCCTCATGGGACAATTGAATACAAAGAGAAAAGAGGGTCAGATGTTATTGCGTTAGCTTTTAAAGTTTAACAGGGCATTGTGGAAAACGCATGCAATGAGCTTCGATGGGGAGACTGGGGACAGCCTAGAGCCAAAAGATCTATCAGTCATTTCCATCACAGTGCCTTTTGTGTGCCAGTGATGCAATGATAAATTTCGATGGGTCCTACGTCACTATGCTGTGAGTATTTAAACAATAAATAAAGGTCGACTATAGCGATCTGGATGAAAATGGTGGCCCTTTAAATTGTTTTACGTTTAATGCAAAACATGACAGTGAAGATAATATTCGACAGCACCATTAGACAGTGTTACTCCACAAAGATCAAGCAACTAGTTCAACAGTAGAATGAACAAACGGGACCGAAATCCAGAGTGGTCATTTTTCTTTCCGTCTTTGAACAGTTAAGTCAGTGATAATCTTCCAAGCCTGTCAGAATTGATTGAAAGATAATGCAAGAATTTTTCTGCCACAATTTACTGCATGTATCCATTAGGAATAATTATGGCTGCATGATTTTGCTGGCTTTTATCTCTACAAGTGTTACTAATGGTTTTATCAATTACTCCCTGTCCAATAACTGCACGGTTGTAACTTAATTTAAAGACACTCTATCACCAGGCTGATTTGTGTAGTAAATGACTGCACCAGCCCGTACACATACATCCTGATGTCAATCAGGCGACTCGCTTCAGTGAGTTAGTTAGTCCCTAATAATTAACAATTAGTATGTGTCCAGGGTAAGATGTATTAGACAATGAGAGCTACATTGTATTTACATTTATAGTATAAATCAAGGCTACAATTAGCTGCACTGTGTGCTTCTAAAAAGAAAACATTGTCACTGAAAGAGCTTCTTTCATACTGATTTTAGAATTAGCGGGCCAATGATGTTTTTCTTCTTATGATTCTAGGCTGGCCTAAATTCAGTCAAGTTCACAAGTTTGGAACAACAGATCACTTAGAACATGTGCTATTTTAATGGGTTAATACACTGCTATTTCTGAAACTGGAATTAGGCTTGAATTCACTTCAAACCGATAGACAAGAGAGGCAGTGAGTCTGTTTGTTGTAAGGATTTGGCTGCTCTAAACTATCATCCGAGAAGCACAAAATTGTTCCTATTTTGGTGGTAATTGGCATAAAGCGGGGAATTGCGCACAACCAACTAAGAAGCCTTCGATCAGTACTCAGTATTGCCAGACCACAATCTCTATGAGCCTGTGTCTTCACTGGGAGCACTGGATCACAGAACCAGCTCTTAAATTGCAAGTGTCACTCAGAGGAGGTCACAGGAATGGCTGACATTTGAAATGGATCTTACACTTTGGTGAATGGAGGTGGGGATACTTCACTGAGGCCTAAAGCAATGCACAATGGAGTAATTTTCAACTTTGGAGGAAGTCTGGCAGGAGTGAATCAGCGGCTTATTATCAACCTGCATGCATTTCCTTTCTACTGAAGTCCATGAAAGCTGGCAGACAATCTGTGGCCACCAACTTTTCTCCTTGAAAATGCTCCACGTTGCTGGATGCTAATTAAAAGGATCTTTGAAGAAGATCGCACATAATCCCAATGCTTGATATTGAGGCTGGGTGCAAAGAGTTAAAACTGTTCTACACTCAGTTCATACTTTCCTGCTAATATTCACCACTTGGAAGAAAATTGCTCTGATAGAAATAAGAGGGGGCGGGCATGGATTTCAACCCCCAAGAACCTGTGAATTAGAGGAGGATGGGAGGTCAAATGTTTAAATTCCAAATCCAACTCCAACCCGCCCACATCTCACTTTAACAGGGGCGACTCAGCAGATGAGCGACCAATCTGACCTCAGGGGCAGGTCAGTCAGTAAAATGTTTTTTTTGAAGCATTTTATATTTTACTCATGGAAACCGGTTCCCTGAGGCTCAGTAGTTCCAGCAGCTAAAAGGAGTCAAGCAGAGCTAGATTCAAGAGACAGATATATTTACAACCAAAGGAAGAGGAGTATTTCTTTCAGGTATGGATAACCACTTTATAATTTATTAAGACTGGTTGACATCAAGCCTCACCACCACCCTATTCCCACCCCCCCTCCGATCCCTGACCCAATCTCTCCAGCTCCCCCAATCTCCAACTGCTCAGCCACGATTCCTGATCCTGCCCAAAACCGGCACAGTTGTTAGCACTGCTGCCTCACAGCGACAAGGACCCAGGTTCGATTCCCGGCTTGGGTCACTGTCTGTGCAGAGTCTGCACGTTCTCCGCATAGGGTGCTCTAGTTTCCCCCCACAGTCTGAAAGACGTGCAAATTAGGTGCATTAGCCTTGTTAAATTCTCCCTCATTGTACCCGAACAGGTGCCAGTGACAAAGGGATTTTCGCAGTAACTTCATTGCAGTGTTAATGTAAACCTACTTGTGACACTAATAAATGAATTTTTTAAAAACCTGTGAGCTCCTCCCCATGCCATGCAGCTACCAATCCATCAGTCTGTAAATCAACAAGTTTCTCAGTGGAAAACCTACTGTCAAAATATTAAAATGTCCTGTAGTTAAAAACCTGAGCCACGATTTAACAGAAATAATCACCCTTACCAACGTAGCTGCTAAAAAAAATACAGAGAAACTTTGACTTTATAAAGTCAGGAATAAGACCGTATTTTATGTGGTCCTGCTGGGTGCATTTTTGAAGAGTGGCATGTAAAATAGGATAGCTGTAATATCCACTCCATCACCTTCTCACCACTTCCCTGAGCTCACTCCCATAATAGTGGAGTAATTTCGGCTGCCTGCCCATCATATTCAGATAAGTAATCAAGGGCAATTAAGCTCGTTAACAGGTCAACTGACCTTGAAACGCTGCCCACAGCATAAAACATTTGGCGTGGGCAGTCAGGTGGGAGTGAGCAGTCCTATATTAACAAAGTTAATCAGCTCACAGCCTTCAACCAATGCCACACCCCCCTCCCCAACCCTGACCTATCCAGAATTAACTCTGACTCTGCCTCCCAGGAGGAAATGAACCATCCACATCCAAGTTATTCAGCCCACACAGAAGAAGCAAATCCACGTGTTTCCTGACTGGAAAACTGTAATAAGTCTTTAGAGACAGAAGTCCCTTCATCAAATCCCTTTATTTACAATCTTTAACAGCAGTACACACAGAGTGCTAGTAGCTAGCAGTTTATCACTGGGAGTATCAAGGGAATTGAGACCCCTGGTTAAATACAAGGCACAGACTCCTTGATTGATCCTTCAATTGAATCCATAATCAGGGAGCTCATACTCCAATAGGCCAACCTCAATGGCTAGATTGAAGTCATTATATTCCAACACCCCCAAAGCCCAAGGGATCCCTGTGATCAGAGTGCCTTATAGGTGTCTTCCTCCCTTTCAGTGCTGGATCTGGATCCTCCAATTCGGCATCCGATGTAGGAGGGGTGTAACTACTAGGCGCCTGTCCCTTCCATCATGAGCACCAGAGAGCTGGTTCATCCTCTTCCTCCAGTGATAAGGGAACAGCTGCAGCTTTGTCTGACTTGTCCACCTCAGAATCCAAGGTTCTCACAGAGGTGCAGGTTTAGGGCTGGCCCATCCGGGAAGTCTCTCCTCGGTCCTTGGCCTGCTGGGCTGAGTTGGCTCTGGGATGGGTTATGAATTTGAGACCCGCATCTTGCCTAGACACTTTCTTAAGGCAGCCTTTCCCACACACACGTGGTAGGATACATGTCCCATCCTGGACTCGACCATTCTCACTATGTGTGCGGGACCATTTGTGAAGTTCCCCACCCAGGCACCTACTATTATTAAGAACGTGGAACTCATAAATAGGCCTGCAAAATCGACGTGCAATTGAGTCCATGGCTAGTCCATTACTCAAACCAGCCTCTCCCACCGATCGACACTGTGTACACTTCTCGCTGCCTCGGCAAAGCAGCCAGATTATTGAGGACCTCATGCACCCCTGACATACTTTCTTTCACCTTATTCCATCAAGAAAAAGATACAAAAATCTGAGATCATGTACAACTGACTACAGAACAGCTTTCTGTCTGCTGCCATCAGACTTTTGAATGAATTTGCCTTGTATTAATTGACTTTTCTCTACACCCTGACTATGACTATAATATCTTTCCTTTCCTTCTCTATATACGGTATGCTTTGGCTGTATGGTGTGTATGGTGTATGGTATGTGTATGGTGTGTAAGAATCAATACTTTTCACTATGTGACAATAATAAATAAAATCAAATTAAAAGGCAGGAAGTTACAGTAAATCTCTCTTAAACACTTGTTCAGCTCCAGCTGGGAAGTTGTATTCACTTTTGGGCACCATACAGTAAGAAGGCTTTCAAGGCTATTGAGAAGGTGCAGAGAAGAATGACAAGAATAGGACCAGGCACATGGACTTCAATTATGCAGAGAGATCAGAAAAGCAGAGTTGTTCTCTTACAGCAGAGAAAGTGAAAGGGAGATTGACAAAGGTGCACAAAAACATAAAGAACGACAGAGCAAATAATGAGAAATTGGTTCCAATTGCTGAAGGTTCGGTAACTGGAGCACTTCCATTTAAAGCAATTGGAAAAAACAGAGGCAAGATGAGGGGAATTCTTTGAATTTGGAATGCATTGCCCGAAAACATGCTGGAAGCAGATTCAATGATAACTTTCAAAGGGGAAGTTGATAAATACTTGAAAAGAAAGAATTTACAGGGCTATGTGACAAAAACAGAGAAATGGAACTAATTGGATAGTTCTTTCAAAGAGCCAACACAAGTATTATGGGTCAAATGGCCTTCTTCTATGTTATGATTCTGTAATTCTTAATGAGCATCATCAAGACAATTGACTTAAGGGGCCGTAATAACTGAGCTCATTCATATTCACATCCAATTTTCATATACACAAAGCTCCTAGTGGGATTCACCAAATTCTAATTAGGACAGGAACTCGAGCTCATTTCCCACCCCAGCCCAAGGGCACTGAGGTCAGTTCTAGGGACCGTACTGGCATCTCAGGTGTGATCAGCAAATTCTTCACTAGAAATTGAACCCAGGACCTTTTTTTTATGATACAGTTACACGCTGCAAGTGCTAATTAACCAATTGGGAGAGCCAATACTTTTTGCTCTTTGGGACAGTGCGTTGCATCAATCATAATTCAAAGAAAACTGTTTGTTGCTCTGTGCAACTGTTTGAGATGTTCTTGGATAATGCACTAAATAGCAGCTTCAGTGTGCTCAGCAATGGGATGCCTGATAGTTTAGTTGCTATTTAATTAGTTTCTACATCAATGTGCAATCCTCAAGTATGTGCATCAGAGTTACCGTACAAGCTGATTAAATAATGAACAGGCCACCAGTCACAGTATAATCTGGAACTATGTGCCCTCACTATAGAAGAATTATTTTTCCACTTGATATCTTCAAGTAGCTGTATCCTTTCAGCTCTCTTGTGAAATGATTTTTTAAACACAGATGTATGTAATGGTATTTTTTGCTCCACTTGTTCCCTGATGATAACTATGCAATTTCATAAAAATTGTATCTTGCGCTGGTTCTATCATTCAAACTCTACTTTAAAATGCTGATGTACCAGTATTCCTCTCTAAACAATCTCACTGGTGTTCAGAACAGGGTCAAAACAGTCCTTATGAACTATATATCTGTCATGCCAAGATGGATCACAGCCTTGGGAAAGTCTGAAGAATGATCTTATGGTCTGTAATGGCTTGATGACCAAAACAATTTTAGAACAAAAGTGAATGTTGAGGAAATGTTTGGGAGGGCAGTCAGTGTAAATGGGAGGCAGTCACTTCAAATAAGTTAAGGTCATGTTAAACCGGCTTAACCAGGGTCATGTGAAACTGATATTTTAATCTAGTAAAGCACATTGAGTATTTTCCAGTAAATGCAGTGGCACAGTAACTAACACCATTGGACAATATGCTATCTCAATATATCATTAATTAACCTAATTTGTAACAATCATGTTCGAATTAACCAGACATTTCCAAATGAAAATGGCTGAAATCACTGACACAGCTGAAGTATGGTGTAAGGGTCGATACCGCAAAGCACTCTTGCAGATTTGATCATGCATTCAGATGACATTGCAATGTAGTACAGTAATCTTTTTCTGTAAGATTAGTGTGTATCACAGATTAAGACTGTAAATAAACTCTGTGAAACTAAATTAATTCAGTCCATTGCTGCTAAACAATATTTCCGATGCTATCTAATATTCCAAACTAATTTTGTTTTGAAAAATCTTTTACTTCTGTTTATTACAGAAATACACTTAACAAAAACAAATTATGAGATCTATGTGATTAGTCTCTGAATGGAACGTAAATTTTCTTGTGCCAATTTAAGTCGAAATGACAGCAGCCTAAAATAGATAGATCCTTTGTCTTTGGGAAAAATATACATATAAGTCATCTTACATATGAATCATCTTATTATGTTTGCTAAAAGTTGATTTCTGGAAAACATCCTCTATAATGACCAGTCACTTTATTTTGGGAAAATTCAGTTGTTATTTTGATTTTTTTTTGACTTGGGTTTGCAGCATATACATGGTAAGTACATCACTTAACATAAAAAATATCCACAAGGAAACTTATTGCACTAATGTCAGGGCATTTTAAATCCCTACCAACAGGACAACTGTTTCATTGTTGCTTTCCCAATAACATATTGTTTCTCCCATAACTCATACAAACACATCTCTTCTCAGCGCAAACATTTTGATTCCAGATCAACCATTTCCATAAATCCCTCTGTGATCCAATTTATTTCACAAGAAGTTTTGAGAATAAGATTAGTAATATAGATCTGGAAGCAGGAAACCCTTTTTAGCTCATCCATTTAGGGAGAATAAAGTCTTTTAGATTTAAGGTAATAAGATTTACCTTATTGCTCCATTAGTTACTCCCGATATCTGTGTTAGTGAAGTTCTTGACACAAAGAGTGTTTTGAAATGTTTGGAGTAGATTTCCTCTGGTGAGGCAGTGTAAGTGAAAACTTCAGATTCATTGACAATCTCATTTGATACACTAAATAAGGTTCCTCATAGAAATCAAGCATGTAACTAGTCCATTTGACCCATTAGCCTACGACACTATTAACTCTTCAACAGGGGTCCTCCAGTGAAATGACTGTTTACTGTATTCCTTCACATTCTTCCATTTCAAATATTTATCTAATTTCCTTTTAGATGATGTCACAGTCTGCCTCTTTTGATAAGGCACTGTATATGGTGATAGCTTTCTGTTTGAAAAGAAATGTTAGACATTAACAAATATCAATAATTGGCAAAGTCAAAATTAGATCCCAAAAATAAAGTACACTAACCTACCTGCAGAAATGATGAGTAAGGTTTGCCACTATAAGTTGGAGCATTGTATCTGTTTCTATCCAGATAGTTATTCACCAAAGTAATGCTGGTTTCTTTTTGGTAAACTTTGGTTTAAAACAATAGTGCAGACCAAGGCTGCAATTAGGAGTCAGTGAGAAAAGTTTTGACTTCCGTCATGCAGAATTTAAAAAGTCTTTTTGGATGTATATGGGAATTTTGAGGTTTCCCATGCATGCTGTTGACTAATACATCAAGCATCTAGCTGTATGATTCAAGGAAAGTTGTGGAAAAACTGGTCATATTATCCCATTCCCCGGTAAGAATCACTTTTCAGAACGCTGGAACAAACTATGGGGTTTATATTTTAAATAAAGGGTAAGATAAATCACGCATCATTGCATGCTGGAACATGTGTTTTGAGTGCACAAAACTCCTGATTCAGAAATCTGATTGCAGTAAGTAAGTAATCTCCTTCCTTTTAACTACCAAGAAAAGGATTTCATCTAAGGGACAAGTGGATTATATTAATGCTTAATCATAAATTGTGTTTAATGAGAAAAATGGTACCAGGCAAGTGGACTGGACAGGCATGCAGACTGCGGACACACTTGAGCTGAAGGTGTTTGTGTTCCTATTTATTGCTGTGTAATTCTTCAGGCTGCTCTGACAAGACTTATCTATCAGTTGATGGATAGCAGGTATCCGCAGTGGTTGGAAGAATACCATAACGAATGAAAGATATTCCAAATGCAAAAATAAGAGATAAAATGAGAAAACAAGTCAAATTTTACAATCCAGGAGTTATTGCTTGGGAAACACTTCTTGGTCTGCAATAAATCTTTTGGTTAATTTCTGAAAAACGGCAGAATAGTTTGCACACTTTTGCAATGCCATTTTCAGACTGTATATTGCTATAAGCTTTAGATAAGCCTGATCATAGACTGGAAGTTCAAGCTTTTCAATCAGTGAAAGCTTTTTCCCTTCAGCTTTGTGTCGGCTGAGATGCACAAAAACTGAAGCTGAATTGAGGAAAAAGTGTTTTAGAGAATGTGAAACTCTGAGCTGAACATTAAGGCAATGCAGCATTGTAATAATTTAAACCAGTTCCTACTTATCTTTCCTTTCTCTTCAATCAGAAAAGCCTAAATTAATTTACATAAATACTCGCAGTAATCCCAATTTAAGCCACTGTTTCAATTTTCACAGCACAACATCATCTAGGAGAGTTCAGTTCCATTTTTATTCTGAAATGCAAACGTACACACAAAGAATGCTACATTTATAACATGAATGACAATTATGCAAACTGAGTGACATCATTATATATCACATAACTTGGTCTGTATATCTTTATATATTTACTAGTAAATCTTCTGACTCTGTGATATGTTTCTCATGAATTCTGCTTCTTGCAGTCATTCACTGGTATTTTGTTCCTGTGACCTTATTATTTCGCTCCTTTACTATCTGGATAGAATGTTATCATTCCTCTGGCAAATGTGAAGGTGGTGGAGGTGTGGGAAGAGATTTTGGGGGAGATGGGGTAGGGGCATGAGATGAGGGGGTGCAATGGGAGGAGGGTTGTGGGAATTCTCTGGTTGGCCCTTGCCACATGCCACCAATCTGATTGCAATTTTATTTGGGTTGTATGAAGGCGAAAAGACCATGTACCCTTGCCTCAAGTAAGGTATTTAAGTGGAGGGCCTTGGCTAGGAAAGTAGGGTACCTTATTCAAGTGTCCCCTTTCCACATTGGACCAGTCTCAAGGTTTCCCACCATCCCCCATCTTCATCGCCGTTCTTCTCCCCCGCCAGTTCAAGTGCTCCCACACCTCAGTCTTTCCATTGAGATGCCCTCCCCACTCCACCCAGCCTTCTGGGCTTCACCTTCCCTCCCTGCTATGCCCCCTACACTTACCTTAGCCTAGATTCTGAGATTGGAATTTGGTGACTACTTGTAATTCCAGCCCTGGCCACTGCTGATACTGGGACTACAGAACTGCTGTCCAGTCAGATTGACCACATGTCACTGACGTGGGACTTCCACTCAAGCGGGTTGAAATTCCAGTCAATGCTCCTGTTATGATTATCCCTGCCAACTCTTTGGATGGCAGAGCGGGAAAGCCTGTCATCTGGAAAATCCTGTCCTCTTTCTGTGCACTACACACACCAGTTGCTTTGTTGTCAATGATGAAGAGGTGATTAATGTCACAGAGCTCGGAATGTGACTTGGCTTCTTTCCTACAACAACCTCTCCAACCATTTCCCTTTCCTCTTATCCTGACTGATCCATTTTCCTTCATCATTCTTTTTGATTTTCCCTGTTTTCACAAATATTTATTATCTTCTTGATCAACAACATTCATGAATGTGGGAGTACTACTTTACTACCAAAGACAGCACTAAAAAAATCCTATTTATTTTACATATTCAAATTAGGCAATTGAAGCACTCACCATCCCCAATAATTAAAATTTATATTACAATATTTGGCTTTATCAAACTTTGGAAGTATAATTATTATGCTCTTAGAGATAACTTTAATTATGCTAATTCAATCCAAATTACATATGCAAATTCATTTAATTAAAAATGGAATCTTCTCTTCTAATTTCCTACAATCTTATGATAGAGATGGAGACCATTAGGCCCATTGAGCCAGTGCCAACTCTCAAATGCCGCATAATTCTGCAAATTAGTCCACTTCAAGAACATGTTTGATTGTCTTTTGAAAGACCTTATTGAATTTGCTATCAAAGCACTTTCAGGTAGTGCACTTCACTGGGGCAATTCTCCCAAAAGAATCCCAAGTATTGAAATCGCATGAAAACTGGAGTAAATCACATTTTTTTTAGTGGGAGTTCAGAGAAGAATCTCCCACACTCTGGGCACTGCAGAATGCATCAGCGTTAATCACATGAAAAAGTCTGTGGGCGGGTTCTATTCCCATCAGAGGTTCTTGCAGCATAACGCACTGCGCATATGTCAATCTATCAGTGGTGAGATTGAGGTTTGCAGAGTGGGCCCTGCCTGTCAGCCTCTTGATTGCTGGCCAGCTCGATCACTGGCCAGCCCCAATATTCCTATGACACCAGTCCTCTCTCTGGCAGAACAGCAATTGGGTTGATGCACGGCCCGATTGCTGGGCCCCTAAACATGGCCAGGACCTGGCAGCCCTGATCTGCTGCTCTGTTGTGAACCAACCCCTCACAGTCCTGACAACTGCCCCCCCCAGCCTGCTCCATGCAAGCTACCCATCCCATCCCGATAGTCAGCTCCAATTATTGGCCTTTCACATCTGACATTCAACCCAAAGTGCAGAGTTGCAGCAAGATCGGCCACCCCCACAGATTGCTCCCGGAGCCCCACTCCACATCAGGCCCTAACCCTCTGGCAATGGCAAGATGCCTCCCGGGCATTGGCACTTTGTCCCTTGGATAGTTCCAGGGAGCCCAGGCAGGCACTGCCAAGGATCCAATGTCCAGTGGGCAACCCCAGACACCTGATCCTCCGGGGGGGCCCCATTTGCTCCCCCTTCACTCCAGTGGGGTCAAGCTGCCAGATCCCCAAAAGTGGGGAGTTATTGTAAATCCGCTGGAGTGAAACACTCCAGATTCCAGGTCGGAGGGTGGGAGGAATGCTAGCAGACCTGCAGAACTCAGTCCTGGGCCCGCAAGTCATATTTAAATAATATTTAAATTTCAACATACTTAAATTAAGCCAGAAATTAGTGCAGAGCCGACAGTGCCAGAAATCCGGATGCCCAGCACAAATCCACAGATTGAGAGCCTTCAAAATCCCTTGGGCTGCTGTGGTAAAATATCAGCACAGCAGGATGGGAGAATCGCACCCTCTCTCTCCCCCTCCCCAACCCTCACAATATCTTTACAATCTACTGCCTGAATAAAATGTCTCCTCATTTTACCTCTGGTGTTTTTCCCAATTATATTAAAATTGTGGCCTCTGGTTAGTGAGCCACGTGGCAAAGAAAAGAGTTTTCCCCAATTTTCTGTGATGAAACCTTCCATATTTTCAATTTATTTAATTATGTCTCCCTCTAACCGTCTCTGATATAAGGAGAACAATCACAGTTTCTTCAATCTGTCCAATTAACTGAAGAACCTCATCCCTGGGACCATCCTGGTAAATCTTCTCTGTGCCTTCTAGAAGGGCTTTGACACATTCCATAATTGCACACTGTGCTGTAACTGAGGCCTATCCACTCAAAATTCATAAAGGTTAACATTATTGCTTTGGTATTCAATCCTCCAATGACAATGTCAAGTATACCATAGGCTAAGTAAATTGCCTTATCATTTTATCCTATTGGCTTCAAAGATTTGTGAAAATGCACTCTGGGTTCTTCTGCTCTTGCTCCCCCTTAATAGCACTGTTTTATTTATATTGCCTCTTCAGTGTTCCAAAGTATATCATTTCACATTTATCTGCATTAATCTGCCACATCTCAGCCCATTTCAACATTTAGTTCTGTCTTTCTGAAATCTGTTCCCACCTGCTCTCTGTTTACTATTGCTATTTACTTATTAAGTTCAAACTTCATGATCGTACATCCTTCACGAGAGCCTTCACCAGTTAGACCAGTTAACAGGAAAACCAATGATCTCTTGTACTGACTCCTAGGATACCCTACTGCATTGAATAGATTTTCATGGAGTTGGGAAGACTTTTCCCGTCCTGCCTGCAATCTTAGTGGGTGGGTGGGGGGGAGAGAGGAAACCATGCAAAGATCCGTTGACTTCGGCAGGGATTTTCTGGTGGGGGGTGAGCACCCACCCCTAGTCTCTCACGAATTTTATAGAATTAAAGCATCTTTTAAAAGTCTCATGGTTCATAACACATCAGGTATGTCATTAACCATAATCTGGATGAAGACATCTTTTGAAAGATAAGTTCAAAAGGTTTTACCCATGTCCTGCATATCAAACTATATCCACCTATCCATCCCCATGACTCCTCATATCCTCCATGCCAAGTTATGCCACCTCTGTGTCCATTCAACCTTATCCAGTCACTGCAGAATCAATTACTGTGAAAGTGTCAAAAACCTTGCAAAACTGTCATTCACTCATAACATTCTGTTTTCTTAAAAAATTCCTTTTGTGACAACTTATTGTTAATCATCCAGATCCTCTAAATATCAGTAGCAGAAATCACAAACACTTGAAACTTCTTTATTATGTATAAATAAACATTGTTCAATTGACAGAATAGATCACAAAGCAGGAGCTGTCAATCAAGTAATATTTCCCTGAAGTGAAGCTATTTCAAAAATCTAATGGATATTTTGGGCTCTCAGCTAAGTCTCATTTTTTACTAATTGACTAATCGGTTCATCGGTTCTGTACAGAGTATATAGCTAGTGAATTTAGATGGAAGTGTCTTAACTTGGCATAGCGGTATGAAGTGGTGAATCAAGTGCATAAGGTAACATGTGTTGGCTTAGATGGGACATGGAGATTGGATGGGGGAAGAAGTGTGAGGAGTGAGGATGGAAGAGCTGTTCTTATTTTGCTGTCATTATTAATACTGGGCCTTTAAAACAGTGTACTTCCACATACATCAGCCCTCTCTGTTTCTGGAAACAGCAGGCCTAACACCAGTTAGCACCACATCCACCTCCCGGAACAAATATTGTGCCTTTGCTGGCACTTTCTCCCAATATGGGTGGACTGAGCCGGAAACTTCATAACACCTCCTACCTGCTTTTAGGATGAAAATCCTGCGCCCTGTGTTCCTTCAAAAATATTGTCTGCCTTCATCCCTTAGTCAAGTGAGTGCTTAAAACAAGGCCTCAGGTTCCCATGGTCCCTTTAATATCTTATGCTTCTTTTCTGAGCACATCTGTAATGGTACTTTATCAAATGCCATCTGAAGGTTTATAATGCAACAATGATTACACTACCTTTTTCAAGCCTCTCTTGTTAATTCAATCAAGAATGTACCTATCAATTTTAAATTCATGAAACTGCAGTTCATTATGGAATTAGGAACTAACACATTAAACAATTATACTAATTAAGCATAATTTGTATATACAAATAAATTTGCAGAAAATAAATTTCCCCAGATTCTGCAATCAGTAAGATCTATCTATCTCCTGTCTATCCATCTGTTTAGCAATTCAGCTGTATTTTGTTTGAATCTTGCTGAACTCAATGGCCATTTGCATTTCTTGCCACTCACGCCTCCCGAGAATCCACCGCTGTTGATCACCTTAGGCGGGACTGGAAATTCCCACTAGTAGAAAGGGCTAAAAAATCCAACTGTGCGCACACTTTTCCAGTCCTGCCAACAGCTGGTTTCATAGTGGATTAGAGTGGAAAACTTGGAGAAAGATCAAAAATAGAGTTCCTTCAGTGGGATATCAAGTCGGAATATCCCCCTCACCACTTCCATGGTGGCTGATGGCAAGTCAGAT
The DNA here is from genome assembly GCA_024679065.1 of Sphyrna mokarran. Taxonomy (NCBI): domain Eukaryota; kingdom Metazoa; phylum Chordata; class Chondrichthyes; order Carcharhiniformes; family Carcharhinidae; genus Sphyrna; species Sphyrna mokarran. The sequence continues at coordinate 51,227,585 of JAGIQG010000005.1, read as the reverse complement.
TTTCCACTGATCCACATTGGGAATGTTAATTGCATGCATCACCATGTCATAAATACACATTAAAAATGCTACTCACCAGAATTCTTTTATGCCTCCCAATTAGGTGCTGCTTCAGTGGAAAATTTGACTGACCTAAACCATAATCAAAAATAAGTGGAATGTAACTTTCTGCCCTCACCTCATGCATGACTTCAAGGTGAGCACAACATTCAAAGCTTGCCTGCAATAACTCTGTCCTGGTTTCTCAGTAATGGTGTGGAGATGCTGGCGTGGGACTAGGGTAAGCACAGTAAGAAGTCTCACAACACTGGGTTAAAGTCTAACATGTTTATTTGGTAGCACAAGCTACAAGCTTTCAGAGCACTGCTCTTTCATCAGGTGAGTGGGAGTCATGTTCACAAACAGGGATATAAAGACACAAATTCAATTTACAAGATAATGTTTGGAATGTGAGTCTTCATAGGTAATCAAGTCAAAATCAATTATACCAACAGTATAAATAGACAGATGGTTAAGAGCAGGTTAAAGGGATGTATATTGTCTCCAGCCAGGACAGTTAGTGAGATTTTGTAAGCCCAGGCAAGTTGTGGGGGTTACAGATAGTGTAACATGAACCAAAGATCCCAGTTGAGGACGTCCTCATGTGTGCAGAACTTGGCTATCAGTTTCTATTGAACGATTATGCATTGTCGTGTGTCATGAAAGCAGACTTGGAGAACGCTTATCTGAAGATCAGAGGCTGAATGCCCATGACTGCTGAAGTGTTCTGCGAAGGAAGAGAACACTCCTGCCTTGTGATCTTTAATCTGTGCAGAGGCAGGAAGGGAGACTGTGTTGTGATTAGTCACGAGGGAACGGGAGAGCTCATTGAAAGACTATTGTAGTCCCTGGTGTGGGGCTGAGAGGTTGGAATGAAAGATTAGAGGCAAACCTGGGGCTTTGCGGATGGTACTACAGGGCTATTCATGGCACACACATCATAATCTCGCTTTAGGACGAGACAAGGGCTGTGCACTCAATTGGGAAAAGGCATGCAGTGCGTGTGCATTGTCTTACATTCAGTAGAAATGGAGTTGTCCACCTCAGTACTGGGCTGGGATGCTCAAAAAGCATCTGCATACTATTTCTGGGGAAAAAGTAATGAAGGGTGGGTTATGTAAAGTTCTCTTGAGGGGAGGGATTTTCTTCGTTATATATAACAGTGCACATAGCTTTGAGTTGGGATGAGATCCATATGGGTTATGAGAACATCTACTGTAATGAGTTCAGCGGAAAGGGCTGGAATATCCATCACAATGACAATAGGATGCAGGGGTACTAGAGGAGGCTGGAGAATAACCAGAGGGAGGTCTCCCTGCACTTTGTGAGGTTCACTGACACAGGGAGAATCAAAGCTTGTCTCAAAGTAAAAATGAAACACTACCATCTTGACATCTTAAAGTTATTGTGTGGTTTAAAATCAGAACTGAAAAAGGATCTGCGCGGGAGGGGTCTGAGACAGTGTGGGAGGAGCCTACCGCTGGATTAAGGGGCCAGTTCAGGGGGGCACTTTCAAACTGCTTTCAGTCACAACATGGAAATAGGGTCAAAGCTGAGAGAAAAGAGAAAGACTTCCACAATTAAATCAACTTCCGAATGTGAAATTGAGCTCAATTTTCTGCCATTCCAACCAACGGAAATCGAGCCATGAAATCTGCTTGTCACTGCACATAAAAGTTAAGTTAGGCACAACTCCACTTTAGCAGTGGAAAAATATACAAAATGTTTCATTATTTCCTTATTAAAAAAAACACCCAACTTATTGTCAACAATGATCCTCTAGCCTTCAGTAAATTTTAAAGTGCATGGAATGGCTTCAAGCTTAATCTTTGAGGTGCAGAATGTAATAAATTCTTTACTAAGATAATTATATTTTCACATATTGTCCTGCTATAAAGCTCTGCTGAACTCTATGTTGCATGAATGAAGCACTCGAGCAATATCAAGTCTGATCCACCATACCAATTTTTACTCTCTGCTCCATTATTTTTCTATTATCTGCATGTGCACTTCTTTTCTTTCATTCCATTTCTCTCTCTCTTTCTCAACATATCATTCTCATTTCCTTGCTATACCTGGCTGTGTTGATTGTCCCTTTGGGAATTGGTCTACAGAATGGGAGTCGAATGGCCTGGGGGCTGGTAGAGGAGCAGGGTGAGGGAATTACCCTGGTGGGTATGGGCTTCTGTGTTCAGAGTGACTACTGTATAGTTTTAAACTAGAAATGAGGAGTTTAGACGTGGTGGCGGTGACCGAGACGTGGTTGAAGGAGGGGCAAGACTGGCAATTGAATATTCCAGGGTATAAGTGTTTTAGGTGTGACAGAGTTGGTGTGAAGAGAGGCGGGGGAGTGGCTTTATTAGTTAAGGACAACGTCATAGCAGTGCAGAGGGAGAGAGGTATGGATGATTTAGGAATTGAGTCTCTATGGGTGGAGTTGAGGAATAGGAAGGGAGTGGTTACTCTGTTGGGTGTTTACTACAGACTGCCCAACAGCCCGCAGGCTGTGGAAGAAGGGATATGCAGGGACATTTTAGTTAAGTGTAGGAAAAATAGGGTGGTAGTGGTGGGAGATTTCAATTTTCCTGGAGTAGATTGGAGTGTGCCCAGGGCTGTAGGAGTGGATGGGGAGGAATTTGTACAGTGTGTTTTGGAAGGGTCCTTGGAGCAGTATGTGGATGGCCCGACTAGAGAGGGGGCTATACTGGATTTGGTTCTGGGGAATGAGCCAGGCCAGGTGGTTGACGTCGAGGTAGGAGAGCAGGTGTCAAATAGTGATCACAACTCTGTCTGCTTTAGGATATTAATGGAAAAGGATGAGACTGGCCCAAAAGGGAGGGTATTTAACTGGGGGAGGGCTAGATACGGCCAGATTAGGCAAGATCTTAAAGATACGGATTGGGATAAGCTTTTTGAGGGCAGGTCGACGAGGTACATGTGGGAGTCTTTCAAGGGAAAACTAAACTCTCTGCAGGAAAGATATGTGCCGGCAAGGAGGAAGGATGGGAAAGGTAGGATTAGAGAACCTTGGCTTACCAGGGAGATTGAGGACTTGATCAAGAAAAAGAGAGAGGCTTACATTAGATCTAGGCAACTAGGGACTGAGATAGCGCTGGAAGCTTATAGAGAGTGTAGACGGGATCTAAAAAGGGGTATTAGAAAGGCAAAAAGGGGCCATGAGGTGGCTCTGGCAGGTAGGATTAAAGAAAATCCAAAGGCATTTTACACCTATGTAAGGAGCAAAAGGATGGTTAGAGGCAAGATTGGACCTCTTAGGGACAGTGGAGGGGATCTATGCTTAGAGCCTGAGGGAATGGGGGAGATCCTGAATGAATACTTTGCGTCGGTATTCACGCAGGAGACTGGACAGATGTCTGTGCCTGATGTTGACAAAGTTGAGGATTGGTTGAGGGAAATAAGGATTACGAGGAAAGAGGTGTTGGGGCTGTTAGGCAGCTTAAAGACATATAAAGCTCCGGGGCCTGATGGCATTTACCCCAGGCTGCTAAGGGAGTTGAGGGAAGACTTGGCTGGGCCTCTGACGCAAATCTTTGTCTCTTCCTTGGACACAGGTGAGGTCCCAGAGGACTGGAGGATAGCAAACGTAGTACCGTTGTTTAAAAAAGGTCAGAGGGATCACCCAGGGAACTATAGGCCGGTGAGCTTGACTTCAGTTATAGGTAAGCTAATGGAGAGGATCCTTAGGGACAGGATGTATGAGCATCTGGAGCGCTGCGATCTGATCAGGGATACGCAGCATGGCTTCGTCAAGGGGAAGTCTTGTCTTACGAATCTGGTGGAATTTTTTGAAGAAGTGACAAAAACAGTTGATGAAGGACAGGCTGTTGATGTCGTCTACATGGATTTCAGTAAGGCGTTTGACAAGGTTCCTCATGGTAGACTGATAGAGAAGGTGAAGGCGCATGGGATACAGGGTCGGGTATGTAGATGGGTCGAAAACTGGCTCGGAAGGAGGAGACAGAGGGTAGTAGTGGAAGGCTCTTTTTCCAGCTGGAAGCCTGTCACTAGTGGAGTGCCACAAGGCTCAGTACTAGGTCCTCTTCTATTTGTGGTCTACATAAACGACTTGGAAGTAGGGGTAGGTGGTGAGATCAGCAAATTTGCTGATGACACCAAGATGCTTGGATTGGCGGGTACAGAAGAGCAGTGTCAGGCAATACAACAGGACATAGACAGGTTGGTAGATTGGGCAGATAGATGGCAAATGGAATTTAATCCGGAAAAATGCGAGGTGATGCATTTTGGCCGGAAAAATGTAGAAGAGAATTATAGGATAAAAGGTAAAACTATAAGGAGCATAGAGACGCAGAGAGACTTGGGGGTGCAGGTTCACAAGTCTCTGAAGGTGTCCTCACAGGTGGAGAAGGTGACAAAGAAGGCGTATAGTATGTTAGCTTTCATAGAAAAGGGTATAGAATATAAGAGTAGGAGTTTGATGTTGCAGTTGTATACAACTTTGGTTAGGCCTCACTTGGAATACTGCGCCCAGTTCTGGTCTCCGTACTATCGGAAGGATGTGGAGTCCTTGGAGAGAGTGCAGAGGAGGTTTACCAGGATGCTGCCTGGTATGGAAGGACTGTCCTATGAGGAACGATTAGATAGACTGGGGTTGTTTTCCCTTGAAAGACGTCGGCTTAGAGGGGATCTCATAGAGGTGTATAAGATTATAAGGGGTATAGATAGAGTAAATGGAGGTAAACTTTTTCCACCTTTAGAAATGGATAGGACGAGAGGTCATGGCCATAGGGTGAGGGGGGCTATGTATAGGACGAATATTAGAGGGCAGTTTTTCACACAAAGGGTAGTGGGGGTGTGGAATGCACTGCCGAGTAAGGTGGTGGGAGCAGGCACGCTGGGGCTGTTTAAGGGTCTCTTGGACAGCCACATGAGCGGTATGCAGATAGAGGGATATATTAGGACTGTTTAACTACGGCTTTTTTCCACAGGTAATTCGGTCCATAATTTGAGCACGCATTCGGCAGGTGGTGCGGGTACAGCTCTTGGATGTTGATTCATGGGTTGCCTGGTACCTCATGTCGTATATGAGTGCTTTATGTGGACCACCTGAAGGGCACCATGACAGCTCAGAGACTATCGATGTGGCTGTGCAGACACTTGGAATTGGGCCGGTGTCTGCGGGAGTTTGCGCGTTCTCCCCGTGGTTGCGTGGGTTTTCTCCGGGCACTCCGGTTTCCTCCCACAACCCAAAAATTCGCTCTTAGGCTGATTGGGTAACAAATTGTCCCTATGGTGAAAATTTTCCAAATTAGGATTAATATATATATTATTATATAGGACTATTAAAATAGGATAATGATTTGGTATTACGGTGGCGCGGGCTCGTTGGGCCGAAGGGCCTGTTTCCCGTGCTGTGTTGCTTAATAAAAATGAGTGAATTATATTTTCCCTTAATTGGTGAAGAAGTGTCAGAGTGGGAAACTACAGTCAGTAGTAGTGCCCAAATTGAAGAAGTAACCACGAGACTGGAAAAATGAGCTCAGCCACATAAAAGGCAAGAAGATTTAGAAGATGCAATCAAGCAGCAAAGTTTGAAGAGAAATTTTATCAAGGTGGAGGCACTATTCCCTTGAATCCTGCAAGTAAAAGGATGTCTTCTTTCATCATAGGAGCAGCCATTTAGGTGCAGAGCCAAGTCAAGTGTATAGCTGGATTAGGGCTATTGATTTGGATGATTAGCCATGATTGTAATGAATGGTGGAGCAAGCTGGAAAGTCAAATGGCTTCCTCCTACTCCTATCTTCTTTTACGTTTCTATAAATCTACTGAGTAGCTGATTAAATAATATGTCACCAGTATACGATGGGGAAGAGTCTCTCACCAATGATTTAAATATTCATGTACTGTTTAATATAAAAGCAAGCAAGATAGCCCTTTTACCATAATGCTCCAGGTAAATAAGAAGCCTCTTCAGATGGAAGTTGATACAGGAGCATTAACTACTGTGATAGGTGAGCATATATATCGATACTTGAGAGGAAGAATTCAACCAATTAGTCTAAAGAGTACTGTGGCCAAGTTAACAACTTACACTGGAAAAGCAGTAAAAATAATGAGTACTGCAATGGTACCCATGAGTTATGGGCAACATTCTGCTCCAACTCCCAACGATTATAGTAACGGATGAAGGACCATGCCTTCTTGGCTGCAATTGACTTAAGAAAATCAAGTTAAATCGGACTGAGTTTTCTAAGTTTGGAAAGGAGGTTTGCTTGAATTGATGAAGAAATATAAGAGCATCTTCAAAGATGAATTAAGCAAAATAAAGGGCGTGCAAGTGAAGAAGGCATCATACTCTGGGAGTGAACAGTAGTCCCTGTGCCAGCAGAGAGCTACTTCTAATGAAAATGGGAGGTGTTCATCTAGTCTTCTCAAAGATGAAGATGCTCTCCAGAACTTATGTGTGGTGATCTGGCATTGATGCCAACATTAAGAGCCGAAAGAAGCACTGTAAACAGTGCCAACTGCAACAAAGGCTGTTTGCTACAGCCCCACTGCACCTTTGGGAATGGCCTGGCTGGCCATGGATATGATGCCGTATTGATCATATTGGTCTATTCGTGGGCACGATGTTTCTGCTTATTGTTAAGGCACACTCTATGTGGATGAATAGTTTAAGGTGAAGTCTCCTACATTGTATATTACCATTGAAACATTATGCCAATGCTTTTTCACCCACAGAATACCTGAAGCCAATTGGGAGGAATTTTACTGAGAATCATAGTGGGTGGGAGGGAGGGAGCACCAGGCACCTTGGGTGGAATTTTCCAGTTTTTGGGTGAGCATGGCCAGAAATTCCCACCCATATGCCAGAATTTTACTGCTTCGCCCGCCTGAGGCTCATACAATACCATCAGGGGCCAACAGACGATGCCATTCTTTGAGTCTGATTCCGGGACGGGTGTGCTGGTAAATTTCTGGCAATAGCATCTGACAATGAAACAGTATTCACAAGTGCTCAGTTTCAAAATGGCATAAAGCACATTAGAACTCCACCTTACCACCCAACATCCAATGGACTGGCTAATCGATCTGTGTAAACTTTTAAATCTGGCCTAAAGAAGCAGTCAGAAGGGACCCCGGAAACTACAATATCACAGTTCTTTCTTGGCTACCGGACTATTTCAAATGCAAAAATGGGAGTCCTGCCAGCAGGATTGTTAATAAACAGTCAGCTTAGAATGAGACTGAGCCTCATGTTTCCAAATTTTTCAGGGAGTGTCGAGGCCAGCTGACACATTTAGAAGGTAAGCTATGATTCATGTCAGTTAACACGGTTGTTTATGTTGGATGATACTGTTTATGTGAGGAATTTTTTTGGTGGGTTGAATTGGGTCCTGGAACAGTTGTCTCTAAAGCTGGACACCGTCTTATCGAATAGAAGGAGGGATCATTCAGAAACAGGTAGACCATTTGAGAGAAGGAGAGACGCCCCAATATCCGCTTTTGCCATCAGGAAGTATATTACCATCAGCGTTGAAGTGCCTGGATGTCCTATGGCAGAGGCAGCTGACGTCTCCATGGAGTCAGATAGCACTGGACTGCCTGTGCCTAGAAAGACACCTGTCATTGTGGTACTAGCTGGCAATTGTCCTGTGGGGTGCCCCAGATGGCAGAGTTGCATTGCTGCATTCTGAAACATCCTGGAAGACTTGGTTTGTGGTTGACGAGATTCAGATACTAAGACCGTGATTTTACCATTTCACCCCAGCACTTCCACATTTTAGAATCTCCAGCAACAATTCACTACCTAAAGTTGTAAGACACCACAGTTTAAATTATTCACTTGTAGGGCCAGAAGGATTGATTTAGCAATTATCACATGGTTAAAAAGATACTTCACACTATGGAGTTCCATTGGTGTTAGTACTTCACCCATAGATTCTTCATACATTCATACATTCTTGCAAGTACCACAAACATAGTCTGATCATCTTATTCACATTCAAGGAATTATAATGGGGATGAAAACTCTGGTTCATTATTTCCCTCTTTCCTTGTTTAGGAGTGCTAGAGGCAGTTATAGTCCTCCAATTTCCCTTGTCTAACGAAGACAAAATATTAAGGAATAGTTTCTTCTTCATTTGTTCATCTTTATAGAAATCATTTTGTTTTTGTGGCTGCACTTCAGAAGAAGGAACATCAAATGTACATTTGATTTTAATAAAGAAACATTTAAGCCTTGATTTTGGCATTATCATTTAATCACTTTGTAAACGGTGACAGACATGATGGAAAAACAATTGCATTTTTCCTGCACTTTGGGCTTTTCAAAACTTCATTTTGTGATCCAGTGAAAAGGGCAGAGTAAGGATTTCAATGTTTCCCTGAGTCATTTGTTGTTGCTTTCTGACAATGAATTATTACTAAACATTTTCCCCTTTACCCCAAAACATGCTGATTGTGCAGATTAGCAGGGAGATTTCTTAATTAGAATTCAGCTTGTTTCTCTTCACACAAATTAATTTTGCTACTTTTTTGTAAATCTTTCTCCATCTATGTTGTTTGACTTAAAACATATGGTCGTAATAATGTGCCCACAGTAACAGAAAGATAACTTATGCCAGCCAATATCAGCTAACTTTCTGATTAGTGAAATTCAAAATTGCACAATGTCTTATATATGCTGTCTTCCCTTATGATTAAACTTTTTTTTTGTTATGTGGTGATTACACAGTTTTTAAAGTGCTGGTAATATTTTGTTCTAATCTTTATTATACAGATACAGTGGCCAGCATTTTCATCCTCAAGGCAGGCAGGTGGAGTCGGGATAATTCCTGGCTTATCCCGCTCCAGTAAGAGTCTGGCAACACCAATTTTAAATCCAACTGATTTATTTGATAATAAATCTGCTAGCTTTCAGCCTTTGTAGCCTTCATCAGGCGAATGAGATGTTCTGGTCTCCAAAAGCACACATATCAGCACAGACAGTTTACAGATTACTGATTAGAATGCGAATCCTTACACCTAACCTGCTATTCAAGTCTTAAAGCGGCTAACAATGTGGGTAGGAGGAATATTGAGCACAGGTTAGAGGGATGTGTATTGTCTCCAGACAGCTCCACTCAGGAGAAAGTGTCCGCAAAAATATGACCTTCATTGATGGCGGGGTTGGGTTGGAGTCAAGTCAGTTGACCTGGCAAGAAATATCGAAGCAGCCCCACATGGCCTGGTGGGTGCCAAAGTGGCATTTAAAAAAATAAGAACTGAGAGCAGGAGAAGGCAATTCAGCCCCTCAACCCTCTTCCACCATTCAATGCAATGAGGGTTCACTTGCCACGACCTTAATTCCACCTTTCTGCTTGTTTTCCATAGTTCTTCAACTCATTACTAATTAAAAATCTGTCTTTTTCCTCTTTAAATGTACTCAATAACTTGGCATTTTAGGGTGGTGAATTTGACAGATTCACGACTCTTTCAGAGAGGAAGGGTGGAATTCTCCCAAAAAAATTCTAAGTCGTGAATTTGTGTGAAAACTGGAGTAATTCACGTCGGTTTTTCTCAGTGGGAGTTAAGAGCAGAATCACTCTTGCTCTGTGCACTTCAGAGGCCATCAGCATGAATATCATTAAAAATTAGGAGGCAGAACCTATCTGTGCTGGACAGGCTGAAATCAGCGCACTGACAGGTCTATTGCACATACAGTGATCTGTCAGCACCGAGATCGGCACATGTACTTTGGCCCCACACTGATGGCCTCCTGATTGCTGACCAGCTTGATTGCTGGTGAGCTCCCCAACTTCCGCAATGCTGTCTCTTCATTCCTCCCCATAGCCTGATTGCTTGGTCCTCCATCATTTCCGGGCCAGCTGCGAACCCTCCTCTGGACCTGCCACAATCTCTAGCAGCCACCTCCAATTCTCCATCCCCACAGTCCTACCACCCCTCTACTGCAGTCCCGACCAACCTCTGGAGTGCCGACCCCCTCCAACAGACTGACGCCTCCTCGTGCTGACACCCCCACCAACGCCAACTGATTGCTGCCCTCTGTCCTTCCCCCACTGATCCCTGTGCAGCGTGGCAGTGCCAAGGGGCAAGGCATTCACCTCACCACTTGACCCTCGGGGGGGGGCATATTGCGTCTTCCCTTCACTCCAGCGGGGTTGATTGGTCATTAGTAGGGAGCTATACTCTAAACCCAATTGATGTGAACCACTCTGGCAGAGGGGAGTGGTGGGGGAGATGCAAGTGAGCCTGGTAACTTGAGACTTGTGCCTGCTATTCACATTTAAATTATATGAAAATGACGATGTAAATGGGATTTACACCTCCCCACCGATTTGGATGGGGATTTAACGCCTGCTCTAATCTGGTGCTGGGAGACACGAGGGGGTTGTGAACAAATGCATGAACCCTATGAATTGGCTGAAGCAAGAATCTCCCAGCCCACTGCACTAAAAAATTAGCACAGCGGGATGGGAGAATTGTGGCAATAGTTACTCCTTATTGCCGTTTTAAATCTGTCATCCTTTATTCTAAAACTATAACCTCTTACTCTAGATTCCTCGACAAGAGGAAGCATCTGCTCTGTTTCTACTTTGTCAATGCCATTTAGCATGTTATATACCTGAATTTGGTCTCTCATTCTTCTCAACTCTCGAGAGTGTAAGTCTAAACTGCTCAATCTCTCTTCATAAGACAAAGCCCTGTGGATCTGTGACCTCCCGGTTGTGGTTGTTTGGGAGATGTCACACAGGTCACTTGTGATGCCCTGGAATGAGCCACTTACATAGAAATTCAGAGCAGCTGTAAGCTTAAGGGCAAATGGCAATGTGGTTCCATACCATATTCACATGACTCTACCTGTGAGGGGCCTGGAAGATCACAACATGGAAACTCGCCGGCATGAATGATGCTTTCTGAGTTTCTCTGGATTCTCGGCGCGCACCATCGACAGAGAGCAGGGGTTCAAAATTTTCCCCAGAGTATGAATAGCTAGGTCATTTCAGAGTTGTAGGCGGTGACCCGTGGGGTCCTGCAAGGATCAATGCTTAGGCTCTAGGTATACAACGTACATCAATGATTTAAATGAGTGAAGCAAAAATAATATTTCCCAGCTCGCTAATGACACAAAACTTAGTGGAAATATGAGTGGTGAGGAGGATGTTAAGAGGTTTCAGATTGATTGAAATAAATTGAGTGAAGGGGCAAATATGCAGCAGATGCAGTATAATGTGGATAAATAGGAAGGTATCTACTTTGACAGAGCATTATTTAAATGATTATAGATTGGGGAATGTCAGCAAACAAGGGATCTGAGTGTCTGTGTCGCTGGAAGTGTAATGCAAATACAACAAACAGTTACAAAAACAAATGGTATGTTGGCATTGGTTGCAAGAGGACTTAAGTATAGGAACAAGGATGTCTTATTGCAGCTGTACAGGGACTGCTGAGGTCAACCTGGAGTGTTGTGTGCAGTTTTTGCCTCCTTATCTAAGAAAGGATATCCTTGCTGTGGAGAGATTGCAGTGAAAGTTCACCAGACTAATTCCTGGGGTGGCAGGATTGTTGTATGAGAAGAAATTGGGTTGACTAGGCCTGTATTCATTGGAATTTAGAACAAAAATAGAAATCTAGTTAAGAAGTACAAAATTCTAACAGGGCTGGTCAGACTGGAGGCAGGGATCTTGTTTCCTCTGACTCGGGGTAGGGGAGGCCCTAAAACAAGGGGTCGCAGTCTCAGGATATGGGGTAAGCCATTTAGGACTGAGATGAGGAGAAACACTTTCATTCAGAGATTGGTACGCCTGTGGAATTCTCTACCATGGAATGAGTGGAGGCCAAGTTACTGAATATGTTTACGGATTTCTACTCTATGAAGATGTCACAGGGTATGGGAATAGCAATGTAGTGTGTTGAAGTAGACGGAACAATTTTGAGCCTACACTCTTGTCTGCAGGAATAGTGACCTGGATTCAATATCCAAGAGGGTGATTCACGCTGGCGAATTTTCAAGTTCCAATCTTAGCAACCCCTTGCCAGTGGCATGGCCTGAAACACACTACAGGATCACAGGAAGGTCATTTTAATACACTGGCGTGTAATGGGCAAGCAGTCTCACCAGGACATTTCCCTCCCGCGCCCCTCACTGAATATTCAGCAAGTGCCGGTATGACAAAACGCAGGCACCATTTGCAATAGCTCTGCAGAAGTGCCTTCACCTCCAAGGGGGAATGTGAGGGTAAGCGCTCAGGCAGCCAGCACTCTCTGCTGTGCGCACTGCTCAGGGGGCACGGAGAGGACTCAGGTGACACAGATAAACTCAATTCGGATCCAGAGTGAGAGTCGCACAAGTTTCTTCCTTTAGCCAGGAGAAGGGAAAGGGACAAAGGCATGTTTCAGCTGGAAGTATCGGGTTCTTGCAAACAGCAGCACAGTAGACAAGTGCGTGTCTGGGCATCATGGGAAAAACAATGTTTTTTTTTAACTTCCTCATAGATGATGCATGCTACAGAGCTGCTTTATTGAATTTTTTGACATATATACTGGTTAAGCAGCTTGTTAACTGGTTGAGGAATGTTAAAAGGATCATGACAGGTGCATCACTATTGGTCGCATTTTATATCATTCCCACATAATGAAATTGTACATTGCAAGACTGTATGCATCTTGCATTTTGTTCACAGGGCTTGGGGGTGATAATGAAAGGAGGTATTTAACTGAATTTAAGACAAAAGAGGAAAATATGGTCCCTCAGTTCTTGAAAGCAAATGCCAATATTATAAATTGATCTCCTAACACAGCAGAAAAAGAGGCCAAGGGACAATTTTAATTATTAATCACTATGTTTAGGGGTTCCAAGGTTGTTTATAGACCTGAATTTTTTGATTTGGTCAGTACAAAGGGGTTGTTTGAAGTAATTTGTCCCTGTGAGAGAGACCCAGAATCCCTCGCGAGCTTTGATTTGGCAAAGCGAATCTAATTTTGTTTGCTTTATGCAAACCCAAGGAGCTGCTGCTCACTCTGATTTCTCTGAAGGGTGATATGCAGACAAATGGGATGTGTGGAAATTTATGCTGTGGGAGCACTGGCCTCGTACACATATTTAATTTAGCTGGATGAGTAGATGAGTTTGAAAAATATTCCAGTCATGTGCGCTCCTCTCCTGTAAAGGTATGCAGCTCTTTGATGTACTGATAAGTTCTTGTATCAAAAAAATCTCCAAGATCTAGTTAACCTTTTCATTAGCATATGATGCAGTGTAACAGAATATATTGTGCAACCGAGTGTTGTGTACTGTGCTCAGCAACAATGGGAGGGGAACATGGCAAGATGCGAATCTGTCTTTTAAATTGAGAGGCCTATGTAAAAAAGCCAAGGCCGAGAGTGCAGGACGTCACCAAGATAAATCAATAGCTGGTGGTTAGTTGGTGCAAACTATCATTTAAAGAAAAATACTACAGCAGAGGGTGAAAATGTTGATTTCAAAGAGAAAAGTGTGTGCACAGGCTGTCTGGAAAATTAGAAAGAATTTTATTCCTATCCTAATTCACTATATGAAGCTGCTGATAGGAGCTGTTTAAAAAGTGGGAGCCAGAAATTCAGTAAGCCTTTTTAAATGAATGGAAATGTGGTGGGCAAAACTCCTGCCAGCGGATTTGTTCAGCTGCAGGTTTTTGTCCCAAAGCACGCAGACAGCATCATCAGAATGTTCTGGACATCCTGTGTTAATGTAACATCAGGAATCCCTGTCACAGTCTGGGAATTCTTATGATGTGTCAACACAAACGCATTTCCACGTCACAGCATTAGGGGCAGGATTTTCCATGCACCCCAGGCACAGAGGGGACCTGACACTGATCCCACCACTGATGACGGGATTTCCCGTTGAATGTGTCTCTTGCTGCCGGGGATGTGTCATTGGTGGGGGTGTGCTTTCGGTGGAATTGGAAGATCCCGCCGCAGCGAATGGCCTACAGATCTGAAGGAGAGTTATACAGATTCTAAATTCTATTTCCTCTCTTCATGTATTCTGCCTGATTTGCTGAGTGTGACATGGTGATACAGTGGTTAGCATTGCTGCCTCACAGTGCCAGGGTTCAATTCCCAGATTGGGTAACTGTCTGTGTGGAGTCTGCATATTCTCCCTGTGTCTGCGTGGGTTTCCTCCGTGTGCTCTGGTTTCCTCCCACACTCCAAAAGGCATGCTGGTTAGGTATGTTGGCCATGTTAAATTCTCCCTCAGTGTACCCAAACAGTGTGGCAACTAGGGGATTTTCACAGTAATTTCATTGCAGTGTTAATGTAAACCTACACGTGGCACTAATAAATAAATTCTAAAAACTTAGTTTTGATGCTTTTGTTTCAGACATCCAGCAGTATTTTGCTTGCTTTATTTTGTTTCTCAAATTTTGGTTGGTCGCTGTGCAAAAGCTTTAGCAGTTTGTGACATCCCATTGAATTTATTTTAGAACTTTAGAGATGGGTGTAAGCAAGTATAAGTAATCCAGAGAAAAAAATGTTCATGCATTTATCAGCATTTTGGAATATATGTTATGGTGAATTCTGTATGTGTGTGCTATAGTTTTGTATTTACTTTCTATTTCCCCCCTCTTACATTCTTCTCCTCTCCATTTCTCTTACTTTCTCTCTTTCCCCCATCTATTCTGTTTATTGCCTATCCTATTTCTTTGCTTTTGTGATCCTCTTTTGTCTTCTCTTCAAAGTCCATTATCCTTGTACCCTCCTGCTTTGCCATACTTTTCTATTTGTCTCTCCAATACCTTTCGAAGAATTTCCTGGGTTGCTTCCACTTTCTGCTGGCAGAGTGAAGAGCAGATGAATTGCCAAACTAAGCAAGCAAGAGGATGCAGGTGACTAAATCTTGCATTTCTTTACAACTAAAAACCTGTCTTGCGCTGGCTAAAAGAAAAATGGCAGGAGGTCAGGAGATTTGGACCCTATTTTTGTCAGTAAAAGCAGCTTTAATTTTATTTGTCAGGGATTAGAATTGAGAATCCACAGGAGGCAGACAGTTTCTCAGAGGAAGGTAAATGCGGAGAATGAGAGGTCCTGTGTTGCCAAGCATAGGGATTGCGATTGATCTGGACCAGAGCCAATGAACAGGAATGCCTGCAGCTTCCTTGTGGCATCACTCAAAGAGACAAGGAACAAAACCAGCTTCAGTCCGAGAAAGTCTGAGACACTGATCATGTGGCACATTGGTTAGCACTGCTGCCTCATAGGGGCAGGGACCTGGGTTCAATTCCAGCCACAGGTGACTGTCTGTGTGGTATTTGCACATTCTCCCCATGTCTACATGGATTTCCTCTAGGCACTCTAATTTCTTCCCACATTTTCCCAAAGATGTGCAGGCTGGGTGGATTGGCCAAGATGTGTAGGTTAGAGGGTTTTACGGGGGTGAATACATGGAATTAGGGGATAAGGAATAAGATGCTCTGTTGAGGGTCAGTATAAGGCTCAATGGGCTGAATTACCTCTTCTGCACTATGGGATTCTATGATCATTCTAAGTATCAATTGATCTATGCTTGTGAACTTCAGTTCGGTGGAGCTTGTGCGCCATTGGTGTGGCATTCCCACGGCAATGAGAAACACAGTTTTGAGGAAGACAGGTCAATTTGCTCTCATGAAGATTGAACTGTGACATTTTCAACACAAGACACATCATCGCAACTAGGAAAGACAAAGAAAGCACGTGAAGGCGGTATACAAGCTGGATTTCTGTTATAACAATTGCCATTTTTGGAGAGGCATCACCACTTTTTGTAAAAAGGGTTAGAATCACGAATTGGTTGACTGTTGTTGGTAGACAAATGAAATAGTTGAAACAAGTCCTACTGTCACTAGTCCTAATCAGATCATCAATGGTGGAAAGGGATGACCAGAAATCCCATCTTTCTCAAGGCCCATTGTCACTGCACAAGAAATTTGCCAGCCATTTCAAAAATGGCTGTTCTGCATGTTAAATTGAATGATTGTGTGTGAAGCAATGGGGTGTTAATTCATTTAAAGTAAACAGGTTAGTGCAACAGCTGAGATGGCAGAAGCCTGAGGACTGCCATGAGAATGTTCAACATTCTTCCAGTAAATTTCCAGGTTCGTTGTGAAATTTTCAATCTATTCCACTCTCTATCTAGTTTTACATTGTAAGACCACTGGGCCGAAGTTGTGATGGTCCAAACTAATTACATGCATGACTCTTACAGAATCAGACAGAGAAGGCTTGGGGCTGGAATTACAGCCTAAAACCAGAAAGACAGCACAGCGCGATGATCTAGCTCATCACATTGTCCATTCTTATTCTGTCCTATAAGATGCATTAATCATAAAATCCTCCAGAAAGAAGCCATTCAGCCCATTGAGCCTGCAGCAAGCCCCTGACAATGCATCTTACCCAGGCTGTATCCTCGTATTCCACGTATTTACCCCGTTAATCCTCCTCATCAACACATCCTGGGACACAAAAGGAGCAATTTAGCATGGCCGATCTACCTGACATGCGCATTTCTGGAGTGTTGGAGGAAAATAGAGACCTGGAGGAAGCCCAGGCAGAATGGAGTGAACGTGCAAACTCCACACAGACAGTCATCCAAAGCCAGAACTAGGGTCACAGATGCTGTGAGGCAGCAGTGCTAACAGCGTGCCACTGTGCCACACACAATGAAAATATGAGGAAAATAGTATTTGAATAGAGGTTCAATTTTTGTTCCGTTGACCTTAATTCAGCAGGGTTTTGGGGTTGTTATAGATGAAGTTACCTTGTTGGGAAGCGAGCCTCAGCTGTGGATCAAGAGGTCTGGATTTTGTACTGACAGGAGGAGTCCTGCCACTGGATCTGAAAGCAGGAGCAGGAACTGGGATTGCATCTTGCTAGCTCCAACAAATAAAATGACTGCTGCTAGGGTTGCCACCCCTCTTGAGGACTACTGCCTGTCCCCAGGAGCTGCCAGCCAATCTGAGACCTGGCAGCATAACCTCAGTGGTGCCACCAGGAACGGTGGCCACTGCTGGAACTGCGCCTGGAGGATAAGAGCACTTTACTAGCTGTGAGCCCTGACCATCAGAGAAATGGAGTCTATGGACACTGGGACCAGTCAGACAGACCTGACGCTAATGAATTGTGTGTGTGGGGTTGGGGAGTGGGGGTGAGATTGTTGCAAAAACATGTGGTGCTATTTCTGTGGGGGTGGACAATTCTACTAGAGAGCCCCTTCATGGATTAAAGAGAATTTGGAAAGTGCTTGAAAAGGAAGCAACCCCAACCTGAGCCTACTGGGAGGTCGCCAGGGTTTACCAGGTGGTCTCGGTAATTGGTGGAGGGTCCCCCAAGTGCCAGGAAGAAGAAGAGGACCATAATCAGCCATTGAGGCAGTTCCAGGCAGGAGCATCGTCTGCTGCTTTTCCTGATAAGATTGCATGGCAGCAGGTGAGTAACAGTTATAGCACGTGCTGACTTCCCATTTCCCAGGCTAACACTGAAGGGCTGATGAATCTAGTCCAGTCTTTCAGTATTCATAGAGTTAAAGTAAGGATCTCCCACTTTACAACAAATACTGCTAATCTTTCTAAGTACTTAATACCCTTTACAGCACATAATTATGTTTTCATTTGTTATTAGGGATGTAATCTGTTTTTGAAATGAGAGATTCTTCAAAGTATCTTTCAAAATTTTTGGAACTATCTTTTGTGTGTATAATAGAGTCGATGGTACAAATCAAAAACATCATATCAAAATGTTAGTTTCTTCGCCCTTGAGACTAATCCAATTCTATAGCAAGTTTCAAATTGTGCACACAGCTCCTATCATCTTACAAAACAGATTTAGCCTGTGTGTTATGTGTCGCCAAGCCATAAATCTTTAAAAAAATATATACAAACCACTTTACACTTCACAAAGAGAAGGCACAATTCCTGTACTCTAGGAAGGCAGGAGTAACATTTTAAGAGCTGACCTCGTGTAGGAGGATGTGAAGCCTCTTTGATGTTCATAAAATTAAAAAACTACAGTTATTATATTTTTGATTTGCTTCACTGTAATGCTATAGAATCCTTACAGAAGCCCTACAGTGCAGAAGAGGCCATTCAGCCCATCAAATCTGCACCAATCACAATCCCACCCAGCCGCTATTCCCATAACCCTACATATTTACCCTGACACTAGGGTCAACTTAGCATGGTCAATCCTCCTAATCCACATTTGGACTGTGGGAAGAAACCAGAGCACCCAGAGGAAACCCGTGCAGACATAGGAGAATGTGCAAACTCCACACAGCCATTGGCTGGAATTGAACCCAGTCCCCTGATGCTGAAAAGCAACAGTGCTAATCACTGTGCCATGTGCTGCCATAACTTATGAAGGGTGTAATCCAGGTGTCATTGGAGATCTTCAGCTAGTCTGAGCAAATCTATGGAAAGAGAAACAGAGATAATGGGCTGGATTTTCACAGAGTCATGAAGACTTTAAAGATGACAGTTGGGACCCAATTCTGGGATTCCCATCTCAATCACCAGTGTCCCCAATTTTCATCAAGGCGGGACAATGATGTGAGCTAGTGTAAGTTGTGAACCTTCACCCTGTACTCCCTACCTGACTGGCTCCATTGTGGAATAGGCATTTAGCAGTCTCCTGCAGGTTTTGTAGAGTAGGACCAGCTTTTCAATGTGTCATGGTTCAGCTCCTTCAAAAGTATTGTGAACCATAGCCTGTATGAAAAGTAAGTTCAAGAGTTCTTATCTAGACTCCCATATCAACCTATGCCCCTATACTTACTCCAATGACTATGATACTCTCCATGCCACCAATGGCACTTCAATGCCCGTTTACATTGTACTCACTCTGTACAGGACCAATGTATCATATAGCAACAATGTATGTACAAAAACTTCTAAACATTAGTCATTCATTCATAACTTTTTTTAAATAAAAACCTGACTTTGCTACAATCGTATAAAAGTATTAATCAACCAACTATTTAAATTATCAATAGCAAAATTTGTAACCACTTGACATATCATTATCATGTGTAAATAAACATTGAGCATTTGAGAAATATATCTAAGAGAAAAATCTGTCAATCAAGCAATATTTCCGCTTGGGTGCAGCTGGTTCAACAGAAAAATCAATGTCTAGGCTCTCAGCCATTGGGTACATGGGCAAAGGTTAGCTTTGGCGGTATTCTGGAGTTTGGGATGCAGGCCAGCAGCAAATCTGGACCCTAGAACACTACAGCAATGGGTGGGGGGTGCATCTAAAGATGGATCTTGCAAGTATAGTGTTGTTAAGAAGGTCCATCTTTCAGCCTCAGAATATTCCTGAAAATTCATCTTCATTATCAGCAGGTCCATTTTCTTTCTTAAACAATGAGTCAGTGATGCTGGATGCACTTTCAATATGATGGCTGGACTCATGCCCAAATCACCACAGAATATGGTACTAAACCCTTAATTAATCCTTAATTAATGAGTTGGGCTGGTACAAATGGCATGATTGCCCAACAGCCTCCACAGCGAAAAAATACTTCTGTCCTCCTCCACCATGGGAGTCAGTCCCAGATGGGATCGTTCTTCCCATAACTCTGATTCTTCAGCCATGGATACTGCCAAATCTGCTGAGCATTTCTGTTCTTTTCCGTTAATATTTCAGATTCCAACACCTTCAATGCTCTGCTTTTGTGCCATTGGTCGACAGGGAACTGCTCCATTTGCTGTGGCCCAGAATTAATTATGGCCTCATTAGTTATGCATCTGGGGATTTAGCGCCATATTCTGTGGTGTGGCGGGTATGATGGCATGAGTTCTCCCATCATTTCTGAGGTGCCATTTTGAAAAGGCATCCAACATCCTAGAAATGCCCTAGAAAATGTTGAGTCTTTACTTTAAACAATGCCGCAGACCATCCCAGATATGTACTGTAAATCTATGCCTTCGGCTCATTTCTTCTGAACTTATTTTTCCTGCATTACAAATGAATGAATATTATGGAGCCTTACTAGTTCAATTAAAAAATCAAGTAATTAATTGTTTTCATGTCTAATTGACTTAAAAATGGTGCTATTCTCAAGTTGTCACCTTTTATTGAAGTACGACAGGTCTTTTAAAGTTGATAATCATCTTTATCTATTGTTTTATCCTGATGTGCATGTTACTTGAAGAAGGTTTTACAACTAACCAGCTCCCCAAGTCACAGGATGACCAAAACGTGTACTGTAGGATCAATTTTCACTGTTAGAACTTCTAAGTAAAAATCATAAAGGGTGTTTCAGTCACATTATCAAAGTCATACGAGAAGGAAGATTTTACAATAATTCTGTCATCGAATTGCACTGTTTATGTGGGGATTCCACAGGCCTCAATATTGGTTCATTGCTGCTCATGCTATATTTCAATAATTTAGGCTTAAATGTAAGGGGCATAGTCTGCCACACCCTGCCACCACTGCCAGAGAGAATGGAGAATTTGGCGCTTAGTTCAATTCAGAGGGCAAAATGGTAGTACAGCAGTTAACACTTCTGCTTCACTGTGCCATTGACCTGGGTTCAATCCCAGGCTTGGTTCACTGTCTGTATGGAGTTTGCACCATCTCCCAGTATCTGCGTGGGTTTCCTCCCACATTCTGAAAGATGTGCTGGTTGGGTGCATTGATCTGAAGAGGTGCTGGACTGTGGCAATTAGGGGAATTTCACAGTCACTTCATTGCAGTGTAGGCCTTACTTGTGACTGATAAATAAACTTTAAACTTTTAAATCTCAGTTTGCTGCAGCAGTAGGGGAGAATCCCATCGCTGTCAATGACTGGAGAATCCCGTTCATGTTTGTGAATGATTCAAGAATTAGCTATCTGGTTGATGGTGAGAAAGACAGCTATAGATTGCAAGAAGGTATTGGTCAGATAGGTAATAAAAAGGCAAATTGGAGTTTAATTCTTGAGAAGTGTGAGGAAATGCTTTTGATGACGACTAACATAACATGGGGGCATTTTATGGCGGGATTCCTCATAGAAATCAATGACTGCCTCCATTCATGTGATTTCGGTGTGAGAGGTATCTAAAACCTGATAAGCACAGATTAGACCTGATAGGAACAGGGCTAAATGTTGTGTATTCATTTGGATAACCAAGGTACCCTTTTGAAGAAGTATGGTATTACTTTGATATGGCACCTTTGTGTTTGGTGTTGCTAAGGTAGACACGGATATGTGTGAAAAATGTATAAACTCATTTAAGCTCATTGAAACTATCAAAATCAGTTACCAAGTGTGTGAGGATCACCTGTCAATGAAAGAAGTCACACTTTTAAGATATTTAAACACCTGCCCTCTAAATCCTTGAAAATAAACCATCTGGAGCATTTCACAAATGATTGCTTGATTTTCACTCTGTCTTTTGATATCAACGTTCAAGTTATTGTTGCTGGATTAGTACTACATGATGGATTTCACAACCATCCATTATTACAGTAGAATGCTTGTTTGCTTGATAGCTCCAAGTGGTCATGGACTTTTTGAAGTGTAACTGTGAATTCCACTGCTTGTTTTTATGGGGGATTAAGTAATTGAATAAAATATCTGTTATTATAAAAGATAATATAGCTGAAGAAATGTAAATGTTGTAAATGGGTTTTTTTAAAGAAGTATTTTTTAAAAAAAACAGCAGGCTCTAGAGTAGACACTTGGAGTTTTATTTAATCTTAGCATGGAGTATGAGGTCTGCCCACAGGATACCAGGTCAATGGGCAAAGGGAGAGAAGGGGGTCCTAGATTGGCAAAAGATATCACTCAATTGACTTAGGGGCTAAAAAGAGCTATGGGGATGATGACGCAGAAGTTGGCATGAAGGGCCATGGGAATGAATGCTGGGTATGAGATGGAATGTATTTGCATGGAGAGTGTGAGAGATTGTGGAGGAGAGCAGAGGAGCATAGATTGACATGGAGGATATTGAGAGCCATGGATAGTGAGCAGATGGGCATAGGTTGCATAGAACATAGAACATAGAACATAGAACATAGAACAATACAGCACAGAACAGGCCCTTCGGCCTTCGATGTTGTGCCGACCAAAATAAAAAGCAATGCCCCTCCTAACTAAACCATTCCCTTCTCATCCATATACTTATCAACTAACCTCTTAAACGCCACCAAACTTGGCGCATCTACAACAGCTGCAGGCAGGGCATTCCACTCCCTAATCACTCTTTGAGTAAAGAACCTACCTCTGATATCCGTCCTATAACTCATACCCCTTAATTTAAAGTTGTGTCCCCTCGTGCTAGCTTTCTCCATCCTAGGAAAAAGGCTATCACTGTCCACCCTATCTAAACCTCTAATCATCTTATATGTTTCAATAAGATCCCCTCTTAGCCGCCTCCTTTCTAACGAAAACAACCTCAAATCCTTCAACCTCTCTTCATAGGACCTGCCCTCCATACCAGGCAACATCCTGGTAAACCTCCTCTGTACCCTCTCCAATGCCTCCACATCTTTCTTATAATGTGGGGACCAGAACTGCACACAATACTCCAAGTGCGGCCGCACTAGAGTTTTGTACAGTTGCAACATGATGCTGCGGCTCCTAAATTCAATCCCCCTACCAATAAAAGCTAAGACTCCATATGCCTTCTTAACAACTTTATCCACTTGACTGCCTACTTTCAGGGATCTATTGACACATACACCAAGATCCTTCTGTTCCTCAACACTATTAAGAGCCCTACCATTAGCCCTATACTCTACACATTTATTGTTCCTGCCAAAGTGCATTACCTCACACTTTTCCACATTAAACTCCATTTGCCACCTCTCGGCCCAGCTCTGCAACTTGTCCAAGTCACTCTGTAAACTAAAACACCCCTCTTCACTATCTACCACACCACCAACTTTAGTATCATCTGCAAATTTACTGATCCATCCCTCAATATGCAGTGGAGGTATAAGCGACCATAGATTGGCATGAATGTGACATGGAGGGTGTTTGGGGGAGGGGAGTGGTGAGGAGGTGTACAGTTGAGGGATGAAGGGCTATTTTATGTTCGTTCACTCAGCTTTAACACAGTACCAGGGTATCATGGCAGGCCTTCTGCCCAGTCTATCTCCTCATCCGGCATTCTCACATTTGTTCTGTGATTACCCAGCCAGACTTCTAGGGAATCTTGCCGCTCTTGAATACAAATCCAAACTTCCAGGGTACTTCCTCCTAGATTGAGTTTGCAGAACTTGGAAATGCTCTAAATTTGTGTTTGGCAGGGAAAATCCAGGCCTTAAACTCTTACAAGAATGCAGCAGTTAGTGATGTAAAGAGGGAGTAGCTATTGCACGCATTCTCTTTGTTGCTTCTTCTAAGGTTTTCTGCATCAAGGGACTACTGCAGTTTCCTCCACAGGATCATTGGCCAGAAAAATCAGAGGAAGGTAAGCGGGTAGATTTTTGATGTGATCAAGGTTTGAACAGCAGTTCCAACCCTTACTGGAATATTTTGGCATGTTACATCAGGGTACATTGTAATATTTGCATATTCTCTACTCATTTAAAGAATATTAATGGAACTTTTGTACATTAGGGACATTAGATAACAGTACAATGTTTATGAAGATCATGAATCTGCTCCATCAAAGGGAGAGAACCAATTTTTAATTGATTTAATGTAATTCACAAGTAAACCTTGGGATGTATGGAAGAAGACGTGCAGCAGGGTAACCCTGTTCTACTGCATTAGTTATAGTTCTTAAGAATGCTGATTGTAAAATTTTGCATTACAAATGTGCTAAATGTTGTTCAAATTGACTATATTCTGTTGGCATGGACACAAAATAAAAGGGTTAGTTAGATAATGTTACCATAGTCCCAGATGACCATAGGCTGTTGTTTATTTTGAGGGGGATTGTTAATTGGTGGAGATTTAACCTGAGGATCATCACACACCTCAGGCAAGGGCAAGGTTGAAAAGGCAAAAACTCCATGGATAATCTCAGGATATAGAGTTGACTCAGCTCGGTTGGCAGGGCTACTGGTTTGTGACACAAAATAACGCAGGCAAGATGATTAGATTGTAGAATAACACAGATGTATATACATTACATGCAGAATAGCAAGCATCTTGAGGAGTATTACGTACACAGCAGTGGTCACAACTTTCCAGCTATTCACGTCAGTGGGGTCTTCTGATCCTGCCAACAGTGCATCTACCGCAGGTTTCCTGGTGGCGCGGAGTGGAGCCAATGAAAATTGGCATGCTGCCTCCCATCAAAGAGAAGATGGCACAGGGAGGCCAGAGAATCCCATTCATTTTTAACTTCAGCTAGCACATTTGACTAGTTATGAGCTTCAAGGTCACAAATTCTTAAACTACAATTTAGGACTTGAGCACATAATCAATGCTAACGGACAACAGTTCAGTGCAGTTCCACTTTTCTAATGAGGTATGAGTCTTCCCATTCAGGTGAACACAAATGTTCCTAGTGCACTGTTCAACTGAGAACTGGCAGCTTTCTTGGAGCCCTGGCTAATATTTTTCTTTTACACATCATCATTACAAGAGAATATATGGTCTTTATCTCACTTCCTGTCTGTGGGATTTTGGTGTGTACAAATCTTCTGCCACATTTGCCAAAAAAGTGACACAACTTCAGAATTAAGCAATTTGTTCACCATCATTAGATCAAATTTCTGGGACCACTTCAGCCAGCCCCCATACCACATGGACTGCAGCGGTTCAAGAAGGCAGTTCACCACCACATTCTCAAGGCAATGAGAGATGGGCAATAAATGCTGGCCTAGTCAGCAATGCCCACATCCCATGAATGAACTTTAAAAGTTGTCTACAAAACATTTTTGAACATCTTGAAACTTGAAGGTCACCAATAAAAAAAAGTATCTTTTGCATGATGGTATGTATATTGAAGCGTATAACATAGAGAAAGACAAATAACTTGGAGTGCTATACATACAACCCACAACTTGAAGAAAAATCCTCTCCAGAGATATCTGCACCTTCTTCCTCTCTGCCCCCAGCCTATCACAACCTATTTGCTATTAGTGAGGTTTTGTGAGGAGGCTTCCAATTCATCAGTCTCGACTGGATTCAAACTGAGTGCCCAGATATGGGAAACTAAATGGGTGCTCGTGGCAACCTCTTTGTCCCACAAGACCTGTTGAAAAAGATATTAAGTCAAAGTTACTAATTGATCATTAGCCAGATGCTTTATTTTGTTCTGACCAATAACATTGACATGCACCACATATGGAAGTTTGTTAAAACAGAGTTTCCAAAAACAGTTAAAATAAAATATAACATATATATTTATATGGGATTGTTAAAATCAGTCCCCTATAAATATATCTCATTAGCTGGTTGATAATCAGCAAACAATGTTCTATCTCCTTTTAGTGTCATGAGTAACCAGCATTGGATCTCTCATTTAATGTAGAACTGTCATTCAAAAACCAATAGTATATTATGTTAAGCTTATGATGTGGAGATACCAGTGTTAGATTAGAGTGGACAAGATGACATGTCATATGATACCAAGTTATAGTCCAACAGGCTTATTTGAAATCACAAGCTTTCAGAGTGCTGTTCCTTAGTCAGGTGAATACAACAGTATTTGTAATCTCAGAACTATCCAAAATGCTAAACAACCAATTCAGTATTTTTTAACTCCAGCCATTGTTGCGATGTAGGAAAATGGCATTGTCAATTTACACACAGTAAGTTTACCTGATCAAACAGCAGTGTTCCGAAAGCTTGTGATTTCAATTGTGATTAGAATTGTTTATTTTGCATATGGGAGGAAAACTATTAGTTTTGAAGTAGAGAACATTATAACAATTCATTAAACAGTGACGCATTAGTATATTATTAAATTAGAAAGAGTGCAGAAGTGATTTATTGGGATGCTGGCAGGACTTGATAGCTTGAATTATCAGGAGAGGCTGGATAGACTGAGACGTTTTTCTTTGGAGCATAGAAGGCAGAGGGAAATCTTATAGAGGTCTATAAAATAATGTGGGGCATAGATCAGCCCCACAGCAATATCTTTTCCCAAAGGTAGGAGAATCTAAAACTAAACGGCATTGGTTTAAGGTGACAGGGGAGAGATACAGAAGGGTCCAGAGGGGCAATTTTTTTCACACAGAGGGTGGTGAGTGTCTGGAACAAGCTGCCAGAGGTGGCAGTAGAGGTGGGTATAATTTTATCTTTTTAAAAGTGTTCATGGATAAGATGGGTATAGAAGGATATGGGCCAAATGTGGACAATTGGGATTAGTTTAGTTTTGAGAAAAAAAGGGTGAATAAGTTGGGCTGAAGGGCCTGTTTCCATGCTATAAACCTGTATGACTCTATGACTCTAATTTTTGTTAAATAATTTGTCTCATTGCAATTTTAGCATAATTAGGACGTATGACTTTTTGTCCATCATCAGTGACACACAGAGTATTTTTCTCTCACACACAATCAACTGCCCTATCATTGTTATTCCTCATAGCAATCAAAATAAAATCTTACATTTAAATAATGCCATCCATAAACTCAGAACTACCCAAAATGCAAAACAACAAATTAAGTTTTTTTTAACTCTAGCCACTCTTGCGATGTGGAAAAATGCCATTGTCAATTTACACACAGCAAGTTCCCACAAACAGAGGGAGAATACTCTGTGTGTCACTGATGATGAGCAATAGTTCATCTATCCTTATTGTGCTAAAATCACAATGAGGCAAATCATTTAGCAGCAATTGTTGTAATGTTCCCACAAACAGCAGTGAGATAAATGAGAAAACAATTTTCATGAAGTTCATTGAAGTTTCATATAATGCTGACCAGGATGTCTCCATATACTGTTGGAAAACATAGAAATAGAACTTCAAGAGGCAGTCCCACGACGTCATGTAGGCAGCGCAGGTTTTGATTGAACCTGCCCCACCAGCAAAGGTGTTTTTTTTTAAATCGAGGCTTGATTTTCAAAGGCTGCTCCAGTGAACAGAGGATCACCAGGGAATTTCCCACTCCAGCCACAAACAACCACACCTACCGCTACCTCCTGGCACTGCCCAAAAACTGCTGCCTGGCTCTGCCCAGGCAAGATATTCTCCACCCTGAGTGATGCATTCACTTAAGCCCCTCTGGGAAGTCTGCCCCCAGTTCATGCCATGCCGGTCTGCCAGCTCACACAGTGAATGGAGTGGAGATGATTCAGGCAGTGAGAGTCATAGAATCTTACATAGAGGCCATTCAGCCCATCGATTCTGCACCGACCACAATCCCAACGAGGCCCTATCCCCATAATCCCACGCATTTACCCTAAGTAATCCCCCTGACAATAAGGGACAACTTGGAAACATTGGGAGAATGTGCAAACACTCCACAGATAGTAACCCAAGCTGGGAATCGAACCCAGGTCTCTGACACTTTGAGACATCAGTGCTAACTACTGTTTCCCCATGCCACCCACAGCCTGATAATGTTATGTAAATGTATTGTAATGATGTTCCTGGCATTGAACGTTAGGATTCCCGTTACATCACCGGCAGGAAAAGGGGGACAATCGTATCACATTGACGTGAAATGTAATTTGAGCCTCTTGCAAGATTTTCTGTTTCCATCACCAAACCTGCCAAAAAAGAATGGGAGTGGAAAATCTCCTCCTCCCCCTGTCTCCTCACCTCCACCCCCTCCTCCCACTGCCATTATAGAGCAATAACAAATCAAATCTTTTTTAAATGGTTTGATCTTACCAGTGCCAAAAAATAGATTAATTAGTGCACCCAATAACTCACCTTGCATGTAAGCTCCTTCAAAGAACAATGTAGAACAGGAACAAGCCCTTTGGCCCACTGAGCCTGTGACAATAAGTGGTTGTATCCTTCTGTTTGCCTCCCTTTCATATGTCTATCAAGTTATGCCTTGAACATTGCTAACGTACCTGCTTCCATCACCTCCACTGGCTGTGACACCCACCACTCTGTGTGAAAATCTTTCCGTGCAGGTCACCCCTAAATTTACCCCCCTCACCTTAAACCCGTGCCCTCTTGTAATTGACTTTACCACGCTGGGTAAAAGCCTCTGACTATCCACTCTGTCGATGCCCCTCATAATTTTGTAGATCTCCATAACGTCACCCTCAGCCTCTGTCTTTCCAGTGAAAACAATCCGAGTTTATCCTCACACCTAAATGTAACCATAGTAGAATGTTCTTCATAATACAAGTAACCGAGTAAATGAACAATATTTAAGTATCGTGAGCCGCACGTATTATTTAAATCCAAAATCCCGAGCCAAGCATAAGATGTCCCTCAGTTATCTGCTTTCTAATGTTCAGCCTGCTAAATATAGTCACTGTGTTGCCAAATTTTACCCGGAGAAAGAATGCAATTGAAAAGTCTAATCCCTTCAGTGTAAAATGCACGTTTTTGTTAAGTGCCTTGTTGTTTTTGTTTAGACTGTACTCCTGAATGAATGCTTAAATGGAACATAGAATAGAAGCTTGTTAATAGCTTTTTTTATCTGTATTTAATGTGAATCTTGTTCAGAGCCTCATTCAAGTCCAAATCTCTTGCAAATTTTGTATGCATTGTTAGGGATCTCTTGTACTATTATTTCAGTGCAGTACAGCTTTTCTTCATGTCACAACTGACTTTAATGGCAATTGGTGACATCAAACAATTCAGTGAGAATCTGTCAATCACCTAAGACCATTTCTGTTCTTTCAAAGTAATCTTCACCTCCATTAAATGGATATTATATTATAGACGCATCCTCAGGAGCACTGTGATAGCCCACTTTCTTCAGAGGTTATTTTGCAGCAGTACGTAACCATTGCTGTTCATAGAATCCCTGCAGTATAGAAGGAGGCCAATCGGCCCATTGAGACTGCACTGACAAGAATCCCTTTCCTGCATTCAGATTGCAGAGAAAAAAATAATAAGTTTAAGTTTAAGGAAGAATGAATGTTGTAGTAATAAAACACTCAAAACTAAAAACGTTATTGAAATGTTTTTTAAAATTTGCAACCCAAAGTCAATCCCTTCAGCAGTGGCATTGAGAGATACACAACCTAAAACCAGAACATGCATACCATCGCAAGTTACTTCATGGAACTGTGCCTATTTCTCCCAAGTACAAAGATAAAATAGCTCCTCAGTTTATCTATATTTTCCTTCTTTGTACATATGTTGCAAAATAAAATATATTCCTAATTTAAAGGTAGAACATCACACAGTAGCACACTTCAATAGTTCGTAAATCTGATCAGTGGGAAGATACTTGTAACTTTTTTCCAGTTGGGAATAACAGAATAAAGTCCACATTCTGTTTAAATATGCATCCATTCACAATTTGTCTGGTATTTATTATGGTTCTGGTTAGAATCCTCCAAGTGTTTTATGAAGGCCACCCGAAACATAAGATTTGCAACTTGAATTTAGCCAGGATAAGCATGATATGTTCCACTTCTGGTGTGATTCAAAGAACCTACTGACAAGCTTTTATTAAATAAAGTTAATTTAAGAATATGGTTAACATGTATAGTAAGAAAATTAGTTTATTGATTACAAACAAGAAACAAACCATAATAATGTATAACTCTTAATGAATATATGTAATCAAACCAATCAAACCAACTTCCGTAAACAACTTTTAAATAGGTTCAACACAGCATAGACTAAGGTTCACATGATATGGGATTGAGGCCGTTAGTCGAATTCTGCAGTCAACTGCTGTTGCAATTCAGAGCAGTTTTGAAGACAAGACAGCTTCCCAAAACACCACAGAGATTCTGGTCCAGCCTCCAACAACAGCAAATTTTCTCCCTTCAGAAAAGCAAGATCATGTTTTCAGTGAACCAACAGAATTTCCAAAGAAAGAAAATAAGAGAGAGAGAGACTCCTCTTTCAGCTTGATGCTGCTAACACTCCAACTCTCCAATTCCTGTCACCTGACCTGCCCACTTTTTTCTCCTCCCAACAGTGACATCACCAAAGGCTGTGAGCATGAATTAAAAAAAAACTGTTAAAGGTGCACTAATGTCACATATTCCATGCGTCAATTTTCAACATAATATTATTGCAACTCTAATATTCTTGGTATATTTTTATTCAACCTCGACAACTCAATGTAGGCAAGTGCCCCCTTTTGTTGATTTAACAAGCCAAGCAAAAGAAACATTGAATCTTTACTTTGTGTGCGTCATATATGGTTGAGACCAAACTATCTCAAATTATTGAAGTGGGAATAAAGGGAAACCAGGCAATGATTTGAGACACTATTCTTTCACTTTTACCTGGTAACTGAGAGACAACTGTCAGTCATCCCTTTCTTATGATTATTTGTAAGTGGTAGGTTCATAGCCACAACCTGTGAACTGAATCTGAATCCTCAAGATGTATTATTATTGTTATACTGTGTTTTTAAATCCAAGTGTAGAAATCACTCTTGAATTTAAGGACACACTATGACAATATGTCCTTTTAAATGAATAGAACATCAGCATTTCAAAGAACAAACTAATATGGGTTTTTTAAGGTTTTGAAATGTGAGAAACACCAAGCCTGCGCCAAAACATAACATCTTTCTAAACTAAAGACCTTTTGCCTCTACTAATTATAGAGATACCCTTATCATGTTGTCAGCTAAACACTCAAATTTTTAAAAATTCACTTGTGGGGTTAGATCTTCAGGTGATGATCACACAACATTAATCCAGCAGAAGACAACTCTTCAATGGTCATCTTCTCGAGGACAATTAGAGATGGACAATAAATGCAGGCCTTAGCTGCATTGCTCACATCGTGTTGAAGAACTAAAGAATGCCTGGCTGCTGTGAGAAATTATTGCAACAAGACTATAAATAAATGCAATCAGGTAAAGCTAGATGAGAAAAGACAATTAGAGCTGAAAAGTGTACTGCACTGGAATCAAGCAGCCTGAGGATTGATAAAAATTGATCATCACCTGAAGAATTGGGGTGAAAAACCAGTACAAATACACAAGGAGCTCACCTGTTAGAAAACATTAGTTCTCAGCTGCAAGCCTTGGTAGCAGTAACAACAAAATATTAGTGCTATCTCTTTAATGTTGTAAGCTGTCCTAGGGCATTTCATGGGAGATTTATAAAGCAAAATACAACACTGAGCCATGTCAGGAGATACTCAGTCAGATGACCAAAAACTTGTTCAAAGTATTGAGAACAAAGAACAAAGAGAAGCACAGCACAGGAATAGGCCCTTCAGCCTTTCAAATCCATGCCAATCATGATGCCCTAACTAAACTCCAAAAAAAAAACTGCCCTTACTCAGTCCATATCCCCCTATTCTCTTCCTATTCATATTCAGGTCCAGATGCCTCTTAAATGTTGCTAATGAGCCTGCTTCCACCATCTCCTCTGGCAGCGCATTCCAGGCACTCACCACTCTCTGCATGAAAAACTTAGAATCATAGAATCATACTGTGCAGAAGAGACCCTTTGGCCCATTGAGTTCACACTAACACATTAGAAACATCTGAACTTCCACCTAATCCCATCTGCCAGAACTTAGCCCAGAGCCATGAATGTTATGATGTGATAAGTTCTCATCCAGATATTTTCTAAAGGATGTGAAACAAACTGCCTCTACCACCTTCCCAGGTTATGAATTCCAGACCATTACCCTGCTCTGGGTAAAAATGTTTTTCCTTTCGTCTCCTTAAATCTCCTGCTTTGTCCCCTCATGACTAACCTTTCAACTAAGGGGAACGGCTGCTCCTTGTCCACTCTGTCCACGTCTCTCATAATCTTGTATACCTCGATCAGGTTGCCCTTCACTCTTCTCTGCTCCAACGAAAATAACCTATGTCTATGCAACCTCTCTTATCTTAAATGTTCCATCCCAGGCAATGGCCTCACCAAAGTTCTATGCAATTCTAACATTAATCCCCTACTTTTGTAATCTATGCCTCGATTGATAAAGGCAGGCGTCCCATATCCCTTTTTCAGCATCATACTAACATGACCTTCTGCATTCTGAGATCTATGGACAAACATGCCAAGGTCCCTTTGTTTCACAAAACATCCCTGCGTCTACCATTCATTGAGTACTTCCTTATCAAATTACTCCTTCCAATGTGTATCACCTCATACTTTTCAGGATTAAATTCCATATGCCACATATCTGCCCATTTGACCATTCTGTCTATGTCTTTTTGCTCCCCAAGGCACTCAACTTCACTGTTAACCACCCATCCAATCTTCCCTGTACATCTCCCTTAAACTTTTCCTCTCTCACTTGAACCTCTGCTCCCTTGTAATTGACACTTTCACTCTGGGAAGAACCCTCTGACTATCCATCCTGTCAATAATTTAGTATCAGATCTCCTCTATCAGCTATGTCTTAAGAGAAAAAATAAGATAGGGATAGTAAGAAAACTGTAGGAAAGGAAGTTCAAAGCTTAGGACCCTGGCAGGTGAAGGCACAGCTGCCAAGGATGGGAGGATTAAAATCAGAATTGCTTATGAGGCTAGAATTTAAGGAGAGAAGATATCCCAGAGGATTGTGGGCTAGAGACTATTGCAGATGTGGGGAGAGACTTGGCCATGAGGAACTTGGAAACAAGGATGAGAATTTAGTATTAACTTGTCACTTGACTGGGAGTCAATGTAGCTCAGCAAGCATAGAAGTGATAATTGGGAATCAAGGGGAAAACTCTCCACTGGTTGGAATCATCTATAACACAAAGGAATATGGTTGTGGTTGTTGGAGCCTGATCATCTCAGCCTCAGAACATTTGTTGCAGGAAATCCTTGGGATAGTGTCTGAGGCCCAATCATCTTCAATTGCTTCATCTTTGGTCCAAATTAAGGTTAGAAGTGGGGACATTTACTCAGAATTGCAGTGTTCAGTTCCATTCACAACTCATCAAATGATTGAATGGTCTGTACTAGCATGCTCCATCTACAAGGCATAACTAGGAATACTCTCCATTTACTTGGATGAATACTGCTCCAACTGTGCTTAAGAAACTCAAAACTATTCAAGACAAAGCAACTCACTTGACTGGTACCCCATCTACCATGAGCACACAGTGGCAGCTGTGTATACCATCTAATGCACATCTGAAACTCACTGTGGCTTCTTTGATAGCACCTTCTATACACATAGCTCCAAAACTGGAAGAACAGGGGTAGTACTTTCATAAGACCACCACAACCTTCAAGCTCCTTTCCAAGTCACAACTTTGGCAGTAGACCTTGGTAGAAAACTGTTCGGCAGATTTCTTAACCAGTACTTTAAGGAAATGGATTTAATTTGCTTGTTCCATTTCAAAGGTGAATTTGAATGCAAGATGGAGTCCATTTAAATAAGGAAGGAAAGAATTACATGTAGCTTCTGATTTAAGTATCCACATACTGGAATATGTAAGGGAGAGGAGGTTAGGTGTTATTCCATCAAAGACATGTTTCTCAAGGAATCCAACAAAGATATTTGTGAGAACCTGTCCTTGATGGGATCCCATGGCAACATTATCTATACATGGTTTCATTAAAGCTGAACTCAACTGCGTGAGTTGTCAAGGTCAATAGTTCAGTGAATACTGATTCATGCAATAGTAGTAGGTCTAGATCATCATATCATAGTGTTGCAACTCAAATATCTATGGCTCCCTTCAGTGAAAATTTGATGAATAAGCTAGTGATGTCAAATGAGCACAATGACACATCAATGTTACTGACAAACAATTGATTCAAGCTACTGTTCACAACAGGAAACATGCAAATTGTATTCAACCAACCCCTATGTGCAAAACTTAAAATATAGGGACAAATTTTCCTCTTCTGCCCATTCTGGGAATAATAGCAGGTGAGGGGCTGGATTATGGAAAAGTCTATTGATCTTGGGTACGATTTTCAGGTTTCGGGGAAATTGGATAACATTTGCTAAATAATCCTCAGAGGCTTATTTTGGCAACCAATTTAAGGTGGTGAGCCAAGTTAACAGTGTGGCACATTTATGTGCATGAGAAGCTACATATATTAATACACAAGGCCCTATTCTTTGCGGACAGAAAGAACATATATACGTATTGTACCTATTTCAGCTAAAAACAAGTAAAAACCATTCGCTGATTCATTCCTCAGGCAATACCTTGACCAATCAGAGTCAAACTGTCTTGTTTAAAGTGCAAACAATATTTGGCAGTTAACTAACAGTCATCTGGTACATTATGCAAGGCAACGCTTCCATCAATCAGAGTCTACTTGCCAACCAATCAGCTCTTTGTTCTCACACAGTATAAATTGTTGTTTTCCCGTTATGTCAGTATTCTTGCAAATTGTTCTGACAAGATGAGAAACATTGACATGTTGCTGCTTTTCAGCAATACTCCAGTTCTGTGCTCCCAAAAGACTACTTGATTCAGTGTTGTTGAACAGTTCAAGTCAGTGATCTGATTGCTCATCAAAACTCTGTGGCCTGACTTGATATCTGGAGAGAGCATTCTGGTTCCGTCATTAGAGATGCGCCTTTCCTAATTCTCTCCCACCATCCTTACAGTTCCTCAATCCCACCCCTTCATATCTGCAAGAAGTAAACAAAGCAGTTAGACTGAAAGGCCGTCAGGGACATAGAAGCTGCAGCAAGTGTCTTTGTGTTGTCACTGCTGATTCAATAGTACCACCTCAGGCAAGAATCGAAAGTGAAAAATAAAAAGCACTGTACTATTACAAGAGAAGATGTGAAATTTGACATTTCTCTATGTTCTAGCCGTTTACTCGCCTTATGCCTTATGAAAAATAGACATTTCTATGGTATGCCATACATGCTCTGGTAGACCTACAGGAACAGTTGCTGCTACAAAATATCCTTGGGGATAGATAACTATAAATCATTCAAATAGACAGAGGAATAATGACACTAATGATGATTGACAATTTTGGGGTGTTCATCCTTAACTCCAAATATTGTTGCTGTTATGAGATGAAATGAAGTCTTGTTAATCTGTGACTTGTTTTATTGTGGGGGATAGGGGGAAGCTGTCACTGAAATAGGACCCTTACATCTTTACCATATAATCACAGATTGAGGTTACTCAGTCTTTCACATCTGCGTTATAATTTTCATAGAATCATAGAATCTTTACAGTGCAGAAAGGGGACCATTCATCCCATCGAGTCTGCACCGACTACAATCCCACTCAGGCCCTATTCCGTAGCCCCACGTATTTACCCTGCTAATTCCCTGACACTAAGGGTTAATTTAGCATGGCCAGTCCACTTAACCTGCACACCTTACACAAGGGTAAATACATAGGGTTACAGGGATAGGGCCTGAGTGGGTTTGTTTTCAGTGCAGTCTCAATGAGCTAAATGGCCTTCTTCTGCACTGTAGGGATTCTATGATCTATGATACCTTTGCACCGTGGGAGGAAACCGGAGTACCCAGAGCAAATCCATGCAGACACAGTGAGAACGCATACAGTCACTTGAGGCTTGAATTGAACCTGAATCCCTGGGTTTTGAAAGAGCTATTCAATTAGTTCCACTCCCCTATATTTCTTATTTTTCTCTCCTGGCCCCTCATCTCCTCCCTGAAGCATGCTCATGACTCTGATAATATTTTCAGCTGTGATTTTTACATGTTTGTAGGATTCCCCCACATCCCCCCCCTGCCCCTCCACACCACCCCATCCGCTGTCCCCTCTTCCCCTACACTTGATTTTAGCTGCAAACACATCCAGGCTGTTAATTGCTTCCAAAATGTTATACCAACTGGGAATTGGAGTATGCTCTTCAGTTTCAACATTTAAAATCTCCCTGATCTTCTCCCACCCAAACGGAATTCAAAGCAAGGCCGAAGTGTCACCAAAGCGACTTATTTTCAGCAATGTCCTCTCAATATTGTTTAAATCCGAAATAATGTGTGCAGCATACTGTACTCCCTCGTTTGCAGTTATATCCTGTTCACTTAGCTGTGGAAGGGATACATTTTCTTCTCAGATACTGATATGAATCCCTCATCATCTCTGCCCCTTCCAGTGTCACCTTCCCTGTGATCTTTGTGCAGTTGGGATGAAATGGATCTGAAAGGCTAATGGATTAGAACATGTTAAAATCCTGTCATTGGTAGCAATATTGACTTCCTTAAAACCAGTGATAGATTCCTTCCAACTTCAGACATGTCTGTGATTCAAAAGCAAACATTTTGTAAACTTTCTAATAAAGGGCTTTAACTGTGCAATTCCATCGTTAGTGAATGGGAAACAGTCTGGTGTGTATTGCTGATGGGAAAAAAATATGGTGGGATTTTCTGGCCTCCCCTGAGGTGTGTTTCTCGTGGCGGGAGGTGGCGTACCATTTGCCAGCAGTGGGATTTTCTTGTCCCAACATTGTCAATGGGATTTCCCACTGAATCCATTCCACGCCATCGGAAAACCCACGGCAGGGGTGCGCTGTCAATCTGTATGACATCTCCAGTATGCAAATGGTGGATATTTGAATTTGAAAGTGCAAGTGGCAGAGGAATGATTGGTAACAGGATACAATTAAAAATGAGGGAGTAGCGTACATTTCACACATTGGGTGGAGCTTTCCACGATGTTGGTTAAGTGTGGTTTTGGCTGAGTAAAGTGGAGAGTAACCAGCCAGAAATGTCAGCGAGATTCCATGCTGTATTTTCCGGCAGTTAGGAAAAAAACCATTTTGCACGAGTTTCATGCAGCACCACCTGACTCATTCATCCTTCACGGTATCACTTGAACTCCTCAATCAATGGAGATTGTTCCATTTAAACACCTTCCCAGCACATGTTCCTAGTCCAGATAGGTAGGATGGCTGCAAGGAAGGCTGCTCCGAGGGAGCACACACCAGAGTGCTGGGTGGATTAGAGCAGAAGCAGGTAGAAGACCAGCCAGAAAGATCACCAAACCCGCACGGCAGCATGGATAAGACTGTAAGGTTATAAGACATAGGAGCAGAATTAGACCACTAAGCCCATCGAGTCTGCTCTGCCATTCAATTGTGGCTGATAATTTTCTCATCCCCATTCTCCTGCCTTTTCTCTACAACCCCCTTATTAATCAAGAACTTATCTATCTCTTTCTTAAAGATATTCCATGACCTGGCCTCCACAGACTTCTTTGGCATAGAGTTCCACTGATTCACCACTTTGGCTGAAAAAATTTCAACTCATCTCTGTTTTAAAGGATCATCCCTTTAGCCTAAGTTTGCGCCCTCTCATTCTAGTTTTTCCCTCTAGTGGAAACATTCTCTCCACATCCTCTCTATCCAGGCCTCGCAGTATCCTGTAAGTTTCAATATGATCCCTCCTCATCCTTCTAAATTTCAACGAGTGCAGATGATGAACTCTTCATTCCAGGAATCATTCTTGCGAACCTGCTCTGGACCCTTTCAAAGGCCAGCACATCCTCCTTAGCTGTGGAGCTCAATACTCCACATGGGGTCTGACCAGAGCCCTGTAGAGTCTCCGAAGTATATCACTGCTCTTGTATTCTAGCCTTCTTGACATGAATGCTAACATTGCATTTGCTTTCCTAACTGCTGACTGAACCTGCACATTAACCTTAAGAGGATCTTGAACATGACTCCCAAGTCTCTTTATGATTCTGATTTCCTAAGAATTTCCTCATTTAGAAAATAGTCTATGCCCCATTCCTCCTTCCAAAGTGCATAACCTCATACTTTTCCCCACTGTAATCCATTTGCTACTTCTTTGCCCACTCTCTTAACCTGTCCAAGTCTTTCTGCAGCCTCCCTGCTTCCTCAATACCATCTGTCCCTCTGCATATCTTTGTATTATCTGCAAACCTAGCAACAGTGTCTTCAGTTCCTGCACAAACTCCCTTGCACAGAAGGATAGGTTTCCAGTAAAGGAAGAAGATGAATGACCTCAGGAACAGAATCAGGAATATCAGCTACACTCACCCCTTCATCTCCCACAATGGCCAAGCCCCAACTCAACATGTTCATTTCGGAATATTAGTACAAGTGTCCCAACAGCCAAACCTTGTGAGATCCGTTCCCCTGGCCCCACTGACACAGGTCATCATCCTGATGCAAGATCCTCCCTAACTAAGGAAGAGCTTGCATCAAAAGATAGTGGTGACTTGAGTGCTTCTTTTGGAACTGTCCTTCAGAGGTGAGGCAGACAGGTTCACATTTTTATAAACCTGTTGTAAATCACACTGGCGTGATGTCACTCTGGCAAGATTGGAATAAAAAATGAGGGAGGAGGTTACAGTGAGTCTACTGCCTAAGGAGATGTTAATGTATTGAAATGAGGTTTCTCACTTTCCTGGATATGTCTGCATGGTCATTGAGAAGTCTACATAGTCAGTGAGAAGTCTGGATGATCAGTGAGAATTCTACGTGATCAGTGAGAATTCTGCATGGTCAGTGAGAAGCCTGGATGATTACTGAGAATTCTGTATGATCGGTGAGAATTCTGGATGGGTTGGTCAAAATTCTGTAAAGTCAGTGGGAATTCAGTATGGTCAATGAGAATTCTGTGTGGGCAGTGAAAATTCTGGACAATGTGTGAGAAGCCTACAATCAGTAAAATGTCTGCCATCACGAACACTTATAATTTTTAAACCAACAGTTTATTCATTCATTGATTATTTTCAATCACAAAGCACTGTGATTCTTAATCATTCTTTACTTTACTTTTTTGTTCTATAATTAAACTAGGCAATCACATCGTACAAAATCTAACAGAAAATGAAACAGATGAGAATGTACCAAGTTTTTGTGAATATTATTACATAGCAGTATAGTGCTTTGCTCATCTGCTTCTTGAGTGAGCTATTTTGTTTTGATTTTCAAAAGCTCAGGGAATCAGGACCCAGAAGAAATGCACAGAAGATTGATCCACAAGGATTGATTTTGGTCCAACTGTCTGGTCAAAATGGATGTTGGGTACATCACATTATGTTCCTCGCAGATTTGTGCCCAGAGCTGAAATACTTAATATAGCTATCTGACCTCAGAGCCTTTGACATTGACACTGAGAGCGAAATTTTACTGGCACGTCTGCCCAGGGTTCACTCAATCCTGCCCTAGGCTAACGGAGAATGCTGTTCTCCGAGCCTCACCTGCTCCCGGAATCAGGAAGGCGTGCCAGTATAATTCCAGCCTGAGTGTCTCGAATTCCTTCATTTCCGAAGCAATAATAACATTCTTACTTTAGTGGGCAAAGTAGTTCAACAGTTTACAAAAAACCAAATTAAGTCTCCTGTGTCAAGATAAAAATGAGCACGGTTTCACATTTGGTTTGGAATTTAAATAATAGTGTCCCATTTTATTCTAAGTACAAAGCCCTGGTAAGATCCTGTGAATCAAATTAGAAGACTAATGCTTTGGAAGTTACATTTTTTTCCTGCAATACCACATTTCTCCTTTTCTTTTGCAACGAGAAGGTGGAATTTGAATTAGATTAGCTATCACTGTCAATTGCCAGATTCATAATTTCATCACAATCATTTCAGACCACAGTGTCACTTGCTTGCAGCCACTTTGCCTCATCGCCACACGCAAGACATCACCTTATTTTGTCAGCTGCACACTCCTGCTGACAGCATCACCAAACCCCTCCTGATTGGGGGTGGTTGACAGTAATTAACTCTGTTGTGACATTACAATTATTTACTGGAAAATGAAGTGCTGAATGTCTGCATACTTCACTGTCACTTTTGGATGTTCTTTCAGACACTCAGATCAAACAATTTATGGCGAAAGGGGTAAAAATAATACATATAAATATACATATATATTGTGAAAAAAAGTCAGTTTAAAATGTAATGAATTGTAAGTTGATGGTTTGCATACTTTTGGCAGGCTCGTTATAAAATATCCATACCCTGCGAGGAGCGTGTAAAGTCTGACACTTATCTTCAGGTGATGACCTAATTGTTGCCATGATTTGACTTGATAATCACAGATCCCAGAAACCGTTTCCAACAAATTGTGGAGGCAAGCAGATCAGCTGCCTAAACTATAAAAGCATAAAATGTTGGACGCAGAGAGCAAATAAATCAGTACCTGAAAGAGTAAGACAGATTAATGCTTCACATAGAGTGCTTTATATGACTTGTAATCATTCCCATCTACCCTGCCTTTCTTTTCCAAATGCTGAGTGACCTACTGCAATTTTACAGTGATTTCTGTTTTAAGGGTTTCCACCCAGCAGTGTTCTCTCCTCTCATAAACTGGGTGGCATGGTGGCATGGTAGTTAACACTGCTGCCTCACACTGCCAGGGACCCAGGTTCGATTCCTGGCTCTGTGTGGAGAGTGCATGTCCTTTCTATGTCTGCGTGGGTTTCCTCCAGGTGGTCCGGTTTCCTACCTTTGTCGAAAAGATACGCTGGTTAGGTGCATTGGCCATGCTAAATTCTCCCTCAGTGTACCCAAATAGGGGCCAGAGTGTGGTGATTGGAGGATTTTTACAGTAACTTCTTTGCAATGTTAATGTAAGCCTACTTGTGAAACTAATAAATAAACTTTTTTTAATTGTTTAGAGGGGGTTTTTGATGACAGGATGAAGGCGAGCCTGAAGTGGGTGTATAGTTTTTCTAAATTTGTTTTCTTCTATTCTACTTTCGATTGGTGGTAATTTCCTTTAAGTCGTACTGCTTTTTTTTCAGCACATCAGGATCGCCAAACCAACACAAAAAGATCTATAAATTGCAAGTGCGGATCGAATTTCCACAATCTTTTTCAACTAGCTTAAAAACAGCATGCCGGAAGACACCCAACCCCACCCTCCGAAACTTACCATGGCCACAGACTGAAACTTTGACAGTTTCCATTAACTGGGCTTAACTTGTGAACACAAGGCTTGTATTTGGGAGCTACACCAAAGATATGGTTCTGAAACCCCCCCTCCACTGAAGTTCCCAGATAAGGATTGCTTGGCATTTGCCTGTGAGGCGGAACCTCCCCCTGCATTGGGAACCATCTGAAAATGCAATTTAAAGCATAAATCTTGGATGGCTCTGACTGGGTTACATCAATTGTTACCCAGAAAAGGTTAGAAGGATTAAAACCACTTTTAACTGCTTTGTTTCGCGAGCTACGCCTTTAAAATCATATTCTGCATCATCTCCTTTCCTTTTTCCCTATGTGCCCCATGAACGATATATTATTTTTCTGTATAGTGTGCAAAAACTAATACTGTTCACCTAATCCCTATACATGTGACAATAATAAGTCAAATCCAATCAAATCAAATATAGATTCACATTGACTTCCCCACCAGACTTTTATGACACAGCCTCCAACCCCCAGCTTTAAAACCAGCCATTGTCCCTTTTATACCTTGGGCTTCAAATTTGCTGACACTTTATGAAATATTTTTTGGAAGCCCATACACACTATCAATATCTTGACCCTCATCAAACCCCTCTGTTACATCAAAAAACACTCAAACAAATTAGTTAAGCGTAATTTGCCTACAGCAAGTCATAGAGATTTACAGCATGGAAACATGCCCTTCACCCCAACTTGTCCATGCCACCCAGATTTAGCAGCAAGCTAACCCCAATTGCCCACATTTGGTCCATATCCCTTCATATCCATCTTTCCGATGTAACTGTCTAAATGCTTTTTAAAACACAAAATTATACTGGCCTCTACTACTGCCTCTGGCAGCTTATTAGAGAAACTCACCATCCTCTGTGTGAAAGAATTGCCCCTGTGGACCCTTTTGTAACTCTCTTCTTTTCTTTAAGTCTATGGTCTCTGGTTGTAGACTCCCATATCTTTCAGAAAACATGTTGACTATCTAAATCAATGATGATTTAATCCAAGTTTGTCCAATTTACAAGTAATTTTGTGCTGAATTATTGACTGCAATTCTCCCCTTGTGACCCACAACTTTTCTGTTGGGTAGCAGTGGGAGATACATGTCTGCAGTCTTGAACAGGGATTTGCACTTGCTCCGGGAATGGATGTGCACCTCCCAGAGTCAGCAAACAGTTGCCGGTCAGACCGCACTGGAAACCGGCAGGAAGGCAAGTAAGTAATTTAAATCATTTCTGCATGTATTTTAAATATGCATATTTGTTCATTATCAGGACCTGAAAGATCCCGATTGAATCTCCTACCCCGTTAGGAGTACTTCATTCTGGAGAGGTTCAGACTAGCTCCTCATATTCAGAGAACTTGTGGTAGACCCTGCCGGAATGAAGGGAGGGCAATCGGGGCCCCCCAGAGAGTCCGGTGGTAGGGGATGGTGCCCCCTGGGCATGTGCATCCTGCACCTCTTGGCATTGCCCATTGGAAGCAAGAAGGGGAGAGGTGGCTCTCAGTAATGACCCATTCCCCTGCTCTCGGATGTCCAAACGTGCCAATCTGCCACTGAATGCTTTTGATTGACAGACTCCATCCCCGCTCTCCACAAACATATGACTGGTGATACCGAGATGCCCACAGTAGCTATCATGCACACCGCATAGCCCATTGACAGCTGGGCTAATCCCAGTGGCAGTGGGGTGAGGCCCCACTTTGGCACTGCCCATTGGAAGCAAGAAGAGGGGTGTGGCTGGGAGCACTTGACACTGCCCACCAGGCATCAGACAGTGCCAAGGAAGCGGGGCCTATTGTGGGAAAGGTTTTCCACTGCCACTCTGGGCTAGTGGGTGGCCAGCAATTACGGCAGACTAGGGGTGATGGTCTGCCGGTGAGGGGGAGGCCTGCCTTGGTGGGGAGGGAAGTCTGAGCACAGAGGGGATCAGCATAGGAGGGGAGTTTTGCTGGGATGAGAGGGGTGGGGAATCACCACTGCGGTGGGTTGCGGCCTGGACATTGGGGTGTTCCAGGACACGGGTCGGGGGAGAGGGGAGGGGAAGGGCTGGCCTAGGAATTGCTGTGAGGACAGTGATTTGGCCATGGTGGGGCAGTAGGGGTAGGAGAGCTGGAGGGGCAGCACTGCAGAGATCGGGCTGGCCAGCAAACAGGAGGCTGACGGTTTGGAATCACTGATCATGTGCAGAGCCCTAGAACAGTTAAACTCTGGTGCAAATAGGCCTTGCCCGCAACCACCCCCTCCCCCTCCCCCCACAAGGTTTTTAATGAGGTTTCTGACTAGGACCTCTGCAATGCCCAGAGTGCAGAGATTCAGTGTGAGAAGCTGAACTGAAAACAATCTGGATTTAGAACACTTCCTCCCACCAATTCAACTTTTGGAAAATTTGCCCCCATTGCTTCTAACATCTTTTCCGCCACTGGATTGGTGTCTATTTGCTTGGCATTTCTTCACACCTTTTTTTGGAACAAAGGTGTAATGTTTGCAAACTTTCGGGTCCGACACCACCCCTGTATCGAAGGAGGATTGAAAGTTTATGATCAGAGACGTCGCTCGGCTGATTGCCCCACAGGGGGAATGAACCAAGGCTTTTCTTCATGGTGAACAAGTCAACTGTAGTTTGAATGGGGGAGTACGATTTCATGCGTTCATTGTTTCCCAATATTTTGTTTTGGCTTAATATATATATGTATTCATATATCTAGTGGTGGGAGCAACTTCTTAGTGGCCTTGGAAGCATTAGGGATGAGTCATATCTACATGAGGAAGAGTCAGGGTATTGAGCACTCATGGGCATACCTGTATTTGTTAATTAACATTGCCTACATTGCACCAATAAAAACCCCTAATGATAAGTGCACACACTCTTCAGCACCTAAAACACTGTGAAATGACTC
Organism: Sphyrna mokarran; assembly: GCA_024679065.1. NCBI lineage: Eukaryota > Metazoa > Chordata > Chondrichthyes > Carcharhiniformes > Carcharhinidae > Sphyrna > Sphyrna mokarran. The sequence continues at coordinate 51,183,868 of JAGIQG010000005.1, read as the reverse complement.
AGCACTCTTGCTGAGTCACTGCAACACAGTAATATTAGTCCTTGAAAAAGTCTTAAACCAGATATTGATCAGTTTACTCTCTTACATCGATATTAGTCAATGCTCTTGTGTATCATTGTATCACTTCCAGACATTGTTTATTGGACTTTCACTTCACTACTTCTATAATACAACATTCTGCCATTGTTGATATGAAGAAATTGTTGGATCCTGCTGCAAATACCAACCTTTTGATGAGCACTATGGTAACACAGTAGTTAGCACTGCTGCTTCACAGCTCCAGAGACTGGGTTCAACTATTGGCTTGGGTGACTGTGCAGAGTTTGCACGTTCTCCCTGGTTTTCTCTCACACTCCAAAGATATGCAGGTTAGGTTGATTGGGCATGCTAAATTGCCCCTTAGTGTCCTGGAATGTGTCCGTTAGAGGGATTAGGAAGATAAATAAGTGAGGTCTCGGAGATAGGGCCTGGGTGGGATTGTCATCAATGCAGATTTGATGGGATGAAAAGTGTCCTTCTGCATTGTTAGGATTATATAACCTTTATAACTGACGAATGTTGGGAAATATCAATGCGAGAAAGACTGTTGTGCAGAGTAACACACCCATGCCATTTACCCAAGTATGGGTCTGCTTCCTCCACTAAAGCTGCATTTTTTACCAACACATTAGCTAAAATAATCAAAAATATTAAAGGTAATTCTTAAAGTGGGTCGTATGTTTGAAGCCCCTATCAGCAACAGTTTTGTTGCAACATTAACAAAATTATCCTTTGAAATTGTAAAGTAGATTCATTGGTTGTTAACTTTTCACATTCTCTTTGCTTTTCTTGCGCAGCCCACCAGGGAGCTGGAAAGATGCACAGCACCTGACTGCAAAATCTCTAAAGATACACAACCTCTTCCAACCGTGCTGGCACAGCAATAGTGGAGGTAGCCATGCCCACCGCAGGTACCAATACAAGGTTACTTTGTTTATCTCTAAACGAAAATATGTATTACTTTATTTGCCACCTTAATGTTATCAAAGAAACGCTACCTTGTTCAGCATTTTACTATAATTTTATTCAGAGAAAGGCCCAGTCATGGGTCTGGATATTATAATTGCTTTGAATATTTGTCCCAATGGAATGACATGTGGCCATCTGAAGAAACTCTTACAAAATAAGAGCAGTGCTTCCAAACACTTACAGCAGGGCTTGAGAGGTACATTGTGCTGCAAAGGATGTTGATGTCAGTGTGCAATGCATCCCAACTGGCTAAGCCAGGGCAGAATCTTTCCATTTGTTTTTCAAAGTGTTGACTCCGCTCAAAAAGCAGAAGGCAGCCCGCCAGCTGAAGTGCTGGATATTCCTGTTGTATTTCTAAATACGTTTTTGAAAAGAAAAGGTGAAGAGGTGGGTCATGTTACATCATGTTGGAGGGACATGCTCTGAATGAACCCACTGTATCAGTAACCTCAGCTCTTGAGAAACAGGAACTTGCTCAACAGACATGGAACTCCTTCCTGCCCCCCTGCGAAGGACCTCTTTCCCCAAGAGGACCAAAGAACCTTTCTCACCCCCAGGCTCACCGACGACAGCAGCTTCTCCCGCCCGGCCAGTGTACCTTCGCTGTATACCTTGGCAGTGCCCGAGCATGACCCTTTCCTCCTGGCACTATACTTATTTATGCACTCCCCAAGGATTCTATTCACCAGTTTCAAATTTTCCAAAACCTGTTGTAAACGCTGCAATGCCAGCAGGGAGTAGGGGGAGGGGGGAGTATTCCCCATGTATGGGGATGATATTGAGGGGGTGCCCGCTAAATAAATGTTAATCTATTATAGTGTGATTCCCAATCGCTGTATGGAGTGAACACTGTTACATCACTGGTGAGGATGGGGGAGTGATGACAATCAAGCGGGAAATCCTGCCCTCTTGAAAGCAGTTTTGGAATTCCCCCTCAATTCTGCATCTTTGCTGCAATTTGTGCCCCCATTAAACAGGGGCAGAAAATCCTCTCCATGACATCAAACAGCCCTTGTAACTAAGCACACTTTTGAAACTTTAACCATCTAGGCCCACTGAATGCAGGCGCTATCTGCTCACAACTGAACAAGTGTTCACATACAAGGTGAAAGCTCAGCCAACATTTTTTAAAGGACTAGCCATCCAACTTAGAGGGAAGGTGATTTTTGACTAACTTTTTCGACTATAAATTTAGAAAAAAATACTGTGGCGTATCTGGCATGTACTGTGGTGAGATGTTGGATTTGGTGGGAATTTTGGTGCACCCGCACAGAGAGGGCAAAAGATCTTTTGATCAATCCACACAATGGCAGCACAGATACAGGGTTGCAATGATCTTGGAAGATGGGCTGGAGGCTGCAGAGAGGAAGGAAAGTAAAGGGCGGACAGGAGGCATCCAGGACACCTTCAGTCTGGACAAGATACCTGTTAGTGCTGACAATTCTCCCAGGGCAGTACCCCTTCATCACCATTTGCTATTTTCCCATCTTTTCTGCAATGTCCTGTCACAGAATCTTGGTCAAAACCTTGCAATAAAAGGCTCCAATAAACACAATCCTGTCATAACAACTTTAATAAGCATGTCATCAAATCATACCAACAGAGATAATCTATTCACTGTAGTGGATTCCCTCAACCCTTTAGCAAGGCCTTTGACAAGGCACTGCATAGTAGATTGTTGCATTAGATCAAATCCCACGGGATCCAAGGTGAGGTATCTAAATGGATACAAAATTGACTTGATGACAGAAGTCAGAGGGTGGTTGTAGAAGTTAGTGGATGCCTCTGACCAGCAATGTGCCTAAGGGATCAGTGCTGAGTCCACCGTTATTTGTCATTTATATTCATAATTTGGATGAGAATATGGGAGGCATAGTTAGTAAGTTTGCAGATGACACCTAGATTGGTGGCATAGTGGACAGTGAAGAAGGATATCTTGGATTGCAGTGGGATCTTGACTGACTGGGCCAATCGGCTGATGAATGGCAGATAAATATGAGGTGATGCATTTTTGTCGATTGAACCGGGGCAGGACTTACTCAGTTAATGGTCAGGCGTTAGGGAAGAGTTACAGAGTAAAGAGATCTAGGGGTACAAGTTCATAGCTCCTTGAAAATGGAATTACAGGTGGATAGAGTGTTGAAGAAGGCATTCAGAATGCTTGGTTTCATTGGCCAGAACATTGAATTCAGGAGTTGAGATGTCTTGTTGAAGTTGTACAAGACCTGGGAAGGCCACACTTGGAATACTGTATACAGTTCTGTGTACAATTTTTGTAGAAGAGATATTATTAAACTAGAAAGTGTGCAGAAAAGATTTACTAGGACGTCACTGGGACTTGATGGCTTGAGTTATAAGGAGAGGTTGAATAGACCTCTCTGGAGCGTAGAGGATAATCTTATTGAGGTCAAAAAATAATGAGGAGCATAGATCAGATAGATAGTCAATATCTTTTCCAGAGATAGGGGAGTCTAAATCGAGAGGATATAGGTTTAAGGTGAGAGGGGAGAGATACAATTGTCCAGAGGGGAAATTTTTTCACACAGAGGATGATGAGTGTCTGGAACAAGCTGCCAGAGATAGTAGTTTTTGATACTAAAGATAGCAGCAATTTTGTCTTTTAAAAAGCATTTGGACAGTTACATAGGTAAAATGGATATAGAGGGAAATGGGCCAAATGCGGGCAATCGTGACTAGCTTAGAGTCCAAAAAAGAATGCATGGACAAGTTGGGCCAAAGGCCCTGTTTCCATGCTGTAAACCTTTTTCAGATGCTCCTTCTCATCCTGGTGCTCCTCTGCAATATTGCTTCAGTTGCTGCAGAGTAATAGGAGAAAAACTGGTGACATACAAAGGGAGCAACTGAAATGACCTTGTAGGACACCCTCAAGTAGCTTGCGGCCTTGAGATCCTGGCTTTACACTCAGCAGCTACAGCACGGGCAACAGAGATCTGGACTGAATGGTTGACAGGCAACAAATAGCAAAGACACTCATAGCATGGCAGTGATGGGAGCATGGAATGCAGTTATCTTGATAGAGGACAGCAAGTCTATGCCCCACAATGCTACTGTCACGTCCCCAGGGGTGGGGTCTTGGAAATCCCAATAACTTTTCAGAGTGCACGTTTCTGGACTCCTCTGATACCTTGCAAGACTCTTTAAGCACCGGTATCTGCGGCCTTTATAGCAGTTGTCTCAGCAGTATAGCAGGGGGTTGGATCCTCTGACCTCAGTCTGAGCTTCTGCTGAATGTTCTGCAGTGGAAGATGCCACATTGGCTATTGAGTGCTGAAGATCCTCGAGTGCTGTCATGGAATTGGCCATGATCTCCACGTCTGAATTCCCAATGACAACTATTTAAATGAGGAAGAGCACAATGTTTGTGTGCCTTAACAGAACCAGGCCTGGACTACTTGTACCTCATTACCATGATGCCTAAAAAAAAAGGCCCAATAGAATTTTACCTCTACATGTTTCACTCTTTAACCTTTTCCCCTGCACTTCTTTATGGTAATTATTTGATAGGATCCTTTAAATTTGCCAATATTGTAAGCATATCATCAATGACGGCGCACTTAGGGATAAGTTGGTTTAAGTTGGATAAGTTGGGATAAGAATGGTTTAGTTTGGAGGTGCATTGCTTTTTATATTGGTCGGCGCAACATCGAAGGCCGAAGGGCCTGTTCTGTGCTGTAATGTTCTATGTTCTATGTTCTATGTTCTATGCTCTAAGTCACAATTGTAGAAAATTTGATGCCATATCCAATCCATTTAAGGTTTTAGATTGGAGGTTCTGTAACAAAGCACTTCGGTTGTAAATTAATATTTACTGACAGGCTCCCAACTCCTCCCCCAAAATATGATAAAGTCACATAGAAAGTAGTGTAACAATCAAATGTGTCTTCAGAACATAAGAAATACGAGCAAGAGTAAGCCATCTAGCCTTCGAGCCTGCCCCACCATCCATTAAGATCATGACTGATCTGAAGTGGATCAGTTCCGCTTTCTCCCCATAACCCTTAATTCCCTTGTCTATCAAAAACCTATCCACCCGTGACTTAAATATATTCAACAAGGTAGCCCCCAACACTTCAATGGACAAAGAATTCCAGAGATTCACCACCTTTTGAGTGAAGAAGTTCCTCCTCAACCCCATTCTAAACTGCGCACCCCACCCCCCACCCCCCTTCTTTTGAGACTGTGCCCTCTAGTTCTGTTTTCCTTTCTAAGCAGAAAGAATAACTCTACCTCTACCCCATCTAGCCCCTTCATTAAGTCGTAAGTCTCTGTAAGATTAACCCTCAGCCTTCTAAACTCCAACAAGTACAGGCCCAGTCTATTCAATCTCTCCACATAAGCTAGCCCCCTCATCTCCAGTATTAGCCTGATGAACCTTCTCTGTACCCCCTCCAAGGCCAATATATCCTTTCTCAAATAAGAGGACCAAAACTGCACACAGTACTCCAGTTGCGGCCTCACCAGTGCCCTGTACAGTTGCAGTAAGACCTCCCAGCTTTTATATTCCATCCCCCTCGCCATAAAGGCCAACATTCTATTCGCCTTCTTGATCACCTACTGTACCTGCAGACTGAGTTTTTGCGATTTGTGCATAAGGTCTTCTCAAGTCATTGCTTTGTTCTCACATTGTTAACATGTGCTTAACACCACCTAACTTCCGAAAGAAAGTTCAGCACAAGATCAAAGGTGAGCAATAACGCTTTTATCCGTCCCACCTTTTCAGCAGCACATTCTCCATTTGAGGAGGATGTTTGTATGTGAGGAGGAGGCAGACCTCACAGCACCAGCCCAGGTAACAAAGCCGGTGAGAAGGCCATTAACATCCTTTCACCTTTCATTGGAGTTCTAAATGTATCCAGAAGATACGCAGGACCAGGAGATGCAATTTACTACCCTCAGCCTCAAACCATGATGAAAATAAAATAGCACTTAAATGTCTGTGTGCCGAGGACAAAACCATTTACCTTCAACGTGGCAGAACAATATAATTTAATCCTTTCAATACATTTACAAAGGAATAAACAACTCAAGTGATATCTGTAATGGGCATAAGAGGCTTTTATAGAGCAGCTGAGATCCAAGCAGATAAACATTTAAAAAGCATACATAGCAGAAGTGGAAATGGAATTGAAATATATTTGACTAGTTAATCACACTTTGTTGTGTGAATTTGTTTTTAAGGAATCCAACACTTTTTCATGTGGGGGAGTGTAATGCCTTACGCCATTCGTACATCAATATAATTATCAGGGCTGAGAGGCAGTGCTGATATGTGGCATCAACCAGCCAACAAAGGTCACTGCGTGGGAAAGCTCAGACACAATGGCAGAAAAATTGCATCAGTTATCAACACTGCTGCCTCACAGTTCCAAGGACCCAGGTTTAATTCTGGCCTTGGATTCCTATCTGAGTGGATTTTGCACATTCTCTCTGTGTCTGCGTGGGTTTCCCCTGGGTATTCTGGTTTTCTTTCAGACTCCAAAGATGTGCAGGTTAGGTGCATTGGCCATGGTAAATTACCCCTTAGTGTCCAAGATGTGTAGGTCCAGAGGACTAGCAGGCTAAATACTTGGGGTTATGGGGATAGGGCAGTGATTAGGGCCTGGGTAAAATGTTCTGTCGGGAGAATCAATGCAAACTCAATGGCCTGAATGGCCTTCTGCACTGCAGGGATTCTATGAAATTCTATTCTATGAAACTGTACTAACTTTGATGATACCTTCCCATCAAATGTCTGCTATGATTCTTTTAAGACCTTGGCAATAGGGTTTAAAACTGATCTGAGGCCTCTGGTTAGCACTCTCAAATGTCTCAACATTGGAAACTTGGAAGTCATTGGCTGCCAACTTCCTGGGGTACACTAAATTGATTTGGTCGCCCAACAAAATAGACACGACAAACAAGTTTCTCCCTGGAAGTGTAAATGGTAGAAAGTAAAAAAAGGAAAATAGAAGGGAACAGCTACAAATGATTAATTAGTCATCTATATTTGAAAGAACAAAGAAAGATACATTTTTTTGGATGAACATGGTGACATAGTCGTTAGCACTGCTGCCTCACCGTACCAGGCAGCCCAAGTTCAATTCCTGCCTCAGTGACTGTCTATGTGGAGTTTGCACATCGTCCCCAACTCCACATGGGTTTCTTCCGGGTTCTCTGGTTTCTGCCCACAGTCTAAAGATTAGGTGCATTGACTATGGTAAATTGGCGCTTGGTGTCAGGAGAATTAACACAGTATGTATGTGAGATTACGATGATAAGGCCTGGGTGGAAATGCGGTTGGCAAAGATTTGATGGGCCAAGTGGCCTCCTTCTGCACTGTAGAGATACTATGATTCTATAAACTCAAGTGTGCTAGACTGGGAACTCGGTTGAGAATTTGACCAAAGCAAACTACTGCAAAAATAAGAAATCTGGAACGAAAACAGATATTGTTGATGAAAATGCGACTCACCAGGCTATATCTGTAAGTTGAAAATTTCTTGCTGAAAAAGGTGGATCTTTCACACAGAATCCCATCTTCCTGTAGGCTGCTGAAAGATTTGAGCACTCACTTCCAGCACTTCATGCTTAAATCATGCAAAAATGTTTACCAATCCATTTTGCCTGCCAAAGCCATAGTGCAGTGATGTATTTGCAACAATAATATGCCAGTGGCAATGGCGCTTTTGCTTCTGTTGCAGTTATGCGTGACTGTCAAATCTTAATGACGTGCAGCCTGATCTGGCTCTTCCTGTTGGCGCCTCTCCCCTAATAAAAACAGTCACTTATTTTTGTTACATTGTCGCTGTATTTGTCAAATGTCACAAAGACCCTCTAGCTGGGATGTTGCATTGAAAATGATTCACAAGCCGTTATGGTAAAAGTAATATTCCTTCATGAAGATGGCTGATGGAAAACTCCTGAACAAACAACCCAACAGACCATTTCAAGGGGAAGCTTGCTTCAGCTTAACATCATCCTTGTTTAATGCCAACAGACCATCAAATTTACAATATTTTGGGGCATATTTTTAAAGAAGTTCTGTGACAGTAGGTAAATCAGAAGTGGGAAAATAAATGAAAATAACATTGATACAGGGACTATGTAAACATCCAAATAAATTAGAAAAGGAATAATGGGGTTGGAAATAAGAATAGTGACACATGGGCAGAACACAGAAGATTTCACCTGTATTCCATATTAACTCGTAGACTAAATACTACAAAAAATCATCAGGTCAGGCAGCATCTAATGGGGGTGGTAGTTTATACCAGTTCTTATCCAGGTGACAATTCCTATTTCTCCTGTTGTGCTGACTGTCCCAAGCTTTCACCAGTGGGTCCTGAGCTTGTCAGGCCTCTCTACACTGGGGGTTAAAATGGCATGCACATCTCAATAAAGTCATCAGAATGTGATTTATGGTTCAGCACTTGCCATTAGAACTATAATTAATACTCTTTTATTTCAATGATTAGTGGTGTGACTCAGGGATCAGTGTGTGGGGACTGCAATTGTTTATGGTTTATATAGATAATTTGGAGTTGGGGGCCAAGTGTAGTGTGTCAAAATTCACAGACAACACTAAGGTGAGTGGCAAAACAAAGCGTACAGAGGATACTGGAAGTCTGCAAAGGAATATTGATAGTTTAAGCGAGTGGATGCAGGTCTGGCAGATAGAGTACGATGTTGGTAAATGTGAGATCATCCATTTTGGTAGGAATAACAGCAATATTGGCTACTAGTTAAATGGTAAAAAACTGCAGCATGAGGCACCTGGGGTCCTTGTGCAGGAATCTCAAGGAGTTAGTTTGCAGGTGCAGCAGGTAATTAAGAAGGCAAATGGAATTTTTATCTTTATTGATAGAAGAATGGAGTTTAAAAACAGTGAGGTTATGTTGCAGCTCTATAAGGTGCTGCTGAGGCCACACTTGGAGTATTGTGTACAGTTTTGGTCTCCTTACTTGAGAAAGGATGATACTGGACTGGAGGGATGCAGAGGAGATTCACTAAGTTGATTTCAGAATTGAGAGGGTTAGCTTATAAGGAGAGACTGAGTGGACTGGAGCTATACTCATTGGAAGTCAGAAGAATGAGGGGAGATCTTATAGAAACATATAAGATTATGAAGGGAATAGATAAAATAGAAAGAGGGAAGTTGTTTCCACTGGTGGGTGTGTTAGGACTGGGGGGCATAGCCTCAAAATAAGGGGAAGCAGATTTAGGACTGAGTCGAGGTCATGATGGAGTTGTATAGAACTTTGTTGAGACCACAACTGGAGTACTGTGTACAGTTCTGGTCTCCACATTACAGGAAGGATGTGATCGAACTGGAAGAGGTGCAGAGGAGATTTATCAGGATGCTGCCTGGAATGGAACATTTAAGTTATAAAGAAAGATTGAAAAGGTTTGGGAGAAGTTGTAAAGTGCAGGAAATACAGAAATTAATTTTCCTTGCACACAATAGAGTCTTAACTCCAAAGCAGCAGCTTCTTCATCTAGAAGCAGCTAAATGTTTCTTCACTCAGAGAGTACATAGAACATAGAACATTACAGCGCAGTACAGGCCCTTCGGCCCTCGATGTTGCGCTGGCCAGTGGACCCTCTAACCTAAACTATTCCAATATCATCCATATGCCTATCCACCGAACATTTGAATGCCCCCAAAGTAGGCGAGCCCACAACTGCTGCAGGCAGGGCATTCCACGCTCTCACCACCCTCTGTGTAAAGAACCTGCCTCTGACATCCGTCCTATAACTACCACCTCTAATTTAAAGTTATGTCCCCTCGTGTTGGTCATCACCATCCGAGGAAAAAGGCTCTCACTATCCACCCTATCCAATCCCTTGATCATCTTATAAGATCATCATCTCAGTAATGAGTAAGTAGAATAAGCTACCATTGGTGGTGGTGGAGGTGAACTTGCTGAAGTCTTTTAAGAGACTTCTGGATGAGTACATGGGGTTTAATGGGATTGAGAGTTATAGATAAGCCTGGTAGGCATGGATATGATCAGTGCAACTCATGGGCCAAAGGGCCTGTTTGCGCTGTAGTGTTCTATGTTCTATGTTCTATATATGATGCTTGGTGATCCTGAGGCATCAGCTGATGGATGCTGAGGTCAAGATCAAAGGCAGTCAGGGGGACATCACAGACCTCAAAGTGAGGTGTGGAGGGGGGAGGAGTTCTTGCTGAGAGTGCTTAAAGGTCTCAAAAATTGATCAGTGGCTTTATGTGGGGAGATCAGATCCAGGGAGGGTGGTGAGCTGTCCAGGAAGGCACACTGCATCTGGCGAGTATAAGGGAAGGCAAATTTCTCCTAATACAGCACCTTGATATAGTTGGCAGGTTTTTCTGAGGTCTGGCAAATCCTCCTGGTTAGAGTTAGATTTCCAATGGTGAATCCCAATGAGGCATGCATCCCCATTATAATACTTAAAATGCTAACCTATGTCCTTGCTTGATGCTACAGTACTCACAGTCTCTTTTCATTAAAACCAAAAGTAGGCAGGTTGGAGTTAGGGTCCAGACTTTAATTCTTTTGTTTGTTGGCCGTGGGGTGGGCACGGGAAGGGGTTTGAAATTCCCCATACTATTTATGACAATATCCATTAGCTGAATGAAGAATGACATGCTGCCCGTGACATTATTCATGAGCCTATAGTGGACAGAGTACGTCACTGAATTAGGACAGATGTTGTAGACGGAAAGAGGGTTCATGTTAAATGACGGAACCAGCACAATGGAGAAATGGAAATGTATGCCAAGTGATTTAGTGTTTCTGAATTCTATGTTAATAAGTGGATTATGATGCAAAACAGCCAGATAATAAGGAGCTTTGCTGTATTATAGCACATAATTATATATCAGCACAAACATTAGTAGGGCAGTTCGCTTTCAGGCCATAGAACAAAACCAACCTCCTTCAGAAAACATTGAAAGAAATTCAAAAATCTTCAAAGGCTGGGAGTATGTTAGTCCTCAAACTAATTCAAAGACTCAAGTCTTTGTGATTTTCTTTGAAGGTACACTTCACCTTCATGAAAGCATATTTGCTGTGAACCAAACATTTTGAGTGTTCAACTTAGGTGTGCGCTACGTGGAATTTCTTGTAATTCAGTGCAACACAAATCTCAACATGAATAAAAAGAGTTGGTTTTGAATAGAAAGAGTTCAGCCTTGTGTCCTCTAGAATCACAAGCTTAAATTAATCATTGAACAGTGAATTAAATTTCAGCTTCTTTGTGTTTGGACATATCTCACAGGATAGGGTTACTAAAGGTTTCCACCCCACTGGCACTGAGTCTGGTGGAAGACTATTTTAAAATTTGAAAACTCTCCAGACAGCAGGAATCCTTCCATCCCATTTTTTTGGGCTAGTTCCTTGCTAGAACAATCTAAAACCAATCTAAGTGCCCCACTTGTATCTTCCTTAGCTTTCTCTTTAAAAAATGCAAAGGCCTCTGCTTCAAGCAGTTATTACTATAAAACATGCTGTGTTACAATAAACTTTGGTTGGACATTCTTCTGCTCAAACTGTTGGAAGTCCTCAGCCGGTTCTATGTAAAGAAAGTGACTTTTCCCCTCAACTGTTGTCCCTCTACTCCCATTTACAGGCAAGACAGTGAGATGAAAATCAAGAAAAAAGAGACATGTTGCCAAAGAGTTTTATCTTGCATTCTAAATCTTGAACTTAAATCTTGGGGTGGCATGGTAGCACAGTGATTAGCACTGCTGCTCCACAGCTCCAAGGACCTGGATTTGATTCCTGGCTTGGATCACTATCTGTGTGGAATTTTCACATTCTCTTCATGTCTGTGTGGGTTTCTTCCAGGTATTTCAGTTTCCTCCCACAGTCCAAAGATATGCAGGTTAGATTGATTGGCCATGCTAAAATTGTCTTTTAATGTCCTGAGATGCATAAATTAGAGGGATTAACGGGTAAAATATGTAGAGCTATGGGGATAGGGCCTGAGTGGAATTGTGGTCGGCGCAGACTCGATGGGCCAAAGGGCCTCTTTCTGCACTGTAGGGTTCCCACCTAGCACTTTTGAGGCCATCATAATTCACATGGCTAAATAACACACATGGTAGCCCAATACCTCACCCAGCCATTGGGGGCATATTTCACATGTATTCATTTTGGGGAGGCAATGCCCTACTGGTATTAACCTGGACTATTAATCCAGAAATTCAGCTAATTATCTGGGAAACGGATTTGAATCCCATCATGGCAGATGGTGGAAGTTGAATTCAATAAAAAATATCTGGAATTAAGAATCTATTGATGACCATGAAACCATTGTTGATCGTTGGGCAAACCCATTGGATTCACTATTGTCTTTTAGGGAAGAAAATTTGTCTTTACCCTTCCTGAATCCGGAGCCACAACAACGTGGTTGACTCTGAACTGTCCTCTGAAATAGCCTTGCAAACCACTCAGTTGTATCAATTGCTACAAAGTCAAGGGTAACTAGAGTTGGGTAATAAATGCTGGGCAGCCAGTGACGCTCATGTCCTATGAATGAATAAAAAAAATTACCTTTAGCATCCAAGTAGGCAGCATATTTTAAAATGAATGATTATAAATGGTTGTCCTTTAACCTTGGGGTTCACATATCTCAGCTTGTGATCTGGGATTGTTAATGCTGCCTGGACTGCTTGAATGCTACAGCCCCATCATCTGAAACCATCCATTATTCTGTATTTATTGGTTAGTGGGCTACTTATCACACAGAGTTTGCACAGCAGGGAACTGGGATAAATGCCAGTTTTCTTTTTGTTTTGCTTGATCCAAGGCAACAAATAAATCTCCAGTCCCTCTTCACAACTTCCTTGTGAAAGCAGATAGTATTGATAAATACGTGACATTTAGTTCCCTGAAAGAGAAATTGTCATGCAAAAACCTATTTTAATCCTATTGCTTCACCTGCAGGAGCAAAGAAAATGATTTTGGGGTTAACCAGTTAATTTATTTAGCTTTTACCTATTGTTTTTGCTAATTAACATATCATTATACTCGACCAGTTTGAAATTAATACTGCAAATAGTGATGTGTCGCTGATAGATCCAAGTTGTAGTTTCTGCTATCTATTGGACAGGATTTTACTGTGGAATTTTGGGTTCCAAATCTTGATCAGATGGGGGTCCCAATTCCACAGTTGTTGGCATTAAGTCTGAGTCAGCAATGTTATTGGAGGTAGCCTCCATCTCCATTTGGCCATCAGTCAGTCACAGGGAGACTGTAATTTCTCCAAATAACAGGGGTGCCACTCTTCCAGGACTTGGAAAAGCACCTTTAAACGAGCCATTAATTGTTGAAATTTGTTGCCTGCCTCCCATCAATGATCAAACTCCTGTAGCTGAGAAATCTCCTGGCTGTGGGACTACATCAGCCAGCCCACCACTCCCGCCACTCCCAACTTGTTATTTTAACAGTCCCTCTCTCTTCTAGCCCACTACCTTGGAAACATCCTGCCCATTGAATTTTTGCAGTTACAGTGCAGTGGGCGTGAAATAACAGTGGGCTCAAACAGGTAATCACATCCAAAATACACCATACTGATGATAGTCATGTTAACTCTGTGAGGAAGATTTTTCCGGATTTCCCACAAATGCTGTTATTGGGTAGGAGAAGTAGTGCTGAAGCCCACCTATGGCAATGGTGGCATCCTCTGCCATATTGTCTGGGTCTTGGTGGAATAACAACATGATGGGTCCCATGACCTGTTGCTCAGGCAACTCCTGATTTGCCCGCCCTGCCAGCAATTTAGAAAAGGAGAACCAAACTGATTCACCCTGCAATATCTCCCCACCTCTCTCACCCACATTGGCACCAGTATCTGGTCAGTATCAGGGTACGGTACGGGGTGTGGGGGGAGTGGGGAGTGCCAGTATGACTCTTCTTTCCCTGAGCACTGCACTCACCTAGGCTCTCCTAGAGGTCTGCTCACCAGGCGCACACCTTTGGTGACCAGTTGTTCGTCATGCTGTTCTACCAACATGCTGCCATGGATTGATTTTCTGAAGGGATGTGGATGATTCTGACACTGATAATTATTTGGTAATATATTCAAATGAGGTTCCCCGATGTCGTACATTGGTCACTGAAGCAGGGGAATGCATCATGTATTCACACCGGCACACAACTTGGCTTTACAGTTCTCTTGGTAATTTTCACCCTCCTTGGCGAACCCATCCAAAGTGAATGGGAGTTGAAACTCCCGGCCTGCTTCTGAGATTGACCTCCAACCACCACAATCATCTTAAAGTTAAAGTTTATTTATTAGTCACAAGTAAGGCTTACATTAACACTGCAATGAAGTTGCAGTGAAATTCCCCTATTCACCACAATCCAGTGCCTATTCAGATCAATGAACCGAACCAGAACAGCTTTCAGAATGTGGGAGGAAATCGGAGCACCCGAAGGAAACCCACAAAGACACGGAGAGAATGTGCAAACTCCACACAGATGTTGACCCAATCTGAGAATCAAATCCACGTCCCTGGTGCTGTGAGGCAGCAGCACCAGCCACCGTGCCATTCCCTTTGTGATAAGTATGAATCCATCCAGTAGAGAGTTTTCTTCTTGATTCCCATGTCCACATTTATATCCCTTGCTGAAAATTTCCAGCATTTCCTGTTTTATTAAAAAGTGTACCAAATTGTTTGTATCTGTGAGGAGGTTGGATTGATCTGCGTTGATTAAAGTTATATAATACTGGAAGATATTTCATGATGCTGCCCAGGGTAAATGGAAGGTACAAAGCTGCACTTTGGCAGCACAATCACTAGATGTTATAATATGAAATACAAAATATGTTATTCTGCTCCACAATATGTGACATATGGTGTCCTTTTAAGGCTACGGGGTACAATTTCTCAGCATTCCAGCACTACTTGAGTAAAGTGGGTAGATTGTCATCTCATTTAAAGGTCAGATCATCTTTATCTCTTTTTGTTGTGTGTGGTACAGAAATTGACATTTGTGATTCATATAGATTGCATGTGGGTGTGCTATTCTCTCCCTCTTCAGGCACCTAAGAGGGCACTGGCGACCAGGGACTTCCATCTTAACCTGGTGGCATGGATCATCTTCATTGGTGACACATTCATCCAGTCTGTTCGGGGCTTTAAAAAGATCGTTTTTTATCTATCCCATTCTCTTTTACCATTGATCTTTCCCACCAGACTTTCTTACTCATGATTTCTGACACTGATAATTATTTGGTAATATATTCAAATGAGGTTCCCACATGTTGTACATTGGTCACTGAAGCAGGGGAATGCATCATGTATTCACACCGACACACAACGTGGCTTCTCAGTTCTCTTGGTGCTTTCCGCCCTCCTTGGCGAACCCACCCTTCTTGGTGATTTTCCAACAGCATCTTGTTGATCTTGGTTAACAGAGTTCTTTTGATGTCAGATTTTACTAACCTCCTTATTGGCAGTGTAACTTGAGCAAGATATCTTCATTATTCACCTCAAAAAACACAAATCTGCAGCTCCGCTTCCCCTCTATATCATCCAACTGTTCATCGAACACTTTCTTCCATGTGCTAAAATTTTGAGTTAGATATTGCTGTTGGAGCCAAGGAATATAAGAATTATGGAGGAAAGATTACTGCAATGGATGATCAGAAATAATCATAATAAATGGCAAAGCATGCCTGAGGGGCCAAATGGTCTCCTCCTCCTCATGTTTCCTATGTTTCTATGATCATAATCATTTTCATTTTTCAACCGCATATTTGGCTATTCCAATCCTTCATCTTATTTCTTGGCCACATTTTCCCCTATTGTTAAGATACTCTTGAGGTAACAAAATTTGTTTACCTTCTTGATCTTTTCATTCTTCGCTGTGATCTGAGATGCCGGTGCTATCAAACAATCATTAAAAATTTAAAGATAAACAGCAGAAAAGTCACTATTCAAACGAAAACATTCTGTTCCTGATTACAATTTGGACCTTTAAATATTCTAGGAAAGTCTCCGAACTGTTTATCTAATATCTTTTATCAGCACCATTAGCTTCTTCAAGATGCCACTTTGAAATAGTGCTTCCCAGCAGCTGACTTTCTTAGTGCTGCAAACTCTGACCCTGACCAGGCATACGGTTCTCTTAGGCTGAAAATGAGATTTGGCATTTAATTTCAAGGTCTCAGCCACCAATCTGTCAAAAGTCTTCATTTTCCTAGTGCCCACTAGAACTGCTGACGCTCACAGCCAACTCTGAGCGCTTTCATCTTTCACTGGCAATAAACATGTCGCACTGGCAGGGTGAAGTGCAATCTGAAATTAAATTTACTGCACATAAAATATGGTGCTACTTTTATTGGTTCAAATACATGCCACTCATAATTTATTTGAAGTTGCCAGACTTACATAAAGTGAAAGTGTTTCTGGATTCTCAGCACTGGTGGGGAGATAAACTATATCCAATGCAAACTCCTCCAAAATAAACAGCCACGTTGTTTTCTTTTTTATCTTGCTGACCATCTTGTGCTATTGACTTATAATTTCCATGGAGAGTGCACTTTGAAAATGTTAACGGTTGTTTTTGACATTTTAAAACACATTTATACTCTACAAATGTCTCAAGATTATTTGTTACTGACTTCAATCTGTACATTTCAAGACACAGATTTTTCCTTACACAGTATCCGATCATTTGTATTGAAATGTTCTACATAGCTTTTAAGTATTCTCTATGGAATTCTACAGTCCCTTCGATCAGACATTAAGATATCTTAATTATCTATTAAGATATAATAGATAATATCTTATCTATTATATAGGATATAATAGATATCTTATAAGATATAGAATGTAATGTTATGTTGGACTGCTTGGTATTTGAGATGGAGATGCTGGCATTGGACTGGGGAAAACACAGTAAGAAATCTCACAATATCAGGCTAAAGTCCAATGGGTTTATTTGGTAGCACAAGCCACTAGCTTCTGGAGCACTGCCCCTTTATCAGGTGAGTGGGAGTTCTGTTCACATACAGGGCATATAAAGATCAAACTCAATTTACAAAATAATAGTTAGAATGCGCGTCCTTACAGGTAATCAAGTCTTAAAGCTACAGACAATGTGAGTGGAGAAAGTGTTAAACACAGGTTAAAGAAATGTGTATTGTCTTCAGCCAGGACAATTAATGAGATTTTGCAAGCCCAGACAAGTTGTGGGGGTTACAGATAATGTGACATGAACCCAAGATCCCAGTTGAAGCTGTCCTCATGTGAGCAGAACTTGGCTATCAATCTCTGCTCAGTGTGTATCATGAAGGCCACCTTGGAGAACGCTTGCCCAATGATCAGAGGCCAATTGCCCATGACTGCTAAAATGTTCCCCAACAGGAAGAGAACATTCTTGCCTGGTGATGGTCAAGTGGTGTTCATTCATTCATTGTCATACAGCCTGGATGGTCTCCCCAATGTACCATGCCTCAGAACATCCTTTTGGTATTTGAGGAGCAGTGATGGCCCAAAACTTATGTCAAACTGCTCACTGATTCATTTACATTGACATTCTTAGGAGACTTCATCTGATAGGCCACCAGTAGGCCTTTTTAACAGGCACACTGAGGTCCTATGAAATACATTAGAGGCTTATTACAATTTTATGATGTGCAGTAAGACTGCTTGTCATGAGCAGTAATTTCAAAATAATAGCTCCAAGACACTTCTTGATTTTTTTTTTGGTGTTAGGAAAAGCAGGCGTGAGAGCTTTTGAGATCATCCCCTTCTCCTCCTGTCAATTTCTTCCCTCTGGATCTTACTGCCTGCTGGGCAGAATTCATCACTGGCTAATTGGTACATCCTATCGCGGGTTGGTAGGGTCATGCCATTGATTGAGGCTTGAATCTCAAAATGTTACAAATATTTTTACTGGTTCAGCATGTTTCAGCACTCGGTCATCCAAAGGTCAAAATTTACTTCCTGCCATATGATAAATATATGGCCCAAATTTTGCTAAAAATTTGCATTCTTTTATTGCTGTGCACAGGAAAATGGGATTAGAAAGGGTATCTGGGTGTCTTTAGGTTGGTATGGACAAGATGGGACAAATAGCCACCTTCTGTATCATTCCACGGTTCTGTGGTTTATATTTGTTTCTCTATCTGTGGGATTTTAGCTCAAGACAAAGCTGAATGCTAATGCAGTTGGTTGTGTTGGGAAACCTTCATGATGTATTTTTACTTTGGCATCCATTTTTCCCAATACATTATTTAAAATTTTCTACTGATGTAGACTGATGGTATACTAATACATCCTGATTAAAATGTGTTTGCTGTGTTTAATCATTTAAACTGTACTGAATGGTTGGATCAGCAGCAACAGAATAGAACATGAACATAAGCAACACTGACACGACAGTAAAGAATCTGAAATTGGCACTTTAAGTGACTGTAGGTAGCTTTATAGTGCAGTTTAGCCAATTACATCACTGAAGCTCCCTTGATCCTAATTTTTAATCATTATATTCAGTGTTATATGGTGACATCTCACTGTAATAGAAAAGAAATCAACAGCAAGAATGATCACTTTAAATTTGCTATGCACCATGGCTGTAATAAGATTGAGCTGAAGTTTATTTTCTGTTTAGCCTGCTTTTACTTTCAAGGAGTATTCTCTGTGCTGCATGGACACGGTGGGTGCTCTTCCACAAGATGCCACTCTGTCATCATATGCAACACAAAGGGCTGGCAAGAGGAATGGCACAAATTTACATAACATGATTAATTTTTTAAAAATAAATCCAAGGAAATGTATAATTTGACTGGCTTTTAATATTGGGCATTTATTTTTGATGTTGTGCATCTTTTTACAAAGGCATTGTATCTTTTATTTCCAATTTAGTTCCTTCACTGACCAATCTTCTATCCTTGGTGGCCATTTGTAAGTAAATGGGAGTGCTGGCTATAGTCACTGGGTATAATTTTCACCTTCCCTGCTTGACCAGTAAACTTGAAGAGCTGATTTTCCACTTATCACAGAGATGGCAGGTAGGACTCTGAAGAGTGCAGTTGAACAAAAAGATCTGGGAATACAAGTACAGAATTCCCTAAAAATGGCGCCACAGATGGATAGGGTCATAAAGAGTGCTTTTGGTATATTGGTCTATATAAATCGGAGTATTGAGTATAAAAGTTGAAGTGTTATGGTAAGGTTATATGAGGCATTGGTGAGGCTGAATTTAGAGTATTGTGTAAGTTTTGGTCACTTAGTTTTGGTCACTTAGTAAGGAAGGATATAAATAATGTTGAAAGAGTGCAAAGAAGGTTCACAAAGGTGTTACTGGGGCTTGAGAAGCTGAGTTACAGAGAGAGATTGAATAGGTTAGGACTTTATTCCCTACTGTATAGAAGAATGAAGAGAGGTTTGATAGTGAAAAGATTTTGATGGGTATAGATAGACTGAATGCAAGCAGGCTTTTTCCAATGAGACTAGAGGAAAAAAGACAGAGGACATGGGTTAAGGGTAAAAGGAAAAAGGGGAATATTTAAAGGGAATATTACGGGGGGATTCTTCACGTAGAACATGATGGGAATGTGGATGAGCTGCTGGATAAAGTGGTAAATGCGGGGTCACTTCTAACATTTAAGAAAATCTTGGATGGGTTAATGGATGAGAGGGGTGCGAAGGGATATGGTCCAAGTGTAGATCAGTGGGACTAGGCAAAAAATGGTTTGGCACAGAAAAAAAAGGCCAAAAGACCTGTTTCTGAGCTGCAATTTTCTATTGTTCTACGGTTCTATGACGATTGGGAGGGAAATCACAGAATCATAGACCCTTACTCTGCAGAAGGAGGTCCCTCAAGCCTACACCAAAAATCTCACCCGAGACCCTATCCCCGTAACATCACGTACTTACCCTGCTAATCCCCCTTTCTGGAGGCCGATTTAGCACAGCCAATCAATCTAATCTGCACATCTTTGGAAATCCGCTGTTAATGCCTCGGCAGTTCAGCTGAAAATTAAGCCCACTGCCTTCCTGTGCTGACATGAGTGAGATGTAGGATGCTCCAAGGGAGTTTAACCTGTATCCCTGCATGCAGGTACTTGGCTGCTGTCTCACTGCATTTATTAGATTGTTTTCAATTACAACCTTCTCTACAGTACTCAGTACCATAACATCGCCACATTGGTCTTGCATTGTTGATGAGGTGGACAGTAACACATAAACATACCCACTGAGGTAAATTATTTATTCATTTTATTAATTTCCATTTATATTGTACCTTCTCATATCAAAACATCTCAAGCATTTCATATGATGAATTACTTTTGAAGGGCACTGACTGTATATATGCAAACAACTGCAATGTTCTTAGCTTACGTGCCCCTAGATAATCAGTTTATTCTTTTATTTACACATTATTAACATATTTTAAAGTAATTTCCACCCTTTTGTCCTCCTCCTGTCTTTTTGCGCCAAACACAACTCCTTAGACACAAAGGTGTTTTGCTCCCTTGCGTCAACATTTCTATCTTCTAATGTATGCCTGGTGCCATTTACCAGCTGAATGGCCGTTTCAAAAGGTTGAAATGGCCAACCTAACCCCTGAACTTTGTCAGTAGCACCGTCCACCTGCTTGTTGGTTCACTCCAGGTGAACAAAAGCTTTGCCTGTGCTTTGAGGGTATATCTAGGACCAGGATTCATCATCTGTGAAACTACAAATGTCAGCCTGCATTTAACCAATCTGTGGTACAGTAGGTGGCACCTTCACCCACTGACCCACATGGCTGCCTCCATTCTCCCTTTGTGCCTTTACAATTTGTTATCTGCGGAGATAAAGAAACCCATGTTTTCAGCCAACATAAGGACTTCACACCTTGGCAGATAGATTTCATCAGACTTTCAAAGGTAAGTTAAGACATCTCATGTGATGTAAGTTATATAACTGGGGTATAGATGATTTTATTTGATTTAAACAGATCACGAGATATTCTTTCAAATGGTGTAGACAATCATTCCATTAAAAAGATGCAAGTATTTCACCCTGTTAAAGATATATATGCAATGCATGGATATCATCAGGTACAGAAAAGACTAATTTAGACTCATCACATTTTCGCCAGTGTTTTCCCCTCCTCAAGGTTTTGCTTCCTTACTGGACAATGGTTCCTCTGATACCTTTCCTCAAGATTCACTATGAATCATGCTTGAGTCTTTACAATGAATGCAAATGGACTTAGTCATGGGGGCATTTTTTACACTCGAGCACAATCTTGTCTTCAATTGATATTCACAACTGCACTTTCTAACTTTGCTGAGACCAGGATGAAACGTCTTTGATCTGTCTGGCTCATCTGCACTTTCTTTACATTAATGGATGTGTTATAAGTCAGCTACCTGTTTGCAACAAGTACCTACTTTGAGTAAGATGCTTCAAATTGTTCTCTGGTTGAGCAGGCAAAGGTTGAGCCCTCACATGAGTATCCAAATGTTACTTTGTTTTCATATATGTTATGTACAATAAATGCTTATGTATATGTATATATCGCTCTCCGATAGAGTTAGAATTCTAACCAACTGTGATAAGATTTGGTAAGGTTCTCTTTGCATTAATTGCAGTTGTACTGAAATTCATGACAACAGATAACAATGATAGCCTCACAGCAATTGTCAAATACGAACATATGAATTCGGAATAGAAGGATACTCAGCCCCTCAAATCTGCTTTGTCATTTAATGAGATGATGATTGATCTGATTGTAACCTCAACTCTACATTCCTACCTACTTATAACATTTCACCACTTTGATTATCAAAAATCTATCTATAACTGCCTCAAAAAATATTCAAAGACTCTGCTTCCACTACCTTTTTAGGAAAAGGGTTTCATAGGCTGACAACCTTCTGAAGAGAAAAAAATAAACCTTATCTCTGTCCGAAATGAGTGACTTCTTATTTTTAAACAGTGATCCCCTTGGTTCTACATTCCCCTATAAGAAGAGACACTGGGGATGGTTCTCTGACTCCATCAGACAGCCGGGAATTCTGATGCCTCGGTGAATGTAGCATCAACCGAAAATCGGGACTCCTGCCAAACATGATGGCTCTTGGATTTCACCCATCCTGTCTGATTCAGCTATCAGATCAATGAATTTCTATTATCCCCCAGCCATCTGTGTTTGTTTTAATTTCCCTTCATGGTTGACTACACATCAAGTACCCCATTGATCCGACTGCAATGTAAACAGTGTTTAAGCCTGATTTGTTGTGGCTTCCCACTTTGAAATAGCTTGCAAAAGATCTCTCTCTCCTTTTATGAGCCCTTGCACATTTAACTTGTGACTGATCAAAAGTTTCAAGTGTAATGGAGAGGGTTTTCAACAATTTTTGCTTGTTGGGAAGCCTCAGCAACATCAAATCAAAGTTGTGTGCATATACTGGAACTATGTGCACAGCTATACTGACTGGAACCCCTAGGTTAAATTGACATCTCCTCTCTGTCATAGAGCTTCAAAGGAGTCTGCTCACACCTGCAGCTTCTGACAGGAAGAAAGGAAAATCTCTGCTGCAAAATGGAGTGCTGCAGTGATTTGAAATCCTGTCAGGTGACTAGAGGGGATGGAGATTAAAGTCTCAGGCCACTTCAAGATTTTCACAGCTGACAGTCAGGAATGCAGAAATTGATGATGGAGCTCCTTGAAATCACCGTGCCAGGGATGATCTTGAGGTCTTTCAGGGCTAAAAGGACCAACGTTGACACCTCCATCTCAGTTGAGAGTGGCAAAGTCAACCCTTTGCCCACAGCCTGAGATGACCCATCAGCCAAGAACCTTGATGTGGGATGCATAATATAGTGGGGCTTACCAATTATATGTACAGGGGAGGATGTCCCTCTTTGATGAGAGGTTGATGGCACTCCCCTGTCAATTTGAGGGCCACCATTTCATTTTTTGCATGGAAGTATCCTGTATCTGTGTGCAGGAGACCAGGAAACCATTTAAAAATGGTGGCCCTGACTCAGAATAGTGGGGCTGACTGGCAGGTTTCTCAAGATGAGCTTACTAGTATTATTCAAGTTGGTGAATCCCACCTGAGAGATGTTGCCAATGCCAGCGGGAACACAATTGCTTTCCTGCTGATGTGGGCACTTAGCCACAAAATGGGAGAATCAGAGCCACTGGGGTGATTCTCCCATTCCACTGCACTCATTTTCAAGCACAGCAGGTTGAGAGATTTAAGCGGCACCTGATCTGTGGGACTGGACGTCCGAGCATGTCTCCCAATGCCAGATTTCCAGTGCAGAGCTTTATTAAATATTTCAAAGTAATTTCATTATAATTAGAGGTCTGCCGTTGAAGTCTCTGGGCCGGCTAGCCTCCTCCCCTCCAGCCAGGAGTACTTCACTCCAGCAGGTTTCAAACTAGCTCCCCATTAGAGGGGAATTAGCAGCCCGACCCTGCTGGAAGGCGGAGTAATCAGGGCCTCCAGAGGCTCAAGCAGTAGAAGTGTGCCCTTGGACATGGGCACCCTGGCAATGCCAGCTTATGTCACCTGGCTTACCCAAGGGACAAAGAGCCAATGCCCATGAGGCACCTTGGCACTGCCCATTGGGCATCAGGCAGTGCCAAGGGAACGGGGCCTAAAGGGAGCAGCACCCTGATTTCAATGTCTTCAGCAAGAATAGGTCCCACCCCGGACTTCTTGAATGATTCCTGCACGTGACCTCTGCATTGCACAGAGTGTAGGAGGTTCATTTTGAAAACCCTGCTGAAAAAAACAAACGCGATTTACTCCAGTTTTCACGTGAATCCGACACTTAGAACTTTTCTTGGGAGAATCCCAGCCATGATCTTTGCATCCATCTTGTTAAAACCCCTCAGAATCTTACATGTTTTAACCAAATGCTACTCTTCTAAACTCTAAAAGATACAAACGTGGCAGGTTTAACCTTTCCTTGTAAGTCATTCAAGTATTAGCCCAGTTTACCTTCTTTGAACATCCTTAAATTAGGATCGATGCTGTACGTAGTACTGTAGATGTTGTCTCACCATTGTGTGATATAACTGAAATATGATTTTCGTCACAGTGGCACAGTGATTAGCACTGCTGTCTTAAAGTGTCAGGAATGCAGCTTCGATTCCCAGCTTGTGCAGAGTCTGTACCTTCTCCACAGGTCTGTGTGACTTCCCTCCAGGTGTTCTAGTTTCATTCCACAGTCCAAAAAACATGCTGGTTAGCTGCATTGACCACGTTAATTTTGTCCTAAGTGTATCTGAATAGGCACTAGAGTGTGGCTACTAGAGGATTTTCTTCATTGCAGTGTTAATGTAAACCTATTTGTGACGAATGAATAAACTTTACTTTTACTTTCCCACTTTTGTAATCACAATAAACAATAACATTCTATTAGCTTTCCTAATTACTGCTGTGGCTTTTGTGATTCGTGCACTGAGATACCCAGGTCCCTCTGCACCTCAGAGCAGTGTAATCTCTCACCATTTATATCATAAGCTTTCATATAATTAAAAAAAATTAATTATTTTTTCCTGCCTGATGAAAGAGACTTTCAATTTGTCAGCTGGATTTGCATTAACCATAGTTTTTGTGGCACTGCACCTTGAGATTGTAGAGACTGTAATATAACAGTTTCACGTTGTAGAGGAGAGGGTTAACCCTTGAACTGCTGAATGTGCAATGTAGGTTGACATTTTGCACAACGCAACAAATGCCCCATAAGTAAGTTACTATCATGAATATTGCAGTGGTGAGCATGGCTACATTAAATTAATTTAACAATTTGTCAGTATATTTAAAATGCTGTTTATTTTGCCCCTTCTTTTCAAGCAAACTGACGTGACCTTCAGGATTCATTACTGTCATGTTTGTTTCCTTCTCAGTCATTTGAAAGGGCCAGGAGAACATGACTTGAAAACTGCCTATTTGCAGGATATCAATAATTTGAGATTGGAGCATCAGCTATCTTAATCTATTATCTTTGTTCAGATCTCACTTTAAGCTGGATTAGTGAATTCTTGTATTCATCCAAGTGACACATTGGTTCGCATTCCTGTGCCAGGAACCCAGGTTCCATTGCCGATATGGGTCACTGTCTGTGCAGAGTCTACATGTTCTCCCTGTGTCTGCATGGGTTTCTTCTGGGTGCTCTGGTTTCAGTCTGAAACAAGTGCTGGATAGGTGCTCTGGCCAAGCTAAATTCTCTCTCAGCATATCCGAACAGGTGCCGGAGTATAGCGACTAGGAGATATTCACAGTAACTTGTCTTCTTATGACACTATTAAATAAAACTTAAACTTATGAAACTTAAGTGAGGGAAGTGTGTACTAAGAATTGGAATGTGTTTTCACTTTTTGGTGCTCTTAGGTCAAGTGCAGGATGGCTAGGCATAAAGTAAAGGTGAATTTATCCTGTTTAACTTTGTGCCTTAGCTCCTGATCTCAGAATGTTACTTCCTGACGCAAGACAGTAATATTTTTCTATTTCTTTCAACATCTCTGCTCACTGGAAGAGATTGACAGTTTAATGCTGTTGCAGGATGCTAACTGGAATATCAACTTGCAAAATGGTGTTGTGGTCAAGTATTTCAAATAATGTGACCAATTTGGGATCATTTGAGTGAGGAAGCCATCTGTATGTGTATCACCATGGGGTGATCGAATGTTCAGTATAAGACTGAACATTTCTACAATGCAGCTTAATAGAATGGCTAGAAGATCCAGTTTGTGAATATAGAATTGAACTTGAACATTTTGAAAAGGGGTTTTGAAAAAAACCATGGACTGAAAAGATATATAATCCTTGATTTTAAATCAGACAGGATGTTAAGTTCAAAAAATTCTAAACTTACCTTGTTTTTATCTCTTCTGAACTCAATCCAGCTCTCAGAGCATTGGCCTGATAAGAAAGCTGCTATTACTTCTTGTCCCATTTAGGACTCAGGTTGAAGTCCCAGGTCAAGCTCCTGACCACGTCATTGGGTATCAAACTACATAGTTCCAGAGGATCTGGCAGGTTTGGAGAAGGCAATTTAAAATTGCTGTTGATCAAAGTGGGCTGGAAAAGGAGGTGGAAAGTTTACCATTCCATTTCAGCTGCCTAAAATCCTTTGTGCTTTCAACGCTACTCTGTGGCAGTCGCCTTTCTGTTATTGTAGCACAAATTATAAACCCACAGGAAAGTGAGTGAAAAATGCTTCCTTGCACTCAGCACTCTGCTCAAAGTTGAATAGATGGAAGAACCATTGAAGATATTGAATCATCCCATGGGAAGGATAGGGACTGATTAATCAATGAAAATATGATTACTGTTCAAAATAGCCTTCACTGATGACATTTGTTCAGCTCTCAAGAATGGTTCTCTACAATTAGATGATTCCTGGAGAGAACTGAAGCCAATACCTTCAATTAAAGATCATAATGCCTTTACTATTTGGGATTTTTGACTTGAAAACAGCCCACTATTATGTGTTACATTAGAGAGTAGCATTGTTTTTTCCTCCTTTCTTTCGAAATCTTCTCAAATTAAGAAACCATCAAAATGAAGTTTGAACCAGGATTTATGCCTGAGATAATCTGGAACTCTGTGCCACAGAGCAGCATGATGAAGGTGCATGTTCCAAATTCCAAATGCAAAAATAGGGAAGATAGGATGCATTCCACAGACGAGAGATGGTGGAGATTTGGAATAGAACCATAGAAAATTACAGCTCGGAAACAGGCCTTTTGACCTTTCTTATCTGTGCTGAATAACTTTTTGCCTAATCCCACTGACCTGCATTTGTATCATATCCCTCCATACCACTCTCATCCATGAGCCCGTCCAAGTTTTTCTTAAATGTTAAAAATGACCCCAAATAAAAACAGAAAACACTGAAAAAACTCAGGCGGGTCTGGCAGCAAATGTGGAGTTAATGTTTCAAGTTGAATAAACACCAGAGAAAAATCATATTGAATTTCAAAGATTAAGTCTGCTTTTTTCTCTCTTTACAGATGCTGCCACACCTGCTGATTTTTTCTAGTACTTCCTGCTTTTATTTCAGCTTTCCAACATCCGAAAATTTTGCTTTTATGGAAATTTGTATGACTCTCAACTTATGGGTCGGAATTCTCCAGGCATTCATGTCCTGCCACTACGGCCAACGTGAAAGGAGAATTTGGTGCTCATCCAAATCTCCGTCCCCTGCAGCAGAATCAGAGAATCCCAGCCATGAGAAAGTCAGGGAATCAGGCCCAGAGTGTATGGGCAATGCTCTAAATTGGTTCTTGGGTTTATACTGCTGCTATAATACTTGATTTTTCAGAGTTGTGTGAAAACAGTGGTGAAATTAGCTAATTAGGCAAACCAATAATAGTAACTCTATATTTTTCCAAAATGTTATATGTGGAAGAGGCTGTCCCGTAAAATCACAGAATAGAATAGAAATTCTACAGTGCAGAAAGAGGCCATTTGGCCCATCAAGTTTGCATTGATCTCCATTCCCATCCAGGCCCTGTCCTCATATCCCTACATATTTATCCACTGATCCTTCTAACCTACGCATCTCAGGACATTAAGGGGCAATTTTAGCAAGGCCAATCAACCTAACCCACACATCTTTTGGATTGTGGGAGGAAACCGGATCACCCAGAGGAAACCCATGAAGATACATGCAAACTCCACACAGACAGTGACCCAAGCCAGAATCAAACCCAGGCCTGGAGCTGTGAAGTGGCGGTGCCAACCACTGTGCTACCATGCCTCCGCAAATATCCTTCAAATCCTATCCTCCAAAATGGAAGCACGTCTCAAGCATCCTTGTTGGGAAAAATCATTTTGATTGTTCTCATTCTTTTGACACCTATTGCAAGAATGACAACCTTTGTGTGCGATCTCAAGAGTATTTATATGTAACAGCAGTTGGCTATGCTATTATGGAGAATCGGTCAATAGTAGTGAAGCACAACAGGGGTTTGTATTTTCTATTGTATATGCAACACTTACATGGACACCTGGTACATCAGAGTCATGTTGGAGGAAATGAGCAGTGGTGACAGTGAGGATGGATATTGGGGCGGGTGAGGTGCCAAACTGGAAGTGGCAGATGCCAGCCTTCTCCAAGTTCCTCAGCAATCCAATGTAGTGATTTTGCTGACAAAATACTTCCTATGTGTCAGGGGAAAGATACAATCACCTACTATAAAGCTTGAAGAAGTTACTGTTTGTTACATATCCTAGTATGGAATAAGGCAAATGATACAGAGTGATATTTAATTGAAGAATAAATCACAGAATAATATTGAGGAATGCTCTGCCATCAGATTTGAGGGTTATTTAGTCCTCAATGTTGACAGTTGAGTTCTCTTACAGTAAATCACATGCTATTTTACGAATTATATCCTGTATTAATACACTTTGAGAATAGAGGTACCCAGCAGTATAAAGCATGAAACATGTGGCAAAAATGACTCTCAGTATCACTAAATTTAACTCAACTATCTCATCCCATGTTGCATTACTATCTTGTGTACAACTTTCTGGCATAAAACTTAAAATGAATTGGTTAGTCAAGCCCTTTTACATGTTTGAAACATTTTTGTCACAATGACAATTGTAATGTCATTTACTCTGTAATACCATTTACTGTTGAAATAAAATACAAAAAATAAAAGATTTATTAAAATAAAAGTATTTATGTATTTTTAGTTATATTTGAATAAAACTTGCACTTTACATATTAGTTTATTTAAGAAGAAAATAGATTCCTAGACCTTAAAGATGTCAAAGGGCATGGGAAGAATGCTGGAGTATGGCAATGAGTTTGAGGATCAGCCATAATCATGTTGAATTGTAGACCAGGAACAAAGGGCTGAATAGCGTACTTATGCTACTATGCTTCTATGTTTATTCAGGTTACTTAGCTATCATTGGTGAGAATATTTCCTACAGTGGGGGTTCCCTTCCCACCACCTGAAAAGATGATGGGGAACACAACGCGACAACCCCGCTGGCACAGTCTGCTCTGCAACAATTTCGTGCTCCAACCAGTGTTGATTAGCTGGAGTGAGACTTCTGCCCCTCACTTCTGTCTAGCCCACAGCTCTTTTGTCTCTACAACACCAGATGCTGCAGGAGATAGGACTGGGATACTGCCCAAGTCCCAGGACTCCATACATAGCCATGTTTTGGGGGTCTCAGGGCAAGGAGGGTGAGGAGGCCTGCAAGGGTGGACAATGATGCAATGGGGTGTCAGGGGAAAGGCTATGAAGGGGTGGGATAGGGTTAAAAGGGATCACTGATGGAGGTGCACCCCACTTCCACCCTAGGCCTGAACCCAATTATTTTTGGGCTTTCCTTCATACTCATAAATTCCTGCCCCCCCTCCCCCACCCACCTCCACCCTCGGCCCCGCCCTGCCCCCGCCACCTAATGATTGAGACTGGGCAAGAAAAGGCCTTAAGTAGTCAATAATTGGCCATTGAACAGCCCCAACTGGTTGGGATACTGTGGGGGTGGCAAGATTTTACCAATTCCAGCACAAAATTATAGAAGGATTGGCATGGTCGGGAACTCAAAAGGAAGCCCATCCAACTATTTTTTTACTCCCCACCACCAGCATCTCATGGGTATCTATCATGTAGCTTTGGGAGGAGCAAGAGGGAATTTCATCCAATCGCTATTGGTCAAAAGGCATATCTGTTTTTAACACACATTCCTGATTTTGTGATGAGTAACAAACAGTGGAAGTCTTCCCCTGATGAGAAATACAAAATTTTGCAAACTTATTTTTTTTTAAAAAAAAGCCAAATATAACCAATGGGTAGTAGCAGATATTTTTCTCAGGAGTACCATGTTTTGTTTTCTGTCACATCCTATCTGGTCAAACATGTATCCTTTCGCAAGATGAACTACGGCTTTTCTGAACTGTAGTCTGTGTGCTATAATTTTCAGCTAACCTGTTCTCTGCAGAGCCCAAACAGAAATAAAAATATATTGTGCACACTTCATCGCTGAGACTCCTGACCTCTGCTGCCAGTCCAGCGGCTGCTATGATGGATGCTTCGTGTCTCTTTGCCTTTAATTGCTCATAAATTGTTGGACCCATGGAACACAAAGTCATCCTTGTCCTCATTTTAGCAGGGGTTGGAGGTCAGTCTAGGAGTAATAAGATTAAAGAGTGGGTAACAGAGGATTTTGGTATTCGCTTTGGCAGGCAACATTCATCAGGGTGCAGATTAATAGCAAAGGCTTCTGGGATTGCATGCCTCCCATAAAACCTGCAGAATTGGCTGTAAAAGCAGACTGATGGTTGATCTGGGTTTCCTCGATGTTATTCTTCAAAGTTACTGTATATCATCCTTATGCTTGTGTAGATACAATTCGCAGGACGTTAAAAAAAAATCTGAATATTAAAGATGGATCATCACCTTCCAATCATACTCCACAGTGCAATATAGGTGTCAGGATTTTTTTCATCGTTCCAATAAAATGGTGAAATATTGGGAACAGTAGCAATTACAAAAATAGCAGCGAAAATAAGAATTGATTTCTAATGAGACATTCATGTTTCCAGAACGTTTCAGAAAAAATGCCCTATGCAAGAAAGAAAGAAAGATCACCCGCGTTGTCAGTGTGCTTGGAAGAATCTGTCACTGTGAAAACATAACAATAGCTCACTTACACGTGTGATAATTATACTGAACCGCAGAGCCATAAAAATTTACAGCACAGAAAGAGGCTGCTCAGCCCATTGTGTTGTGTTAGCTCTTTTCTAGGCAACCATTGCCTCATTGTTCCCCCTGCAAGTTTGAGGTAGCTCTTTTTTTCTCCTGCTCCTGCTCTCCAGTGCTTAATAGGATGCCACCTCAGTACTCCTTTATGTTCCAGTTATTTATTTTTGTGTTATGTCTATCTCCTATACACAGTCCTGCTGATGGTGATCACCTCAGTGCACCTTCTGCCATGATTCATGGGCCACATTCTTAGAAATGGAATAGCAGGTGGCCCTTTAGATCTTTAAGCCTGCTCTATAATGCAATAATATTATATTATGGCTGATATGTGGCCTTAACACCCCATCTCACCTTTGTCACATATCGGCATAGTGGCACAGTGGTTGACACTGCTGCCTCAAAGCACCAGGGTTCAATTCCTGGCTTCGGTCACTGTCTGCGAGGAGTTTGCGCAATCTTCCTGTTTTCCTCTCACAGTCCAAAACATAGTTAGGTGCATTGATCATGCTAAATTCTCCTCGGTGCACCTGAACAGGCACTGAAGTGTGACAAGTAGGGAATTTTCTCAATAACTTCATTGCAGTGTTAATGTTAGCTTACTTGTGACACTAACAAACTAAACTTATCTTTGGATACAAAAATGTCTCAATCCAGGTTTTAGAACTTCCACTACCATTTCCCTGGAGAATCCTAATTTCATGGTAGAAAGGTATTTCTCTATTTTATTTATTGTACACACCCCCCAAACCTCCAACCTGCCTGAGTCCTAGATGTCCCAATTTACCCTATCTATTTCCCTGATATATTTGAAATCTTAGACAGTGAATGTTACCATGTTCCTGACAGCCTCTTTAACAATTTCCAGTCAAATTATAACAAGTCAAATAATATTAGGATCTCGGTATAACTCGTCTGTAATGTACCCCTCCTGCCATCTAAAAGGGTATGGATTTGGATTGGGGTCATGAGTTAGTGATACAGAAGATTACGTGAGAAAATATAATTTCTATATTGTATAGAAGTTTATTAAGAACTGGATATGCAATTCACAGACAGTCAGCAGAATTCTCCGAAGCAGTCACCAATAGTTTCAATGGCCAACAGAAAGAGAAAATGCCAGAAAATTTCAGCAAGTCTGGCAGCATCTGTAAGGAGAGAAAAGAGCTGACATTTTGAATCTGGGTGACTCTTTGTCAAAGCTTTGTCAAGTTTTAATGGCAGGCTGAGGGAGAAATGGTTAGGAGGTGGGGGGGTGAGGGAGGTGGGGGGGGTGGTGGGGTAGGCAGAATTCATCAGGAGACACAAGATTTTTTTTTGTCAGTGTGAATTCATGACAGGATTTTTCCCTGGTCCCCGCCATGGTGGGTCAGGAAACCCACTGGAGGCTGGCATGAAGTTCATTTGCATCCTGTTAATGGGATGCAGATAAAGACCTGTTCACCCACGCTCAATAGTCACCATGCCTGCAGGAAAACATGTCAGTGTGAAATACATCTGGAACAATGTGCTGTGTATTTGCCTGGATTCACCTGAACAATGCCTGGCGCTGCCTCCAAAGTTCAGGATGGAGATCGATGGCAACCCTCAACCTTAGAAAACCACAGCAGTGGGTTAAGGGGAGCATCTGCAAACTCGGTATTCTGGAAGGGAACCATCCTCCAGCCTCAGAACGTTCCTGGAAATCCATCTTTTTTCTCAGGAGATTCATGCCTGGTATCAGGGTGATCCCAGAGATCCATCTTCATTTGCGATTGTAGGTCAGTGATGCTCGATGGATTTCCAATATGGCACCCAAATAGCACAGCAGAAAATACATCATCAGGCCTGCCCTGCCATTGAATATTGTGATGATACTGTGTCTCTAAGAAATACATTTCTTGTGCAGGATATATTTTAGCAGTCAGTTCTATTATTGGAGCCATTTTGTCTGTACCCATATTACATGTTGTTACTGCAGCAGCATAATTGATTGTAATTTCCAGAATGTTTGTTTAAAGCTGGACTAATGAAGGGTTGTTATTTTATTATTTTTCAGAGTGGGGCTTGATTCAAGTTTTGACAGGAAAATCATGTGACTGGGTGGGGCTAGGTTCAGAGAGAAACACAGCTCAGTTGCTGTTTGGGAGCTCTAGAGAGAAGAAATATCTTTCCATCTGTCTTTTTCCTTTCTGGATTTGGGGACTGGGATTTGCCAGAAAATTAGTCTCTCTCTTGGAGGTTCTGTTGCTTGAAGGTAGATCTTTCTCTGAAAGTTGATGTATAGGAGTCAAAAGGCTGGTGTCCTTCTGTATTTCTTTTGAGCGGGATTAAACGACTGGAAATCTAGCATCCCCATGAACATATCCATTTCTGCTGCCAGTAGATTCTGAAGAAGGAAATATGTTGATGGGTTATTGTTTAAATTGGAATTACAGGCATAGCCAGCTGTTAAGAATTATACTTGGTCATGTTTAAGTACTATAATTGGTAAATTATGCTAATTGTTTTTTGTTATATTCTGACTGTGTTCTTAGATAAAGTTTGTCTTAATAAAAACTACCTAGCAGGTCAATAGAATCGATAGAATCACATCTGGAGCAAAACATGTTGGGGGCAATTCTCTCACATGCTGAGCTGCTTTAGTCTGTTGGGCACTGTGGTCTCTGTACATCACTGGTCACCAGTTTCCAGCAGTATCAGCTCCCTGCCAGAAATTGGCATGAAACTTTATCACATATTCAAATTAGAATTTACATCTCATTAGTTAGTCTGCTAGGCTGTCCCACTGCCTCACATCTTGCCTCCCTCCTGCCAGAAGTGTTTCATTCCAGCTGGATTTACAATAGCTCAGCTGGCAACCCAATTCAGATGGAGGAATGGGGGCGGGGGTTGGTGCCAGGCAGACCACCCAGAGATCGGGGGCAAGGAGGGGTGCCTCCTAGGTACAGCCTACCAGTCATCAGGCAGTGCAAAGGGGGGCAAGACCAAATAAGGTAGGGCTTTTTGTGGGCAAGGCCTCTGGGGATAATCGATGGGGTTGGCCTCAATTCTGCCGCTCTGCAGTCAGTAGTAACGGAGGGAAGGTGGGCAGCAGTCAGGGCTGTACATCAGGATGGGGTCGTTGGCCTCCTGGGAGGAGGAGGCAGTCAGGGCTGCTGGTGGTGGAGGGTCAGGACTGGCAAGGGGCAAATCAGCACTGTTAGTGAGGAGGTGGGGGAATCTCCTGGGGTGGGGGGATGGTGTTCAGGACTCCCAAGGGCTGGAGGGGTGGTGGGATAGGTGAAGGCTGGCCTGCACATGTTGGGAATGTGGGGGTCAGCAATCAGAGGGTAGGGGGGATCAGAGGGACAGCAATATGGGGCTGCTATGCTGGTCAGTGATCGAGCTGGTTAGCAATCTGGAGGCCAGCAGCATGGGGCTGCTGTGCATGCGGTGATCTCGATGTTGACAGGTTGCACATGCACAGTGGCCACTCAGTGCTATGCTGCTGATTTATTCAGCTGGAATAGGACTGGTCCACTGATATTTAGCGTGATTCATGCTAGGGCACTCTGTGTTTCACAGAGTCTGGGAGATTCATTTTGAAAGTTCTGTTGAAAAACAAAGAGATTTACTCCAGTTTTTATGCGAATTCGACACTGGAATATTTTGGGGGAGATTTCCATCCCTTATGCTTGCACAAATGCCAAAATCAAATAAAGAAGGGATCTAGGCTAACTCACAATATACTTTAGATTTTCTGATCTGGTCTCTAACTATATGAGCAAAATACCTAGTTACACATTTAATGAGGTCGGGGCCAGAAAATTTGGCATACTTCCCACTGGCCTCTGCAGTGCAGAACATTCCATGTTCCTGCCCCCACCACAGGATCTAGTCCTCAGATGGGAGAATTCCAGCCAGTGAAACACTTAATTGCAAATTTAAATTGTTCAAGGGAAAGAGAGAAAATTAAATTTTATTTCTAGTCGAGAATCCAGTTTTAAAATTCAATCATTACTGCAGTAAAATATTTTAAATGGAATAGCCAAAGAATTATTAAAGTTTAATTTACCTTAATCCCCAAATAAAGACCCAGAGTTAGAAATATGATTCTGTCCTAATTAATGAGAGAATTATTCTCACTGAGCTCCAGTAGCTATACCTTTACCTGTGCTGCATAAAATCTCACAACACCAGCTTTTACCAATACTCACAATACTCTGGGTGTGATTTGTGTGCTACGTAACAAATTTCTCACATTTGATCTGATAGCTTTTTTTTTAACATGGGCATTGCTGGCTATACCAGCATTTATTACCCATTCCTAGTTGTCCTTGAGAAGGTATTTGTGATTTGCCTTCTTGCGCTGCCACAATACCTGAAGTGTACGTACACCAACAATGCTGTTAGGAAGTGAATCCCAGGATTTTGACCTAGAGACAGTAAAGGAACTGCAATATATTGTCATTAGTGTCAGCCATTTTATGCTCCAAATGTGATTTCAATCACCCATTAATTTCGCAGCAAGTCTAGTTCTCCTTAATTCTAAGAAAGTTTATATAATTATTATCTCCACATAAGATTGGGAAGCCAAGCTTACACTTGATCTCTTTTTTTAACCTTAGTCATGGGTCTGTGTTTTAAGATTCTAATGTAGTCCAAGGATTGTAAAAATTCCAGTTGATTGTGACTGAATCAGATGAAACTTGTTTGATGCAATCTAGTGACTGTGCTAGACATGATGCAAATCTTGTAACAGCCACTAATCTTGCAAGGATGCTAAAGTGAGATTTGCACTGGCAAAATCTTGGATTTGAAATTTTCCCCACCCCATGCTGGTGATGCGATCCGTAAATTTCAATAACTAACATGTACTTATCAGCATTAACACCGCAATGTCTGCCTATGTCTTACCTTCCCACCCATTCAGCATGACATCATGCTGGAGCAAATCACTACCAATTTACCAAAATGAAAACCTGTCATGGTGACCACATTGGCAGTATAGTTGTTCACATAGCCTCCCCCCGTCGCTCCCAGGTGACCCTCTAACACCCTGGCTGGTCTTGCCAGAGGTATGTCCTCCAGGAGCCCCAGTGGGAAGAAATAACTTTCTGAGGCACATTCTGGTGTATTTAGGTGTAAGTTGAGGCCATTAAAGATGTTCAGGGTTTTTTTGAAGCTATAGTGTTTCTTTCATCCAAGGTACACACCTGAAGTAATTTCTTGTGTCCCGATTCTGCATGCAATAAAAGGCCCCAGCCCATGCCAATTGTAATTAGCTCTAACAAGACAGGAATGGCACAGTAGCACGGTTGATAACATTGCTGCCTCACAGTGTCAGGGACCCAGGTTCAATTCTAGCCTTGGATGAATATCTGTGCGAGAATCTTCCCACAGTCCAAAGATGGTTAGGTTGATTGAACATGCTCAATTGCCCCAAATGTCAGTGGGATTAGTAGAGTAAATATGTGGGGTTATGGGGATAGGGCATGGATGGGATTGTTGGCCATCAAGTCTGATGGCCAGAGTGGCCTCCTTCTTCACTGTAGAGATTGTAGACCCCCATGCCAACTTCTTCACTGTAGAGATTCTGCTCTGTGATAAGATGTCAAAACACAGGGAAGTAATCTCTGGTATTGTTTCAGAGTCCACGTACAAGTCTCACCATTATAGAACATAGAACATAGAACATTACAGCACAGAACAGGCCCTTCGGCCTTCGATGTTGCGCCGACCAATATAAAAAGCAATGCCCCTCCAAACTAAACCATTACCTTCTCTTCCATATACTTATCAACTAACCTCTTAAACGCCACCAAACTTGGCGCATCCACAACTGCTGCAGGCAGGGCATTCCACTCCCGAACCACCCTTTGGGTAAAGAACCTACCTCTGATATCCGTCCTATAACTATCACCCCTTAATTTAAAGCTGTGTCCCCTCGTGCTAGCTTTCTCTAGGAAAAAGGCTATCACTATCCACCCTATCTATACCTCTAATCATCTTAAATGTTTCGATTAGGTCCCCTCTTAGCCGCCTCCTTTCTAACGAAAACAACCTCAAATCCCTCAGCCTCTCTTCATAAGACCTGCCCTCCATACCAGGCAACATCCTGGTAAACTCCTCTGTACCCTCTCCAATGCCTCCACATCTTTCTTATAATGTGGGGACCAGAACTGCACACAATACTCCAAGTGCGGCCGCACTAGAGTTTTGTACAGTTGCAACATGACGTTGCGGCTCCGAAATTCAATCCCTCTACCAATAAAAGCCAAGACTCCATATGCCACCCAGGCATATGGAGGTTGGTTTTCATAACCAGGCTCCATATGCCTGGTTATGAAACCCAGAAATCATCTCTCTAGACTCTTCTAAGCCTGGAAGATAATGATTTGATTTGATTTGATTTATTATTGTCACATGTATTAACATACAGTGAAAAGTATTATTTTTTGCATGCTATACATTCAAGCACACTACTTTTAGAGGTGGAAATGAGAGAGTGCAGAATGTAGTATTACAGTCATAGCTAGAGTGTAGCGAAAGATCAACTTAATGCCAGGTAAGTCTTTCCAAAAGCCTGACAGTAGCAGGGAAGAAGCTGTTGTTGAGTCAGTTCGTATGTGACCTCAAACTTTTGTATCTTTTTCCCGACAGAAAAAGATGGAAGAAAGAACATCCAGGGTGCATGGTTCCTTAATTATGCTGGCTGCTTTGCCGAGGCAGCTGGAAGTGTAGGCAGAGTCAATGGATGGGAGGCTGGTTTACATGATGGATTGGGCTACATTCACAACCTTTTGTAGTTCCTTGCTGTCTTGGGCAGAACAGCAGCCATATCAAGCTGTGATACAACCAGAAAAAATGCTTTCTATGATGCATCTGTAAAGGTTGATGAGAGTTGCAGCTAACATGTCAAATTTCATTAGTCCTCTGAGAAAATAAAGGCTTTGATGGACTTCCTTAACTATAGTGTTGGCATAGGGGTCAAGGATAGGTTGTAGGTGATCTGGACACTTAAAAACTTGAAACTCTTGATCCTTTCTACTTTGTCGTCATTGATGTAAACAGGAGCATGTTCTCTTTTATGCTTCCTGAAGTCGATGACAATCTTCTTTGTTTTGTTGATATTGAATGGAGATATGTATGACATTAAATGGTATGGGAAATCCAACAGAATCCCTTCAGTGCAGAAGGAGGCCATTCGGCCAATCGAGTCTCCACTGACCACAATCCCACTCAAGCCCTATTCCTGTAACTCCATGTATTTACCCTGCTAATTCCTCTGATATAGGGTTAATTTAGCATGGCCAATCAACCTGATCAACAATCTTTGAACAGTGGGAGGAAATCGGAGCGCTCAGAGGAAATCTAGACACAGGGAGAATTGCAAACTCCTCACAGACATTGGAATTAAACTTGGGTCCGTGGCACTGTGAGGCAGCAATGCTAACCACTGTGCCACTGTGCTGCAGAAACATTGCATCATACTGATTATGACAATAGGACAATAGAACACAAACTAGTAAACAGCAAGTTTGGGACTGATGTTAAAAAGTTCTCTTCATCTGAAAGGTGAAAAGTACACGGAATGAACATTCCATGTAGGTGAAATTGTAACCTCCATTGTATTGCCGCAATAAGGTAGACTTTACAACAGATAGAGAAACAGATACACTCAAGGCCAAACTCACCAATACTCACCAAAATGAGCATTATAAATTGTTGCAGGGTGTGGGGGGTGGACTGAAGGGATGATATTGGTGGTCAATCACCAACTTGGAATGGTTGACTGCCTGTCAAATGTTGCCATTTTTTTTGGGGGGGGGGAGGCGGGGAGGTGGTGTAAGATGTGGTTAGCGAAGCTGGAAAGCTGGGAGGGCTAAGGAAAAGATGAAGATAGAAAAGTATTGAATTTACCTAATTGGTCCTCTTCTTCAGAACCCATTGGGAGCAAGTTCTTAACAGGCCAGAGAAATATTCAGACACTCAATGTCTGCACCCATCTCTCACATCTTCCCCACCTTCCCCACCACTCCCCTCCCCCCCATCCACTAATTTATATAGATTTGATGGTCTGAATGAATTTCTCATTTTTTACGGGCTTCTAGCATCCTTCATGTTGATGAGCCATGATATCAATTCAAACTGTTTACTATTGATAACATAACGGCAGGCATTGCACGTTCTCCCTCAGTTGGAAGGCTTTTTCGACACTGAATAATCTGGCTGACGACCAATTAGGTTGGATCTCTCTTGATAATCCATTTGCTTGTTAAATTGTCAGATTTTGATACGAGAAGTAGTTTTCCACTCAAGTGAGCATTATGGGCCCATGATTAAATCAGTAGGAATAAAATCCAAATACAGATTTCCCCCCTTTGTGCCTTTCTGACTATAAAACAAGTAGCATTTAATTGTAACCAAAAATTGAAAGATTGCCTTCTCCACTGCATGGAAATATATACGCGTATATTTTCAATATTGACTTTGTTCTTACATTTGCTTCCACTCTGGGTGAAACAAGAGGAAAAAGATTCCCACTCATGAAAGTTGTTAGGTGACCATTGAAAGTGTGCCTGCATGGCTGAAGGAAGGAGAAGACCAAATTTGTCCCGGATGCCACTGTGTTCTTTTACTTTTCACAGGTAGACATATTTTTGGTCTTGGAGGGAATTAAGGGATATGGGAAAGAGGAAAGAAAGTGAAATTGATTTTTTTTATATTGGTTCACGGGATGTGTGCATCACTGGCTGGGCCAGCATTTGTTGCTCACCTCAGAGAGCAATTTAGAGTCAATCACATTGCTATGGATGTGGATCACATGTAGACCAGGCCAGACTAGGATGGCAGATTTCCTGAAGGATATTTGTGAACAGGATGGATTTTTATGACCATCATTTCATGGTCATCTAACTTTTAATCCCAGGTTTTTATTGAATTCAAATTTCACCATCTGCCATGGTGGGATTTGAACCCAGGTCTCCAGAGCATTATCCTGGATCACTGGATTACTAGCTCAGTGACAATATTGCTGTGTCACTGTCTCCCATATTGAATGGCAGAGCAGACTCAATGGGACATATGGCCTACTATTACTTCTGTTCCTTTTGTTCATGACACACAAGAGCCTGTTGGTGCTGATTGACAGCACTCAAGTGCTTATCTCTAAACTCAGGACAGAAGAATTGAGGGGAAACCTTCTCCAGGTTGGGATAGTCAGATCAGACTAAATGTTGGAAATAAAAGAGACAAACACACTCCAATTCTTAAAGCATGTCTGAGAAACAGTCAGTTTAAAGCAAAGATTGTTAACTGGAATAAAAGTAGAAAATGCTGGAATTACCCAGCAGGTCAGGCAGCATCAATGGAGAATGAAACAGAGGGAAAAGTGATAAGCTTTGAGGAAGGTCTGCGAAAATATGAAGGATTTGTTCTTATAGGGTCAAACGGAATGACAAGCAGGCAGCTCAGAATCATACTTGCAGACTGAACAGAGGTGTCCTGCAAAATGGTCACCCATTAGAGCAGACTACATTGTGGGCAGTGAATACAGTAAACTAAACTGAGAAAAGTACACTTAATTCACTACTTTCCCTGTAAGGAGTGTTTGGGACCTGGGATGGTAAGGACAGAAGAGGACAGTGGCAGGTATTTCATCTCCTAATTACATCTCATTAATTTGCACAGTGCTGTTGGAGGGGACCAGGGTGTTGGAGAATGATTGAAGATTGAAAAAGAGAATCACAAGGGATGGTCCCTTCACAAAGTTAAAAGGGAAAGAGGTATTTGGTAGCATCACACTGGAGGAAGAGGAAATGACAGAAAATAATTCATTGAATGTGAAGGTTGATGGGTGGATGACAAGGATCGAGGGAATTGTATATTGTTTTGATAAACAAGGGAAAGACTGAATAAAGAAAGGCAGGATTTTCCCTTTCTTTTCAAAGTATCAGTTCTAGTGAGAAACCTGGGCAGAATCCTGCCAGTGACAATAGCAGGAAAACCCACGAAATATTGAGCTTCTTTAACAACAATTTTTTTCCGCATATTTTATGCCAGACTCATGGTGGCTTGTCTCTGATTTGCTTACCCCAGGAAAACATAATCTCTGTAATTAGTGGGACATTCCTTTTTAATGTCTCCCCAACACTTGTTACAAGTTCTGTCTGGGCATGGCTGCCAGGAGGATAGCACTATGATTTCCCCTGAGCTCCCTGATTGAGGTCATTAATGCTGTCTAATGTGGGAGCCCTACAGAGGTATAAAGTATGCAGCATCAGGGTTACCAGCACTCAGGGTGTATAGTCTGTACTAGGAAGTACCTTTCTGAGTATTCTTAACTATTGTAAATAAAACTGGATTAGTGAATAAACGCCAATGACATGGGAGTTATTTCACATGCATTTCTAATTTCCTAATTTATACCATGCTCGACATTACCACTACAGTTTGGTGATCCAAGAACAACTTTTGCCAATGTTTACTGTCCCTGGTTGTTTCTTAGTTCCATGTAAGCTGATTTGACATCTTGATCCTTCGATCTAACATCCCCTCTCACTATATGAGCCATTAAAAGCTAGCACCCAGGTGCAGCAAGCAGTTAGGAGGGCAAATGGTATATTGGCCTTCGTCACGAGAAGATTTGAATTCAGGAGTAAAAGTCATGCTGCAGTTATATTGAGCCTTGGTGAGGCCTCACCTGGAGTATTGTGCAGTTTTGATCTCTTCATCTAATGAAAGATATACTTATCAAAGAGAGTATGGAATGGAGATTCATAAGACTAATCCCTGGGATGGCAGGATTGTTGTATGAGGAGAGACTGAGGAAGCTGGGTCTGTTTTCCCTAAGTTTTGAAGAAAGAGGAGCAACCACATTGAAACTTGCAAAATTCTTCCAGGGCCTGACAGGGTTGATATGAATGGGAAGTTTTTCTGGCTGGTGAGTCTAAAACCCAGAATACTAAGTCTCAGAAAATGGGGTAAGCCATTTAAAACTGAGATGAGGATTCAATGGTGAAGCCTTTGAATTCTCTTCCCCAGAAGCCTGCGGAATCAATCACTGAGCATGTTCAAGACAGGAATTGATGGATTTCTGGAGACTAATGACATCAAGGGATATGGAGATTGCATGGGAAACTGGCATTGAGATAAATGATCAACCATGATCTAATTGAATAGCAGAGCAGGCCTGGCCAGTCAAATGGTCTTTTCCTATTCCAATGTTCCCATGTGTGGGTAAGGTGATGGACACGGTATTCTTGGGATGTAGTTGATCTGACAAGGTGGAACCACAGTAAGAAGTCTCACAATACCAGGTTAAAGTCCAACAGATTTATTTGTAGCAAACACCACTTGCTTTCAGAGTAGGCTGTTGTTTCATCAGGTAGGTGGGAGTTCTTATCACAAACAGGATCAGGTGGCACTATTCCAGTACTTCTCCTCCTTCATCCAGTGGGGTGGGATTACCTTTACCTACCGCTTTTTTTATCTACCCAGACTTAGCCAGAAAATCATTTGCAATGGTTTTTCTTCTCAACCCTAAAGTGTAACCTTCAGTGTCCTTGGATTTTTCCTTGGCTTCCCTCCTTTGCTCACCCATATATTCATCACTGAATGACTTCATCCAAAAACACATTAGTTTCGACATGTAAACTGATGACAAAAGGCCTACCTTAGCAGTACTTCTCTTCACTTCCCTATTGCCTCAAATTTTTGATGGCTATCCGACAATCAGGGTGCACAGAAATTCCTGCCAAGTAATCACGGTATGATCAAAGCCATTGTTCCAGCTAAATAACAATAACATCTAATCTCTTGTTTTTGGTCCCTGCCACAAACTTTGATCTCTAGCCATCAACTCCATTGCTCTCACTGGAAAATGCCTGACACTGAACCAGAGGATTTGCAACCTTGGTATTGTCTTTGACCACAAGAAGAACTTATGAGCCATTTCCACTCCATGACAAGACTAAATAAAGGCAAATTACTGCAGATGCTGGTATCTAAAACCAAAAGAGAAAATACTGGAAAGTCTCAGCAGATCTGGCAGCATCTATAAGAAGAGAAAAGAGCTGATGTTTCGAGTCCAGCCAACTCTTTATCAAAGCTAAAATGCATGGAATGTTGGAGATATTTATACTGCCGGGGGAGGGAATGAAAGATGGATAAATGGAAAGCAGTGAAAATGGATAGGACAAGACATAACCAAGCCTCCATCCTTGTCCATAACATTATCTGACTCTGCCCCTACATCAGCTTGCCTTCTGCTGAAACTTATTTTTGCTTTGTCACCTCTAAACTTGACAATTTGAACACTTTCTTCCTTAGTCTTACATCTTCTGCTCTACATAAAATAATTGCATCCAAAACTCTGCTGCCCGTATCCCAGCTCGCAACAAAGCCCATTCATTCAGTGCTCCTGTGCTCATGAACCTACATTGGCTCTTGCTGTGACAATGCCTCCATTTAAAGTCCTGATCTGCCATTTCAAATCTGTCCATCGTTTCCCCCCCATCCAGCCTCTACCCTGTCTCTGCAATCTCCTTATGATTCTCTGAGTATTTGCACCATTCTGATTTTGGCCTCTTGCATTCTCCTGAGTTTTATTGACCTTTAGATTTCTATACCCTAAACTCTAGAATTCCCTCCCTAAATCTCTTCATCTCTTCACTTTTCTCTTCCACTCGGACACTAATTAAAACCTGTCTCTTTATTAAGCTTATGGCCATCTGCCCTAATAACTCCTACCCTGGCTTGGCGTCAAATCTATTTAATAATAATCCTGTGAAATATTTTGGCATGTTTTATTACTTTAAATATGCTATAGAAGAATGAATTGTTACTGTTGGGCCTTATCTTCTGAACCACTGAAATCCTTTTGTTGAGGATACTCCCAGATTCTGGTTAATGATTTATATGGGACGACTAATCGTTTTCTGGCTATATTTTAAAAAGCTCTGTCTCTGAATATAGCTTCATCTCGGAGAAATGTTTTTCAACAACTTCAAAGCAATAAATAGACACAAATTCAGTTCCGAAATACAGCCACTTTTAGCTGTCACTTCCAAAATGAATTGAATAAAATTGCTTAGTAATAATCCATTAACAGCTGATTTGTATTGGTGCCAGCATTAAAGCTGCTAACATTGGATTTGTGCCAATCCCAGACTCAGCAAGGTCAGTCATAGCCAGGCTCTAGAAGCATAGAATAGTGGAACACAGAAGGAGGCCGTTTGGCCCATTGAGTCTGCATCAGCTCTTTCCAGTTAGTTTTACTTCCCCACT
Source organism: Sphyrna mokarran (assembly GCA_024679065.1). NCBI lineage: Eukaryota > Metazoa > Chordata > Chondrichthyes > Carcharhiniformes > Carcharhinidae > Sphyrna > Sphyrna mokarran. The sequence goes on along the minus strand of JAGIQG010000005.1, from coordinate 51,139,919 downwards.
CTTTTCCCATTTTCCTGTAATTACCTCTATTTCAAATTTTTATCCAATTCTCTCTTCAAAGATAAAGTTGAATCTGTTTTCATTACACTATTGGACAGTAGGTTTCAAATCTAAATGATTAGTGTTGCAAAAGCAAGTTTTTCTTCCTGATTCATTTGGTTCTTTTGCTAATCATAGAATCATAGAATGCCTACAGTGCAGATAGAGGCCATTTGGCCTATCGAATCTGCACCAACAACAATCCCATCCAGGTCCTAACCCCATAACCCTACACATTCACTTTGTAATCCCCTGACAGTTAAAGGGCAATTCAACATGGTCAATCCACCTAATCTGCGCACCTTTGGACTCATGTTAAAATTGTACCCTCTGCTTAGTGATCTTTCAGATGCTTTAAATTGATTCTCTTTATATACTCTATTTTAACCCTTTGAAGTTTTAAACAGATCTATCATATCTTCTCTTTGCCTTTTCAATCCTAAGGAGAACAACCGCTGGCTCTCCACTTTAATGCATTCCCTCATCCCTGGAACCATCTTAATAAATCTTCATGGATGCTCACAAAATGCTTTGCATTTTTCTTGAAGTGTGATGCCCAGCATTGGGGCACAACTGGGGCCAAACTAATGCTTTCTATAGGTAGGGCTGCTAAACCTCCAGTATTGATCTGGAGTCTCCAGGAATTGAAGGTCAATCTCTGGGATACTGCTTATACAATCCGGAGAAAAATCAGTGGGACATTAAAAATCATTTATTTTGTTATTTTCTTTCTCTTTACCAGACATAAAACTATTGAAAATGGGGAGAAAAATACTTTAGCCGATAGTTAAGCAACATCCAAATCGAAATGAATATTTTTGTTTTCCTATTGATGTAGGATTGCAGTGCTTCATAAGAATGGATGTCTTGGCCAATTAATGGCTGGTGCTTGGGAGAAAGTCACATGATGAAAATTTGGAATACGTTTAACCACAATCAGTGACCCTATTTCTGTTTAGCAATAACTTGCTGATTTTTATACTCTATACCTATATTTACAAAGCCCAGGATCCCGTATGCTTTATCAACCTGTCCTTCCACCTTACAAGCATGCCCAGGTGTCTCATGTGCTCTGTTCTCCTGCCATGACTACTATTGCCCCCAGCTACCCAGAAGGTAAAATGCCAGTGGTAACAATTTGAGTATTTTGTGGAAAAACTCAAGTCATTATTGAAAATGTGACCATAATATATTTGCAAATAATTAAGTACTAGCCTTAAGGCAGTAGTTACATACTGATTAACATTGGCACTGGAGAGTCACAAAATCATCTTGTCCCAATTCCCATCAGTTGTCACTGTGGAAAATTCTGTAATACCTTTTGATCATTCATCTCTTTTTAACAGTCCTTTCAATGTAAGGCTTTTTAATATTGTACCCCTGGTCACAAGAGTGCTAGTATTACATGATCATGATCCCTCACACCTTTGGAATGACCTCTCATCCCTGCAGCAGCACCCTCTGCTCCACCCATTCAACAGACTGTCATGCTAAAACTATATTGTAACTGCTTCTTCAATTCAACTATAAGAGCTTCTCTGACAAAGGGTAGAGGTGCAGGGGCAATCTCCTTCTCCAACACATCCACCCCTGACAATCCAAACACAAGCTCCCTCTGAACACCATTACTGCTTTCAAGAATATTTGCAGTATTCCAATAATCAATGAGAGATTGGTGTCAGTCTGGTGGATTATGACCCATTTGAAAGCAAACATTAATTCAATGCAGGAGATGAACTTGATGAAACTGCAGTAAATTTAAGACAGAAACAATACAGCAAAACTAATAGCTGAGATGATGAATATTTGGCAATTGGGACATTTTCATCTGGGATCTAAAATGTGGAACTTGATTAAATGTGCTAATTGTTCACTTATTTAGCTGATATTTTCATTACAGTATATCGTTAAAAACAGAAAAAAAGGGCCTTTTATACCACAGCTTAAAAATAGATTTTTTTCCTTTCAGACATGTTCTGCAGCTTTGAAATTCTGACATAAATCAATCATTCCTTTGCAACAGATAATCTGGCGTAGCCTGTAGTTTTATGTTGTAGCGAGCACACCATTCTCTAAGCAGACTCTCCTTTCCTTCGCGCTCCTTGTCTAGTAAATCTGAATGTCCTGCTGTTTTCATTTCTTTTTGATCTGCTTCATTAAAGAGTGCTGATGGAACTGTTGTCTATGTCTAGCCATTGATTTACAAGCACTGATCTCTGGCCATGCACAAACTAATGGAACTTGAATGCAAAGCACATTTACTCTCACTGAGTTATCTTGGCTAGATATGTGAACTTTTATATTTTTGGGGGAGAGATGTCTGTGGAAATATTCCAAATGAGTTAACCCTGGTGTTTCTTTTCTAATAGCAATAAGCCCCACATCACTGGTTCACCAAACAGTGTTAAGTCAATTCAGATGAGAAGCTACAGCCGGGAGTGTTTCAGGAAATATTAAAGATTCAAGATTCACTAGTTAATATAAATTCAAGAGTGGGTGACAGACGCACTAAATGAGCTGAAGGTTAGCTGTATTCTGGCAATGCTACACAAACAAGAGTTTAGAAATTATCATTTTCAAGCTGTTCCAGTTACTTTAACAAAGTCACTGTTGTGATCAGCAAACAGCAAATACCTGGTAGAAAGAAGGGACATAAACAATATATACATGGTATTTTTGCATATCTGTGCTTCCTTGAGTTAAGTTTATAGTCTATTCCACTGGCAGAGAGCTTAACCTGTACTTATCAGGATATGGGTGTGCATGTCTTACATTTGTGATACATGCTACTAGTGCTGAGGCTATTTTCATATAAATTTTCATATCTATGGTAACTACCATCATTGTATTTTTTGTATGTGTCTTTTTATACATGATGCACTCTGCCTCACCTCATCGGCTGCTAAAATCCTCATTTTTGTCTTTGTTGCTTCCAGATTGTACTGTTTCCTGGCTAGCCTCACTTCTCCACAGTTCTTAAACCTCAACTCATAAAAATCTCTATTACCTGGGGGCAGGTGGTGGCATAGTGATAATGTCACTGGATTAGTAGACCAGAGGCTAATGCTCTAGAGACATGGATTCAAATCCCACTGTGATATTAGTTCAATTAATAAAATTGAAGTATAAAACTAGTCTCAGTAATGGTGACCATGACAACTATCATTAATTAATATAAAAACCCATTTTGTTCACCAGTAATCCACATGTGACTCTAGACCCAAAGTGGTTCTTACCTGCCCACTGAAATGGCAAAGTGAGTCATTTAGTTTGAGGGCAATGAGGCACAAAAATGTTTTAAAGTTTTTTTAAAGATTTTTATTAGTCATAAAAAGGCTTACATCAACATTGCAATGAAGTCATTGTAAAAATCACCTAGTCGCCACACTCTAGTGCCTGTTCGGATACATTGAGGTGAATTTAGAATGGCCAATGCTTGCCTTTCTGATGGTGGGAGAAAATTGGAGCACCCAGAGGAAATCCATGTAGACACAGGGAGAACATGCAGACTCCACACAGGCAGTGACCCAAGCTGGAAATCAAACCATTGCCCCTGGCACTGTGAGGAAGCAGTGCTAAGCAGTGTGCCACTGTGCCACCTCAAAAATGCTCGTCTTGTTGCTGATGCCAATGTTCCAAGAATAATAAATAAACTTGTGTTCTATTCTTCCCCTCCTAGCCTATAAGGGGGGTGGAGGGAATTAGAACATAGAACATAGAACATAGAACACTACAGCACAAACAGGCCCTTCGGCCCACAAGTTGTGCCGAACACATCAAAACCTACCCAGCCATAGACCTATCTATAACCCCCAATCCCATTGGATCCCATATACTCATCCAGAAGTCTTTTAAAAGACCCCAGCGAGTTCGCCTCGACCACCACCGACGGCAGCCGATTCCATTCACTCACCACCCTCTGAGTGAAAAACTTTCCCCTAGCATCCCCTCTGTACTTGCTTCCCTGCACCTTAAATCTGTGCCCTCTCATCGCGACCATTTCAGCCCTGGGAAATAGTCTCTGAGAGTCCACCCTATCTATTCCTCTCAACATCTTGTAAACCTCTATCAGGTCGCCTCTCAACCTTCGTCTCTCCAGGTAGAACAGTCCCAGCTCCCTCAACCTGTCTTCATAAGGCATGCCTCCCAATCCAGGCAACATCCTTGTAAATCTCCTCTGCACCCTTTCAATAGCTTCCACGTCCTTCCTATAGTGAGGCGACCAGAACTGCGCACAGTACTCCAAGTGTGGTCTGACAAGGGTCCTATAAAGCTGCAGCATTACCTCCTGACTCCTGAACTCATCCCTCGATGAATGAAGGCCAGTACACCGTAAGCTTTCTTAACCACATCCTCCACCTGGGAGGCCGATTTGAGAGTCTTATGGACCCGGACCCCAAGATCCCTCTGCTCTTCCACACAGCTAAGACTCCTACCTTTGATAGTGTACTCATTCATCCCGTTGGATCTGCCAAAATGGACCACAACACATTTATCCGCGTTGAAGTCCATCTGCCACTTCTCCGCCCAGTCTTGCATCCTGTCGATGTCATGCTGCAACTTCTGACATCCCTCCAGACCATCCACAACACCACCGACCTTCGTGTCATCGGCGAACTTACTCACCCATCCCTCCACTTCCTCATCCAGGTTATTTATGAAAATGACAAACAGCAAGGGTCCTAGAACAGATCCCTGGGGCACTCCACTGGTGACCGACCTCCATGCAGAAAAAGAGCCATCCATAACCACAATTTGCTGGGGTCACTAGCTCTGATCACGAATCACGATGAACTGCAGATTTTGCACCAGGTGTTGAACTCCCTGTCCACCCCAGGGAGATGCTCCCTGTCCATCCCATTCGCCCCTATCAGGTTCCAAAACATAGCAAGTGAGAAATCAATGTATATTCAAATTGACTGCTTTAAATATAATTAGCAGGCTTGCGGCCCAATCCAAATAGTTCTCGCTCTTCATCTGCCTCCCCAGCTAGATCTGTACCAGCTGGGCTTTCATACAGGCCCTCTCAAGCTAGCACATAGCATGTTGGATCCTGAGGGTCAAGGAAGCACCACTAACCCCTCAGCAATGGGAAGCAATTTTACCTGGGGGGAAGGGACATTCCAGTCTGCCCAGCTGTGCATTCAGCCCCAGTGTAAGCACCTCGCTTTGACTTGAAGATGCTGGGCTTCCCAGCAAGCTGAAATCACTGAAACCCTCTCCATTGCAGTTGAAGCATTTGATCTGTAACAAATTATGCAGTGTCTTGTAACAGATCCAGCTGCCATTTCATCCAGCCTGTTGTTATTTCCCCTCATGGTTGAATGCACCCCAAGTACCCCATTAATTCTAACCAAAGTCTAATTGATCGTCTATTTAACCTTTTTTTTGCAAACTGCCCACTTCTCCAGTTGAAATTGATAACTCCTATCTGATGAAGGACTACATAGGAGTCTGCTCACACCTGCAGCTTTTGACAGAGAGAAAGGAAAATCTCTGCTGCAGAATAGAGTGCTGCAATGATTTAAAATCCTCCCAGGTGACTGGGTGGTGGGCAGGAGGGCGGGAGGGAGGAGTAGGGGCAGGAGAACACATGGGGATTAAAGTTACCTGGTCTCTTCAGATTTTGCATAGCAGACAGGCAGGAGTGGAGCTGTTAATCACAGAATTGCCTGAAATCACCATGTCAGGGATATTCCCGAGCCAGGGCTAAAAGGGACAGTCTGGCCACAACACCCCTATCTCGGTAGTGAGTGGTGAGGTCAAGCACTTGCTCCCAACCTGAGCCTATTCAACCCACAGAACCCTTGAGGGTACCTTCCTCCACAGCTTAGCATCAGCAGAGGGCAAACGGCAACTGGACTTACTCCTCAAGAAGGCCAGAATTTTAGTGCCAGGGTGCTTGGGGGACAATAAGTTGTTGGCATTGAGAAGGTGCTTAGCCTGAAGGGAGGCTGAATGGACTGATCTGAGGTGGAAGGTGACTGAATGGAAGTTCAGGTTGGATAAACCTCATACCTGTATGATGTGGAGTTGGTGGTGGGGAGTGGTGTTGCCCATTGTTTGTAGGTGGGTGGAAGATGATGCCTATCTTTGGTGAAGGGTTGGTGGTGCTACCCTGCACAGTTGGTGGGGGGGAGGGGGGGGCACCATTTATTATTTTGGGGGGGGGGGGGTTCTGTCTCCAAGCACGGAAATCAGGTTGCTCCTTAGAAAAGGCAGCCCAGTCTCGGAATAGTGGGGCTGGCTGGTGGGTTATCAGCTATGCATGATTGAGCATCTATTAGCTGAGAGAATCCTCCAGGTTTCTTGCTGGCGTGGGCAATATCCCTCTGTGAAATGCCTTGGGATGTTTTTCCTATTTAAAGACACTAAATGCAAGTTGTTACTGTTGTTGATATATTGTATGTGTGTATGTGTGCAACCTCACTTGGGAGTGTTAATTACTTACTTTATTGCCTGTTGTGCCATTTAAACATAAGCTTCCATTCCCATGGTTTACGGAATTAAATTCCAAAACTGAGCATTTATTTTTGAGTTTAGTGTGCAGAGTGGTGAAACGTGCATGGAGAGGGGAATTGGTCCTGGGAGTCGGTGTTTCCTATTGTCATGGGGAGGTGGAGGCTGAGGGGGTTCCAGAGGGGGTGGGATGAGTATTCTTGTCAGCACAGATCAGGTTCTGTAAAGCCAGTGGAACTTGTGTTGCAGACTCTATCAAGCCACACCCCTCCACTGTAAACACTGAGGACAAAATTTTCCTATCCTGCCCATGGTGGGTCAGGTGGCGGGCAGATGTCGAGAATCTGGCAGGAATTAAGAAGTCAGAAACTTGCTGGTGTGAAATCACTTCCTAATTCTCCCAATGGTAGGTTAATGGTGGGTCAGTCTTCCTGTTGGCTGGTGGCATGAATGCTATCTACATTCATTTGCATCTCATGAATGCTCATTAAAACAGCTGCCCACTGGTGTCCTGTCCAACCTTTCAATCTTGCGTCACACCAGCATGAAACTAGGTCAGTCTAAAAGGCGATTGTTAAAAAGTGGAATGCACAAGGCAGTCCTCAGTTCGCAACACACTTTGAAGTGAATGCAAAGTGAATGGACCTCAACTGCTTTGCACCTGACCACTCTGCTGGGACAGCCTGGTTCCTGCCCTCCATTTCAATCCCAAGCTGGTTTTCGTGAACAGCACTGTGCTGCTGGATCCATGGACCCTCCTGTGCCACCAAGTCATATCAGTACAGCATCTGGATTTCCTAACCCAGTGGTACCATACACCAATGTCTATCAGCACTGTGCTGTGGGACTCATGCAGTCATGGCAGCAGATGTCTGAAACTAGATCAGGAGTGAAGTGTGGGATGAGATGGAAGGTGGCTGCTGCAGCCGAAGAAGACAAGATGGGCAATGAGGAAGGAGGGCTGTGCGAGAGCAGGGTGTGGGAAGGGGAAGGGTTCGCAGTGCGAAGCAGAGAGGCAAGAAGGTGGATGATGAAGATGAGCAATGGCAGGCAGAGGGAAAACCAAGGGGAGGGAAGCTGGATCCTGAAAAGGCAGCAAGATAAGCTCACAAACAAGCGAGTCAAAAGGATATCACATTGTTTATTGGAAGGGCTTTCACAAAGACTCTAGATGGACTGGGTAGAGGTCCAAGTGGGGCGTGGACTCCTCACATGTGATGAGTTCAGGGAGTTGGTATTTGAATCAAGGAAGAGTTGTCTTCTTGAGATTGCTAACCATTTCCCTCTAGGTTCCAGACATCCAACATGCTCTGGAGAAGACTAGTGTGTTGGAGAGGCTGATAGGAGTTTGCTGGACTGGTATTAAATATAGTGCCGGGACCTTTGAACCCACTAACTGATGGCTGGTGATCAAATCAGCTGCCTGCCCACCTGGTGACTTGAAGGAGAACTCACCTGAGCATAATTAATGAGATCCTGCTATTCTGGCTAATGGGAAAGGCACTCCAGTGCCACTTGCAACCACACTCAGCCTCCACTCTGGGACTAAGCCCATTAAGGGGGGCAGTAACAAGGAACGCTTCCCACTGCAGAGGTGGGCAGGACACCACATCATATCTGCTGGCTCTGACTTCATTAATTATGCATCAAGGTTTTAGCACATATTCTGTGGCATGGCAGGCATGATGGAATGTGTCCTGCCATCTTATCTGGGGGCCATTTTGTAAAAGTGTCAAACATCACTGATCCACTACTGAAGAAAGCAGATGAAAATGAAGAAGGATCTCCAAAAACACTCCGAGACTGGAAGATGGACTTCCGAAATGACACCGAATCTGGAACTTCCATCTGGAGATGCTTCCCCTGTCCATTAATGTGGTGTTCCAGGGTCCACAGTGGTTGGCAGCTTCTACCCTGAAAGCTGAAAGCTGCCCCAGACTTTGCTTAGATGGTCACCCTATTATAGAAAGAATATTATTTTACGAGAGTGCAGAAAAGATATACTAGGGTGCTACCAGGACTTAATAGTTTAACTAAAAAGGAGAGATTGGATAAACTGAGGCTTATTCCCTGGAGTGTAGGAGGCTGAGGGGTGATCTTATAGAGGTTTATAAAATAATTAGGGGCATAGATAAAGATAAGTAGTCAACATCTTTTCCCAAAGGTAGGGGAGTCTAAAACTAGAGGACATCAGTTTAAGGTGAGAGGGGAGAGATACAAAAGAGAGACCATGTTTCCACACTGAAAGTGGTGAGTGTATGGAACAAGCTGCCAGACATTGTAGTAGAGTAGGGTACAATTTTGTCTTTTAAAAAGCATTTAGACAGCTACATGGGTAAGATTGATATGGGCCAATGCAGGTAATTGGGGCTAGCTTAGTGATAAAAACTAGGTGGCATGGACAAGTTGGACCAAAGAGTCTGTTTCCATACTTGTAAACCTCGATCAGTATGGTCCACAAGTCTTGATTTCTCCACGCAATCTTGTTCCTGATGTGTTCTGGAATGGCATGTTTTCCTGCTGGCATTGCAGGCTATCAAGTGTAGGTGGAAGATTCCATTCAGGCCTTTGTCTGTATCCCATTAGTGGGATGCAAATCTGTTTCCCAATGGCAGTCAGTAGTGAAAGAAACTCATGCCAACGTAAAACTGCTTTTGGACTCAAGCTAAATTCTCCCCCTGCTGCCCGCTGAATCCCCTCCCCTCCCTGCACTACTGAACCTATCAGTGGAGCGAGAATTCTGTCCATATTTGGAAAAGCTTCAGATTTTTAAAAAGGGGAAAATCTTACCACATGCAGCACGTGAATATGCTCCAAAAAAATTATTATTTTTTTTCTCAAAGTAGTTAATGCTGCCTACTGCCTCAGGGTTAAAGTGACCCTCCTAATCCATTTTTGTATAGAAGCTATTATAATTCATAATTTTCATTGTCCTACAGTTCAGACTCATGTAAAGGTACTTACGCCTAATATATTATCCTTTTAAAATTTACATGTTCAAGATTGATTGCAATTATTTCTGAAATCATTACTCTGTCATCCAGAAGACTAGTGGGCTCAATATTACTGTATTTGATAACGTTATCCAACAGGTAGAATGATTCCCACTGGAATCTTTATGTCACGCATGCCATGGGAATTGTAGCAGGTGGGCAGGAAGAGTGGACCATGGAAAAGTCCTCAGGCAAAATTTTCCAGTTTTTTTTTTGGTGAGTGTGGCTGAAAAATCCTATCCTTGGTGTTCAGAGAAAGTTAAATAATGATGCCCTAAATACCCACAAAAATTGCTGCCACTATCCCAGAGTAAATCTCGCTGAAGTATGCTGGAATCCAGTAATTAGACTGGGTTCCAGATAAAGTGCTCCATCAATGAGTTTACATGCTTGGGAAGAAACATAATAATTAGAAGCGGGAATAGACCATTCAGTCCTTCGAGCCTGCTCCGCCATTCATTTTGATCTTGGCTGATTATCTACTTCAAGATCTTGATCGTTCCTTCCTTCCATATCCCTTTAGCTCCAAGAGCTGTATCTAATTTCTTCTCGAAGTCAGACATTTAGGGCTTGATTTTACCATTGCATCATGCCCAATGAAAACATGGTAAAAAATGTTTTCATGGGTGTAAGGCCATTAACGCGATCCATGCCCGCATCTGTGCAGATGGCCACTTTACCGAGGCCCGGGAATGGTGCAATTCAATTTGCACCTAAAACGGGCGGAACAGCATGCATTTAAGTTGAATTAATGAACTGCCCACCCAACTTTATCAGCATTTCCCCCTTTACCACCATGATCGCCAATCCGGAATCACGCCAAAATGGACATGCTAAGTAAAAGTCTGTTTCGGGCGGTCCAGCTGCTGAACAGGTGAATTCAGAGCTTCCTACATATCTCTGACTCAGGTCTCTCGGTGGTGGAGGGAGGAGGGGGAAGCCGGTCAGATCATTCTTTGGCTGGAGAGTGGATGGCGTGCGTGGTGGAGGGAGGAGAAGTACTACAAGTGAAGGGGAGGAGGGCACTGCAGCCAGATCATTCTTTAGGGGGTGGGGGTTTAGTGAGACCAGGTCATTCTCTGGGGGGACAGGGAGTGAAGTAGTTAAGATGTATATCTGGCCAGGGGAAGGCCCAATCGCTCTCTGGTGGGGGAAATAGGGGTCAGTGCCACTCTGCGAACAATCGGTGGTGGGGGAAGGGAGCAGGGGATTGTGATCAGTCTGGGGTAGCAGGGGTGTGGGTGGATAAGGGGGACATTTATGTTGTAGGGATGGGGGTGATATCTATCGGGGCCACCGCTCCCACTTTTCGCTCCTGAGCCACTTTCTCCACGTCTTGCCTGGGAGCGATCTGACATGAGCACGCTTTTTCAAATTTGTTTCTAACTGCACAGTTCTGATTGTTTCGGATATGTTAAGCTTCACCCATAGCATGATTCTGACCCATGATTTTTTTTTCAGGCTAAGTGCTAATGGGTGCCTGAGAACAGATTTCCAAGTCAGATCTGAATTGCACCCAGCTTTTCAGCACTTAAAATGAAAGTAGTAAAATCAGATCCTTAGTCTCAATGACATTCTGTGATTTCACACATTCACCACTCTCTAGGTGAAGAAATTTCTCCTCACCTCAGTTCTAAAAGGTTTACCCCTTATCCTCAAACTATGACGCCTGGTTCAGGAATCCCTCACCATTGGGAGTGGATGCAATTTTCCCATCGTGACCCTCAAATTTTCTGGCAGGTTGCAGTGGGAGATGCACATTGCCAGCCGTGAACAGGATGTGGACATGCATCGGAAACACGTGCACATCTCCCACAGTTGGCGAACAGTCAAAAGTCAGACTGTGCTGGAATTTGCAGGAAGGCAGGTAAGTGATTTGCATCTATTTTAAATGTATTTTGAATATGTTTAGCAGTTCATTATTGGATCAATCCCAGATTGATTGAATCTCCCACTCTGCCAGGAGTACTTCATTCCCGCGGAGCTTACACTAGCTCCCCACATTCAGGCAACTAGCAGGAGACCCTGCCGGAATGAAGGGGGGCAATCAAAGCCCCCCAGGTGGACGAGAGGCAGAGGGATGGTGCCCCTGGGCATGGGCATGCTGATAGTGCCAGCCTGTATCTCCTGGCACTGCCCGAGGGAGAAAGTACCCATTCCGAGGGGGCATCTTGACATTGCCATCAGACATTGGGCAGTGCAAAGGGAGTGGGGCCTATTGTGGATAGACCCTTAGGATGATGAGTGAGTGTTGGGGTCCCACTGCCACTTTGCAGACAGGATTGGTCTGGGATGGAGGAAGAGCAGCGGTTGGGGCTGGCTGAGGGTGGGGGGGGGGGGGGGGGGGGGGGGAGTTGGGGGGTGTGCTGTGATCTGCTGGGGAGAGGCCTGCCTCGGGGAGGGTCTGACCCAGGGCCTACCGGATTGCCACTGTTGGCGCGGCGTGGGGGAGGGGGTGGCACTGGTCCGTGCATCAAAGCGCTTTGGCATGGGTAATGTCAGGGATGTACGATACCCTGGGAATTGTTGTGGGGCTGTGATTGGGCAATGGGGGAGGCTGGAGGCGTAGCAATGGTCAAGCTGGCCTGAAAATGAAGTATCCGACAGATCAGAATCACTGTGCATGCACAGAATTCCAGAACTGTCAACGTCTGCCACAAATTGGCCTCAGCTATCCCTGGGTTTTTAATAATATTCACAACTGGGATCTCTGCAGTGCACAGAGTGGAGAGATTTGGGGAGAAGTTAAACTGAGAAAACATTCAAGATTTCAAACAGTTTTCCCACCAAATCAACACCTTTTGGGGAATTGTGGCCTTTGCTTCCAAATCTACCCTGTCCAATCCTGTTAGAATTTTATAAGTATCTGTGAGATCCTCTCTCACTCTTCTAAATTCCAGTGAATATAATCCTAACCGATTTAATCTCTTCTCATATGACAGATCTGCCATCCCAGGAATCAGCCAGGTAAACCTTCACTGTAGTCTCTCTATAGCAGGAACATCCTTACTAAAACAGGAACACCAGAATTACACATAATACTCCAGGTGTGGCCTCATCAATGCCCAAACAATTACAGCCAAACATCCCTGTCCCTTTGCCTGCATCCTGTTAGTGGGATGTAAATCCATTTCAGACCAGTTTTCAAAACCAGCGTGGCAGGCAGCAGTGGAAGATGCAATTGGAAATTTGTGCCAACGTAAAACTGATTTTGGACTAATCCAAACCCGCTGAATCCCCTCCCCTTCACTGCACTATTGAACCCACCAGTGAAGAAAGAATTCTGTCCATATTCAGAAAAGCCTCCGATTTTTAAAAAAGGAAAAATCTTACCACATGCAGGATGTGAATATGATCCAAAAAATTACTATTTTCCTCAAAGTAGTTAATGCTGCCTACTGCCTCAGGGTTAAAGTGACCCTCCTAATCCATTTTTGTATAGAAGCTATTATGATTCATAATTTTCGTTGTCCTACAATTCAGACTCATGTAAAAGTATGCCTAATATATTATCCTTTTAGAATTTGCATGCTCAAGATTGATTGCAATTATTTCTGAAATCATTACTCTGTCAGCCAGAAGACTATTGGGCTCAATATTACTGTACTTGATAATGTTATCCAACAGGTAGAATGATTCCCACTGGAATCTTTATGTCACGCATGCCATGGAAATTTTAGCGGGTGGGCAGGAAGAGTGGACCATGGAAAGGTCCTCAGGCAGAATTTTCCAGTTTTTTTTGGTGAGCGTGGCTGAAAAGTCCTATCCTTGGTGTTCAGAGAAAGTTAAATAATAATGCCCTAAATACCCACAAAAATTGCTGGGTCAGACTTCAGCTTTCTTTATGCATAAGGCATTTTGCTGCATATGTTGGTGAAAAAGTCCATGTTACATTGCATGACCAGCTCTGAACTAGCGACTAGAGCACAGTCATTGACAGAAGGGGAATCACAGTGTATGTCTTTGGAGACCTTAATCTTTTCCCAGAGTCCTCTCAGAGTCAGCGGCTTCTCAATCCATGCCACATCTCATTTTGATGCCAGTATTATCATCATGAAATCATCAGAAAGCATGGCAGGGGAAAACATGCTAAGGAGGGTTGGCACGAGCGCGCTGTCCTCTTTAACTCCTTCAGTGATTAGGAATAGGTCAAAAATGTACCATCATCCCCATCATGGTACTGTCCAACCATTCTGATCAATTTGTCAGGACACCTACATTTCTCCAATACTTTCCAAAGGTTCTCACCACCAACTGCGTCAAAGGTAAGGTTTATGTGTTCTTCTAGGCATTTCTGTCAGAGCTATCTAACTGCAAACAGCACATCAGTGATTCCTCAACCTTATTTGAAATTACACTGACTCTCTGGCAGCAGATGTTGCACTAAACAGTTCAGAAAAATTCTGATGCAGATTTTGCAGGTGATGAAGTGAAGAGAGATTCAAAGTGGTGAGTTTTCTATTGCTTTATATAGGTGGACAATGAGACATCTTCATGTTCTTGTGGGATGGCTCCTTGCTCTCACATACACTGAAAGAGTTCAGTGAGCTTCTTGGCCAAGCATTAACCTTCAGCATGGTAGATTCAGCAGGGATAGCACCAGCTTCTTTGCTGCTAGGCAGGAGTTTGATTGCAGTTATCAGCACTGGTAATGCACTGATTGCAGCAGTGTGCCTCAGGGATCAGTGATGAGTCCACTGTTACTTGTCATTTGTATTAATGATTTGGATGAGAATAAAGGAGGCCTGGTTAATAAGTTTGCAGATGACACCAAGATTGGTGGCATAGTGGACAGTGAAGAAAGATATCTCCAATTGCAATGGGATTTTGATCAATTGGGCCAGTGGGCTGATAAATGGCAGACAGAGTTCAATTTAAACAAATATGAGGTGATGCATTTTGGTAGATTGAACCAGGACAAGACTTATTCGGTTAGTGGTATGGTGTTGGGAAGAGTTACAGAACAAAGAGATCGAGAGGTACATGTTGTCATTTTCATAAATGACCTGGATGAGAAAGTGGAGAGATGGGTTAATAAGTTCGCCGACAATACAAAGGTCGGTGGTGTTGTGGATGGTCTGGATGGATGTCAAAAGTTGCAGCGGGACATAGACAGGATGCAAGACTGGGCGAGAAGTGGCAGATGGACTTCAACGCAGATAAATGTGTAGTGGTCCATTTTGGCAGGAATAATGGGATGAAGGAGTACAATATAAGGAGTAGGAGTCTTAGCTGTGTTGTAGAGCAGAAGGATCTCGGGGTCCGGGTCCATAGGACTCTTAAATCGGCCTCGCAGGTGGAGGAAGTGGTCAAGAAGGCGTACGGTGTACTGGCCTTCATTAATCGAGGAATAGAGTTTAGGAGTCAGGAGGTAATGATGCAGCTCTATAAGACTCTTGTCAGACCCCAGTTGGAGTATTGTGCGCAGTTCTGGTCGCCTCATTATAGGAAGGATGTAGAGGCTATTGAGAGGGTTCAGAGGAGATTTACAAGGATGCTGCCTGGATTGGGAGGCAGGCCTTATGAAGATAGGTTGAGGGAGCTGGGACTCTTCTCACTGGAGAGACGTAGGTTGAGAGGCGACCTGATAGAGGTTTATAAAATGTTGAGAGGAATAGATAGGGTGGACTCTCAGAGACTATTTCCCTGAGCTGAAATGGTCACTATGAGAGGACACAGATTTAAGGTGCAGGGAAGCAAATACAAAGGAGATGTCAGGGGTAGGTTTTTCACTCAGAGGGTGGTGAGTGAATGGAACCGACTGCCGTCGGAGGTTGTTGAGGCAAACTCACTGGGGTCTTTTAAGAGACTTCTGGATGAGTATATAGAAAAGAATAGGATAGGGGGTTATAGATAGGTCTGTGGATTGGTAGATGTGATCGGCGCAACTCGTGGGCCGAAGGGCCTGTTTGTGCTGTATTGCTTTATGTTCTATGTTCTATGTTCATAGGTCCTTTAAAATGGAGTTGCAGGTGGACAGAGTGGTGAAGAAGGCATTCAGCATACTTGGTTTCATTGGTCAGAATATTGAATACAGGAGTTGGGAAGTTTTGTTGAAGTTGTACAAGACATTGGTAAGGCTGTACTTGGAAGCAGGCTTTTTTGTTGATGGATAAAGGCTGATTGCAAATGAGTTCTGCTCACCCTATTGTAGGAAGGATATTATTAAACTAGAAAGATTGCAGAAAAAATTTACTTGGATGCTACCGAAACTTGATGGTTTGAGTTATAAGGAGAGACAGGATAGATTGGGATATTTTTCTCTGGAGCATAGGAGACTGAGGAGTGATTTTATGGAGGTCTATAAAATAATTAGGGGCACAGTTCAGCTCGATAGTCAATATCTTTTCCTAAAGGTAGGGGAGTCTAAAACTAGAGGGCTTAGGTTTAAGATGAGAGGGAAGAGATACAAATGTGTTCAGAGGGGCAACTTCTTCACATAGAGGATGGTGACTGTCTGGAGCAAACTGCCAGGCATAGTAATAGAGGAGGGTATAATTTTGTCTTTTAAAAAGCATTTAGATAGTTACATGGGTAAGATGTGCATGGAGTGATATGGGTCAAATGCAAGCAATTAGGATTAGCTTAAGAGTTTTAAAAAAGTGCAGCATGGACAAGCTGGACCAAAGGGCCTGTTTCCATGCTGTAAACCTCTATGGCTCTATGACTCTATCATTTCTAATGGTGAGAGGATCTTCACATGAATCTGTGGCAACCTGTTGAATGCTTTTTTGTTGATGGATAAAGGCCAAATGTGGTTAAAATACGCTGCCCAGCTTTCTGGAATCTCGGCTTTTTACGTGAACAGTATTGATCTGTCAGTTTGAGGATTGGTGATGAATGAGTAGGCTGGGGTCCCTGGACAGATTTTAGAGCATCATAGAATCTCTTCCAGTCTTTGTGGTCATCATATGAATAAACATCAGCCTTCCCACCCTGTGGATATTTCAATAAACTTCCTAATTGAATAGCGATGACTTGTGAATGAGTTAAACCTTGTAGACGTGATATTTTTTATTCAGCAATTTCTCGATTACCTCATTGCTTTTACTGAACCAATTTTGGTGTTTACAAGAGATAGGACCAAGTGTCTGTAGCTGACTGTATCCCTGAAGGTCGCCGAGCCACCCTGAGTGCTCATTATTCTTAGTATTCATTTTTGTTGGACGCAGGCGATTCTTGAGTTTCTCTGAGAGAGATTCTTCATGACAACTTAAATGAGTCTTGAGATGTTGAGACACTTCTGGACCTTCATGGCCTGGGGGGTGGGGAGGTGGGGAGGGGGCAGGGTGGTGATCTGAGGATTAAATCTTGAAGTTTGACTTTGAAATGATAGATGTTGGCCAGTCCAGCAGTAAGGATGCATGCATCTTTCTTTATACATTCTGCCTGTCCATTTGCCTGCTGATGATCTAGTTGATTAGATGCAAATGGATAGAACGAGGGTATAATGAAGCTGTTTTCTTGCAATTAGGGAGGTAGAAAGTTATATTGATGATTAAGACCTCAAGTTCAGTGCACATCTTCAGCAAGAGGAGACCATAGCTGTTATAACCATTTACTCTGTTTTTTTCAATGATACCCTTTTTGTTAATCTGCACCAACCCTTGTGCTGAAGACTCTATAAAAAGATTCACTTGTCTGACTTTGGCATAGTGGTGATCATTGTAGAATTTATCTTTAATTTCATCAGGGTTAGTCATGATAGGGGCGCACACAATGATGAGAGCTTCTTGTCTGCTACCACGCAGAAAGAGTTTAAATACTATCAGACAATTATAAACCACCTCAGGAAGATAAGTCAACTTACGGGCAAAATGATTCATGACAGCAAAACCCACGCCAGCTTCATGTCACCCTCCTTTTCCACAGCTGCTTCGTAAGAATGTGCAACTTGCAATGATTTCCTTGAACTGACCCTCGGGTAGATTGGTTTCATTGAGGGCATCAATCTGGACATTGTACCTAGCCGGCTCTCAATTGACAAAAGCAGCTCTCTCAGGTCTGTCAGCTGTGCTATTGTTGGTGAGGGTGCATATATCCACGGATCAACGGTGACTGGTGTCACTACAAACTTTCTTTTTTGAGATTTACATATAACTATTTCGATTGGATCACTGCCAACTGTGGCCTGCTGGTCAAGCGTGAAACAGAACAATGTTTTGGGCATTTTATCTACCTCCTTCCTCATGAGGGAGGTGAGAAGTGTGGCTCTGAAAAGGAATGCTGAGTCACTCAGGGGACTGCTGAGTTCCACTTCTGCTTCTTTCCAGTGAAAAGCAACCTATGGCTTGAGTTGCCATTTTACTGGTTCACTGTTACAGATCCCAGTGAATCCACTCCTACTGCTATGTCACTCACCCAATGACACACAACACTTGTGCTAGGTAATTAATGGGTGGCAAATGATCAAAAGATGAAGAACATGATTTGCTTGTGATTGGATTATAGTAGTCAGACTTATGCTTCACCAAATTCATTGTCTCGACTTGACTTATCATGGCCCAGTGGCAAAATGTGTCTAGGTGGCTGGAGATGGATCCAGATGCTGGGGGTGACCAAGGGCTTCTATATCTTGTTGAGATCTATGCATTCCACAACATGATGCTCATCCACATTCATCAGTATTGGACCTTAGTTTGGTCTCATCTATCTAGTCTGCTGGAATCAGTCCTTGCATATCAGTTCTTGCAAATCCCTAAGCTAGCGAAGGTGGGAGATCCAACAGCTACTCGTACCCGATCTGGTCAACCTGTCAGAGTGTATACTGGGGTGTGGCCACTATGCAATGCTAACAACAACTTGGAACTGTAGGTGACAGCTGGCTGAAGATGATGACCAGTACAATTTGAGCCATTCCTCAGCATACAGCGATCTCACCTGCTACCCCTCCCTTCCAACTGTGGGAGCACAGCTTTGAAATACTAGGGCTGGAAGCCTGTGAGTATTTTCTCCATCTGCTTCAAGAATTTTACTTTCAATGTTACCTGAACTTCTTATATTTCTTATTCCCAACCATCAAGATGACCACTGTAAATCAGGTGGCCAAAAATAGAAAACAGCAGGAATTTGATACCATTGGAACACTGCCAATTTTATATTTGAATTTCCAGGGAATGTTGGCATTGAATGTTTCCATCTCAAACAAGCTGGAAGATGATTTTGATATTCATTCTTATACATCCTGTGCAATATATTTCTCAGAAGTGATATTATCACTGGACTACTAATCCAGAGACTTAGAATAATGTTCTGGGGGCCTGGGTTTGAATTCCACCATGGCAGATGGCAAAATTTGAATTCCATAAAAATTTGGAATTAAAAGCCACAAAATTATTTTTATAAAAACCCATTTTGCTGATTAATGTCTTTTAAGGAAGGAAATATGCTGTCCTTATCTGGTGTGGCCTATGCATGACTCCAGCTCCAGACTCACAGCAATGGCAACTTGCTCTTAACTGCCTTCAGGGATGGGTAGCCAGTGATGCCCACATCTCATGAATGAATTTTAAGCAAACTTGGATAGTAGGACAGAAGGGGAGGTGTGATCATTCAATGCCCTCCTTCTATCATCATTTAAGATGACCTTTACAAGAACAACTCTTGAATGGTGCCCATCAACGCTTTATTTAATATTCTGAAATAATAAACCTTATTCACATGGAACACTTCATAGATAGTATCATCAAAAAAGAGAATTGGGATGGATAGATTGATCAATAAGTGATGCTTAATTGAATTCCATTACTACTGAATTATTCCGTTCTGGTGAAATACACTGTTAATGGGAGATGGTCCTCATCCAGCGTGTTACCAATTAGTCTCATTATTTAAGTTTTTAAGTTTCATTTTATTAGTGTCAAAAGTGGACTTACATTGTCACTGCAATGAAGTTACTGTGAAAATGCCCTAGTCATCACACTCTGGTGCTTGTTTGGGTACACTGAGGGAGAATTTAGCATGGTCAATGCACCTAACCAGCACATCTTTTAGACTGTGTGAGGAAACTGCAGCACCCAGAGAAAACTCATGCAGACACAAGGAGAATGTCTAGGCTCCACACAGACAGTGATCCAAGCCAGGAATCAAACCCAGGTCCCTGGCACAATGAGGCAGCAGTGCTAACCACTGTGCCACTGTGCCATCCCATTATTCGGCTCAGTTGTGCAAGATTAGGAATTGTCCTTTGAATATTTTGCCACATCAAATGATGCTGACAATGAAAACGTGATTTGTATCAATCTTTGTTTTTCTGTGTCATAAAAACATATTTATAGCTTCAGCATTATCTCAGGGGTTTAGACCTCATTGCAGCTACCTGTATTAATCTGTCAAGTTTGTAATAATTTTTTTATTCATCACTTCCCCATGTGGAATGTAAAATCGCTCTGTGCGCACACAGTGGATTGAAGAGGATATAGCAAATTTCTCAGAAAAGCTTCATTCAGTGATATAAAAAGTAAAGCTTTGTATCATTAGGATCTTATAAAGAATGTTGTCGGCAGTGACTATTTTTGAATGTGTACATCAGTTAACATTGCCAAGAATATGTAGCTGCCACTCACCAGAGTTTATGAATGGCATCTGGCCATGTATAATAAGTGTCAGTAGATCTCCCACAGTTTTGATTACAGTGAGTTACACAATAGTTTGTTAGGGGTGGAGGGAGTGTGGGGGATATGGGCAGGGGTGGGGGTGAGGTAGTCTGAGACTGGCTGCACTGAAAGGATTAGAAAAGAGGGTTGGAAGAGATCTCTTCAGAGACAGTGTACTAAGCCCGTCCTGCCCTTCACGCCAGTGAGATCTTCCAATCCCACTGAGGTGAACGGCGAGCTCAAAGCCTCACCCTCTCTGGGAGGACTTCTAAATCTGGGCATAAGTGAATTGATTAATTGCTGAAACTTATTAATGTTTTCAGGAGAAGTGGGTAGGGTGGGATGGGGGTGGATAGTAGAGCCAGGAGATTGTAGTTAATCACTTTAAAGCCAAACTCTTCAGCTTTCCTTGTTCTTGCACAACTGCAAAAGAAAGATCACAAATTAGTTTAGAATCAGATACTGGTTGCTAACCTTATTGTCATCGTGCCTTGTGGTGCTTCTGATTGTCTAGTACAAGAGAAATTGTTGAGAAACTGGAAATTTCTTTTGGAAGAGGATGCATAGTCAGTTTCTGCGTATATGAGCACAGAGGGAATTGGAGGATATATAGCTGCAGCCTGAACACAAACCATTCTGGCTCTTCTTTTATTTCTGGCATCCTTTCTTAAACATTTGAAGATGCAGGAGTTACATGATCAAAATGCATGGTGGAGCAGACTTGAAGGGCTTTCTCGTGCTTCTATTTTCTATGTTTCTATCCCTAAGATCTTCAAGACTTGCAAAAACACCTCCTGTAGATATCTGCAGCTTTATGTAACAGTACGAACCTCCCCAAATACTTCTACCACCTCAACAACTGCCAGTAAGAAGTCAATCAATAACTAACCTGGAAGTAGTTGATGATCCCTTTAAATAATGCTGGCTGAGCATTCTTCCTGTCATGAATGCATGTTCATCTGTGCAAAGTTATGGAAAGATGTTAGTTGAGATGTGTGTATTGAAAATGGCACGTTTGTTAATGGCTGACTGACAACATGTTCAGCCTGCTCTGTATAGTTCCCTATCCCTGCTCTGAAGCCACTATCAGTAGTGTGTGCACATGGTGTTGATACAATTTTGGACCTGGAACAACATATAGAAAACTGAATTCTGCAGCCCAATCTCCTTTTGTTTTTTTCTGGGATATTTTACCTCATTCTATTTTGTGTGGCAAAAATCTGCAATATTTCTACACAATTTCTAAAAAGTAATTTATGAAAGCAAGTGACAATAGCACTGTGTGGAACGGAGTATAGGCCACACTGTTTTAATTGGTAATGTGGATATTTGAAGACAGCTTTATATCTTGCTTTTTTCTCTTAAAAAGAGATAAAATTATTATTTAGAATTAAGATGCTCAAAGCCAGTCCTCAGATGTCATTAGTGTGCCTATGTAAAGAAAGAAATGTCGTGCTTGGGGCAGATGGAGTTTTGCTTCTGTCAAAAAAATCAAGGAGAGAATTTAAACAAAGGGAGAGAAAATGAGTAAGGGAACGATAAATTCAATTTTAATCAGCAGCATCTTTTAAAATTCTGATCTTTCCCCTCTCTCAGCCCACTTAACGTTGAAGTGGGATTCCAGCTGGTTACTCGAACAGTTTTTTATGCCGTAAGCAAGCGAGCAACTCGCGTGAATTGTTTAAAATTAGAGATTGCATCAAATTGTCAGTAAACAGAGCATATGCTGACTCTATGAGTTTCGATAACAGCCAGAAGGGCTGCAGCTGTGCTTCTATTTCCTGTTCAATTTTTCTGATGCAAGGCCCAGCCAGTGTGTAGGCCCTACACAGGGTATAAAATAAGACATGTTATTTGATAGACCTCATCCCTCATCTCTAGCCTCTTTTTCTGTGGCAATCTTTTTCATTCCTCTTTATTTCATGACAAAAAAATTACTTTCTTTTAGCTGTGTTGATATCTTAAACTTGTATTTTGTGTTGCTAGTAATAGCATAATAGTGTGTAAGGTTGAAGGTACTGTAGCGCCGTAGTCACATCCCTACCCCTAAGCCAGAACCTCTGGGTTCAAGGAAGTAGAGGTGCAGTGATATTGTCACTAGACTAGTAATCCGGAGATCCAGGGTAATGCTCTGGGGACCAGGGTTCAAATCCCATCGTGGCAAATTGTGAAATTTGAATTCAGTAAAGATCTGGAATCAAAAGTCTAATGATCACCATGAAATGATTGTCAATTGTTGTCAAAATCCATCTGGTTCACTAATATCCTGGAGGGAAGGAAATCTGGTCTGGCAATTAAATGACTCCAGATCCACAGCAATGTGGTTGACTCTTAAATGCCCTCAGGGATTGGCAATAAATGCCATTGCCTACATCCTATGGACAAAGTTTCTTTCCAGTCCTCTCCTACTTCCAAACCACTTTGTCAAGGATAATTAGAGATGGGCAATTAATGCTGGCCAACCAGCAATGCCTATGTTCTATGAATAAAAAAAAGGTTGATTTTATTATTTCTTCCAGTACACTTATAATAGGCAGTAAGAGCAAGACAGACTTCGTTCCAGCCTTGGATAAAGGGGGAAGATTCACAGCAAGAAGGGAAATTGGCTATAAAATCACTTGCCAAATCCAAAAAAATGATGATTGACATTCAGGCAATCAACCAGCATTGTGGCAATCACACGTAGCATGGGAAAAACTGAAGCAAAAAGAGAAAACACGTAAATGTTCAATTTCAAAAGTCACACCAAATCTTTTCGTCAATTAGGTTAACAACTGAGATAACCAGAGGTTTGTTAGAAAAAGCTCCACAAGGTGAAAAGAATAAACACAATGGGGAGGGTTTAGGGGGTCTGAAAGAATAGGAAACTTGGTAGGAGCTGTAATTTTATCATTCTGAAGATGGGTCCAAATTTATAGATTAAATCAGCAGCATATTTGTGGTGAGTCAGACCTCATGCCTGTCCTGAGGTGAGTTCCTATTTGTAATATTTTTGCTTGCCATAAATACTCATTCAGTTACTTCCTACCTACGTGATGAAGCTGATCTACACTTCCTGCTGCCTCAGCAAAGTATAATTAAGGATCCCACACTCCCGAGACATTCTCTTTTCCCCCTTCTTCTGTCAGGAAAAAGATACAAAAGTCTGAAGTTATGTACTGATTGACACAAGATCAATTTCTTTCCTGCCATCATCAGACTTTTGAATGGACCTACCACACACTAAGTTGATCTTTCTCTAGCTGTAACTGTAACACTACATTCTGAACTCTCTTGTTTCCTTCTCTAGGAATGGTATGCTTTGTCTGTATAGCACACAAGAAACAGTACTATTCACTGTAGGCTAATACATATGACAATAATGAATCAAATCAAAATCAAATGATGCACAAGAACCTAGTGGTATCTGTTTCCCATTCATTAAATGGTGGTGTGCAACAGTCATTTTTGGGTAGCTGTGTCAGAGTTCAGTGGTTCTCCTTGTTGAACTCTGTGGCACAAGGAAGGGAGCAGGGGAGTGGCAGCTTACATAGAGGCTTATAACTGGTAAGGGAGAGCCTTAGAACATAGAACATAGAACATAGAACAATACAGCACAGAACAGGCCCTTCGGCCTTCGATGTTGTGCCGACCAAAATAAAAAGCAATGCCCCTCCAAACTAAACCATTCCCTTCTCTTCCATATACTTATCAACTAACCTCTTAAACGCCACCAAACTTGGCGCATCTACAACAGCTGCAGGCAGGGCATTCCACTCCCTAACCACTCTTTGGGTAAAGAACCTACCTCTGATATCCGTCCTATAACTATCACCCCTTAATTTAAAGCTGTGTCCCCTCGTGCTAGCTTTCTCCATCCTAGGAAAAAGGCTATCACTGTCCACCCTATCTAAACCTCTAATCATCTTATATGTTTCAATAAGGTCCCCTCTTAGCCGCCTCCTTTCTAACGAAAACAACCTCAAATCCCTCAGCCTCTCTTCATAAGACCTGCCCTCCATACCAGGCAACATCCTGGTAAACCTCCTCTGTACCCTCTCCAATGCCTCCACATCTTTCTTATAATGTGGCGACCAGAACTGCACACAATACTCCAAGTGCGGCCGCACTAGAGTTTTGTACAGTTGCAACATGATGCTGCGGCTCCTAAATTCAATCCCCCTACCAATAAAAGCTAAGACTCCATATGCCTTCTTAACAACTTTATCCACTTGACTGCCTACTTTCAGTGATCTATTGACACATACACCAAGATCCTTCTGTTCCTCAACACTATTAAGAGCCCTACCATTAGCCCTATACTCTACACATTTATTGTTCCTGCCAAAGTGCATTACCTCACACTTTTCCACATTAAACTCCATTTGCCTTATTGGGGTCATGGAGGAGCACTAGAAGAGAGATTCAAGGGAGGATAAAGGATCAGATCAGGGGTATGGAGAAGTGAAGTACCATCTTGGGTGTGGAGAGAATGGAAGGAACAGTCACTTAAGATAAGAAAATGGGAGGCCAGAAGGATAGTATCAATACTGTCCAAATGTGTGATCATTGCAGGGATGTCCAGCAGAATACTTACAAGGCTCTGAGTTCACTGACAGCATTTAAATTACTCCGCTGAGTGATCTCAAACAATGTCCTTTACAACATATCGAAAGGAGGGCTAGCCAAACCAGCAAGTTTGACCATGTCCCACAGAATAGTGAGTACAATACTGGAAACCAACATCAACATTCAATAAAGAGTCAATGCAAAAACACAGGATCTTGAGCCAACTCTCACCATCCACACTATGCAGCAAATCTGGAAAGTTGCAGACCTTGCTGGCAAGATCACGACTTTCAATTTTCACCACCCTTCACCTGTAATGCAGACAGGCTGATTTAAATATATTTCCATGAATTTACATTTCACTAACTTGCCCCCTCAATACATATTGACCCCTGTCGTATATTCTTACTATGGCATCGTCACATTGTTGTGGTTTATAACAGGTTCACCCAGTCAGGAACCTGCCATGGGAATCCCCCCCAAACCCCGGAGAAGTAGATTATGGTCCCTGGAGGAGAGAGACATGATGAGGCAATGGACCTGGCACTGCCCTCAGCAAAAGTTGGCAGTTCCTGATTGGCGCCATGCCCTTTTGCCTCCTGCTGCAGGCACATTCACTGCCTCAGAGCAGGCCAAGAAGCACACATTGCCAGTGGCTATGAAGGTGACCGTGCTCACGAACTTTGATGTGCTGATCTCCACCCACGTTGGAACAGGCGATATCTCTCACACCTCCCAGTTTGCTGTTTCCAGTTACATAAGGGAGGCCGATAAAACTGATGAAAGGTCATTAACTCTGATTCAGTCCCCACATATGCTGCCAGGCCTGCTGAGTATTTCTAATGTTTTTTGTTTTTATTTTTATTCTTGCTCCCAAAATGCATCCTTCAGCGATGCAGATTAGCTTTAACTCGTTCTGGTCCCCCTACTCAACTGTGCAGCCTATCAGCAGAACATTTGATATGATTTACTTTTGTCACATGTTTCTTGTACATTATAGAGGCAAAACATACACATTGTCAGCGTGGAGTCTGCACCTTTTCCCCCTGTCTGCATGGGTTTCCTCTGGGTGCTCTGATTTCCCCCAACACTCCAAAGACGTGCTGGTTAGGTGCATTGGCTTTGCTAAATTCCCCTCCAGTGTACCTGAACAGATGTCAGAGTGTGGTAACTTGGGGATTTTCACAATAATTGCATTGCAGTGTTAATGTAAGCCTACTTGTAAGAATAAATAAACTTTAACTTTAACATCGGGAAAAGGAAGGAGCGGATGACACCAAAGTTGGAGGAGTGGTAGATAGTGAAGAGGGGTGTTATAGTTTGCAGAGAGACTTGGACAAGTTGCAGAGCTGGGCCGAGAGGTGGCAAATGGAGTTTAATGTGGAAAAGTGTGAGGTAATTCACTTTGGCAGGAATAGCAAATGTGTAGAGTATAGGGCTAATGGTAGGACTCTTAATAGTGTTGATGAACAGAGGGATCTTGATGTATATGTGCATAGATCCCTGAAAGTTGGCAATCAAGTCGATAAGGTTGTTAAGAAGGCATACGGAGTCTTAGCTTTTATTGGTAGGGGGATTGAATTTCGGAGCCGCAACGTCATGTTGCAACTGTACAAAACTCTAGTGCGGCCGCACTTGGAGTATTGTGTGCAGTTCTGGTCCCCACATTATAAGAAAGATGTGGAGGCATTGGAGAGGGTACAGAGGAGGTTTACCATGATGTTGCCTGGTATGGAGGGCAGGTCTTATGAGGAGAGGCTGAGGGATTTGAGGTTGTTTTCGTTAGAAAGAAGGCGGCTAAGAGGAGACCTTATTGAAACATATAAGATGATTAGAGGTTTAGATAGGGTGGACAGTGATAGCCTTTTTCCTAGGATAGAGAAAGCTAGCACGAGGGGACATAGCTTTAAATTAAGAGGTGGTAGTTATAGGACGGATATCAGAGGTAGGTTCTTTACCCAGAGGGTGGTTAGGGTATGGAATGCCCTGCCTGCGGCAGTTGTAGATGCCCCAAGTTTGGTGGCGTTTCAGAGGTTAGTAGATAAGTTTATGGACGAAAAGGGAATGGTTTAGTTTGGAGGATCATTGCTTTTTCCTAATTGGTCGGCACAACATCGAGGGCCGAAGGGCCTGTTCTGCGCTGTAATGTTCTATGTTCTATGTTCTATGATACAAAATATAGTGTTACGGTCATAGTTAGGGTGTAAGAGATTTAAATAGAACATTATTAGAGAGTTTAAAAGAGTTAGAGTATTGTTTTAAAAGCATAGAATGTGAGTAAAAGATAAATTTAGAGGGTATGCTGGGGGCAGGTCGCAAGAAGTCGCCCTGCTCCAATGTCATCTGATGTTGACTGTTTTCCAATTGAGTAGACCCATAAGAAGTTTGAATCAAACTGAGATCAAAGATGTGTTTGTTAGGTTGATTGGCCATGCTGAATTGCCCTCAGCATCAGGAGGATTAGCAGGGTAAATAGTTGGGGTTACGGGGATAGGATCTGGGTGAGATTGTTGTTGGTACAAGCCTGATGGGCCAAATAGCCTCCTTTTGCACCATAGAGATTTTATGAATCCTATGCTCAGAAGCAGCCAGTGCAGGCTAATTGCAAATAGTGATCCCCATGATCCATTTCATTGATCCACATCTTCCAATCTCCAGTGGATGGTACTCTGGAATTACCCCAGAAGATGTACTAATCTTCCGCCAAGATGTTCCATTCACGGATAGAATTTCCCAGGAGGTTTCAAATTCCAGTGGACAATTACCTTGCACCAGAAAAACTTGATTTAAATCAGAGACTTTGGAAACTTCTGATTCCCTCAACAGAGTCGCTACCCAGGGAAAAGTTAAAAGGATTAAAACCAATTCTATCTAATTTAGGGTGGCATTGTGGTTAGCACTGCTGCCTCCCAGTGCCAGGGACCAGGATTCAATTCCAATATTGGGACACTATCTGTATGGAGTTTGCACGTTCTCCCTGCGACTCTGTGGATTTCCTCTGAGTGCTCCACTTGCCTCCCACACACCAAAGATGTGTGGGTTAGGTTGATTGGCTATGAAAAATTGCCCTTTAGTGTCAGGAGGACTAGCAGGGTAGATATGTGGAGTTACGGAGATAGGACCTGGGTGGCATTGTTGCCACTGCAGACTCGATGGGCCAAATGGCCTCTTTCTGCACTGTAGGGATTCTACAAAGCTACGAGCGTAACTTCTGAGGAGATATGATACCAATCAGGCCCCCCACTTCCAAGCCCATCACTGAACCACCGACTACCCTCCCAACTCCTAATTATTGTGACACTCCCTCTCCCGGCGCATCCCAACCACTCTCCCGATCCCCCCAGTTAATAGGGTGTTGCCTCATTTCTCCTAAGGCTGTTGCTATGCATGAAGAACACTCTGGAACTGTTGCACTGCCCATTGCGCACCAGGCCCAGGGCAGAAGATCAGGCAAGAAATGTGCAGCTCCCAACCTGGGTAAGTAAAAAGGAATGGAATAGCAATCTGATAGTGACAGCCACTCCACTGAGGTTTTGTCCCATTGTATTTTCTGGTGTATAGGCTGGAGTAGCATTGAAAGTCCTGTTGCTGCAAGAGGTGTAAATCATGCAAATTCTGAAAACATGCTTCTACTAAAAAGACAGACTGGAAGAAAAGGAGTTGGCCACAAAGTGTCCCAGCTCTCTGATGCTGTCATTGAGTCTCATTTGGAGAAGGTGACACAGAGAAGGAGACTTTTCTTTGGCAGCGAGAACTCAAGTTCAGAAAGTCAAGTGGGATAATGGGAAGAGTAAAGTTGTCCTCTTTCTAGATGGATACATAGAATTCTTCAACTCAAAATACCCTCAAATCTTCTGAGATGGTTAACAGTATCCTCAGAAATTCTGCCTTCACCAAACCCCTCTCTTATAGAGGTAGTGCAGGAGTGCAAAGAAAAGATTCAGTGACTGCACCATAACAATCTTGGTGGGAGAACTTACACAAACTTAAGTTAATATAGTTTAGAAACTAATATCTGACATTTACAATATCCTCTATTCACAATGTTAGAAGCTATGGGCTGTTCTTGCTGGCAGGATCTTCTAGTCCTGCAAATGACACACCCCCGCCTGGCAACAAGAAGTAGATTAACACCAGCTACTGACCAATGGCTGCCACCTCCACCGCTATGAATGATGGTGGGTTGAGCAGAAAATCCTGTCCATCATCACAGCTCATGAAGGAATTCTCTCACTTGGGACTGAGTCCCATTTCAGGAGAGGGAACGTTAAGTTTTTCCTTTGGAGGCCAGTGCGGGGAGGGAACATAGAGTGTTACCATCTCTGGAGGCTGGCGGGAAAACCACTAAATCTTTTGGCCCTGACCTCATTTATATGCATCCTTTTTTTTTGTATCGTTTTACTTGGCATTGTAGGTCTGATGATGCACAGTCTGCCTTCATATCCAAACGCCATATTGAAAGGGCAACCAACATCACTGACACCTTGTTGAAGAAAGAAGGTGGACCTGCTGAAAGTGAATGTCTGTGTGGAGTTTGCATATTCTTCCTGTTTCTGTGTGGGTTTTCTCTGGGTGCTCAGGTTTCCTCTACAGTCCAAAGATGTGCGGGTTAGGTGGATTGGCCGCACCAAAATTGCCCCTTCATGTCAGAGGGATTTGCAGGATAAATAGGAGGGGTTACCGGGATAGGACTGGGTGTCATTGTTGTCAATTTAGACTCAATCGGCCAAATGGTCTCCTTCTGCACTTTAGGGATTCCATGATTTATTTTACATTTTCTGTTCTTTGCTTCAGTTTGTTTTCCACTCCCTGCTTATACGAATTTCATTCTTTTTTATTCTGTTTTCTCTAAACGTTCTTCAGCTGACCTAACCATCCTAACATTTGTTTGAGTCTTTCTCTTCTCCACCTCTCTCTCTACTCCTTCCTTTATACGTACAAATGTGGGGAAACAAAATTAGAGTCTTACATACTAGGCCAATGGGAAGCCCTCCCATCTTTAGGGAAATGGGTTTTGAAGGAGTTAAAAGATGCACGGTGCAGCATTTGCAGTTCCTGTTGTAATTTTCACTGTTCCGTAGCAGTACTGCAAAGGCAGTCTGGTTCACTGCATAGCTATACTAATGAGACTCATCTATCTGCTTCAGTCATTACTAGCCTTGCCTTTCTACTGGAAGTCAGAAATGAACACTCTGGACAGGTCCTTGCCAGGCCATGGTAGTTAATCATCTCTAAATGCGTTGGATGGCCTCAGGCATTGAAGACACCAAACACTTAACCTAGCTCTAGCTACATGTCTTAGTAGTAAAGTGTAGATGTGCATTCACTCTCTACTTAACTGCCCTTCACTTCACAGGTCAATGGTTAAATGGAAACCAGAGCTCATGTGAGTTTGGTAGTCTTCTGTTTAACATTCATTATGATATGTGTGATTGGAGGAGGCATAAACCATTAAATTCAACCCAAACCTACCTCTCTGGGGATCACATTATTGGGTCAATTGCACTAACTACAGGGCTTCAACCTCCTGACCTAAAAGGCGTCTTTTTTTAGAGCAGTAATAAATACAGTTGAAAGTGGTTTAGCCAACAGGCGTAGCAGGCATTTAACATCCTATTTTTATCACTAGATTGACTGAGGATGTAGATTTTATCAGTCCAAGTTTAATGGTGGCAACACCTTTCGTTTGTGGTGTAGTTAAAGCTTTTATTCAGTGCAGCGGAAGGCCTTTAATTTATTTTTCCACTCCATCTACTGCTCCATATGTCTCTGGAATCTGCCTTTTTTCCCAAGGCTCATGTTAGTATAAAGCAATTGTCTAGGATGTGTAAGAATTAAGTATCCCATCATTCAGGCTAGACATGCAATTAGAAGAGTTGCACCGATTTCCACTGCTGAGACCCTGTCACTTTAATTTATCCTTATTTGCCTGCATTTAGGGGCTTCTTTGGTTTAAGGCCAACTGCATTTTATATATTTTTTTTCTTTTCCCAGCAAGAATTGTAGCATAGTGATCTGGGGGAGGGGACAGTATAGTGCAGAGGGAAGTGAATCATTTGTCAGTTAAATTGCAAGCTTGACGTGCAAAATAATGTAGATTGTGAGCTTACATTATCTGCACAGTGATGGAGGTTAACCCTTTTTTAACTTGCAGCTTAGCATCAAACCAAGACTCCACTCTCTGTACTTTGAGACATTGCTGGGCTATTTAGGGCAAGCTAGCCATGAATGTACCCTGATATATAATTGGACATGTGTCATTACTGATCCCTTGGGAACTAGTTATCATTTTCAAATTTTTAAAATTTGAATATTATTTTTATGCAATCCAACCTGCTGATGAGTTGAGATTTACACACCTCTTTCTTTATACAAGTTTCTATTAATGATGATAATTGGTCAGTCTATGCTCCTTGATAACTTCTTTGAATATTGTGTGCATTCTGAACAGACTTCACTGTAGAGAAATGAAGTGGAAGTAAATTACATTGCTTAGTGAGTAATAAAGAAGTATTATCAACATAGATCCTCAACATTTTATTGCAACCTGACTATCCTGAAAAACTAGCTGAACTAGTAGATCTGCCATGAATTTGCTGAGTCACCAGAATTCTATCATCCCATTCCGCCCCGCCCATCACGGAATCGGAGTGGGCAAGGGAAGGTCAATGGAAATGTCCATTGACATCAGATAGGAATTTCTGATCTTGATCGAGCAAGACTGTAAAATCTTACTCAGTAAGTTCGAGGTTATGACTTTGCAAAGAATGTAGGATGAGGAAATGGTAGAGGGGTGCACATCGTCAGTGGAAGGATTTAAAGTTTGTTAAGTAATTACCCTGGAGACAACTAAATAAGCATTTCTGGTTAGTTTCTGGAACAGTAACTAAGTAAATGGTGTTTAATGTGTCAGCTGTAACTCAGTAAGTGGTACTCATGCTTCTGAGTCCCCAGGCTGTGGGTTCAAGTCCCCTGGTAGAACTCGAGCAGAAATACTCAGGCTTTCATTCCAGTGAATACTCCAGGGAATGCCACATATTGAGGTGCCATCATTTGGATGAGATCTTGGGTTGCACAATGGCACAGTGGTTGGCACTGCTGCCTCACAATGTCAGGGACCTGGGTTCAATTCTGGCCTTAGGTCACTCTGTGTGTGGAGTTTTCACATTCTCCCCTTGTCTCCGTGAATTTCTTCCATGTGCTCTAGTTTCCTTCCACATTCCAATGATGTGCAGGTTAGGTGAATTGGCTGTGCTCAATTGCCCCTTAGTTTCCAAAGACGTGTAGGTTAAGGATTAGTGGGTAAGTATGTGGGGTTACCAGGATAGGGTAAGATTCTCTGTTGGAGAGTTGGTGTAGACTCATGGAGCCAAATGGCCTCCTTTTGTACTGCAGGGTTCTATGATGTTAAACCCAAGAACCATCTGCCTTCTCATGGATGTAAAAGAGTTAAGTTATTACCCTCCAGGTCCTGACAATATTTATTCCGCAATCAACATCACAAATTGAAGCAAGTTATCTGGCCATTATCACATTGCTGTTTGTGGGAGGTCGTTGTGCACAAATTGGCTATCTTGCTTTCTTCATTGTACCAGAAAAAACCAGCAAAATACAGTAGCATCTGCAATAAAAAACAATAAATGCTGAAACTACTGAATGGGCAGCCAGATCTATGGAAAGAAAGAGTGCGGAATGCAATGTTTATGATAGGGTCTCACATGTTGACTGGAAAACTGATAAGAATGTGATGTGGAAAAAGGTGAAGATGTGAGTTCCACAACATCATGCTTGTGGTGGAGGGCACCCAATGCCCAGGCCCTGGGGTCTACAAAACTAAATTTAAAAAAGACATCCCCATGGACATGGAAACCAATCTTTGCCACCCCCCCACCTCCACTCCCATCCCCATGCCCCACCAGGGAAACATCCCACTGTCATGGGACACTTCCTCCCAAGGACTACCTCACCCAATTCAAACCTCACAATTGGAAGCTCTGCCCAGTATTGAAATGGGGCACAGCTAAGAGTCACAACAAGGGCACTCCCTGGACATGATCCTCTCCCCCGGGGGCGGTACTTAGCTGTTTGCCAGTTCCTCGCTTTTCAAAACCTTTTCTAAACTCTGTCAGTCTGGCATGGATGGGGAGGGGAGCTGCGGAGGGGGGAGTTCCTCGCATGGGGTGGAAGATGCAGCAGGGAGGCCCGCTAATTACATTAGTGTATTATAACTTAATAAGGTTCCCCTTATTAAGTCGTGGTAACCCCATTTTTATCACTGGTGGGGAGTGGGGGCAATTGAGGGGGGAGATCCCACTAGTATGAAAGACATTTTGGGATCCTCTCGATTCTAGTTCCTGCCGCAATTTCTGCCCACCGAGAAAGAGAATAGATACTCTCCCCCAATGTTTCAGAATGGTGACCTGTTCAGCATAACTTAAAAAGTATTTCATTGACTGTAAAATATTTTAGAACATCTCGTAGCTGTGATAGGCTCTGGGGACCACCAATGAAAAAATCTTCAAGTACATTCTTCAATTTAACTTGCCTTAATGTGGATTACCTCATAGTTCCACAATAAATAATGTGAGCTGCTGCTTGCCCACGCTCATATCATTCACTTTCCCTACTCAGGGTCAATCCGAGACTCTGCTGCTACTGCAACTGTCAAAACTGGTGGGTTGGATGCCTAATTCTCACCTTTGATGTGCTGAAATTATGCTGTTGCTGCCCAAGACCCACTATTGAATGACACTTGAACCTCTAGCTTCTGTCTTTTTGCTACACGTGCTCCACCCATTTCAGATCTAAAAAGACGCCTAATTGAATTTTTAGTGCAAACAAACCAGTTTTTTACATTATTGAGCACATATCCTGAGGCTAGATGATGCAAATTTTAGTTTGATGAACTAATCCTGATTTGAAATCAGTACCCAGAATCTTTCTAAAGCCTGAAACTTTTCTTACTAGTGTTCCACGCTCCGTCCCTTGAGCATTAAAACAGATTGCAGGTAAATACATGTTAGGCATTTTAACAAGAAAATTATGACATGGAGTGGGAAGATTATGGGGGCAGAAGAGAAACTGCAGCAGTGAAGAGCATAGATTTAATATTGCATCAGAATAAATTTATTTTGCATCAGGGAAAGTTATGGGACAAGCAGAACATGAAGCTCAGTTGGATTCCATTGTATCAGCAAAGTTTCAAAAGTGAAGGAAAGGCAAACTCCCATACAAAGCATTGCTTCAGATTCAACAGTTCCACAAGGTGCACACTGTTCACTGCACCACCACTGTGTGTGTTCGCCAACACCACTGTAGTCATTCAGGAAGGCAGCTCACCACCATCTTCTCAAGGGACAATTAGGATGGGCAATAAAAATGCCAGCCTAGACAGCAGCATGTGTAATGCGAAAGAATTTAAACAAAGAACTGGACAGAGCTTGGAATTGAAGTGGAGACCATGAGTTTGATTTGATTTATTATTGCCATACATATTTGTATATAATGAAAAGTATTGCTTCTTGGATGCTAAACAGGCAAAGCATAGAACAAATAGGGGAGAAGGAAAGGAGGGATGCAGAATGTGGTGTTACAGTGATAGCTAGGGTATAGAGAAAGATCAACTTAATATAAGGTAGGTCCGTTCAAAAGTCTGATGACAGCAGGAAGGAAGATGTTTATGAGTCAATTGGTACATGACTTCAGACATTTGTAACTTTTTCCCAGCAAAAGAAGGTAGAAGAGAATATGTCTGGGTTGTGTGCAGTCCTTGATTTTCCAAGGCAGCTTGAAGTGTAGACAGGGTCAACAGATAGGAGGCTGATTTCTGTGATGGACTGGGCTTCATTCACAACCCTCTAAAGTTTCTTGCAGTCTTGAACAGACCAGAAGCCCTACCAAGCCCGTATTCCAATCAGAAAGGTTGCATCTGTAGAATAGATTCCTGTGGAATGAAATGCAATGCACAGTGAAATAATATACTGTGGAATAGAGCTAGATATCACTGCATTATGATTCTTACCACTTTATTACAATATCAATCACTTCTGAGCTAGTTATAGAATCTCTGATTTGTTGCAACCAAATGATCATAGTGCTAAGCGGAGGATGAGGCATCCAGGGCTGACAAGGGAAGTCAAGGACAGTATAAAAGCAAAAAAAAAGCATTCAAAGTGGCAAGGATTAGTGGGAAGCCAAAGGATTAGGAAGCCTTTAAAAGTGAGCTGAGGACAAATAAAAAAGCAATAATTGGGGGGGGCGTGGGGGAGAAGATGAAATATGAGTGTAAGCTAGCGAGAAATATAAAAGAAATAGGAAGAGCTTTTTCAATATGTGAAAGGTAAGAGAAAGGCAAAAATAGCCATTGGACAACTAGAAAATGAGGCTGGAGAAGTAACAATAGGAAACAAAGCAATGGTAGTAGAACGGAACAGTTTCTTTGCATCAGTCTTCACAGTGAAAGACAGCAATGGGATGCCAGACCTCCACAAGACTGAGGGGGCACAGGTCAGTGTAGTGGCCATCATTAAGGAGAAAGTTGTGGAGAAACTGAAAGGTCTGAAGGTGAATAAATCACCTGGACTGAACAGATTACACCCCAGGGTTCTAAAAGAGATAGCTGAGGAAATTGTGGAGGTATTGGTGGTGATCTTTCAGGAATCACTGGAGGCAGGGAGGATACCAGAGGACTGGAAAGTAGCTAATGTAACACTGCTGTTTAAGAAGGGAGGGAGGCAGCAGATGGTGAATTATAGGCCAGTTAGCCTGACTTCGGTCATTGGCAACATTTAGAGTCCATAATTAATGATGAGATCGCAGAATACTAGGAAGGGCATGATAAAGTAGGACGAAGTCACCAAGGCTTTGTCAAGGGGAGATCATATCTGACAAATCTGTTAGCGTTCTTTGAGGAGGTAACAAGGAAATTAGATAAAGGAGAGCAAATGGATGTGATTTATTTAGATTTCCAGAAGGCCTTTGACAAGGTGCCACATAGGAGTCTATTAAATAAGTTAAGAGCCCATGGTGTTAAGGGTAAGATCCTGGCATGGATAAAGGATTGGTTGATTGCCAGAAGGCAGAGAGTGAAGGTAAAAGGGTCTTTCTCGGGATGGCAGCTGGTGACTACTTGTGTGCCTCAGGGGTCAGTTCTGGGACTATAACTTTTCACAATATACATTAACAATTTGGAAGGAGGAACTGAAGGCACTGTTACTAAGTTTTCAGAAATTACAAAGATATATAGAGGGACTAATAGTATTGAGGAAGCAGGGGGGCTCCAGAAGGACCTGGAGAGATTAGGAGAATAGATGAAGAAGTGGCAGATGGAATACAATGTGGAAAAGTGTGAGGTAATGCAGTTTAGAAAGAGGAATGGAATCACAAACTATTTTCTAAATGGGAAAATGCTTAGGAAATCAAAAAGGGACTCGGAAATCATTGTTCAAGACTCTTTTAAGGTTAACATGCAGGTTCAGTCAGCAGTTAGGAAGGCAAATGTAACATTAGCATTCATGTGGAGAGGGCTAAAATACAAGAGTAGGCTGTACTTCTGAGGTTGGATAAGACTCTGGTCAGACTCCAATTGGAGTTTTGGGACCCCATATCTAAGAAAGAATGTGCTAGCCTTAGAAAGAGTCCAGAGGAGGATCACAAGAATGATCCCTGGAATGAAGAGCTTGTTGTATGAGGAATGGTTGAGAACTATGCGTCTGTACTCATTGGAACTTAGAAGGATGAAGAGCAATCTTATTGAAACTTACAGGATACTGCAAGGCCTGGATAGAGTGGACATGGAGAGGATGTTTCCACTAGTAGTAAAAGTAGGACCAGAGGACATACTAAAGAGGCTAAAGAGACGATCCTTTAAAACAGAGATGAAGAGGAATTTCTTCAGCCAAAGATGGTGAATCTGTGGAACTGTTTGCCGCAGAAAGCTGTGGATGCCAGGTCATTGAGTGTCTTTAAGACAGAGATAAATAAGTTTTTAATTGATAAAGAGATCAAGGGTTATGGGAAAAAAAGCAGGAGAATGGAGATGAGAAAAAAAATCAGCCATGTTTGAATGGCGGAGCAGATTCAATGGGCTGAATGGCCTAATTCTGCTCCTGTGTCTTATGGTCTGCTGGTCTATGAATTTATAACTTAAACTTTCAAATGCATTGATTAGTCTCTCTAAGATCTAAAGAATGCCACAGGCAGCAAGTTATTTCCAAGATAGTCAGACAACCTGAAGTTAGGATGGATCTAAGATAAAGGCAAAATGCTGCAGATGCTAGAATATGAAACAAAAGCAGAAAACCACAACAGGAACAAAAGTGCATGAAAGGCCTGCAGCTATAAGACTCTTTGGATATTTAAGGGTGTTCTTACCTCTTGGCCTCCATTGTTTGCTGTCAGACCCCTCCAATCCCAAGCAGAAGGCCCAACTCCAGCTGCAACTGGCTTGTGCTACAGTATAAATTTAGAGGGGGGGAGGCGGCAATGCTAAGAACAGGAGCTGCTAGTCAGTCAAGTGCAACCTCCATAGAACCATGGAACCCTACAGTACAAAAAGAGGCCATTTGATCCATTGAGTCTGCAGTGACCACAATCCCATCAAGGCCCTAAACCCATATATTTAGCTGAGCTAGTCCCCCGGACTAGCTAGGGGGACTAGCTAGAGGCAATTTAACATGGCGAGTCAACCTAATGTGCACATCCTTGGGAGGAAACCAGAACACTCCAAGGAAACTCACACAGTCACGTGACAACATGCAAACTCCACACAGGCTGTCACTCGAGGCCGGAATTGAATCTGGGTTTATGGTGCTGTGAGGCCACTGTGTCACCTCTGTTGATAAAGTCAGATTGCTGCCTGAGATTTTTTTTAAACTTTCATGACTATATATTGCAGTCATTCACCGTGTCATCCTTTGACTTAAAGCTCTCTGTTCACATGAACATCAGTATTATCTGTCTTCTTTTCTCTTTATCCATGTGTGGCAGAGAAAAGCAAGACAGGTCCCAGAAGAACTCGCTTGATATTGCATCAAACAGCTATGACACATGAATAGAATAGAATAAAATCCCTATAGTGCAGAAGGAGGCCATTTGGCCCATCAAATCTGCATCGCCAACAATCCCAACCAGTCACTATCCCCATAACCCTATGTATTTACCTTAGCTAGTACCCCTGACTCTAAGGGATAATTTATCATGGCCAATCCACCTAATCCGCACATCTTTAGAAAGTGGCAGGAAATTGAAGCACCCGGAGGAAACCCATGCAGACGCAGGAGAATGTGCACACTCCACACAGAAAGTGACCCAAGTCGGGAATTGAACCAAGGTGCCTGGCACTGTGAGATAGTAGTGGTTTCCACTGGGCGGCATCTTATGTGATTGAGAGGAAAATCTCACAGGAACTAGAATAATCAGCTAATTTAACAGCAGCTACTTTTTATTTTCACAGAAACTTCATTGCAGTTTTAATGTAAGTCTACTTGTGACAATAACCAAATAAACTTTAAATAAAATCTATTTTACGCCATCATCCAAAATTCAAATCATCTCCCATGCCTCTGAATTCCTATAGAGATATTTTTCCTTTGTGTTCCCCAGTGATTTATGTTTTTTTTCTCATTGATACTTTAATCACATATCTGAATGTAAGGCTATTTAAAATTTAAATACTAACTGATCTAATGTTTGGTCTGCTGCTAAATTAATTTAATGCAATAAAAAAATGATTCAGCTATTGAGGAGAAAATTTTGTTTTTTTTTCCCCCATCAAGAGGTGGTATCCATGACCTGAGCAGATAAAATACACCGATATGAAAATCTAGCCCAGTGGTAAAATGTGATGATAGTTTTAAGTAGTTAGGTACTTGTGTCTAGTGGTTAGTGGGTGGCATTTTACCATGCAATTAGATGAGTTCCTTAAGCATGGTAGATACTTACATTAGAGTAAAATTGTTAAATGTTCGTGGCAAGAATGTCATCCCAACTCACACCTACAGCATTCTTTTATGTCAAAAATGTATCCCTCTCATGCACATATTAAGCAGACAAATGTCACTTAAGCTGATTAGCTGCACTCCCACTCCAACTCAGAGATAGATATACTGTATACGTTATAATATATTTATAGTCTGAGTCATTCACATGCTCATAAACTATGACTTAATGTAGAAGACCTATCGTTGTTGGTTATTTAGCAAACAACTCGTAACCCACTCACAAAGAACACACGCACATCATGATCAGCATTAATTAGGGCGAGATGTAAAGTCGATACTTCGACAACTGACCTTCAGGTCACAAAGGATTATTTGGCATAAATAATGGAAAATGACTATCAGGAATTTAGGTCATCGCAGGGTTGAGCTGATATTGTCAGGTCCACCTTTATGCAATTGGATTACCATGCAGATTTTAAACCCAGCACAAGCTGGCAAGGCTATAGTCTGCCTTGGTGGTACCATCCTCTCTCTAATGACAAATAATGCGACCTTTCAACCAACCCTCTTAAATGCCTTACTTATGCTAGTGTCAGAAGACATGGCCAACCCTGTCCTTGAATGTGCAATGGCAATGCAGCCTACTGAAGTGTCCCGTAGGATCTGCTGAGACAGAGTTTAGATGGTCAATGAGGAAATAAAGTAGCCAAGCAATCTGGTGTGCCTAGCTTTATTATTTTCATTTTTGGGATAAGTACGTCTTCTGCCAGCAAATGAATTTACAGGCATTTGGTGTGTATTTTAGAATAAGTGCAGCTTTATAAAACATTGGTTAATCTGGACTTACAGTACCGCATTCAATTCTGGTCACCACATTATAGAAAGAATGTCAAGGCTTTGGAGAGGGTGCAGAAAAGGTCTACAAGGATGCTGCCTGGATTAGAGGGGATGAGCTTCAAGAAGAAGCTGGACAAAGGTTGGAGTTGATTTCATCGAATCAGAGAATTCTTACAGTGCAGGAAGAGGCCATTTAGCCCATCGAGCTGGCCACAATCCCACTCAGGCCTTATTCCTGCAGCCCCATGTGTTTATTTACCCTGCTAATCTTCCTGACACTTAGGGGCAATTTAACACGGTCAAGCCACTTAACCTGCACATCTTTGGACTGTGGCAGGAAACCAGAGTACCCAGTGGAAACCCATGCAAACATGGGGAGAACATGCAAATTCCACACAGTCACCAAAGGCTGGATTGGAACCTGGGTCCCTGGCGCTGTGAGGCAGCAATGCCAACCACTGTGCCACCAAGCTATCTACAGCGGAGACTGAGGGAAGACTTGATAGATGGCTATAAAATTATGAGAGGCATAGATAGGGTTGACAATCAGAATCTTTTTCCAAGCTTGGAAATGTTTAATACTAGGGGGCATGCACTGAAGGTGAGAGGGGAAAAGGTCAAAGGGAATGCTAGCAGAATGTTTTTTACAGAGCAGTAGATGTCTGGAACATGCTGCCATGG
This sequence comes from Sphyrna mokarran, assembly GCA_024679065.1. NCBI lineage: Eukaryota > Metazoa > Chordata > Chondrichthyes > Carcharhiniformes > Carcharhinidae > Sphyrna > Sphyrna mokarran. The sequence continues at coordinate 51,099,827 of JAGIQG010000005.1, read as the reverse complement.
GTAATGGTGGAGGCTGATATAACAGGGATGTTTAAGGGGCTTTTAGATAAGCATATTAATATGAAAGGATTAGAATGATACAAACCAAGGGCAGGCAAAGGGATTTAATTTAATTTGGCATCATGTTCGACACAACACCGTGGGCTGAAGAGCTTGTTCCTATGCTGTACTATTCTGTATTCTATGCTCTATGAGTGCAATTCCAACACATCTTATTTATTCACCAAATTTATAGCCCTACATCAGAAAACCATGGGCCAGAATTTTCTGGCTATTCATGCCAGCAAGATTCTCTGGTCCAGTAGCAGTGATGATGTAGAGATGCCGGCGTTGGACTGGGGTAACCTCAGTAAAGTTTTATAACACCAATTTTAAATCCAACCAATTTATTTGATAGTAAATTTGCGAGCTTTCGACTTTATAGCCTTCGTCAGGCAAATGCAGTGTTCTGGTCTGCAATAGCACTCATATCCACACAGACAGTTACAGATTGCTGATTAGAATGCGAATCCTTACATCTAACCTGCTATTCAAGTGTTAAAGTGGCTAACAATGTGTGTGAAGGGAGTCCTGAACATTGGTTAGAGATTTGTGTATTTTCTCCAGACAGCACAGTAAGTGAGGTTTTTTGCTAACCCAGGCAAGTTACAGGGGTTACAAATAGTGTGTCATGAAGCCAAGATCCCTATTAAGACCGTCCTCATGTGTGCGGAACTTGGCTATCAGTCTCTGCTCAGCAACTCTGCGCTGTTGTGTGTCATGAAGGCCCCCTTGAAGAACATTTACCCGCAGGTCGGAGGCCGAATGCCCATGACTGCTGAAGTGTTCGCCCACAGGAACGGAACTGTTTTGCCTGGTGATTGTTGAGCGATGCTCATTCATCCACTGTCGTAGTGTCTGCATGGTCTCCCCAATGTACCAGACCAGTAGCAGTGAACAGAGATTTGACTAAACTCCAAATTCTTCACCCTCACTTGCAGTGGCAGCAGGGCATGAACAGTCAGAAAATTCCAGCTACTAACTTTACACTGAAAAAAGTTCTTGCCATTTTTGGGACCCATCAGTTTCTCCTGAGGTGATACATGCAATCTTCAAAAATATTTTAGCTGGTCTCTTGGTTGGAAGTGAGACCAGGAGGAATAATGAATTTCTAAAAGGGTTTCCTCATTCATCCAATGTAATACAGAAAGAGAGGAAAACCATGTTTACAGTGTTTTCCTGGGGTTACCACAGCTCTTCTGCTGTAGTTACAGTGGACAAGTGAGAAACACATGTTATGGACAGGAAGGGGAGATGGTGGGATGATTTTCCTCCCTTCCCACCTCTCAACTAACCGCAATAGGATGCGTTTTCAAGGAAGAAATGCTTTGTGTGCTGTGACTGTCAAAAACACCTACAAGTCCTAAAAACAGAAAGAGTAAAAGTTTACTTCTCAACAACCGATATGTAATAGGGGCAGTACATGGAGTCTGCACATTCTCCCTGTGTTTACATGAGTTTCCTTCAGGTACTCCAGTTTCTCCCCACAGTCCAAAAGATGTGCTGGTTAGGTGCTAAATTCTCCCTCAGTGTACCCGAACAGGCGCCAGAGTGTAGTGACGTGGGGATTTTCATAGTAACTTCATTGCAGTGTTAATGTAAGCCTACTTGTGATACTAACAAATAAACTTAAACTTTAGCAACCAGAACAGTACCAATTCACTTTTCACACTGGACACAGATACACAAGGAAAGGTGATGACAAAAGAGATAGCATGCACTTGGGTTTTTGAAAGAGTCCAAGAAATCACTATTACTCTGCCTTATTGAAATAAACATTATAGGCCTAACGATTCTATTTTGGTTCGCTGAACAATGGAGATTAGAAGTTCCTGAAGATGAATTTGCAGTGGTTTACTCCTGGCAACAGTAGCTTTCCAGCTTGGTCCTGCAGATCAGAAGGTAAAAGTACAGCCCCACTTTCTCTGCCTGTGAGAAGATATTGGGCAGGAAACTTTATTTTCTTTTGTTGAGTGGAATCTCTTCCGTCTGTAGTCTCTGCCTTCCAGACTGACTGATCTGGGCTTCTGTTCAACATATGAGTTAATAGGGTGTTTTTTGATCATGAGCTAGTTTCTATTATGTAACCATAGTTTTATCCATACAAATGGTCATTGATGATGTCAGCATTGATACACAATGGGATTTTGAACCTTGGCCATTTGCACCTTCTTGTGAAAGAATGGTTTTCTTCCCAGCAATTTTGTGAAATTTCAGCATGTAGCCATTAAGTCTGTGTGGCCATTGTACATCAGTTTCATAGGAACATAAGAACAGGAATAAATCACTCAGCTTATTGAGTTTGCTTTGCCATTCACTTAGATCATGGCTGAACATTTACCTCAATGCCACTTTCCTGCACTATCCCCTTATCCCCTTGATGTCAATTGTACCCAGAAATGTTTCAATTTCTGTCTTGAATATGCTCAGTGATTAATTCTGTAGTCCTCTGAGATAGAGAATTTCAAAAATTCAACACCCTCTAAGAGCAGGAATTCCTCCTCATCTCAGTCTTGAATGGCCTGCCCCATTATTCAGAGATTGGGTCCTCAGGTTCTAGACTCACCAGGCAGGGAAACATTCTATCCATTATGTTATGCCCTGTAAGAATTTTGTAAGTTTCATTGTGATCACCATTCCCCCCACCCCTTCATTCTTTGAAACTCTAAAGAATGCAGGCCCAGTTTCATCAATCTCTCTTGATAATACAATTTCTTTATCCCAGGGATTAGTCTGCTGAACCTCCCACTAAGGAATATATCCATTCTTAAAATTGGACACAATACTCCAGGTGCCACCTCATCGAGGCTCTGTACAAGTGCAGCAAGATATCTATGTTCTTGTACTCAAATCTTGTGTTGAAGGGCAGCGCACCACTTGCCTTCCCAATTGCTTGCTGCACCAATCTCATAGCTTCTGGTAGGCATTTAAACAATATTAGTTATAAAGTCCATAAGAAAGACCTTTTGCATTTTTAACATCTTTACAAAGGAATTTCCAAAGGGTTGTTTACATTTTAATGTCCTGACCATTAAGGTAAATTGTGCATCCTCCTCCATTCTGCTTTTTAAAATTTGTGTCCATGGGCAGGATTTCACAACTTTGTTGGTCCCAAAACCCAAAAGATGGTAATGGTTGTGGGTTTGGAAGGTACTGCCTAAGGAGCCTTAGTACATTCCTGTATTGCATCATATAGGTGGTACACATGGCTGCTACTCTTCATTGGTGGTGGAGGGATTGAATGATTGTCGTGACTAAGAGATTTTCACAGTAACTTCATTGCAGTGTGAATGTAAGCCTAATTGTGACTAACAAATAATAAATAAACTTTTAAACTGCATACTTATATATTTATTCTGTGCTTGTAATTTTATGTCATCTTGAGAAAGGTGATAGTTTTTCTAATGGCTGTTAGCTGCAGAATTCACCATACACAGTGGACCATTGTTTAATGAAGTGCTTGATTACTGTTAGAAATTAGAACAAAGTAAATGGCAAAAGAGGTTTCAAAGACTCACTGGAGGATACGTTGAAAATGAATTGGGTCAATAATATTTTCCTTACCATCAGGATTCAACCTGATCCAGTTATTATTGGGTGTATTTGTCCTTATTTGAGAACAATGTAATTTTGTAGCTGTTTGTTGAGACCATCATTTACTCTTTTAAATTTCCCTTGACATTGCAGAGATTTTTTTTTAAACAGGCTTCTTAAATTTATAAATGATCCCCGGATTCCACTCTTGGTTACTCACACGGACAGATAAATTAATTAAGAAAACTTTTATGCCAATTACTTTATGCCCTTAGCTTGTATATGATACTGAAGAGCAGGAGCTAATTAAAGATATGATTCATATTCAGTGGTCGATCAAGTCATTGAGTAATGGAAGCAGGAACAGTTCCAAAAAAATTAGCTATCAAATCATCATTAATTGTTACATAATACGGAGAGACAGGGAAGTCAAATAAAAATTAGTCATTTTTGAAAGGTTCGCTGGTTTTATTTTGTGACTGATAGGAAGATTTTTAAAAATTCATTATGATAAAGAATTGGCTAAATTTGATTTATTAAATGAGTGACTGATATTTTTCCATTTTTTAAACTGTTCATTCCTCTTTATAATATTGTTCTTTCAAAAGCTGACTGGATTTTGCAGTGTGTCTTCAGCAGGCAGTGGCTGGTGCTTGAACTATTGACTATTAGCTGTCTTTAGCTCTTATTTTGGTCACAGGAATTCCCAGGAGAGGAACAGTCCCCTGGGTGAAATGGGCAATGAAGACAGACTTTGCTCCATCTTAATCTGCACAGCAGCCAAGTGCAGTTCTCAGCCATTCAACAGCTTACCAAATGAAACAGAAAAAAGAAGCAAGTGTTCTGAATAGGAAAAGCAGGGAATTATAGATAAAATATTAGAACTTGTTACTAGCTAGGTTTAAAGTGTCAAATAGATATAAACAATTACTGCCATATTTGAGTTTACGTTTTGGGCTTTAATCTCCCAATGCAGTTAGATTTTAACCCATTCGGATGCTTTGGACCCTTCCACCATCATCACAATTTAAATATAATGTTTCTTTTTGGAAATGGGAGGCAAGGTGTATGGCTACTGTAAATGGCACAGCAGGTATGCTTTGTAATGAATGGGAGATCGGCAAAGGTTTAACCCCGAGGCCAGCTTCAAATCAATACATGTCAGAAATGTACAACATCACACGTCAGTGTCTTTGTTGCCAAGAAACAAAGATGCATTGTGGGATAGCTACTCCAGAGTGATGCCCATTCTAGTGGCCTTGAAGACAGTGCAAATAAAGCTGTATTACTGAACTCTATGAAGAACCTGCAAGTCTTATTTTCAGTCTATCAATGCTTAGTTTTTCCTACAAAGTGCATCACTTCTTGAATCTGGTAGTCAATAGCATAAATGTAGCTGATTTTGTCACTTCAAGTGATAATTATCATTCCCTCTTATTTCCTGTGACCCACAATAGAGTTATATACAACTTTAATGCCATCCTTACAACCTTGAGACTTTGAAACTTGTATGGCTTCACTCTGCTCACATAAGTGCAATGGAAAGCGCATCCTGTTCATCTTAGTTCACAGCCTGAGACCCCCACCCCAATTGCAGAGAAAGGGTGAGATGAGGATCTGGGCTGGTCAGCAGAGACCTGTAAGGATATTTCAGCAGGAAGAAAAAAGCATTCACTCCCCACTAAGATGCCAACAGGTCTCCTGACAAATGGGGAAAAAAAAAGATTTATTCCCAGTGACTTTCTATCCCTATTGCCCAACAGAAATCATGGAGTAACACAAGTGTGGTGCTACTGACATAATTTTAGCCACATGCAATAATTTTACTAGAATGAATAGTACGGATAAAAAGCACTTAACAACCTGGAGTTTTTGTCATGTTGTATTGATATTTCCAGCAACGTACATCCAGAATTAGCAGAAATCAATGGGAAAAAAATATAATCTTAATTACAAATAATATCCAACATGAAATAAAGGACAGAATTTAATTTGATCCCCAGCAATGGTTTGTGAGGTGGGGTCTGGAGAATTGGGAGAGAAAGTGGGAACTGGAGTGCCCATCACCTTCCCTGACTACCTACCATTCTGTCCAGCACGGGAGAGATCCAGAATGGCCTTCCAACCTGAAGGCCAATTGAACCCCTAACTGACCAATTAAGGGCCTCACCATTGGTATTCCAAATCCCAACCCCTCCCCACCCCACTTCACCGACCATGAAGCAATACCACAATACAAATAACAATTCTATCCGTCTAAGATGCTTTCAATGTGACAAAAATTACTTGTTGTCCTCTCTGTTCACAAGAATCTCAGGTCCTCTATCATAAATATAAAGCTTGATGTTTCTGCAAAATGGTGTTGTGCTTCTTTCTCATAGTAATTTGCCAGATAACAGCCAAACCAATGGAAAAGATCAAAAAATTCCAGTGCAAGTTATGCTCAGTCTTCATGACATTTTGCACTAGTTTACAAACCATCTCACTAGAAACCGACCCTATATTCAAATTGCCCCCAGATCAAATTAATCATCAGTGCCAGTCGTTGTGAATTGTATCCATTTACAATCCTTTTGAGAAGGCTCTTAAAATTAAGCTATTTTTATTAGGCACATGGACACTTATAGACCTGTTTTAAAAGCTTTTGGATATAATCAAACTGCACCATGTTACCACTCCTAAATGTGTCGCAGAATATTTAAAATCTTTTTTTGAATTACATTCTAAAACCGGTTCATTGCATATTTTAACTTTGGTAATGTACAAATATGTTTGAATACAAACTCAATTATTGCAATTTTGGGTATAATTTCTGCATGGATATCGAATGCAGTCATAGCAGAAAGCCTACTTTTAAATTGACTTTTAATCAGATATAGGTTTCTGTTTTGGAAATGTATGTCATCAGCCAGCAGTGGTGAAGGATGTTGAGTAAAGGAAAGTGTGACTCCTTGCTATTCTTACAGGTCAGGTCAGGTCAACTTATAATTCATTTATGCTTGCCTCTCTGTACACTTCTATTCTTTTATCAAATAGAAGATTTCTTTTATTCCATTATTGTCAAATTGAAAGCGAATGTGGCCTTCTTAGTGTGATTATATTACCTGTAATTATGAACCACAGAAAAGTCAAACCAACGTAATGCTTTATTAAATATGTCAGCTTTTTCAGAAAATTTCCATATGCTAGGATGTGCTTAAAACTTCAGCCTGAACCAGGATTGAGGAAATGCAAATCAGCTGCCTGGATCTGGAATTTGGGGCAGAGCCAGATGTTGCTGGCCTTCTGCTCCATCTATGCAGTAATTTGCTGGCAAAAGTGGCTATCGATGAATCTTTCACCATTGCCAACACAGAAGGGCATGCAGAGGGGATGTCTAGTCTACTCCCAGTGTTTTACCCTTTACATTCTTAAAAGCCATCAGAACAGTTCTTATCAGTTAAAAGCTGGCGTGAGGTTCCTTTGAAGCCTTTTGAGAAGTCCCAGACTTTGCCCAAACTCAATGGATTGGATTTTCAAGCCATTTCTGTCAATGATATCTTCCGGGCTCATTGAAGGCCAGGTTTCCTGGAGGCACGCAAAACACCATCGGCATTGGCGGGACTGGAAGATCCCGCTGGCAACCGATGGTGAGCCGCCTCTGCTACTGGAAAAAAACATCGTTGGGGTGTGCTGGTGTTTGGGGCGGGGGGGGGGGGATGCAGGAGGTAGGGGAAAGGGTGTGGAGGGGTGAACATTCAAATGTTTAGTGTCCGAGCGATTCAATTACTTTGCCCAGGCAGAATGGCTCCTTTTTGAAGCCAAAGATTTCATTAAGGTGTGATGAGCTTTATGTTTGGCGGGCCACAGCCTGGGGGCATTTGAGGTAAAGAGCCTTTAAGTCACTTGACATCCAAGAACAAATTTGACAACAACTTTCAATGCATCCTTTCATACGCCAGTGCCCCATTCCAACTATGCAAGCAGTGATACAGTCCTGGAGATTTAGGATCAGTCAGGCAGGGGTTCTGCTTTGATCTTGCCAACTGAGCAGTCCCCAGGAATTTCAAGGCCCATACAGACTCACTTCAAAATGTAACAATAGAGATAAATGATTCACTCTGAGATCATTGTGCAGTCTCAGCCATTCTGGCCACCCACTTGTGGCAGTGCAGTTGAAAGAGACTGCTGGGGCTTCTCTGCTCGTTCTGTGAAGCAGAATTTCTACAGAGTATCTGAATTTCACCTGCTTGCTCAGCAAAAACCCAACGGCAACATTCATTAAAATTGCTTACTCGAAATCAGGAGAGTGATGTATTGAAAAAATTCTCAACGAAGGAACCTTGCCAGAAGTTGAGTGTTGGAGCTTTTGTAACATTTCAAAGTAAGTTGCAGTTTTCTGCAGTCCAAAATAATTACCTTAGACTATTGGAATTGTCATTTCTATTTCCAGGTTCTCACTTGGTCTGTTTTATTATTTCCATATGTTATTCGCATCTTGATGTCTTATCACTTGTCAGTCTAGTGTTCTCTCAGATGTTTTATTTGTTCAGGTATTCTAATAGTTTTGCACAAGTAAGGGAGAAATGGGAGGAATTTGATCTGTATAATAAATGGAACACGAGGAGGCCGTTCAATGAGATCCTGGCTAATTTGTTTCCAAACACTGCTGCCTCACAATGCCAGGGGCTCAGATCCAATTCCAACCTCGACTGTCTGTGTGGAATTTGCACATTCTCTTTGTATCTGTGTGGGTTTTCTCCGGGTGCTCTGGTTTCCACAGATGTACAGACTGGGTGGATTGTACTTGCTAAGTTGCCCGTTAGTGTTAGGGGAATTAGCAGAATGAATACGTGGAGTTGCAATATAGGGCCAAGAAGGGATTGCTGGTGCAGGATCGATGGCCGAATAGCCTCCTTCTGCGCTGTAGGGATTCTTTGATCTCTGAATACCCTGGTTTCTCACTTTACATCTTAGCCCTTCAGTTTGTAATAATCCTTGTGGAGACCAACAAGTTGGGTGGCACAGTGGTTAGCACTGCTGCCTCACAGTGCTAGGGCCTTGGGTTCAGTTCCTAGCTTGGGTCACTGCCCATGTGGAGTTTGCATATTATCCCTCTGTCTGTGTGGATTTCCTCTGGGTGCTCTGGTTTCTTCTTACAGTTTGAAAGATGTGTTGGTCAGACACATTGACCTAAATGGATGTCAGATTGTAGTGATTCAGGGAATTTCTCAGTAACTTTATTGCAGTGTTAATATCAGCCTCACTTGTGACTAATTAATAAACTTTAAATTGGTCAAAGTTCATCAGAAAAATCTAATGGGTAAGAAATCACTTTTTCAAACTTTTACTCTATCAGTTTCAACAAAAATTAAATAGGAATCAACAGGCAAACTGTGCTGATTATAAGATATAAATCACATGTTAAATGGCAGATACAACTAAAATAAATCTTACAAATTTATAGTAATTTGCAGATGTTGGTATTTGAAACAAAAACACAAAATGCTGGAGAAACACGAAAGGTCTGATAGCGTTTTTGGAGAGAGCATAGAGCCAAGATTTTGAGTCAGGATGACCCTTTGTCAGAGCTGAAGATATGCTGAGTTTCTCCGGCATTTTCTATTTTTGTTTCTTACAAATTTACCCAGCAGAACCTTCAGCATATATGTCGTCTATCTCATGCTGAAAATCCTTCAAAATTCTTTTGTCCTCACAAAGAATTCCAACTTCCTGGCTTCCAGGATGTAGCTGGACCCCAAGCTGACAACAGCACATAAGCAAGTTCCACAAGTATGGTCTTCACCAAACATAGCACACGTCTGCGGAACCTACTTAACTCTATTTATGGTGATCTTGATGGCAGAGATCCACTAGTGATAAGTGAAACAAACATCTGTAGCACCTGTGTATTTATCTGTTCTCAATTCCTGGATCCAGCCTCCATCTTCTTCATAAAAGCAAATTACTGCGGATACTGGAATCTGAAACCTAAAGAGAAAACACTGGAAAATCTCAGCAGGTCTGGCAGCATCTGTAAGGAGAGAAAAGAGCTGTTGTTTCGAGTCCAAGTGATTCTTTGCCAAAGCTCTCTGAAACCAAAAGAGAAAATGCTGGAAAATCAGTTTTGACAAAGGGTCATCTGGACTCGAAACGTCAGCTCTTTTCTCTCCTTACAGATGCTGCCAGACCTGCTGAGATTTTCCAGCATTTTCTCTTTTGGTTCCATCTTCTTCACTCTGCCTATACTGCATCATTGGGATCATCATCCAAGTCCTTTTATCTGATTTCAACTAGTTTCTGTTCAGTTTTTGTTTTAATTTCCCTAGAAACTGAAAAGATTCAGTTTTCTTTTTCAGCTTCCTTTTCCTTGTCAGTTGGGGTCTTTCTCAGAAATATACAAACTCTGAAGCTACGGATTTCAGAATTAGCTTTTCTGATTACCCTTTGCATTGACCAAAATATTTTAGTGGTCTGTGCAATTTCAAATAAACGGTTTTGTATCACTTCCCCTCCATGCAATACTATATATTTCGTATCAGAAACAGGTCATCCTGTAAAGTTCAAGATTAAAGTTAATTGATTAGTGTCACAAGTAGGCTAACATTATCACTGCAATTAAGTTACTGAAAATCCCCTAATTGCCACACTCCAGCACCTGTTGGGTATACTGAGAGAGAATTTAGCATGGCCATTGCACCTAACCAGCACATTTTTTAAACTGTTGGAGGAAACTGGAGCACCTGGAGGGAACCCATGCAGACATGGGGAGAATGTGCAGGCTCTGTTCAGATTGTGACCCAAACTGGGAATCAAACCCAGGTCAGTGGCACTGTGAAGCAGCAGTGCTAACCATTGTGCCACTATGCCAATATTGATTGAGAGTTAGTGAAATAGCTAGTACAGGATGAAATTTAAGTTTCTAGGATATCAATGCAGCATGATTGTTCTTCTGCTGCTTGGATAAACTGAGCAGGTTCACACAGTGTGGTTAGGATATTCTGGTTCCATGGTGGGAGGTTCTGTAAAGTTGGCAGCTCAGCTAAAAATCTATTGGCTTTCAACTGCATCAGATTATTCTGGCAGTGGTTGGGACTGGAAAATCCTACCCATACTTATTTGGGGGTGTGCTTGGTTTCATTTTAAGGACCAGGTTACAAGAATATCTGCCTTAATTTTGCATTGCTAATAGCACCGAAAAAATCAGAGCTCATTGTCATTACTTCACTCAATTGATAGTAACTTTGGGAGTCCACATTGTGTACAAAAATAATGTAGAATTTCAGAAGTTGTTCCACTTCTCCTCGGGATCCACGGTAAGCAAAAGTAAAGTCACCATAGTCCCACATAACCATAGGCTGCTCGATACCACACCTCAGGCAAAGGGCAAGATTGAGAAAGTATGGCCTCTTGAATAATTTCAGCCAATGCAGGAATGCTCCGTATTATGAACCATCATTGAGCCAAGTGAATTAATCAACGTCCTCAGATATAGGGTAGAGCAGTGATGGGCAACCTGGCCTAGTGAGTGGGCCTCATGAGTGATACTTCTTCACCTCAATGGACTGCAGGCTTGAAATGAGGCTTGTTCACTAACTATGAACTCATGAATAACGTTAAATTCATCTAACACATGCCAAATATTTCATAACGAGTTATAGAAAATGCTTAATCATTTATATATGAATGGAACTATCATCAACTTCACTTGGTAAAAATAAAATAAATATTTACACTTTGGACACAGAGGGAGCGCAAGCTCTCACAATCAATGTTGTGAGCAATCAGCATGCACTTACTTCATGTGTCCTTGTTTACACATCACTTGTAGGAGGAACTCCTACTAGATCCTCATACTAGTAGGAGGAAAACTACATGGACAAAACTCAGCACACCATGGCAAAACTGTGCATGGATAATGGTCAACAAAATATTTCAAGCACCTCACAGTCAGAACCCAGATGAGCTGCATGTGGTCCCAGGTTGAAGGTTGCCCACCTGTGTGGTAGAGATTTCCATAGACTGTAATTGATAAGCAGTTCCACTTCTGCAATTATTCTTGGCTGAAAATCCTTGAAGTTATACCTGATTGAATCATATATTATTGAGTTTTTAATAACTTCATAATTATCCCCAAACACCTTCACTGAACCTGAACAGCTAACTTTATATTTTGACTATCAAATTTCTCACAGAGAATTTAAAAAACTTAATTGAAGTATACATTTAAAAGTTTATTTATTTTCTTTAGCTTCTGACTTGATTCAACCATATTGATTTAGTCCATTATCTGAAAATTTGAATTTAACGTGAAGGATATTTAATGGTTTGAATTTCCTGGTTTGCAGTATGAGAATACTTCGAAGTGACTGGTTCCATATTTGCTTGTTGCCATCGCTGCTACTTTATGCCAAAGCATCCTCTTGACTTGATGCCAGTGTTAAACTTCAAAGATATGCGAATTAGTTAGGTTGGCTATGCTAAGTTGTCCTTTGGTGTCAGGGGCATTTGGAAGGGGGAATAGTGCTGTTACGGGCATAGGACCTGGGTGGGATTAATATGAGAACATAGAACATAGAACATTACAGCACAGTACAGGCCCTTCGGCCCTGACGTTGCTTGACCAGTGGAACTAATCTAATGACCCTCTAACCTAAACTATTCCAATGTTATCCATATGCCTATTCACTGACCATTTGAACGCCCTTAAACTTGGCAAGTTCACAACTGCTGCAGGCAGGCATTCCACACCCTTACCACCCTCTGACTAAAGAGGGTAGTTGGTGCAGGCTTGATGGACCGAATGGTCTCCTTCTGCTCTGTAGATATTCTATGATCAGGAAAGGCAAAAGTCATGCCAGACAGATCATTAGCTCTTTGTGGATGGCTTTCTGCAAGATCAGTGGTAAGGTCTTTGCTTCTCCACTGACCAAAAATATGGAACGTTAACCTGCTCTTGAAAGATTAAACATCTCCAACCGGTTTCATGGGGTTTTTCAGAATATGCTGTGAAACTGGGACAAAAATCTGTGCACCAGTTTCCCCTGAGTGACCATCTCCATACCCCACCATTTCATAGACAGTCATTTATTCAATTTATTCAGATCAATGTCATGGCAAGAGATAAGTGGAAACATTCAGAAATTCTCCCCTAGTCGAATAGAATCCTGAATGGTGTTGATTGTATGTGGTCCATAAAATTATCAAGCTTAAGCTTGATACCAAATAGATTCTCTGCTGATCTACTCAGGTATTGATGAATTGACGATAAATGACAAAAAAATTCAATTTCTTAGTGATTCCCAATAAATTGAATATCACAACTAGAAAACCTGAATATTAATGACACTATGAGTGGGATTTTCCAGCCACATCTCCTCAAGAGTGGAAAATCCCATCCAAGGTCAATAAATCTTTGCATGGTCCGTGTCCTGCCCACCATGAGTCATCGTAGGCATATTCCTTGTGCGTAAGAACACAGATATGGTTATACGTGGTGTCCATAACAATAAGAAAAGAGGTCCATAGTTGCCCTAATTTGGGAATTCCATCTTCCCAAACTGGTTGGGACAATGGGTGCAGTACTTGGCAGTCATGCCTCAAAGCTTAAATCTCAGACTTTGCTGGACTGTTCAAAAGTTGATTTCCTATCCCAATCCTGAATATATCCAAATTGCAAAGAATTACTTAAATCAATTTGCAAACACAGATTATCATTAATCTGACACTTTTATTCTGGAATAGGTTACTTGAAAATTGTCTCCCCCTCCCATTGCTAAAGAAAATTGCACAACATATATAAAATGAATAGTGTAACTAATGTGCTAATAAGTATAATACATTAATTATGATAATCATGCTGATTTTGAATATGCTAATTATGTTAATTAGAGCACCAGCTCTCCTCTGTAATTCAAAAAACTTACATATTTAAGAGATCTGGAATAAATTATTACAAAAGGGGAATAAACAGAGGAATATATTTATTGCTAACCCTGAGTCAGTAATGGCCTGCAGCTTGCTGAAGCTCTGCACATCAAGTCCCACTAGGCTGCATCTACTTTTACTTACGCTTGCACCTGGGAAAGCAAGGGTAAAGCAGTGATCTACAACCTTCTTTCCTTACTCTCCTTGATCTGCCGTGCAATCTGTTGCCACCCTTAGGGGACTTTTCTGTAGCAAGTTCAGAGGGAATCATTCTGTTGTGACCCATGCAAAAAAAAATCTTTGTCACCAAAATAAAATCACAGATGAAAGATTTTTAGGCAAGAAATATTGTTTAAAACACCACGTGCATAAAATGCACTTTGACAATTCTGCGTAATTTTATGTAACAGAGAGCACCAATGTGAAACATGCAGTCAGAATCAGCAAATCAACACTAAACCAATTCTTTTGTGTTTGTATGTTAGTGCCTTGATGTAAAGTCACGGGTGATGAAATTATCAGGATGCACAGAACTGATTTTTCACATTTAGCAAGCCAGAACAGAAATGTCTGATATGCAATAGATTTCTAGACCTACATAAATCTAGATCCGCTGTTAGAACTCAAGTCAGTCACTTTCTTCATGTCTGTGAATGCTGTTGATGGCAAGAGAAGTGTGCAGCTACCGTCAACGGCACATTATGAAAGCAGCATTTAGAGTTCTATTGATCACGCAGTAAGAATGTAAAACTACATTGCCACCCACAGTTAAGGACCCCACTGACCTGCCTTTTATGCAGTGTAAGCATCACATATTGAACAAAGGGTATCGTTGCAAATTCATCATGCAGACCCAACCTTGTTTAAATGCTTGTTAAACAAGTGACACAGCATGAATACATTTTTTGGGGCACTTTCTTAAATAAAATAAAGAGTATTTTCCTAAATATGTATATTGAACTTCATTGGAATTCTGAGGTGAATTAATTTTTTAAGCTTGAGTAACAGCATTTAAAATGAAACCTTGAGAATGCAGTACAGTACAAATTCACAACCAGTACTATTTGCTTACTTTATGGTCAAGGCACTAGATTGGATGAAAATACTGTCTGAAATGCTGTCAGTTCGGTACCCAGATTTGTTTGTTTTCTACCATTTTGCCCTCTTGCAGAAGTCATATTTATGTGATATAAAATTGATATGCATTGGTATTTTTATGGATTTTCATCTTTAGATGCAGAAACAATAGATATAAATCAGAATGGCAACTGAATTAAATTTATTACTGCACAAAGCTGCAGTTTGTGTCTGACTTTTCCAAATGGAGTTCATCTTAATTAGTTTATTTGCACAGTATAAAAATAGGTGGGTTGAATAGGTTAAATTATCTCCAACTACTTGTCATACCACTAGAATATGCTTTAAGTGTCTGCACTGGAACAACTTTCTTTTTCACTCTGTCTCTGTGATTTTTACTCCTTCTTTCAAGTAGTAACATTTACTTTCTCCATTTTTTTATCTTTCCACATTTCTGGCAGCCTTTGCAGACAAATTGATCTCCAGCATCTCAGTTGTATAATTATATTCGGGGTCGGATTCTCCAACCTTGCCTGCAGTTGGTATTCTCCAGTCCTGCTGTAGTGTTGGCAAAGAGTGAACGGCCGGAAAATTAAAGCCTAAATCTCACTGACTGAAAATCTATACACAGAGATTGCTCTTCTACATTGCTGCACAGATCTAGGGCTTCAATCGTCTGCTTTCCCTGCTGTAGAGAAGAAAGGCACATGGCTAGGCAGGATGGTGACATACTGTAACTTTGTTGCCTTCCCACCTCATCAGACACCAGGTGAACATCCACCACTAACCCTCCCACTGCCTGTTTGATAGGTGGTTAGGTGGGCCTTCCTGAATAGAGGAGTGAGGTCACTCCAGTTGGAAGCTGAGATCCCCATTGCCTCAATGCAATTCCATCTCCAGTCATCGTTGCTCACATGCATTGTTCCAAATGGATGTAGAGTTGCCGGCATTGGATTGAAGTACGCACAGTAAGTAGTAAGCAGTCTTATAACACCAGGTTAAAGTCCAACAGATTTATTTGGTAGCGGGAGCTTCAAAGCATTCAGACTCACTTGATGAAGGAACAACTCTCCAAAAGCTCATGCTACCAAGTAAACCTGTTGGACTTTAACCTGGTGTTGTGACACCACTTACTGTTCCAAAATTCCTGTGACAGGAATGTTGGAATTCCTTGTTGCCCAAGTTTAAGCTCAGTTTAAAATGCACATGTGAGGTTTTGCTTTTTTATAAAATATAACGTTTGTGGGCTGCACTCATGTTTTATTTGTAACATTTTGATGGAATTTGAAAATCCATAGGAAGACATCTTATAATGTAGATCAAGGAAAAAATCTGTGACTTGCTCTAGTATTACGAGTAATTTGTGAAACTGTTTCATAATTAATGGACGGTGTTTATAAACTCTGTCCCCATGATTTTGAATTTGGCAAAAGGTGGTCACCTCTCCCCAAAGGTGAAGATCAATTAATGCCAGTCAAATGGCCATCTGGAGGATGACTTGAGTGCCTATTTCTCAGAATTAATTGTCTGCTTTTGGCTATGTTGCTTTCAACATATGAATGTTGTGATTTTTGATTATGTATGAATTATCTTGTTTTTTTAACTAATATCCTCTTCAAATATCTCTATTCTCTACTTATAGTTCAGGGAGTAAAACAATACTGTTGACTCAATGAGGAAAATAACATTACATTGCACAAAGGGAATCTGGTTCAGATCTAAATATATTGTTCTGTGCCAATGAAAGGGTTAAAGCTACCCTAACCAGTTTGTTATCAGTTCATGTAGTACACTAGACCATCACAGGTGGGTTCATTGAGTTATGATGACGGATCTAGTGAAGGCAAAATAGGGCCCAGTGCACAGTACTGCACAGGCCCGCTGGGAGATAGTCTCACCTCTCCTGCATTTCAGGCCACATTTATTTACAGAAAAATAAAGTGGGCCCTTCTGGAAAGAAACATGGCTCGGTGACTGCGTATCTTGGTGTTAAATCTTTTATATCTCCCATACCTCAGGGGTTGGTGCTGGATGCTTCTGAGCTAGGGGCTAATAAATAATTTATGCTAAGTAGCAATTTAGTTGTTTGGCTGGGGGTAAAGAAATCTCAGAAATTCATAAATAAGGATCCTTGTTTTTCCCTTTCCTCTGAAGTTAATTTATGTTGTTCACCAATTAACAAATAAAAAAAAACAAGTGAAAATATGACTAGTCCTAAACAAGGTTTCATATATTTGCTTGCTCTTATTATTTTCAATCTACCTATGCTGCAGTTGCACCTAACTAAGTCTGACACAGTAAAGAAATGAGTGATGCTGCTTGTAGCTTTCTTCCACTGCCCTCAAACTGCCTTTTAAAGATGCAGGAGCTTTTGAAGATTTGGGTGTCTTTTTTCCTTCAGCGGTGCCTGTGCATCAGGCAGTTCTGCATAAATAATACATAATTTGACACTGTGAAGATTTGTGAATAGATTGTACCTTTCTGTAGATTTGCAGAATTTCTCTGCCATTGCATGAGGGAGAGTGGTAGGAGGGCAGGGTTCACTAAGTCAAAGATGCCAACTAATCAACATTCTTGGGAGTCAAGTTAGCGCTTCTGAGAACATTGATAGGCATTGATAACATTTCTCAAGGAAGATACTGTGGGTGAAAATCTATATTTATATGAAGAGACCTGAGATACTGTTATTATTTCTATTGGAGTGAAGAAGGCTAAGAAAAGGTTTAAAATGATGGGACATTGAACAGAACAGGGATGTTTCCTTTGACTGGGGAGTTGGTCAGAAGAGAAGGCTAATTCAAAGTTGCCATTGAGAATGAGGAGTGGATTCCAGAGAAATCTGTTCGAGCATGAACTGTTCTTCCTCAATGGGTTATTGAGGCAGATTTTCACCCTCCAAGGTGCGTGGGTGGGATTTCTGTGCAGGCCTCAATTTAAAATATCTGAAACTGCTGTTATGTCAGGAAATAGCAGGAAACCTTTGCAAATTTTTCAGTGAGCGGCAAATCCCATGTGGAACACATGACTCTGACATCCAAGTCTGTTAAATGCAGGTTTAACCATTCTGTCTTTAAATGGGAATTGTCAAGGCCAACCAACTGGGGGGCAAGGTAGGCTTCATATATGACAACCTGCTTCCTTACCTAAGTGAAAGACTTTTATTCATGGTACTCATCCTGAAAATGTTTCTTTGCCGCTTTGGAGGTGAATTCCAATATTTTGGAGGTCATTTCTGTTACCTTGGAACTTTTTTTGCTTTAGATCTGCACATCCCTGCTGCCAGCCCTCACAGCCCCATGGGAGCTGATTATTCAGTGCCGGGGACAAAGTGGAGTAGTGGCAGCATCAGTAGCAGGGACAGCACCAACAGAGCATTAGCAGCCTCAACTGTGACTCAGGGGATTAGTACAGAGCTCCAGCTAGCAGGAGGCAATGATACCCTCTCCCAACACAGAATATACAGGCCCTGATTAATTTTCTGAATGGGAACGAATATTGCAAGCTTGCAGACTTTCCTGCAAGATGATTACTGAAACTTGCAACCTTCTGAAAGAAGGTCTTCTGCTAAGTGGACCAAATGGGAACATATTGACAACCAAGAACAACACAGCTCTTATATCCTTCACCACCTCCAACTTCTTCCAGACAACTGCCAATGATGGAATCTCACAATCAACTGCCCACAAGTGCTTCTCTCTCAAATGATGGGTGCTGTACTTGACAAGGTTGACACTTTGCCACTAATGAGGTAAGTCAGAATGTACAGGGACCTGGATTTGATGCTCTTGTTGGATTTCCACAAACCCAGGGAATTCAAAGATTGCACACATAATGTAGTATACTGATCCTGATTGAAGAGCAATGGGAGCAAGGAGACAGGGATGGAAATACATTAAACAGAGCCCCACTTGTCTGTCCTCTTTCTCCATCTTCCTTGTACTAAGCCCCTGCATTTCCCTGCTATCCAAGCACTGGAGAACACATCACTGCGCTTCAGTGAGACAATGAATGATCAGGGTGAGGTTTGCATTGGACAATGTGCAGGCCATTGACAACGGCTAACATGAACTTTGTTGCCTGCTGCACCTGGTGGTTCATGCAAGCCATTCTTTCCATATGTAGATATCAGCACAAAGGCTTGATGCAGCGTGGCACGCTTGCTAGGGATGGACTCCTCCTATCTCTTTCAAATCACAAGCAGGGAGGCTGGAAAGGCTGATAGAATCTCTCACATTTCCTCCTACTGCTCCAGAATAGTCTTCTTGGTCAATGACCTCAATAACACACCATCTGCACCCAGTTTTACAGAGCTCCTTTTGAAAGAGATTCTCCACTACAGGGATGTATCTTCACCACCTGCCCCTGCACCCTCCGAGTACGTGATTTACCAAGTGACAACCCAACTACCTGTCTTTCTGCTTCCCTAATGTGCGTGTATCTGTGCTGTTAGAGGGTGTGCATAAGTCCTGGGTGACGTCCTCAATGTTGTCTTCATCTTCCTTTGTTACCTGATCCTGATCATGAGATGACTTATAGGAGATGAAAGGCAGGAATTGGAACTGCCAAGATGAGAAGGTTCTAATTATGCAGATTACCAGATTTCAATGGCTGTTGACATCAAGTCAACATGAGTGAGTGTTGAATGGTCTGTAGCTACATTATATTTAATTTGTCATCAGGGGTCTGAGTGACAGCGCCCAGGATTTTACTGGCACACCCACACCAAAATTGGGGCAGGTGAGGCTCGCAGAACGGCATTCTGTGTTGGCATTGGGTGGCAAGGCAGTAAAATTCCAGCAATTGGGCACAATTTTATGGCCCCACTCATCTCTAAACCATGAAATCCCACCCCAGATCAATGGACCTTTTCATTCATAGCTCTTTGCTTGCTCCATTTCCCATAGTTGGGGGGGGATTGAGGGAGGGGGCAGTAAAATTCCGGCCATCATCTTGTCACTGCTAATGGAGATTGAGACCCATGCCTCCTCCCCCTACAGCTGCTAGGACTGAAAAGACAAAAGGGTCAATCCCAATTCCCATTCTCTGCCTCTCCACCGTGTTCTGTTCTTTCTTTTCCTTCAAGGGGATGTACAAGAGATGCATGATTGTGCATTCTGGAATGTTTTGACTGAATGAAATGACAATATTTTGGAAGGATCCCTGCAAGGACGAACGTGACATTCCTGTAAGCTGAATATCAGTGGTGACTACTCAGATTGAGATGCGAGGTGCTGGACACAGAAAGGGATAAGTGCACTAGCATGCTTTGTGCGTGGTGATAAATATCAATAACATCCACAACTCAGACTTCAGTGCAGCAGCATCATGATAATCACTAATTCACATGAGAAGCTGCAAGGGCTAAATGGAAATAATTGGAGAATGGAGTCAGTTTATACCCTTCAATAAACATGGGACATAACGATTAGCCACTAAATACCTGAGACTTAGAGATGAATAAATGCAAAATATATCAACAATGGTGCTGATTATGTACAGTGAATAAATATCAATGCTATTATTGTACGTACAAAACTTCTTAATTTTCCAAACTCTACCATAACATGTACTTGCAGCTCTGATATCCATAGCTAAAGGCAGCCTGCTGATAGCTATGTCTTGTTATCTAAGATGCCTTTGACAAATGCCTTCTGGTGGCTCAAGACCTGGAGAGTCCTGACCTGATCAAGATCTCCTGCTCCAGGGCAAGTATTCTCCTCTCAGTCTGACCTGATGGATTTGATGAGTTCACGGACCCAGGGGGGATTAGCCGCAGTAGGACACCCTTGGAGTATACTGGATGGATGCCCTTGGGTATCTGGCTGGTGCTCCTCCTCCCTTTAGTTGCCCAAGGGCTCCTCCCTAACTTCTTGAGGGAGGGGCTTTCAGAAGGAATAGCTGATTTGCTTCTTCATCAGGCAAATATGTAGACTAACATTTTTGCTCATGGTGCCTGTGAATACAATGAAACCGCAAACGAGTGATGGGTCTTCACTGGATGGATCCATTGCCTCTGTATTAGAGGTGGTCTAGGGATTGGGATTGAGACGCATGCTGGAGCTCTTTTTCTGTCTTTTCTTGCTGTTACCTGGAATAGAGAGAAGAGCATGTGCGGTACGGGTAATGGTGACGTGTTTTAATTTGGAATCGAGATCAATACAAGGTGGAGAGGCTTTGTAGACATATTGTTCAAACCAAAACCCTAGAAAAGAGCTTCCCGGTCCCCAGCCTTTGTATCAAATAGAGCCGCAACTTGTAGCGTTGGGCCTGAGCTGACTGCCACCATTGAGGTTGAATGTGGGAGGCCAGCAGGAGTTGTGATTGGAGAGTGAAGTCCTGATGTCACAGTGGAATGGGTGAGAGTTCCAGATGAGCTGAGACTGGGGTGGAGTCAGGCCGTGTCACTAAAGTGGAAATAGTCTTGTTGATGATGGCAGCACAGTGGCACAGTGGCTAGCACTGCTGCCTCAGCTCTAGGGACCCGGGTTCAATTCCCGGCTTGGATCACAGTCTGTGTGGAGCCTGAGATTCTCCCTGTATCTGTATAGAACATAGAACATAGAACATTACAGCACAGAACAGGCCCTTCGGCCTTCGATGTTGTGCCGACCAATATAAAAAGCAATGCCCCTCCAAACTAAACCATTCCCTTCTCTTCCATATACTTGTCAACTAACCTCTTAAACGCCACCAAACTTGGCGCATCTACAACTGCTGCAGGCAGGGCATTCCACTCCCGAACCACCCTTTGGGTAAAGAACCTGCCTCTGATATCCGTCCTATAACTATCACCCCTTAATTTAAAGCTGTGGCCCCTCGTGCTAGCTTTCTCCATCCTAGGAAAAAGGCTATCACTGTCCACCCTATCTAAACCTCTAGTCATCTTATATGTTTCGATTAGGTCCCCTCTTAGCCGCCTCCTTTCTAACGAAAACAACCTCAAATCCCTCAGCCTCTCTTCATTAGACCTGCCCTCCATACCAGGCAACATCCTGGTAAACCTCCTCTGTACCCTCTCCAATGCCTCCACATCTTTCTTATAATGCAGGGACCAGAACTGCACACAATACTCCAAGTGCGGCCGCACTAGAGTTTTGTACAGTTGCAACATGACGTTGCGGCTCCGAAATTCAATCCCCCTACCAATAAAAGCTAATGGATTTGCTCCGACTGTTCCAGTTTCCTCCTATGGTCCAAAGATATGCAGGTTAGGCCATGATAAGTTGCCCCTTTGTGTCCCGGAATGCATAGGTTAGGGGGATTGGCCGTGGTAAATTTGTGGGATTATGGGGATAGGGCCTTGTTGGGATCGTTGTCTATGCAGACTCAATGGGTTGAATGGCCTCCTTCTGCACTGTGATTCTATATTCTATAGGATCTAGGCTAGACAGACTGCTACACTACAAATCACTCCCAGTTAATACTGCATGAAACCTCACTGTCTTGTTGGAGGAGTCCAACTTCCATGTAGTACTTCCATGCAGCCAGCTTCGTAACCTACTCCTCATGGAAGGAAAATGTCCTCAGCTCTGGGGTATTTCCTCCAGTCTTCATACTCTCTCCCATTAATTATATGCAAGCTTTTTGATTTGATGTGATTTGATTTATTATTGTCATACCTATTAACATACAGTGAAAAGTACTGTTTCATAGAGAAGGAAAGGAAAAAGAATGCGAAATGAAATGTTACAGTCGTAGCTAGGGTATAGAGAAATATCAACTTAATGCAAGGTCTGAGAGCTTGTCTTGCATTAAGCCAGATAGTTTGATTGTGAACATTATGGATGAAAGAGCAGTTCCAAAGCATGCTTCCTGTTACGTCTGCTGAGCCCTCCACAGTGAGAGATTAAGATCTCATCTGCGCGAGATCTTACATGAGATGTGATCTTAAAGTGGCTGGCAGACATTCAGTGCTGATGTCCTGTCTGCTGGTAATGGATGATATCCTTGTGGACTTTGACCCTTATACCGCCAAATGCCCTTATGAGAGGGAATTTGGAGTGAAGAGAAGTGGGAACAGATCAGACCATTTTCCTGATTGCAAGTGGTGTTTTTTTGAGTGTCATGGGCATTGACCTCCATGGCAACCTTCTATCAGGTGGACCAGTGTGGTGGATCTCCTGAAAGATCTCCTGATCTCAAAGAAAGAGGACCTTTCCTGAATGGCAGAATTCCCAGGGAGATCCCTTCACCTCAACACCTGACCTGCAGTGAGTGAATGTATGTGTAGGCACCATTTAAATATAGCGCCAGGATGTAACGGCGGGGTGAACAAATCACAGCACGTTCCACCACGAGATTCGATGAGCACCTTACAGATGAG
This sequence comes from Sphyrna mokarran, assembly GCA_024679065.1. Lineage (NCBI taxonomy): Eukaryota > Metazoa > Chordata > Chondrichthyes > Carcharhiniformes > Carcharhinidae > Sphyrna > Sphyrna mokarran. The sequence goes on along the minus strand of JAGIQG010000005.1, from coordinate 51,076,948 downwards.
CTGAAAAACAGAAAATATAGAGAGAAAATCCACTCAGCGGGAATCACAAGTTTCTCACCCGCCAATGCACATAGCCTCCAGAATGGAGAGTTCCACTCATAATCTGCTTTTTTTCTGCAGTAACATGGAATAGGGATGATTAAAATTGCTAAGCTCAATCAAAATATGTGACATTGTTCCATTTAATTTAATAACACCCCCCCCCTCCCCCACCACATTCTGTCTTATAGTCTTGGGCAGAACCTAATGATTCTACAGGGCCAATTGCTGTCTCACTATTCAGCATCCTGTCCCCAAAAGCAGGACTGTGTTTGGTGTTGACGGGCCCTGTATGTAAAGCTTGATTGCGGTGTCAGCTTTTAATCAAAACTGACCAACTCCCCTCCCGCATTCCCTAATAGAGGAATCCCCCAGTTCAACTTGACAACTGATCCCTACTCAGTTCAAATGAAGAGAATGGTTCTAGCAGTACAGGGCACTTTCTATCACTAGAACATCTTTGGTTGTCTTCAGGATGATAGTTTAAATAGTCAGTCTGACACCCAAAACATACCTGAAAATCCTGTTCTCCAAGTTAAATAGCTGGCTAGATCTACACTGAACCATAAACATTTTCTGGACCTTATATCTTTGACTTGATTTATTCTTCTCACATGTACTGCGTTAGACTGAAAAGTATTGTTTCTTCTGCACCATTCAGACAAAACATACTGTTCAAAGAGTACATAGGGAAAATGGAAAAGCACAGGGTGCAGAATATAGTGTTGAGTTACAGGGAGGATGAAGATTTTGTATCTGACATAACAAGCACTGGGACCGAGCAATACCAAACTTTAGCCTCTGGTCAATTAGTGGATGTAGAAAGTAGCAATATTCCCAACATTAAGATTAAATACTGTCCTATCCTTCCAAGTTTTGTTCATGAAATCCTAGTGGAAAAGGGCTTCTTTTCTCAGATGCAAGCAAAACTCATTTAATTTGTTCAAAAATGAAATTATAGCATGCATTGGTACAGATGATCATTGAAACATATTTCTCTGCCAGATTACCTTGTCAAAAAATGTACTTCATTATCTGCTCAAGTTGTCGGGCCAATACTTGAGTCATTCCGTATAGTAAGACTGTAATAATAACAAATAAGATGTCAGATGATGGGTGATTATTCTGCTTCAGGATTACTGGTAACATTATGTTTTCTTGTATAATTGCTGAATATACATTTGTTCCATGTTATCCTGATGAAAAATTAGTAACTCTGTACAGTTAGCACCATGAATGATATGATTTGTGCATCATGACTTAATCTCCAAAGTGTACTTAGCTATTAATGTAACACCTTGCAGAGTTACCCAAATATGCCCAGTCCATTTATTACATCACTCCCTATCCCCCTTCTACCCACCTTCTCTTAAGGAACTTGTACATTGGGTTTAAGTTCTATTGGTGCCCACAGCTCTCAGCAGCTGGACATAATTTGTCCCTAATAGCAGGCTATTTATATGTAGGATGTACCATTGTCTAAACCTGATAACCACAAAAATTAAAATATTCAAAGGTTTCACCTAGGCCTGTGTTTAAACAACCATCATCACCTGATGTACTGTGTGCTCCAATTGTCATTAGTAACAAAGCTAGGATATAAGAATCATAGAACCCTACAGTGCAGAAAGAGGCTGTTTGGCCTATCGAGTCTGTAGCAAACACAAACCTACCCAGGCCCTACCTTCATATCTCTACACACCATACCCACTAATCCCTCCAACCTACGCATCCTTGCACACTAAGGGGCAATTTCTTAGCATGGCAATTAACCTAACCCGCACATCTTTGGACTGTGGGGGTTAGGTTAATTGGCCATGCTAAGGTAGTGGGGAATGAGAGGAGGAATGGAATGTGGCAGAATAAGCCCCTGATTGCTTCAGAGTCCTCTTGTGCGGATGTCAATCTGACAGCTCGAGCCATCTCTTAACACTTTCTTTTCATGCTGATCGCAGAAGGTAAATTCCACAAGCTGGCTCAAGTCTCTTAAAAATTGGAGCAAATACAAGTAATAAATATATGTTGTACACCTCAGAGTTAAAAATCTGGAATTATTGCAAATAAAACATGGATTTTCCCATTACATGTTCTAATTTCTCACATGGGTGGGCAAATAGATCAGGCTGGCTGACAAAATGGGCAGTGGAAAGAGGCAATAGTTGCCCTGTGTCACCTCTCTTAAAGAAGGCCTATTGAATTAGGCAATGGCAGGCCTTTCCCAAATCAAGGACCGTAGGGTTGAAGTCCTATAGCACCACCGGCCAATCAGAGGCCTGCTGCTCTTTATTTCTGAGCAACACAACCTGAGGGGTGGTGATTGCTGTTGGTACCAAACCTAACCAAGGCTTAAGATTGTCAAGGTGGCAGACACAAGTGAGTAATGGTGGGAGGGAGTTTGCAGGGGTCAGGCAGGGTAAAGGGATTGATAGCAAAGGCAGGAGGGTAGCTCTAAGTGGGTCACCCCATCCCTTCTTAATGCCAGGTCCTTCAATCAAGCACAAAGTGCCTTCAAATGAGAAATGTGGCCTTGAAACCTGCAAACAACCCTGACAGGATTTGCTTCTCAAATTCCACATGGTCAATTCCCCACTTGTCACTTTAAATGGACACTAATTACTCCCTTAAGGGCCTCCAATTTGTGGCAGGTTAGAAAGGTTGACCATAGGCCTTCATGTCATGAACTTAACTGGGACAGTGGGGGAAAGATGGCAGGATCCCCACTCATCACTCTCCTATTTAATAAATGTTAAATGCCTCTTGTCACCAAACTCACCATGCGGAGGTAGGCATTACTTCCACCCTATGTTTCCATTCATAATCTATCCACTTCTCAATACAACAAATGAATATATATGGAAGCAAGTTAACTCTATAAATAAAAATAATAGTGCAGTACTGGTTTCAAGAGAACTTAAAAATATTTATGTTTTCAAAACAACAAATCATTTTGTGATTTTTATAATCTTTTACACCAACATTTTCTTTAAACACACACCTTTCCACTCACTGATTTCTGTTTCTCTGCAGGGACCTGCCAATATAAGGAGCTGCAGACAGAACTGTCACTCAGACAGATCAAATATACAATTGAGTGTCTGGAACAGAGAGTTCTTGTCAACCAGATGTTCGCTCCTCATCCAGGGCTCATATATGCAATTAATGCTTTGACGGGGAGGATTCAGGTTAGTCTTGAGAACAGTCCCATGTACAGGCTGAGTGGAGATTAAAGTAACTGCCTTGTCCTCAGTGAACCTTACACCAGCTATGGTTTAAGATGGAGACAATAATTGCAGTCTATATGCCAGTTGTGTTGTTGCACAAGCACCAGATGACAGGCAAACTGACATCAGATTAAGCAAGTACAGCTAATTTACGTGATTTTCTCAGGTTCCAGGCAGGTCTCATGATATGACTGGGCCAGCAGTCCATGAAAGGTGTGGGGAGTGGGCTCTGGGCCTAGGATGAGTGGTCACAAGGCACATCCGCAAGGCACAGTGCTGGGAGTGAGGATGGTGGATGGTGGCAAAATAGAATGTCACCTTTAAAAAAAAAATTGAATAACATCTCTTCTTCTGCATTTGGTCTTTCTGTATTCCATCAGGTTGCACATGTGGAACACTACTCATCTTATTTGATGAAATCGGAGGGCCAAATAAACCAACTTGTGTACAAAATACCAGAAGCTGTTGAAGTAATTGCATTTGTTGACTACACTGACTGTGTTGTGGGTTTCAGATGACCGTGATGATGTTCCAAGCTTACATGTATCATGGACCTTTCATATGAACATACAAACAAATGAAATAGGAGCAGGTATAGGCCATTTGGCCCCTGGAGTTTGCTCCGCCATTCAATAAGATCGTGGCTGATTAGTTTGTGTTTCAAGTTCTATATTCCGATATACCTTGAGAATTTTTGATTCCCTGATAACATAACATTGCAGGCCCCATGTGAGGCACAGAGCAAGACTTGTATCATCTTATCTTATAATTAGTCTGTTTAATATCATTCACGTTTTATTTTGTATATGCTTACCTTTAAAAAAGGCCAAATATAACACCAAATCTTGTATAATTTTAATTGGACAGTGCTTGATGTCTACATTATTACTGGTTTAGAGACAGTTGTGCTGTCCACACCCACACTTCAATATGTTTAATGTCATCTGGAGTCAAGTTCAGTGGTGGGCTTAAAAGACAGATTTATTTCGGCATGATGTGGGTAGGAGCAATAGCTGACTTTGCACTGTTCAGCTCATTAAATATTCATCTGCAAGACGTTTGCCCATTCTTGCAGCTGAGACAAGCAGGAAGTTACTGTCCCTAATGTTATCTCACAGTATCAAAGGCCTGGGCACCATATTTCAAGGACACATGGATAGCCTGCACTATCCCTTCCACTTGTGCCCGGCCATTGCTCCAGCCTTTTCCACTAACCTTTTCTCCTTTCCTTGGTCATCCTCCATGCAACTTGCACTGCACCACCTGGTCTCAAGCATAGGTTGGCTTTTACAGACACTCCCCAAAGAGAACAATGTGATGACAATTCACCTTAATCATGGAGGAAATCTATTTCTCAAAGTGAGCATTACTTATGTGCAGTTGTAAAAGTAACCAGTCTAATTTCTTGGTGGCGGGGACTTAATTTGGAGTGGGAACTTAATTCTGGTGGGGTGTTTTTAATGAGCTTGCTAATGCATGCAAAATGGCTTTGCAACATTTTTCATCAAAAAGCTATTTTAATCCACCTTTGAAGTCCCTAAACCTTAATTCCTAAAGTTCACCTTGTCTTTGAGAAACTGATTTTTGACCTCATGCTAAATTACATTCTCCTGCCCACAAAGCTTCCCTTTGCTGGCAGGACCAAAGATTACACCTTGTGTGTTAGATTTTGATTTGACTTGATTTATTAATATCACAAGTAGCTGTTCTTGAGTCGGTCGGTACATGACCTCAGACTTTTGTATCGTTTTCTTGAAGGGAGAAGATGGAAGAAAGAATGTCTGGGGTGTGTGGGATGCTTGATTTTGCTGGCTGCTTTGCCGAAGCAGCAGATAGTCAGTGTCAATGGATGGGAGGCTGGTTTATGTGATAGGTTGGGCTTCATGCACAACCTTTTGTACTTTCTTGCAGTCTTGGGCAGAGCAGAAGCCACACCAAGCTATGATACAACTAGAAAAAAGGAAAGATGTCCTCAGCAATATTCATGGAATCATAGAATCCCTACAGTGCAGGAAGAGGCCATTTGCCCAAGCGAGCTTGCACCAACAACAATCCCACCCAGGCCCTATCCCCGTATTTACCCTTGGGGCAATTTAGCACAGCCAATCAACCTAACGAACACATTTTTGAACTGCGGAGGAAACTGAAGCACCCACATAGACACGGGGAGAAGGTTCAAATCCACACAGCCAGTCACTCAAGGCTGGAATTAAACCTGGATTAGTGGCACTGTGAGGCAGCAATGCTAATTACTGTGCCACCATGCTGTCCCTTACTTAGTAACCTGATATTAACCTGTCTTGGTTGTGGGGGGGTGGATGTGGGGAGGCACATCATAGCACTTCTTAGGAAGTGCCTATAATAAAAATATATATGTATCCCTTCTTTCTTTTAAAAAGGGAGAAGGGAGACATATTAAGCTAATTATGCTGACCAATTATGTCTATTCTTCATAACTTTGGATATGAAGGTGAAAATCTGCAAAGATCTTTTCTGCTGTCTGGCATTCCCATTCAATTAGAGCAAATCAGGCTCACCCTTTGCTCTGCCATCATGACAGATTTTATAAAGATGCACCAATACCTTTTAATGGAAATTTATATACTGCTAGGGCACACAATGTTGTTCCAGAACATTTTCACTTAATAAAATGTAAATTGAATTAACTGAGAGGCTGTGGAATCTAGCTCCCAGCACTCCTCTGAATGGATGGTATGGCTGATTGATTCTACTCTCCAAATGTTATGCTAACCAACAGCTATCCAGAACAAACACTCTGTTTTTTCAACATTTTTGGAAAAAGAACATTATGTCTTTTAAACACCACCGCAAAATGTTATTTTGAAGCATGTTATGTTAATATTCTTTCAAAGGAGAGTTTTTTACACACATTTGGAGATCACTGCACATGGCGTTAATGTGGCATCTGAATATATGTTAGATAAGTAAGAGAATGGACTTGTATTTATATGGCATTTTAAAAATACCTTAAAATGTTCCTACATTTGATACAATGACTATACTTCAAATGTACTTCATTGGCTGTAAGGCACTGAGGGACATCCTGACTTCAGTAAAGATGCCTGTAAATGTAAAGGTGCTGTTTCTTCATTCTTTCAGAGCTGTTCACAGTCAATTTTGTTCCACTGCAATGTTCCAGCAACTAATTTTCACACTGCAAACTGCACTGACATAAATGGCCAAATAATCTGCTTACAGTGACAATGATTGAAGTATAAATATTGGCCTGCACACTGCAGAGAAGCTCTTACTCTTCTTTGAAGGTTGCAATGAAATATTTTATATCCAAACTCTTTCACAAAACAAATAATTAAATGTTGTATGTATTCTTCAACTTACATCATTATTGCATGTTGCATTTATTCAAGTGATAAGAGCAGATGGAAAGAGTTTAAGGAAATATTTTCCAAATTTGTATTAATAATTTGTGCAATGTGTGTTTAAAAAGTAAAACAAAAATGGCCTGCTTTGTAAGATTAAGAATGTAATCAATGAGAGTGTCGTCAGCTGCACTGTGGTGACTGAGCCCCATCCGCTCCCCCATCCCACCACTCACGTCCCCCCATCCTCCACCCATCACCCCCTCCCTCCATCCCATCACCCCCTACCTCCTCCCCACCATTCACCTCCCCCCATCGTTCACCGCACCACTCACCTCCCACCACCCCGCTACCTACCTACCCCCACTTCGCCACCTACCTCCCCCGACCTACCCCTCACATTTAGTAAATAACCTATTAATATCATACACCACCAGACATGGTGTCAGTGCGGTGCAGAGCCAGCCTCGTGTGTGTGTGTTTTTTTTAAAGAAAGCTTTGTGATGCAGCCTGCAGCTGGACTGTGTGTGAAATGATTTATAACCAGAGAACGATCCCTATGATGGATGGAACAGTTTAATACTTAGCACTGGCATGTTCCACTGTTTTGTCAACAGAGCCATTGGAGAGGAACAAAGCTGGGCAGGTGAGAGCCTGGTTTCCAGGCTGCCGGGTGTGTGAAGCTATGCACAAGAGCACTGAGTGCAGCGTCAGTGGCAGCTGTGAATTCTCGCCTTCAGCTGTTCATTAGCCCTTATTTTCCCTCCCATTAATTACTTTGGAACAAGGGGGCAAGCTGCCTGAGTACATACTGTTATTGCTCAGATGACGCCTTCAGCTGAGTAGACTCATACAAGTTGGTGGCTTAGGATACATTTTTTTTCTTCTTCTTCTTCAGCTACCGGACTGTTAAAGAGTCAGCTTGATTGATGGTGACAGAAGTGGTGACAGACAATGATGAGGCAAAGTAGAGCTTTGGCTTGTGGGCTGATGCTGCAGGGAGGGGGTCGAGGGGGAGAGGGGGGGTAGTGGAATGGTTATTGCCGCTAAGTTAGCTCTCTCAGAATGTGGGCCAATAACTTACAACATCTCCGCCCTTTTTTTAATACAACCTTTGACCTTGAGCAGTATAGTGATTATACACAGGCCGATGTGTGACAGTTGATGAATAATCTAATCGATTAACAATGGCCTTTTAAAGAACAGTTAATTGGGCTTCCATTTTAAAGCAGGTCAGGAACCATAGGCCCCTTTCTATTTTGGGTGCAATCTTCATAGATGCAAATTTGGAATTTTGTGTTGTTTAAGTTTTAGGTTTTATCTAAAATCTGCTGAAACTTGTTGGAAAATGTTAAGAAGTGTGCAGTTTGTTTGAAGGGTAAACCTGGGGTCAGCATTGCGATGGGTAAATAACCCCCCTCAGTGTGCTGAGGTCAGCTTGTTTTCAATCCTCTCTTGCATAATTGCTCCATATAGCTTTGCTTATTGCCATTTCACAGGAGGAAATGTAATCAGGATGATTTGTGGAGACAGGGTTCTGAGCAGTATATCACAATCAGTAAATCACATGGAAAATCCTGCAACTGCTCGGGCAAAATCCATGGAGAGAATGGAAATAAACATCTTTTTTATCGTAGGGTTTGTATCCCACATGTTAATTTGCTTTCCGCTCTGCAGATGCTGACTAACCTGTTGAGGTTTTTGATGTTTTACATTTTATCTCCTGGTTTCTACCATCTATGGAATTTTCCATTTTGCACTTAGCGGCTGGAGGCAATGAGTTTACAGACCAATTTTGTGACTTTAAAAGGAATGTATTTAATTTATGAGCCGGAAGTTTCTGTGGATTCTTTAGATGGGTTGAAAATGTCAGCTGGAGACGGGGTCATTTAAATATTTGGTTGGGTACCTGGAATGGTGTAACAGACACACACTGGCTTTGCTGAGGAAGTGGCAGGACTGAGAGCGTGACCGCTGCCACCTAGAGGAACAAGGACAGCAGATGCACAGAACTCCACCACCTTTCAAGTTCCCCTCAAGATACACACCCTCATAACTCGGAACTATATTATTCTTTCACTTTTACAGCTCAAAACCCTGTAATTCCCTTCATAACAGCACTCTGGATGTACCTACACTATACAGACTGCAATGATTCAAGAATCATAGAATTCTTACAGCGCAGGAGGAGGCCATTCAGCCCATCGAGTCTGCACTGACCACACTCCACCCAGGCCCTATTCCCATAACCCCACATATTTAAGCTGGTAATTTTCCTGACACTAAGGTCAAATTAGTATGGCCAGTTAACCTAAGTCGCACATCTTTGGACAGTGGGAGGAAACCCACGCAGACACAGTGAGAACATGCAGACTCTGCACAGATCGTGACCCAAGTCGGGAGTTGAACCTGCAGTGCTAACCACTGTGCCACCGTGTTGCCTCTAGAAGGCAGCTCACCACCACTTTTAGAGATGAGAAATAAGTGCTAGTTAGACACAAAATTCACAAGAACAACATTTGTAAAGTGTTGGATTGGCAGTTAATGAAGTGGGTCTTCCTGAAGAGAGGATAGGCAGGGTTCTCACCAGCTCTCCAGCCATGTGAGTGACACTCCCATGGCCTACCTTAAATTCTATATATCCAGTGTCTTCTGTAACATATAAGCACAACAATCGTCACAATGCAAGATTCAGAATTGGGAATCATTCTTATAGCTTTATCAAAGAAACCATAGTTAACAATGGGAAAGATCTCTTGTTGTATTATAAAATGTTAATAGTTTCTGGCTGAAGAATCAAGGCTTGCTGGAGCAAGACTTCCTTCAACAAAGTGGCGTAATGTTTAATAGCCTGTGTAAAGGGAGACTGCTGTTCAGTTGAGGAAATGAACAATTACAGCAGCAGCTAAAACAATCAAAGCCCTACAGTAATGCCATGTGCTCAAAAATATTGATCTTCAAAAGTTTAATCTTTAAGATCTCTAGGTGAAGATTGAACTCTTTCAGCTCCTTCTATATATTCTAGTGTGTTTAAATTGGACACTTCTGGTTTGTAAGTCATTAACTTCCGATGAAACTGTCTTGTTAACCCATTCTTTGTCGTACAGATAATCAGCACCTCGTGGAGCTTTAATTACTATATGGATTAATCTTGATTTCTTTTAACCTAATAAAAACATTGTGCTTTTTTTCAGACAGTTGACCAATACACACGGGAATGTCTGTGACCTGTATGGCTAAAAAGGGTTGAATACCACTGCTGAGAACAGTAGTACATTAATTAAGCAATAATGGCAGCACACGTGTACTGTCTCACCAAACTGAGTATAGGCTGAATGATTAAGGGACTGGACCAAAGGTCAAGTCTGTCACTCTCCAGACTGTGCAGCCTATGACAGGGCAGTGCCCATGCATGGTCATTATAGACATTCTGTCACGTTTTAAATATTATTTGTAATCTGGCTCCTCTTCATTTATTTTATTTTTTTCTTTAATATTTTGTGCTCTCGACTACATCTTTGCTTTGCTCCTGTCAACCTGTGATTAATTCCGATTCACCAACGTGGCACATCAAATCTAATTTGCTTTCTCCGGCTGAGTTGTGCAGGTTTTGAACATGTATAGAGTTGGTATTTTTACATCTGTGCCACTGGGAAACAGTGGAATATACAGAAAATTAATCCACTGAGTAATATTGTAAGGATAGAACTTACATGCAGGTCTTCTAAGCATCCCATGCAGGATTAATTTCTGTTCCAATTCAATTTTATTTATGTTTTATTAGGGATTTGAATGAAGTGAAGTTATCTTTTTTATCAGCTTTTCTATCAAGAAATGCAACACAAGATTATATCATGTCATCAGAATTACTGCTAGGTTAAAAATGACCCATTAACTTTGATATTGCTGTTGTATGTTGAGGGATGCATTGTTACCTGCAGAAACAAGCAATCATCCAGAAAAATCCCTAGCCCCTGCTGAGTTAGTTCAACTCAGACAAAGTATTGATGGGGGGAACTACAATTATCTTTAGCAACCCAGAATAAAGAGAGAAAACTCAGCCACAGTTCTCACCCCGATCATTATTTGGAGACTTCCTGCTGGGTGGTGCATGACTACACCGCATAGGCACAATTATTGTTTGAGAAGTGCAAAGTTGAAGGCTGTGGAACAAGAAAATAAGAACAATTGCACTTGCCAACATTTTTAGCATGGGATTTTATGCCCTTCTTCCTTCTGCCAAATCCTGGAATTTCTCCCTCCAAACACTTTGCACATTGTAATTTATCTGCAGTTATGTCCCGTGCAGCTGCAAACACCAATCCTCACAAACACATAATGATCATTTAGACAAATTAAATGAGGGCCACAAATAGCCAAGGTATTGTGAAAGTTTGGGTGTTTGCTGAATAGTGACATAGTCATGATCAATAGGAGCTGACATTCCATTCTGCCATCCATACTACTGCTGCCGCACTTTAATGTAGAAAACCTCAAAGTTCACCTGTTGGTTTTAGCTGCCTCCTAGTGCTTGGACATGGCAGCAAAACCAAGCTTTGAGAATGACAGATGAACCTGTACTTATCACAATTATCCCCTAAAGCTGCAGTATCCAACCTATAGGCCTGAGGACCAATTGTCCGCTTAGGTTCTAGCAATACAGCCTTTCAAACCCACATAACTCAAATTTCTTTTGCACTTGTCTATTTTTGTTGGTTTCTCCTTTTCAAAGTTCTAGGCTCTGTAGATCTGGAAATAATTGTTTTCGCAATATTGCTTTATTGATTAACCGTATATATGGTCAGTATGAATAATGTGTGATATATGACCAACTTTACTATAGTTAAGAAAGCTTACCAATACCTCTACTTTCTCAGGAGGCTAAGGAAATTTGGCATATCTGCTACAACTCTCACCAATTTTTACAGATGTACCATGATGCATTCTTTCTGGATGTACCACAGCTTATTATGGCTCCTGCTCTGACTAAGACTGCAAAAATTACGAAGAATTGAAAACATAACTTAGTCCATTATGCAAACAGCCTCCCATCCAATGATTCCGTCTACCCTTACTGCTGCCTTGGGAAAAACAGCAGTAATCAAGGACCCCATGCATCCCAGGCATACTCTCTTCCACATTCTTTTACGGGAACAAAATACAAAAGCCTGAAAATGGATTCAAGAATAGCTTCTTCATCAGGTCTATCATATACTAAGCTGATCTTTCTGTAATTATAACACTATATCCCATGCCCTATTCTTTTCTTCTCCCCATGTACTCTATGAACAGTATGTTTTATCTGTATAGCACACAAGAAACAATACTTTTCACTGTATCCCTACACATATGTAGGGATACATGGTAGACTTCTACAGAAAATGAAGATGTGTGGAATAGAGGGTGATTTAGCTAATTGGATTAGGAATTGGCTGGCAGATAGAAGACAGAGGGTGGTGGTTGATGGGAGATATTCATCGTGGAGTTCGGTGACGAGTGGTGTGCCTCAGGGGTCTGTTTTGGGGCCCCTGCTGTTTGTAATTTTTATAAATGATCTGGATGAGGGTATTGAGGGATGGATCAGTAAATTTGCAGATGACACTAAAGTCGGTGGAGTGGTAGATAGTGAAGAGGGGTGTTTTAGTTTACAGAGTGACTTGGACAAGTTGCAGAGCTGGGCCGAGAGGTGGCAAATGGAGTTTAATGTGGAAAAGTGTGAGGTAATGCACTTTGGCAGGAACAATAAATGTGTAGAGTATAGGGCTAATGGTAGGGCTCTTAATAGTGTTGAGGAACAGAAGGATCTTGGTGTATGTGTCAATAGATCCCTGAAAGTAGGCAGTCAAGTGGATAAAGTTGTTAAGAAGGCATATGGAGTCTTAGCTTTTATTGGCAGGGGGATTGAATTTAGGAGCCGCAGCATCATGTTGCAACTGTACAAAACTCTAGTGCGGCCGCACTTGGAGTATTGTGTGCAGTTCTGGTCGCCACATTATAAGAAAGATGTGGAGGCATTGGAGAGGGTACAGAGGAGGTTTACCAGGATGTTGCCTGGTATGGAGGGCAGGTCCTATGAAGAGAGGTTGAAGGATTTGAGGTTGTTTTCGTTAGAAAGGAGGCGGCTAAGAGGGGATCTTATTGAAGCATATAAGATGATTAGAGGTTTAGATAGGGTGGACAGTGATAGCCTTTTTCCTAGGATGGAGAAAGCTAGCACGAGGGGACACAGCTTTAAATTAAGGGGTATGAGTTATAGGACGGATATCAGAGGTAGGTTCTTTACTCAAAGAGTGATTAGGGAGTGGAATGCCCTGCCTGCAGCTGTTGTAGATGCGCCAAGTTTGGTGGCGTTTAAGAGGTTAGTTGATAAGTATATGGAAGAGAAGGGAATGGTTTAGTTTGGAGGGGCATTGCTTTTTATTTTGGTCGGCACAACATCGAAGGCCGAAGGGCCTGTTCTGTGCTGTAATGTTCTATGTTCTATGTTCTATATGACAGTAATGAATCAAATCAAATCAAAGGTACTTCAATTGCTTTGGGACATGGAATCATGAAAATGCCCTCTTAATGCAATTTATTTCTTTATATGCAAATCAATGGATACATTGATGTAAACTCTCTGGGCAGAATTTTCCCATCCTGCCCATCATGGGAATCATAACAGACAGGACATGGACCATGCAAAGATCCATTGAACTTAGAAGGGAACTTTGGCCTAGGGGTGAGTATAGCTGGAAAATTCTGCCCCCTGTGTACTCTTTGAGAGAAACCTCTGTGGCCTAGAGGACTAACATTTAGACATTGCTATGCTAAAGGAAGCCAGGTTGTCGTGAGAGAAAGGAAAATTTGTGTTTCAAAATGAAAGGATACAACGGAATCCTGATTAAGCCTATAATTTGCCAAATAATTTGTAACTGACACACAATTATTCTTTGTACAGGATTCCTATAACATGTAGATAAAAGAAGCCAATTTGCACATCGTGTGTGGAGTTCCATTTGATCATTCATTCAGCTGTTTAGTCCAACAGAAACGAGACACTGAGCAGAAATGTACATTTTACACTATAGGAATAAGAGTTCTGAAATGTATTGCTGGGTGAAATTTGGCAATTGATTTATATCATTAAAAACTGGATGTTGAGAAAATAATTTTATTTATTGCACAGGAATTTGTATTTAAATATTGCATATGTATCATAAATGTTATGCCACAGAGTTGAATAGAAAATTGGTTTCTGAATTGGAATTCTATACTTGGATCAGACCTACAGTTAACTGCACAGCGGGTTTTGTATTTTGCAAATGTAATGAATTCTATTTTATCAATTATGGACAACAATGAATTGAATATATTGAATAATATGCTACATGTCTGTTGCTATCCCATAGTGTTTCTGGTAATAATTAAAGGCTTCCGGCCTGCAAGCCTTCGCATTGTTTTCAGTGTGCGATTCTGCTATTGATGTCCAGCACCTTTCTCTCCATGCAGATTCTTCCTCCTTTAAAACACTGTTTGCTTGTTTGTTGTGTATTGATCTCAGCTGATGGGCTTGGTATTGTGGTGTAAATGGCTGTACTACAAGTTCTCATCACCCTGTGAGGTTACCAGCTTTGTAATGTGATCCCACAGAGGCAACCGACCTAGGATGTAATTCACATGAATGGGATTATTCCGTTACACACTGTGGTGTGAAGGCATCTGAAGGCCACCATCAGTCTATTCACTCCTCTTCCTCTCTCTCTGTCTCTTGCTTTCAAATTGTTATCTTTAATTTAGAGATAAACTAGTCCCCAAGGAGCAATAAAATAAACAGCATGAGTGTAGCAGCGAATTTCTCTTAAGGGACCATGAACTCTATACGCTGTCAAATGTTAACATTTAATTCTATTTTCACCTAAGCATAATGTTTTCGATCTAGTGTTATAAGTTCTTTGCATCTAATACAGTAATGCAACTGTGTCACAGTTTTGTGCAAATGTATGTGAAGCTATTTTATTTTAAGTGTTCTTTGAGTTTATTGTGCTCACAAAACCCATGGCTCTTCTGCAATAATTAAAAGATCATGGAGGCTAGTCTTGAAATATAAGCACACCAAACCTGGCCTGACACTTCTGTTCCCAATTTGTGGAAGTGAAGTTTCCAGCTCATTATAACTCACCCACCGCCATTAACAATACTTGCCCCTCCCTTCCCTTCCCGCAATCACCCCTCATCCACATCCACTCCCAACATCACCAAGGTTCGTGGCGTAAGTAGAGGTGGTGCTGGCTCCATCTATCGAGGAGTTTGCATGTTTCTGGCCCCCAGAGAGAGATATGTCACAGGTCAGAGTTTTACACTTCTCCACAAGCATGTCTTTAAGCTAGGGAGGATGTTAACAGGAAATCGAAAGGATGGTATAACCCCACCTTCTGCCAACACCACCCCCATCCCCCCCAACCACCATACACCAGCCATCCCCAGCCCCACCACCTCCCTCTCCCTGCCCCCGGATCCTCCCCATGCCAGCCATATGGCAATTTTACACGAGGGCAGGCAAGGCCTCGGATAGAAAGCCTGCTCTTGTCCTGATTGAGGCCCTTAAAGGAAGATTCCCTCTTAAGCTTTATAAGCTGGTGAGAGGATTGAACTTCTCTGAAGGAAATCTAGAAATCAACAGGGTTAAATCTTGGGCGAGAAGGAGGTGGGGGGGGGTACCTTCATCAGAAACCTTGTTTTAAGGACAGGCAACCGCCCCCACCCTTACGTTTGGGTAGCCTATGGACCGTTCTCTCCCTCCCTGGCCTCTCCCACGAGACCCTGATTGCCCTCTTTGCTTTCCCTAACAGTCCCACCCTGGGATCCCTTGAATTTAACCTGGATTTCCTGCGTCGAAGCATGTCTTCCTGAATTTCCTCTTCTTTCCGATGCAGCGCTGTTGCTGCAGGTACTGGAAAGCTGCTAGCCAATCCGATTGCTCCCAAATGAGGGAGCATGAGAGGGCTGCTGGGCATTCAGTGCAATTAGGGAATTCTTCAGATAGTGGGAAATGTGGGATCCTGCCAGACAAAAATTTCAGGCCATAAATTAGTGGTTATATGGCTGATGAAAACAGGCAAACTGAACTGGCAAGGATCTGAGGTAGGTCACCTGGGCAGTTTTCCAGCCTGAGGCTCTGCCCACCCAAGCAAGAAGTTGCACCTGTGTTTGGGTGGGTTCATTACTCCTGGGGGAGGAGGTGGGGGAAGGGGTAGATGTGGGCCATGGAATCTGTCCATCGAATTTTACATTCCCCCACCTGCTTCAGAACCCAATTGGGGAAATTGTAGAATTCTGCTCAATCTGTATTAGAGTGAAAAAGTGATATAAATTTAAGAGAGAGAGATGTAAGCAATAAAGGTGTCAGCATTGTTTTAATGCTAGCAATCGCACGCTAAGTCAGGAGGTCATAGACTTAAGCTTTGCCAGAGATCAAGGAGATAATCTAGTCTGATATTTGGATGCACGTTAGATAGGGTGTTGCACTGCCAGCAGCATCCCACTTTCAGGTGGGATGTTAAATCGAAGTCCCAAAGAGAAAAGAAATATTCTAAGGCACAAATCATTGAAGAGAGGGAGAATTCTTCCAGTGCCATGGCTGCAAACGATTAGGCTGAAGAACAGGTCATTTGTGTGGTCATTTATCTCTGTTATTTGTGAGAGCTTGTGGTGCACCCCAATAATATTTCAGTGGCTGCCCATGTTTTGGAAGTTCTGAAGTGAGAACAGGTGCTGTAAAAACTTCTCTCAAAAATAAAATCACTGGTAATTCATTGTGATTTTGTTTTCTGACTTTAAGCATTCTTCACAAATAGCAGTAGAAAATGCATATTGTGTTATAAACTAACAACAAACCATAAACAAACAAGAACATGTTAAATCATAGGAACACAGCAAAGTATAAGACTATTTTTGTCCGTCTGGTCAATCTCAAGAGTTCAAAAATAGAAGATGCAAGCTATATGTTAAATTGATTGTTTTCCCTGAAATGTTTTTCCAACTCGCCTTAAAATTGCTGATGTTATCAGGCTAATGGCCTCATGTACAATCCATTCCAAACATTCACATGGTCTACTTATTCATTTTCCCACTACTTGAGGATCACCCCACATCCCCTTTTTGTTATTCTCTGAATCATGGTAAATCATTCCTCATAGTTCAATGTGCCAATACTCTTGAATGCTTCAGTGCTCTCAGATTTCTCTCATGTAAACAAACTCAGCTTCTGCAGTCTCGATCTGTAAGAAGTCTCACAAGACCAGGTAACCTGGTGTTGTGAAACTTCTCACTGTGCTTGCCCCAGTCCAATGCCAGCACTCTGCATCATCATTTCTATCTGTAGCAGAGGTGATAATGTCTGGTCTTGGAATAAGTCATCCCACACTGAACCTCGTCATGGAAAATGGGGCTGAACTTAACACTGGCTGGATTGGCCAAGTGTCTTTCCAGACCATCCTTAAAATGCAGCAAGATGGTGAGGATGAACTGGAAACCCAGCACCATGATGCCCGCTGCTTGCATTACAGGAGACAGATAGGTACCAAAGTAGGAAGCCCACTGGTGCTCTGAATTTAATTAATGATCACCTTACTGAGCCGCTTAAAAAGTTATTGGAACTATATTTCACGTGTCCAGTTAGGTTTCCATTCTGTGCATGGCTGTAAATCTAAGCAGATGAGTTGGGGCGGCACAGGGGATTTAAAAAGCTTCAGCATGATTCTTTAGTGAGAGAAGGTGATAGCAGTAGTTGAGAAAATAGTAACAGTATAACTCAGCCTTCTGAACAACATTGCTATCACAAGTGAGGGTATTAGAAGGGAGGAGATCCTTTGGGTGGCTTGCAGTCAGGAATGAACCTTGTAAGGCCAGGTTTCAAATGATTTTTGAGATGACTGGACCCATGGGACTCCACTAGCAGTGAAGAAATCAGGAGGAGGAGGGAGAGGAGGCAGCAGGCCAGATTCAACCACTGTCTGCAAATTGTGGGTGGCAGAGTAGTTAGCACTGCTGCCTCACAGCGCCAGGGACCCAGTTCGATTCCCAGCTTGGGTCACTGTCTGTGTGGAGTTTGCGCATTCTCCCTGTGCCTCTGTAGGCTTCCTCCGGGTGCTTTGGTTTCCTCCTATAGCCAAAGATATGTGGGTTAGGTGGATTGGGGCCATGCTAAATTTCCCCTTCATATCAGGGGGAATAGCTAGAGTAAATGAATGGGGATAGGGTTTGGGTGGGATTGTGGTCAGTGCAGATTTGATGGGCTAAATGGCATCCTTCTGCACTGTTGAACTGCCTGCAGCTATGAGACCATTGAGGCCTTTGAAGATTGAGCTCATCTCACAGACAGAGACATGTTTACGTGATATGTTCGTAGGGCAAATTAGGTCAACTGTGTTGGAGATCACCTGATGCTGTCATGTTAAAGGTGATTGTGGAAATGAATCCATATATCATAGGCTTCTTCCATGCAGGTGAAATCTTGATCATTGCTGGATTAGTTGGATTCCAGCTTGGATGGTAAATAAGGACTCTGCACAAGATAGATGAGACAAGGGCAGGATTCCTGTTTCTGATTGCTGTCCAACTGCTCTCTGATGGAAATGGCTACGTGTGAATTTTGGATAAGTTCAAGGTGGAGTTTGACTCTGATGCTTCTGCAGTTGATTAGCTTGTTGACCATCGAAGCTCACACATGAAGACAGGCAATCTGAGCGTTGAAGGTGAACTGCCACCCAAGAAGAAATATCAAGTCATCTGGATAGAAATTGTCCCATTGGGAAGACGCAACATGGTTTCATGAAAGGCAGGTCATGTTTAATTAAGTTACTGGAATTCTTTGAGGACATCACAAATGTGGTGGGTAAAGGGGAACTGTGGATGTAGTGTATCTGGATTTCCAGAAGGCTTTTTACAAAGTGCTGCATGAAAGGCTGCTGCATAAGATAAAAGTGCACGGTGTTACAGATAATGTATTAGCAAGGATAGAGGAATGATTAACTAACAAAAAGCAAAGTGGGGATAAATGGGTGTTTTTTTGGTTGGTGATCAGTGACTAGTAATTTACCTCAGGGATCAATGTTGACACCGCAATTGTTCACAATTTACATAGATGATTTGGAATTGAGAACCAAGTGTAGTGTGTTAAAATTCGCAAATGACATTAAGATGAATGGTAGAGCAAAGTGTGCAGAGGATACCGTAAATTTGCAAAGGGATATAGATAATCTAAGTGAGTAGACAAGGGTTTGGCAGTTGGAGTACAATGTTGGTAAATGTGAGGATGTCCATTTTGGTAGGAATAACAGCAAACTGGACTATTATTTAAATGATAAAAAATTGCAGCATGCTGCTGTGCAGAGGGACCTGGATGTCCTTGTGCAGGAATCACAAAACATTGGTTTGCAGGTGCAGCACGTAATTAAAAATAGAATTTTGTCTTTCATTGCTAGAGGGATGGAGTTTAAAAACAGGGAGATTATGTTGCAGCTGTATAAGGTACTGATGAGGCCACACCTGGAGTACTATGTACAGTTTTGGTCTCCTTACTTGAGAAAGGATATACAGGCACTGGAGGGGCTGCAGAGGAGATTCACTATGTTGATTCCAGAGTTGAGAGAGTTGATTTATGAGGAGAGACTGAGTAGACTGGGGAATACTTATTGGAATTCAGACAAGTGAGGGGACACTTTATAGAAACGTGTAAGAATATGAAGGGAATAGATAAGATAGAAACAGGCATGTTGTTTTTACTGGCAGGTGAAACTAGGACTAAAGGGCAGAGCCTCAAAATAAGAAGGAGCAAATTTAGGACTGAGTTGAGATGCAACTTCTTCACCCAAAGGCTTGTGAACCTGTGGATCCCTGCCCTATGAAGCAGCTGAAGCCAGCTGATTGAATGTTTTTAAGGCAGATTTTTGAACAGTAAGGAAATTAAGGATTACGGTGAACACGCGGCAAGTGGAACTGAGTCCACGAAAAGATCAGCAATGATCTTACTGAATGGTGGAGCAGGGTCAAGGGGCCAGAGGGCCCAGTCCTGCTCCTAGTTCTTATGTTTTTACTTTCTTATTTTCTCAAACAAGGAGGTAATTGCATGCAAAGAGAGGAGGATGAATATTTGAAGAAAGGACAGAGGGAAAGGCACAAAGAAATGGAATAATATTAGAGCTCATTGTGAAAATTACAGACAAACTTATTGGGGGAATTCATATGATGCAGTAGCAAGTGATGTCATGCAACATTTTGCAGTACATTCACTCGTGTCTGTGGGGTTGTCAAGGCAACATTTGTTCTACAGCACGTGGATGCTTTGCGAACAGCTGCTGGAGTTTAAATCGACAATGTGACCTTGTGTACCCACATAAGGAAGGGGAAAATTAAGAAATGCCGTGTAAATATCATATCTTCTGACTGAAATATCCCATGGATTGGATAAGATGGCCCATTATATAAATATCTTTTAAAAATGCTGTTTGGTGACACACGTACTCACACATGCATCCACACATACATGCATGTGCTCATACACATTTTGTCAGCTATACTACTTCCATTTTTTTCTTCTAGTCAATGGGTTTCCATCCATTATTTTGTAGATTTTATCCAGATCAGCTGCACTTTCTTCACTGAGAATCCATTCTGCATACTTCCCTTAAATTTGGCAAAAAGGTAAAATTTCCAGAAAACTGTCATTACAATCATTGCGTGCTTTTTTATGATGAGATTTATTAGAAAACATTTCATATTGGAGATCTGTATGGGATTTCACTACTGTTCAGGATTATGTTGTGTATTTGAAATAAAAATGATAACTTTCGAAATCAAATTTGCATTGTAGTATACTGGTAAAGAAATTAGTTGTTACAATTTTATAGACTAGGCACCGTGTTTGCAAGTTTTGAAGTTAATTTCTGAAGCACCTGTTATAAACAGAGTCCGATGCATATGAAATTGGCATTAAGTTAAATCCTTTGAGGGGATGCAAAGTACTTGTTTTTGGAATCAAGTTTTGAAAAGTTCTTTTGCAGTCAAAAGAACAGAACACTGAGCAAAGTTGATGACTTCTTAATGCTGTGACAGAGGGCCCGAATCAGACCTATCATAAATCATTAGTACTTAAAATCCACAGCATTTCTCATCAACTAGGAGTTGATTGTATGAACAATAAAATGGATCTGCCAAGCTTGTCTGGGCTTGCTCCTCACTATGTACTGTAAGCTTTTACAAAAAGCAACATGTTTTCACTCATTCAAAGTTGAGGAACTGTAAACAGTTGTTATATTTAACTCATAGTTCTGGGAAGTATGTCACAGAAAGAGCAAAAGCCTGAGTCTTGCCACATGGATTCAGAGAAGAGGAGGAGTAGGTTTTAAGTATTTTCCTTACTTGTACTCCTGTTTGCCCAGGTTGTATCACCTGAAATAAAAAGCCAACGCTCAGGCAATTCAGGCTTGCTTAGAAAGTATTTGCCACCTAAGCTCATCATGATTGTTATGATTAGAATTCTTCCAGGAACAGCCAAGTCGCTTGGCCTTTAAGCAACTTGCCCTTAAGATTTTGGGAAGAGACTGCCTCATCACCATTGAGGATATCTATCTTTTGCCACTTTTTTAAAAATTCAAAAATATACTTTATTCATAACATCTCTAAAAGAACATTACAGAACACTTCAAATTGTCATCCCAGGAAAGTGCAATAGTGTCCACATTTGGTACTCTGAGGTGCTTCATTCACTACAATAAAGGAGAACGTATCAAAATGGGCATTACAAAAACTACAATGAAGTTCAAGTCATCCACATGGACTATGTTGCAGTCTGAGGTGTTTCAACACAGTATTTACTAGGCACAGTCAAGAATACATTCACAGTCCAAAGGGGTCCACATAGTCATCAGCCTCTATCTTTTGCCATTAGTTAACCTGCACTCAAAGTATGAAGCTATATAATGGCCCAGTTGTTTCTGAGAAAAACCATTCACTGATGATAGAATTAAACTCTATGATGGATTTAAATCCAAACACTTTATAATTCCCAAACATAGGTATGGGAATAGAGTGATATGGGCCAAAAGTGGGGAATTGGAACTAGCTTAGTGGTTTAAAAAAAAGATGCCGCAGAAGTTAAGCCGAAGGGTCTGTTTCCATGCTATAAGCCTCCCTGATTCTATATCTCTTGCAGTTATAAAATCCAACAAATAACTATACTATTGTATATGCAGAGAAGGAAGTCAAACTATATCTTTCAATTAACAGAATGCTCCTGACAGCCTATCATCAATGCATTATACTTGTTACATTCTTTCATTTTGATTGGTTATTATTGACTGTCCATTCATAATCAAGTGAGTTAACTTCAGCACTTTCCAGTTTGGATGATAAGGGAACTGTGAAACCAGGGATGGTTTGAACTGAAATTTAATTGGAATCCTTAGTAAGTTTCCTCAGCTGAGAATCTGACAGTATAGTACATGCATGAAAGAAAGTTAGATTCTTGCACAAGTTGCATTCAGCATTCATTTATATTCTTCGCACTCAAAGCTGTGCGCATAATTAAAACTTCTCATTTTGCCTTTTACAGTTTTGGAGGAGTGTTTCACTTATTTGGAAAAATACTCTCTGCCTAACGCACGTGGAGAAATGCAGAATAAATGATGTTCAGTTGGTAGCTTAATCCTTAATGTTGGCCTGAGTGGCAATAATTTCCTTCCTGTTATACTCCTTCATGATATTTACTTACTTTCCGACTTGAAGATCCCTTTTACCACATAGTCCTCTGTATCACTATTCCTCTCAAACCAGCAGTCATGCTTGCTTCAGGACCATGGTGTTTTATAATCAATGGATAGGAAATGTATGGCAAAATGACAAAGTTATCTTGGTCTCTGATTTTTCCAATTTTTCTTGTATGAAAGTGTCAAGCCTTTTTTCAGCTTTCCTCAAAATGGACTACTTGATGTGGATATCTCACTGCATTAGGACTTCACAATGAGCCTACTTTGGTGCAAAAAGTACCTGGAGCTGCAGGATGAGTCCATCACTATAAATGCATGAATTAATGAGTTCCAACCCTTAAGAGGAGAGAGGGAAACAGATTTGCACTGATATCCCAACATAATCCTTTAATTGATGTGATATTGAATTGCATGTTGTCCATTTAAACTAACTTCAACAACTTACTCAGTTGACTTGAAGAGATTTCAGTTGCTCCAATCAATCGATTATAAGTATTGTACAGAGAACCTCTGAAATTAAAGTACACTCTCTTATTCTGTCTAATATTAAAGTTCTGTTCAATATACTTTAGAACTGATGATAGGCTCCTACACATAAACCGGACCTATTAAAATTACTCTATCCACATATCCACAGACCAATAAAAGGCTAATATTATTTCTTTAGAAAGATACATGAAGGATTCGAGTAAGAGTGTGTAAAGTGACTAGAAACAACATCTTATGGATACATTGTTAAGCAATGCCAAGCACAATGTGTTCAGTCAGAGAGCCGATGAATTTTCAAACTATATTCTTACTTCACTTTTAAATATACACCCTGAGACCCATCCATTGTGTTTGATTTTTGCTGTCTGTTGGTGGAATGGTGGTAGGGTTAAAGTGATGGTGGTGGGTAGATAAAACAGCAGCAAAGTTGAATAGTTTGGGCTGTCGCTGAGGTGATTGTTGGGCGAATCAGCAATCGGATCACAAACTCTGCTTGCATTCCTTTATGGTTCATCAGGGTCTGTTGGCACCACAGAAGGTGTCATGAACCTTTTTTGCTGGGGACAGATGGTGTCCCTTTGAGGTCCTGCTAATGCCCAGTTTTCGCATGTAAAACTCATGGGAAAATGACCTAACTCACAGCTGCTTAGTGAGGCTTGAGCAGTTCTTTAGAAGGACTTCTGTCAAGAATTAGTAGATTGTACCATTGCTAGGAAGAGGGAGAGAAGGGGGAGGGGGCTTCGGGTGGAAGCTTTTATAACGTTTTTCCTCTCGAAATTTCTTCGTCAAAATATAAACCAGTTATTGATAGGCTGGTAAATATTCTCTAGCATCAAACAATGCCTGTTATCTAGTCTTTACTAAGCGTCAAGCAAACAAACAATTCCTTTCAGACTGGGAGCTTTACCTCCGTGGTGAGCAGATGGTGTGAAAAAGAACACAGAATGTGGTCCAGAAGGGTCAGGAAAGGACAAAAAGTGAAAGATTCCCTAGATAGTTGCAAGAAGCCCGGGGAGAGGGGAGGGACCCATGTGTTAAATGTAGCTGGGGAAAGTGGAAAGTTTTGATGTGGCAGAGTTGTGTTTACTAATGAACAGAGAGATTCCCAGAGGAGACGCTTTACTGCAGGTGTGGTATTTAAGGAGCTGGAGCGCCTTGTTTTAACAGGGTCATGGTGCAGGGGCAGCATAGGCACTGTCAGTCAATGCATTCAATAGAGGATGAAGCGAACAGGCAGAAGTGTGCAAGATAGGATCTTGGCAACAGCTCTTGAACTCCCGGCTGTTAAATGATTAGAAGCTAGGTTTCAATGTTACACAATGTATTTTGCCGTAATCCAACATGACAACTTAGAAATATTTTGAAACTTTAAGAAAATGACCAGAGACTTGTGATTTTAAGCATTAAATCTTTGCTAGACCCAAATTCCATAACTGAATGTATATTTAAACATAAGCAAGCTGGTAAAATTCAACATCCTTTAATAGGAACAATGCAATTTGTTACTGAATACCTATTTGTTATTACAAAAATGAGAATTAGGATAGTCCTGCTGACACCACCCAGCGCAGTTTTCAATTTAATGGTAATAAAGTAGCATTTTAAACGCATTATAAAGTATTATTTTATTTTTATTTACTATTTTTCTTCTTCGCGTTAAAATGCTTTTCATCCGTCTTTATTAAACTGTTTCCTAACCAAGATAAAAAAAAGTTGTCTATGGCTTTTATCCAATTTCTAATATAAATGGCCTCAAGGGGGCGCATAAGAGCAGCAGAGGGTAGTTCTGTCTGAGTTTCTTCCCTTTTTTAGCCTTTCAGTCTAATCTTAGACAAGGTCAGGAAGTCACCACCCCGGGATGACAGACTTAAGAGATGTAAGTGTTGCAGTGTGCTCATTTATCAATATGATGGCATAATTAAACATGCAAAAGTTAAATTGTTTTTCAAATTGGAACTGAATAATGCAACTTGTGCAATTATGGTATTTTCTGCGTTAGAGTCATCTTTACAGAATGGGCTTCCAATCCTGCCTTACTCAGGTTATTCTCCTCAAAGCAACTCTTCAGCTTTGCAATCTGAGGCTGCCTCAGACCCACACACTCTGTGGTTGCCAGCTGGCATCAGTGCAAAGCAATTTCCGCTTCACATTGACCTTAAACTGCCAGTATAAACCGAGGTTTCAAAACTCTGCAGTGAGTAGGTTAAAACTGCCTGCAGAATGCCAGCATGCACCACTTCAGTTTGACATCAAAAGGAGTGCAGGTCCACTGCGGTATCAAACTGGTTTGCTAACTGTGCAGGGCAGTTAGACACTTGCTTCATTTTAATGTGATATTCAGAGAGTGGGAACTCTTTCATCCTCGTTAATATTTTTGACTTTTGGGAAGCATCCATGTGCTCATAGCACTGTTTGCCTTTTGGCAAGATATTTTAGTTCCAATAATGCAGGAACCAGCAGTGTAAACAGGTGGAAAACTGAAGCTGCCACGTAAACGTAGCTTTTATTTTTCCATCATGAACAACGAGTTGCATTTATATAGTACCTATAGTACTGTGAAACAACCCGAAGTGCCCCACTGGAGTAATAGAAAGAAAGACTTGTATTTATTTAGTTTTTTTTCAAATACTACCTTTTGTCTTGTTGAAATGCGGTCACTGTTGTAATCTAGGAAACACTGTTGTATCTAGGAAATATACAGCAAACTCCCACAAACAGCAATGTGATAATGACCAGATAATCTGTTTTTTTTTGGTTATGCTGATTGAGGGATAAATATTGGCCAGGACACTGTATTAAATAAAAATTTGTTGCCAAACCACATAAGGATTTAAATGAACCCAAGTTTATGCAGGGTGCAAGACGGAAGGCCAGCCAGGAGAGTACTGGAATAGCAAATGCGTGGATGAGGGTTTCAGCCACAGATGAGCTGAGACAGGGCAGAGACTGTATACATTATAAAAGCTGTATAAATTACTGGCTCCATAACGCGTGGATTCTCCTCACTCATGTTTGAGCATTCTGAAAATTCGTCTGAATAAGAGTAACATGGATTTCAAGGATCTGGATGCAAACTTTAAAGTTATGAGAAAGCTTCAGTTCTATCTAACTGAGGGGCTCAAATTTATCTCACCTTTCATTGTTTTAAATTCCAATTTGTGTGGAAGTTCCGGACAGTTTAACACCCTACACTGCCCCACCTGCCAAATCTTTCCATAAAATAGTTACTGCTTCTTAAATTTTCATATTGGCAATCCATAATTGTGCTCTTTTGTGTTATAGTACAAAAAGTACAATTTTACATCATCTCTCCTCCCACAGTGTAATTTCAATACATGATGGGAACTGTAACATTTCAAATGCATAAATATGTGTACACGGAGCATTAGTTACTGCGGGTAATCTTCATATTCTTCTGAAAGTGGAGATGATTAGGGATGTTCCTAACGCCTTCAATAATTTTCTGGCTTTTATTGTGATCTTACCAGTAATCTATATCATAGATTTTGATCTGTAACGTTTAATAGAGCGGATTAAGTTTCAGCCAGAATGTCTAGAATTAACAACACACCAAATAGTTGACAACACAGATGCATATATAATGCACATCTTATATAAAGTGTTGCTGAAGGAAAATGAGCCATTGAACTTGATTATGGGAATGAGTACGGAAACTATCTTAATTGTCCTTGGTAATTCCGTGAGCTGTTCACTTTTCCCCACAAGAGTTTGGCTAACAGATTCGAGATTCTCTCAATTGTCCGTAATTGCATTGCTGCTCTTGGTGCAGTCTTGCACTCAGCGACATTCCCTGACCTGTTCAAGACAGAGGCTTCGCCAGTAAGGGTAACAATGTTAAAATCTATTCGCACCTCTTTAAATATTTAGCGTCCCAATGATTCACGGAGCCAGAAAGTGAAACTAGCTCAGTAACACATTATTCAAATGTATTGTTTTGAAGCTGTGAGTGAACCCGTTGCAGGGGCTGAGGGACAGGCAGGCAAGTTGTCCTGGTCCCTGCAGCTACATAAATTATGTAAAATAGGGATTGTGTCAGAACATAGTATCACATTTCACACCTGCGGTATAAATAGATCTTATATGCGTGCGTATGTGTATATAGAGGTTTACAGCATGGAAACAGGCCCCTCGGCCCAACTTGTCCATGCTGTCTTTTTTTCAAACCCCTTATCTAATCTCAGTGTGGTTGTCTTACAATAGGATACCTGAGTCCATGAAACCTAATTAAAGCTGAAAATTTAAAAAAAGCACATACAAGAAGAAAATTCGTAGCAACAATTGTGGTTAACAGCCATGGCACAAAGGTAAGGGGAGAATGGAATTCAGATGGCGATGTGAAGAGAGCATTATATATAAAATCATATTATTAAAATTATAACAACTCATTTCAACTTTGTGCAGTTGGCCAAAACAGGTGAATCAACAGCCAATTTACAGCTCCCCTGACTTTTTATGCAAAGTCAAAATGATCCCTGAGGAGTGTTATAAAAGAAGTGGTGTGATAAACAGAGAATAGTATGAACCAGTGATACTATGAAGAGTCAATGATATAAAATGACCTCAGCTACAGATAGCAAAGACTGCATTGGAGTTTGTTTTGACTTCTGGAATTAGGTAGAAAAGGGATAACCAACAGTCCCGTTCCTGAAAAATCATGGCTGGAAAGTGCATATGTGAATATTGAAAAAGGACAGAACTGGAATTCATTATGAAGTTTTCTAGGTTGACACTTACTAACTAGGGTGACACATGAAGGCTGTAATTCTACCCCAACCAGTCCGCAATGGGTTGGTGGTAGGCAGGCACGAATCCTGCTGTTGTTGCACTGTTCACCATTCTGCCAGGGCAGACTGGTTTCTCTCTTCATTTCCATACCAAACTGATCATCATGAACAGCACCATGCTGCTGGACCCATGGATTCTCCTGTATCACTGAGTTGGATCAGTGCTGCACCTGAAGGTGGGAAATACGGGGATCTCCTTGTCTTTGATGCCATGCGCCATATCGAACTGGAAAACACTGTGCCGTGGGACTTATATTGCCATGGCAACAAAATTCAACCTCGGGTGGAGTGGTAGATGAGGGAGAGGGGGCATTGTGGCCTAACAATGACAAGGGGGCCAATATGAAGAAGAATTGTGTGAGCGCGGGGGAGGGGGGAGGGTGGTTGTGGAAAGCAGGGCAAAGATTCACAATGGCAAGCATAGAGGCAAGGAGATAGATGAAGAATATGAATATTGGAAGGCAGGGAGAAGACTGAGGAGAGGTCTATACCCTGACAAGGCTACACGAATAGCTTACAAACAAAGGGGTTGATGGGGGGGTGTGGTCAAGGGGATATTACACCATTTACTGAAAATGGAAGGATGAAGAGTCCAGATGGTACAGGTAGAGAGTCAAGTAGGGCATGGGTACCTCGCAGGTGATGGAAGTTGGGGGTTGGAATCAAGAAACAGACTTCTTCTTGAGGCTGCTAGTCTTTTCCGTCTGGGTCGTTAACATCCTGCACAGTCTGGTGAAAACAGATGGGCTGGAGAGAGCGATATGAGTGTGCTGGACTGGTATTAATATATGGTGCCAGGACCTCCGAACCTGGCAGTTGAGGGTTGGAGGAGTGAATCAGCTACCAGTCCACGAGGAGAGTTAAAGTGCAATCACTTACGCATAATTAATGAGCTTCCACATGCCGAATCTGACATGGGGTCCCACTATCCTAGTCATGGAATAGATGCTGTTGGAGTTGTCCACCCTTTGTCTCAAAATGAGAGCATTCTGCCTGAAGTATGCCTACCTGGGTGATATGCTGGAGAAATGAGACATATAGCTTGAGTTAGCATCCTTCAAAAAGAAACTGAGGAAAAGGAGGAAGTGGCAATTATTGTAAAAAATGCTCAACTACAATAATATAGAATCAATGATGATCCAAGGAGAATATCATGAAATACTGGAACATCAAACAAATTCAACACTCTATCTCTGGTATTTTATAGTCTGTTCGTACAGATCCATCCAGGTTTCTTTTAGAAGGAATCACAACATCCATATTTATGAACAAAGTAGAATACAAGCTCAGAGGTCTCTAAAGTATTTTTTCTATGTGTAGTCCTGTTACTTAAAAAGAGCACAGAATAGCCATAGCATCTCAATTACAGTGAAAATTAATCTTCTGAAAGCTCTTGTATGGCCGATGACAGTGTGTGTGTGAGTGTGGCTATGAAGGCCTAACCATAAAGAGTGACAAGGCTCAAATAAGAATACTTGAAATGAAAGGACTTAGATGGATATTATGGTGTAGTAGATACCCAAGTGGACAAGCATGTGTGTGCTGGAGAAACCTATCTGAGGCAGTGATATCAAGGAAGCTCACAATTTTTGGATATTTCATAGAAATTGGAGGAGAGTGTTTGGAACAAGAGTTAATGCAAGACAAAATACCTAGAAAACATGCATAGTAAGACTGATGACTCTTAGGATTGATAATATCAGACCAGCCTCTTAATGGGACAGGCAGTGAGGGCAGAAAATTGTTTATTGTGGGATCAAGCCTTGGAATAAGATGAGCATTCATGACACTGATGGTGAAAAAAGTGGATAAGATCAGGGAGTCTGTTTGAACCATGTGCATGCTGTGATCACCTGACCTTTTTGGAATATCCAAGGCCAAGGAAAGATCACCTATTTTAAATGGAAGTGCTGAGTACCCAACAAAGATAGCAGATGGAGGGACCAATGACAATGCTGAAAAATGGCAGGCATGACTTCCTAATCAGTCCTTACAGCAAAAATGTTGCACAATTGTGATTCCTAGAGGTCCTAGAGATGAGGGAGGCCTGGAAACACCTCTGGCTTCCACTTCAACCACTGGAGAGACCTAAACACTGCATCTGTCAAACAGTGCAAATCATTTGGCATTAGACAGAGCAGGGCCAAAAGGATTCCTGATGTGAGAATTCCCATGTTTTCCACTCCCATGCCCACTCAGCCCCTGAGCCATGACACCACGGGCCATGCTCGCATCATATTTGTCTCATTCCAAAAAAATGTTGAACAGAGACAGAAGACAAATTTCTGTGTACTCTGCTGAACTCCTGGCTGACATAGGAGTGCACTGCTGGACCTGTGAACATCTGGATGTCCGCATAGTTACAGAGATTTCAGCGGAATACAAACAGCCACCATTTTCTATTTAAAAATATCCAGCCAAGGTAAGCAAAAGGATTTCCAACATTAACAAGTTGAGAAAATACACCGTTGAATATAATACTAAAATAATATCATACTAAAATAATGTCATAAATAAATGATGGCAGTGTAGGATGTACACTGAGTTGATTTAGTATATTCAGTTTTAAGACATCAATGTGTTTTAAAGCAGCATTCTAGTTACCAACATGTAATATATTCCAGTGCAATGGCTTAATTGTGCTTCCAGGGTATTAAGAATTTCATCACTGAGTTTTGTTTTATACATGCTCTATATCTATTAGATTGAGCAGTTTTTGTATTGTTTCATATTTGCCTTCCCACATCTGTTATTTTCTAAATAACAGTTAATATGGCGTGGCAAGGCTTTCATTGTTCTATCTGACTAGTTCAAGTGAGTTGGCTGCCTGATCAGGTGCAGGCACTGTGCTGTCATTTGCAGGTCAAGCTAAAGGTCAAAGGTGTTTCGAAGATGATCGGTGATGCATACCAATCGCTTCCTGTTGTCTGTCTTTTTTTTTGTTGACTGGTTCTCCTCAGGGTCATGACTATCTGAAGTAGCAGCCTGCAGGATAAACAGTGAAATGCTTCTGCCAGTCCACTTTCAGTCAGCATTTACCAGTGTTATCTCTGGGTCTCCAACTCCTTTATTTGTACAGAGAAAACATTGTATTCTTGGATCATAGGCACTGAATAAAATTATAATTGAGGTGAAATGTTTCTTAACGAGACTACTGATAATGCATTACAACAAGCAGACACAAGAATGAATTTGATCCGTGCCATTCCTGGCACATTAAGCAACTTGAGTCCAGTTTTGCCGCTGTGTGATAACTCTTATGTTCTTGAAAAAGTCCATATGCCACCAGCAGCTATGAAGCTATCACTGTCAAGGCCAAGAATTTCAGGCTTCAACTTTGAAGATAATATGTACGTTTGTTTCCCATGTAAAATTTTATTCCATTTCTAATGCTAGGCTCGAAAGCTTGCGGCTAATTAACTTGTGTACCCTATTCAAGTGTTGAATTTCTCTCCCTTGTGTCATTTTTATACTGGAATCTGATTTAACAAATGAGGTCAAATAGTACATATTATTAAAAAAACAAGAAGCGCTTCTCAAAATGTCTATCCCTACTTAACCAACTCACTATTCTCAAATAGATCAGGGTCAGATATGGTTTAATCCTACAAGTCTCTGGATGATACTGCATAATCTTCCTCTAAAGAAGAGTACAAAAGCAATAGTTGACTGTTTAACAATCTTCTCAGATCATGGGCCAATCATCTTAGTACCTCTGCCATATAGCCAGGCTGAAATTGGTCACTCATCCTTTGGGAACTCAGGGACATAAATACTACCAAGGCATGGTGTAGCCTATCAATGTACAACACTTTATATCACCTCAGGAAAACATAAGAGTTTAAAGTTAAAAATAGATCTCAAGACTATTGATCTTGCCACTGGCTATTCTGAAAGCACGATATTTCAAGTAATTCACCTATAGTACAAGCACACCAGGGGCATGTCGAGACATCAACATTGGCACTCACTGATGATGCTACTACGCTTGACTGTTTTCTGTCTCTTTTCCTGCATGGGAGCTTAAACTGGTGACACAGAGACTTTAAACCAATGGTTTAGCATTGCAGTGCAAACTGTTACTGATAATTGGAGCAGCTCCCTTTGGGACCAGCAGATGGCTGTAATTAGAATTTAGTGAACAGCTATTAAAGACTATTGATATTCTGTGATATTCAACAAATCTAAATCTTTGAATATTATCTTTAATTGTAGCGTAAGAGCGATTATCTAGAAAGAGTATTCGGTATAGGGATATGGTAGCATTTAAGATAAAACCTTGTCAAAATGTAAAATTCATTATTGAATGCAAATTTTTTTAAGAAGTTGCCTTATTTGCCCCTATTACCTTCATATAAGAGCTCTGTAATTTGAAGATGTTGCCAAATATATTTGCTTCCACAATGCCCTCGAACACATAGCATAAAATAACAGCAAAGTTGCAAAGGAAAGAAAATGGATGTGTTCTGTTTCTTGTTCCATGGGAGAGTCAAAATGGACCGTTCCCTTAGGAGGGGCCTAAAGCCGCGGAAAACATGAATGGATGTCTTGTATCCAGTGCCAGTAGCAAATTTCAATTATTTCTCTCGTGGTCTGCCATCACTATGTGCTACACATCTGCACGCATGTAACAATCTTGGAGATTGTTCGTCAGTGTTGTAATTCTACCATTCCCAGCTGGTTATCATCTCCGTCCAGCGGCACACCCTGCTCCACCCCCTGCCACCACCTCCAGCCCCACCCCTGCCCTCACCTTCGTAGACAAGGTGCTTCTCAAAAGGTATTGCGTCAATTTTCCTTTTGCTTAACAGTTCATTATCAGCAATGTAAAAGGGAGGATGGCCCTTTTATCTGCTGGCACAGCAACAGTCCTTCCTTCCTCCTCACCGAGCACCCTCGGGTGAAAAAAAAGTGTTTGGCGCTAAATCATCCCTATTCCAATTTACATATTCATCCGGAAACACTCCATGCCAAGCTGCCGGATAGAACAGATTTTTCTTTTGTGCTGTGGTGCATGTGATTGCTTCGGATCTACATTATCACCAACGTTAATAGCATAGAAGTTAGCTCCAGGTCTTTGATCCGTAAGGTACAAGTGTTATCCACGAGCACTGAGAGTTAAAGCAATAAGTAACAAGTCATTTAAAATGTTATCATGTCAATAACTCCCTGGCAGAAATGGATCAACTGGCATCGCACGTGTTGAGGTTTAGCCAAGTTGTGTTGAACGGAAGCCATTTTACCAGTAGCTGATTTACACTTTTACAAGGTGTCCCCTGCAGTGATTTAATATAAAAGTATTTTTTTAAATCACATCTAACAATTGTGCAATGTCAGTGTCACAGTAAAGCCCCAAAAATGCCCTTCATGTATGTGATCTAAAGTTGAACACTGACCGTATTGCATATTGCCTCCTGCTACTTCATTCTACTGTCACACAAAGGTCAATTACCTTCTCATAGTAAGCCAGCTAGCTACTTTTTCCCTCCCCCGTCCCCCCTCCCCCACCACCCACCAGCATTGTGTCATCTGGTAAAGCAAAGAGGAAGCACCTTATTTGCATTTGAACTTGTGAAGAACATTTGAGATCATAATGCTGCTTCAGCAAAGCTGGCCGCCTGCCAGTCAGGAAGAACACCTCTGAAATGTGACTAAAAAATAATGGCACTCGAAGCCAAGCCCAGAGTTTGTGCATGTGTGTATATGTGTGTGTGTGTGTGCGTGTGTGTGTTGCCTAAAAAAACCCACTATTCTGCTATTTGGTTATGGAACTGAACACATCTGTTTTTGTCAGCTGTTAGATATCTAATTCTCTATCACAGTGAAGCATTGGAGGCCATTTTGTTATATTACCTGTGTCAAAGTCTTCCTGTTCCCTTGAGGCTTATGTTATTTGTACGGCTCATGGCTGTGAGCTCTGAAAAATGTTCCGTACAGAGGTTTAAATAGGGTTAAAGAAGCTGCAATATGTTTGTGATGAAACGTGATTTTTTTTCTAGTCTTTATCCAGAATGCGGTTTCATACCAGGAAAATAGCCCTGGGACTCTCTGTCTGCCACCTGTTGAATATGATGGGACCCAAGGCTACTTAAAGCCTGGCAACGTTCCATAGCAACAGCCCATTTTGCTCATTGTAATCCATCATTGCTGTGTCATTGCAGCAGCGAAAACCCACACACACAAGTTTTTTTTCCCAAAAAAAATCCAAATTTCATTAGTGAGTAAAATTTCAGTTATTTTTGTTTTCTGGAATTAAAACCGCTCTGGTAAGGAGCAGAGTATTAGAGAAATAGGGTGAGATTTTATGGCCTCACTCATCTCGAAACCGTAAAATCCCGCCTGAGGTCAACAGACATTTCCAGTGTCCACCACTCACCCGTTCCGATTCCTGAGCGGATGGAAGTGTTGGGCAGTAAAATTCTCATTGTAGTACCAGAAGTAACAGCCAGATTTCATGCATCCAATCCCCCAGCCCCCAGGAAATTGGTTGGCAGATAGTGAGGGTGTAAAATAGGGTGGTCATGTAGACACACTATTGCCTATCTGCCTTTGCTGGATTGGTAGGTAACAGGTTGCCTTCTCCAACATCTCTCCCCTCCCCCCAGATCCCCACTCCCCACCTACCATCACCTCCCAATCTTAGGTGAATTGAAGCTATAAATAGCTAATTAGTGGCAACTTAAGAGCCTTTGTTTGCTACTGTTGGTATTGTAGCAGTCGGTGGGTGGAAGGCACATGCCACCTGGCCGGGCAGCCTGGCTCTAGGCGGGAGGTGGGCCCGGGGGAGGGAGGGATGCCTCCAGTCAGGCATTTTGCGCCCATGTGCAACATAATGGTGATTTCACCTTCTTTTGGCTCTTCAGCAACCAACACTGGAACTTCCCCACTCCTTCAAAAAGATCCTGATGCTGGCAAAACTGCCCCACTTGCCTTCATGTCCAGCCATGCTGCTCTTCATGTTTCTGACTGCAGTTCCATCAGTGACCACTGCTACTGAGGGCACTGACGAAACAGTAAAGCTGTTGACGAATTGATTGACTGGAGCACTTGATAGCAGGACATCCTCCCAGAAGCGGGTAGAAGCTGCAGCTTGAGTCAGTAAATTGCCTGATGGCAGAAAACCAGGTCAAGGCTCACCCCAACTTTCCAGCCTTGGAGGAGTGGGGGTAGTGGCAAAGTCACTGCTTCTGTATACAATTCCACCTAATGTTCATAATGTGTTCAACTGTCTCAATGAAGGGAAGTAAGCATTATTATATAGTTTTGTAAGGTATATCACTGACATTTATTGTGATGCAGCAAATAGGAACTGATTGATTTTGCATTCTTTAAATATCATCCAGAGTCCATACACGCTGTTCATTTAATGTACTCTGCATTCTTGGCCATGTGTTTTACGACTTGTTCTTGCTTGTCTGGTATGGCTACAGTGGTGACGCATGGCTGGCATTGTTTCCCTGGAGCCTTAGTAATCTGAAGTGATATTGGAGGGTACCTTAAGGAAGCAGACTCTTTATCACTTTCTAGACAGACTACATTTACTACTGCTAGGCATAGACTGAGATTAAGGTTGCTAACCAGACAAATCTGAAGAATAAGGGGAATCACATTAAAACTTATACAATTCTAAACAGGACTGGACAGGGTAGGTACAAGAAGGGTGTTCCTGATGGTGGGGGTGTCCAGAGCCAGATGTCACATCTAAGGAGACATTTTAGGACAGAGATAAAGATAAATTTCTTCACTCAGAGAATGGTCAGCTTGTAGAATTCACTACCACAAAAATAGGCCAAAATATGTATTTTTTCAAGAAGCAATTAGATGCAGCACTTGGGGCAAAGGGCAGCAAAGGATATGGAGGGTGGGGGGGGGGGCAAGGTGGAATCAGGTTATTGGGTTGGATGATCAGTTTCAATCATAATGAATGGTGGAACAGGCTGGAAGGGCTGAAAGGCCTCCTTCAACTCCTATTTTCTATCTCGAAATCCTCAGTGAATTATCAATAACCTTCAGTTTTGAGGATTCAGAATATTTAGGACAAGGCTCTGACTTCTAGTGAAGCTAGTTTGACGGTCTCCTTGCATGTGACTTTTGGCATATCATATCATAAAGCACTACAGAACAGAATATTAAAATCTTTTGCTTAGTCATGTTACAGAATTTCAAGCGAATACCAGAATTAAAACAAACTACAGCTTTTGAATTTGATTTCTTTAGACATAGAGCTCTCCAGACAAGCTAAGAATATTGTTTAATATCATATTGAAATGCTCACATCCTATTACAGAAATATAAAATTGGACAGGTTCACAGCAGGGGAAAATAAACTTAGTGCAGTGATCCAAACACAATTAATAATTCCCCATCAATTAACGAAATGAACCACTTTGATCTTTAGATCAAAGTGTTTTTCTGCTTTTTAATTATAAACCCACATACGTGCGACACCTGGCCATTTCATCTTGCAAAGGTGAATGCCTGATGTAATAGCCAGGCTTTCTGACTTTAAGAATCATTGTGTAAGAGTTGTAAATTGATTCAAAATCTCAGGAGGCTAAGGAAACTTGGCATGCCCACTCCGACTCTCACCAACCTTTACAGATGCATCCTTTATATGGCGGGATCGTGGCTTGATATGGCTCCTGCTCTGTTCAAGACTGCAAGAAAAAAGTTGTGAACACAGCCCAGTCTATTGACTCTGTCTACATTTCCTTCAACCTTGGAAATGCAGCCAGCATAATCCCCATCAAGGACCCCACGCACCCCGACATTCTCTCATCCATCTTTTTCCATCGGGAAAAAGATACAAAAGTCTGAGGCCAAATACCAACCAACTCATGAACGGCTTCTTCCCTGTTGACATCAGACTTTTGAATGGACCTTGCATTAAGTTGAGCTCTCTTCACACCCGAGCTATGACTGTAACACTACATTCTGCACTCACTCCTCCTTTCTTTCTCTATGTATGGTATGCTTTGTCTGTATTATGTGCAAGAAACAATACTTTTTAACTATATACCAATACATGTGACAGTAATAAATCAAATAAAAAATTAAATCTAATCAATGTATAAGAGTTGTAAATTGGTTTAAATACCTGTAACATAATTCACTCATAGCTGACCATCCATTCTGGAATTGGTGATGGATCAAAATCCTTTCAGTGAGAGAAAAAGGGTGAAATTCACACACTTGTAAATTTTGTAAAATTGATGTATGCTGTATCTGTTATAATCAAGTGAGATTATTCCTCAAACTTGGAGCAATTATGTCACAATCGTTATTCATTAATTGTTAATGAACACCACTGGATAATGGCACTCCACTTTGGTATGAATAATCGCTACTACAGTGAAATGGACCTTAAATTGAATAAAACCTTCACGTAAAATTAAACCTACATTTTATTTAAAAATAATCAATAGCAGAAAGTGATTACTAGGCTATAATCTGATTTTAGTTTTCAGGAAACAGTTATAAATCACTTGTACTTTATTCTCCTGCATAGTTATACCACCCATGTCCCTGCTTCTATTCAATTAGCCTTGTAATTAATCTTAGCTGTTTGTTTATTTTATATAGCGCCTTACATGCGTATATTGTGCAACATATCCGAATGGTATTTTAGATTAACTCCCATTTCTGGTTTATTGTGCACATAATTTTCCTCAGCTATGTGCTGCTATCCATGGACTCCTTCCTTTTGTAATCACTCAGCCTACTACATCTGTCACCAAGTGTAGGATGGGACATACTGAAGTTGATGATTTTGATATGTCTATCGCAAAACATGTAACAGAGTATATGTAATTTGACTGGAAACACCTAATCTTGAGCTGCTGTTGTAGGGTCTGTTTTCAATGGAGACAATGCCACGGCATTGTATGAAGCAGTTTCCTTTTAACGATTCTCAAAATCCATGCACTCCAGTAGTTAACTTTTGATCCTACAGTAATCTTTAGTGACGTTTGGCAGTTCTAAATACAATAAGA
Source organism: Sphyrna mokarran (assembly GCA_024679065.1). Taxonomy (NCBI): domain Eukaryota; kingdom Metazoa; phylum Chordata; class Chondrichthyes; order Carcharhiniformes; family Carcharhinidae; genus Sphyrna; species Sphyrna mokarran. The sequence continues at coordinate 51,039,315 of JAGIQG010000005.1, read as the reverse complement.
ATTCAAAACTGCCATTATTAGCCACAGCTGCAAGTTCTTGTTTGTCATCAGAAATGAAATGTGAGCAATTGGCAATGACAGAGCAGTCTTACTGCACCTTATGCACATGCCATTTTGTTGTAATGTGCCATCTGCTTATTCTTGTCTGGATGTACAGGTACTCTGTAATTGCCTCTGCTTAGTAGTGTGTGAAAGAATTGTGGGCAATTGAAAAGTCAGGATCTCCTTTAAACAATGCCTGAGATGGAGTACCATTTGATTGTGTGTGTGTTTGTACCATATAAAATACCAAACTCTCTCCATACTAGATAGATAGGTTATAGTTAAGTCTCTCCAATACAAGGGAAAATTTGCTGTGCCCCTCACCCTATCTGTTTAAAATGGAGTTTGATTTTAGCAATAGAAACTGGCCTTTACTCCCCAGACCTAAACTTTGAGCCTATGACTGGTAGTCCAAGATGAAAAGTAGAATTCTGCACTGTTGGCCTGTAGAAGAATTTCATTCAAAACTGATCACTCCTACAGAAATCTCCCTTCAAGAAGGGTCAAGAAAGAACAATCCAATCTGCTGAATTCATTGGGTAAAAGCAAATTACTGTGGATGCTGGAATCTGAAACCAAAAGAGAAAATGCTGGAAAATTTCAGCAGGTCTGGCAACATCTGAAAAGAGAGAAAGAACTGATCTTTCAAGTCCATAGCCTTGACAAACGGTCATCTTGATTCAAAACGTCAATTCTTTTGTCTCCTTACAGATGCTGTCAGACCTGCTGAGATTTTCCAGCACTTTCTCTTTTGGCTACTGAAGTTACTGCCTCATTCAGGTTTTGCCTCACTCATGTTTTATCAACTGGATAGAAAGATGAGCTGAGTTTTATAGTCACATAAGGTAAAAGCGAATTTGGAGTTTATTGCTCCAAATCTGACCATAAATGATTTTTTTTTTCTGTAAAATGATAAGGATGAAAGGATTTATTGAATATTTGTGCTTAAGCCATTTAACTGCTGTTTGCAATAAAACCAGTTAGGCAGGCCTTTTCAGTTTAAAATAAAAATAAAAACAAACTTTATTGAGTTTAAAACCCACCAGGATAATGATATCAATAGTTGAAGAGATGATTCCGTGCATCTCTATTTTGCAACACGCACACCCACACACATAGGATTTGGAATTACAAACTATACAGTAGGTAACTACATTGTTAACCCAAATTAAGTTCAATACTGAAAGGTTAAAAAATGGAGAGTTCACAGTTTCTGAGTCCTTGCCTACTGCAGATTCTTTTCTTCATGTTTATGAACAGGCACACATAAGAAATAGGAACTGAAGTAGGCCATTCAGCCCCTCAAACCTGCTCTGCCATTCAATAAGATCATGGCTGATCTATTTGTGTTTCAGATTCCACATTGCCATCTATTCTGATAATTTTTGATTCCTTTGCCTAATAAGAAGCTATCAACCTCCACGTTAAAAATATTCAATGACTCTACCTCCACTGCCATCTCAGGTAAAGAGTTTCAATACCACACAACCCTCTGAGAGAAAGAGTTTCTCCTCAACTCTGAACTATAGGATGCAACTCCTAATTTTAAAAGAAGTGCCCACTAGTTCTGGACTCACCAACAGGAAGAAACATTCTTTTCACATCAAGACTCTTCAGGATCGTATATACTTCAATAAAGTCACCATTCACTTTTCTAACCGCCAGTGAAAACAGGCCCAGTCTGTCTAGCCTTTCCTCGGAAGGCAATCCACTCATTCCATGTTTCAACCTAGTTAACCTTCTTCAAACTGTCTTTAATTCATTTACATCTTTTTAAATTCTTTTTTGAGATGTGGGCATCACTGGCTAGGCCAGTATTTATTGCCCACCCTCATTACCTCTGAGAAGATGGTGATGAGCTACCTTTTCAGACTGCTGCAATCCCTGAAGAACCCACAGTGCTGTTAGAGAGGGAATTCCAGGATTCTCACACAGTGACAGTATAGGTGATATATTTCCATGTAGCTAATGACCATGTAAATGACAGGCGCCATTTTCCAACCCTTCACGTCAGCGAGATCACAGACAGGGCACCCCCTACTCTGCAATTCCCTGTGGCATGAGAGGAATCAATGGCAAATCCCATTGTTAGCAGTGGCACCAAAAGATCCCATAGTTGGCCAACAGCACGCCGCCCTCTCCCACTGCCAAGAAAAATGCCAGAGAATCCAGTGCACATTTCTGCTCAAATGTGAGGTCCAGTGCAGTTTTGAGTAAATACTTTTGTGTATGTATTGTCTGTCTCTTTATGACAGTACTGGAAGTAACTCACCTGACTTGATGATCCAATGAGAACTGAGAGTGAAGAATCATGCCAGAGAGTGCAGTCCTCTCTCTCAGGCAGAATCATCTTGAAGTCATGGTGGAAGCATGTAAGGACTGGAGGAGGACAGTTAGGAGCTGCAATCTTCCAATGCCAAGTTTATCTTATCAATAAATACCTTTTGTTCCTAACAAAATCTGAAATCTATTGACAATGCTGGAATAGCACAGCATAACATAGCATATTGGCAAGGAGGTGGATCAATTGGATTGCCCAGCTAGCTGTGACTATCAGTTGAATTGAGGTTTGGGGAAAAGGGATGCCCATCTGAGTGACTGTTCCGAGCAAACAGACTCAGCAAATAGACTCAGTGAGAGCAGTCTGCCAGACCCGTGGGCAGAGGAAGTCATGAACCCAGTGAGTCAAGAGATTTGGAAAGACATAAGAAAAATTTAAAGTGAAGAGAGATTAACCTTCAGGGGTGATGCAAGTGAAACTTAAGTAAGAAGGGAAAAGGACAGGGCTTTGAAATAAAAGGAAGAAACATCGAGCCAGAATGAAGATGTGTTTTAGATTTAAAAAGAAAAAAGTCTGGAAAGAAGTTATTTTAAAAAATAAGATACTGGCTACAGTTAACAAGTTTGGAAGTTCAAAGAGAAAAAAATCTCAAGGAATTGCAAAGCTTGTCCCAGAAGCATGGGAAAGTGAAAAGCTGAGATTTGCAGATCTCCTGATCTGAGCAGAATCTGCAAGGCCTTTGGGTAAAGATCCCTGGAAGTTTTCAGATGAGAAGTCCTCTACCTGCGAAAGAAAGGAGAGAAAAAGTTAAAAAGTTAATAAAACAATAACAGTCCTGAAATGAACAGCTTGGACTGTGAGTGAAATTAACAAAGAGAACTGGAGGAGAGAAAAAAAAGCAGAATCTCCGGCCAGCCAGAAGAAATATAAACTTCAGAAATCAATGCAGAAGTCTTCCACCAGCTAAAAAGAGAAATTACACAGTTTACAAAGGGCCCAGGAAGGAGAAGCTGTAATTTTCTGCCAAAACTGCGAAAGTATGGGAAAAGCACAGATAGATAGAGAACAGCTATGGCAGCTAAAAATAAGTTGACAGTCTTAAAGCAGTAATGCATTTAAAGTTGTACAATATTTAATGAAGTTCACAAGAATGAACAAAGGAAAAGGAACAGGAAAATCAGAAGCAAATCCACATAGACGTTTGTAAACAATGCAAGAACTCAAAGGAGAACATTAAGACCTCAAGAAAGAGGCAGTGTTGGAGCTCAGAGGACATAATATGCCCTCAAGCAAGAGGCAACATGAGACTCAGAGTAGGCGGTAAAAGTCCTTGATGGGGGGCGGGGGGGAGGAATACTGAGAAACCCTAGAGAGAATTTACAGCCAGAGGAAGGGCAACAAAAAAATCCAAGAGAGTAATGAAAGGAGGGTGACAAAAGGCACCAAATGAAGGCATTGAAAGACTCCAAAGGAGGGCATTAAAAGACCCCAAGGAAGGGCATTGAAAGACACCAGAAGAAAGAGAATAAAATACCCCAGGAGTTTCCCAAACATCTTTTGCTGATATTTTGTTTGCACTTCAGTCCCACGCTCCTAAACTGCGGGTACCTGGTGCAGAGAGGGGCGGGTCGGGATGCCGAACTCCTTGTGAACCTGCTCTTGGGCCTGGCGGGATGCGCCATCAATAGGTCCAGGCAGCGGGCGATCGACGGAGCCATCCATCCTGACTGTCTGTTCCTCTACCGTGCCTACATTCATGGCCAGATGTCTCTAGCGAAGGAGCATGCGGCGATCATGGGTGCAGTTGACTGGGCACTGCAGGGGTTGGGGTGTATTATAGACCCTGACAATCACATTTTGGTTTAATGTTTTAAGTTTCCTTTCAACTTTGTTTTATGTTTGGAATGTGGCCCCTTCCTTTTTTGGGGGGCTGCCCCTTTTACTTTGTCCCTAAGTTAATTTAAGTTTGTTTATTTGGTTGGTACCTTAAGAGAATTACTCCAGGAGTGCACTGAAAGGCCCTAAATGATTAAATGAAGACTCAGTTATGTCTCATCTTTTTATATTGTGAGAAGTTCCTTGAAAGTTTTTCAATAACTACAAGCAAATACTAAAGCTACGAAAGAAGAAGTGTGATTAAAAAAAAGCTAGATAAATTTCTCTGAGAACTACAGCAAATAGAAAATGAGGTACAAGTTTGTGACTGGTAATCTAAATGAGAAGCAGCACAGCTATATCAGAGCTAAGAAAAAAAGTCAGATAAGGTAGAAGTAAGAAGGAAATTTATTTGGGCTAGTAAGAAACACTACAACATTCATCAGCAAATGAGTCTCAGAGTGAAATGCATCCAAGTTTTGATCTATGATGTTCATATACAACATTATGTATCATCTACTGCAATAGTCACCATAATATTGAAGCAGAAAGTAGAGTTATCATTCACCAAGAGTCATATCGGGAATCTTTTAGAAATCCTATTGAATTGGCTTGCACCTTAACTGCAACTGGCAGATGTGACCCCTCACTTGGGCCTCTGTTGCTTACATTGCCAAAATGCAGCCTTTTCCAGCTCTGTCTCCGAGATCTTTGACGCTTTCCTGCAGTGCTCAGTGCGATCTATTTTGTACCAGCTTGAGGATTGTGCTGGCTATCAAGCTCTCCTTTTCTGCACCTTTTCGACTAGCACTTAGATGCCCTGAAGTGAACTTTGGGGCAGCTCAACCCATTCCTTTTTCAGCATCTCTGCTGTGCGACATACTGTCAAAACAATTTTAAGGCAAGAGAAGGTGTGAGCCATGCAGCTTACAATGCTCACATGCACTTTTTGTGTGTTTCCTAATGGGTGCTTTTCAAATTGGCAGGCAATAACTCGTGAGATGCCACAGGGATCAGTGCTGGGACCCAGCTATTTACAATATATTTTAATGATTTGGCTGAGGGAACAAAATGTAATATCTCAAAGTTTGTAGACAATAAGAAATTGGGTGGGTGAGTAAACTGTAACGAGGATGCAGAGATCCTTCACAATGATCTGGACAGATTGGGTGAGTGGACAATTCAATGCAGAATAATTTGGATAAACACGAGGTTATTCAGTTTGGAAGCAAAAACAAGAAGGCAAATTGGCTGCAAATTGGGAGAAGGGAGTATGTAGCAAGACTTGGGTGTCCTTGTTTGCCACTCACATTGAAGGTCAGCATGCCCATGCAGCAGGCAGTAAAGAAGACAAATGGTATGCTGGCCTTCATTGCGAGAGGTTTTGAGTACAGGAGAAGGAATGTATTGTTGCAATTATACAGGGCCTTGGTGAGGCCACACTTAGCTATTGTGTGCAGTATTGCTTTCATTTTTTTGAGAAAGGATATACTTGTTCTTGAGGAATCAGACTGATTCTGGGATCGGTGGGACTGATGCATGAGGAGAGATTAACTATGTTAGGATTGTTTTCACTGGAGTTCAGACAAATGAGGGGGGATCTCATACAGACTTATAAAATTCTATCAGGGCTAGACAGGGTGGATGCAGGGATGGTGTCCCTGATGGTGGGTGTGTCCAGGGGTCACAGTCTGATAGACCATTTAGGACAAAAGTGAAGAGATATTTCTTCATCCAGAGAGAATGGTGAACTTGTGCAATTCATTACCACAGGAAGTGTTTGGTGCCAAAACATTGAATGAATTTAAGAGGTAGCTCGATAAAGCACTTCAGGGGGGAGAAAGAGACAGGGCCAAGAGAGGATCAAAGGTAATGAGGAGAAAGCAGGATTAGGCTATTGAGTTGGATGATTAGCCATGATTGTAACGAATTGTGGAGCAGCTCAAAAGGTCAAATGGCCTCCTTCTGTTCCTATCTTCTATGTTTCTATGTTACATGAACTCATCATTTTCTGTGTATGATGAATGAGTACTGTTAAAGTATTGTTGAAGAAATGACACTGTGTCATGCATGGTTATTTTGGAATGTTGTGGTAACATGCAGTGCTCCATGACCACTGACAGCCTTCATTCCTCCTTAGTCATACTCTTATGTTGTGAAGATATGCAGATGTGAGAGAACTGGTCAGGGTCAACTTTTTGGGCTCATTCAGATAGACAGATAGTAAAAGGGCAAGTACATAGATTAATGACCTTACATGGTATGTCATTCATCCATTGAGGTATTTCAGCTAAATACATAACTGCCAAAGATTTTTATCAGTTAATGATGCCAAGGTGAGCCTATCTCCATGTCTATGTCTTGTGAAGGCACTCCATGGTTTAATTGTTTCAGTATAATACATTACAGGCAGCAACAATGCAATTTTTTTCAAGGAGAGCCCATGATGGGTTATATGTTCCAGGGTCAATTTTTATATCTGCCTTATATCCCAGGCTGAGCATGCCTCTGACCCCACACTATTTCAGGGGTCAGTGACTCCTACTGATATTCTACTGAACTCTCTTACACCTAAACCCTGATATTTGGGTCACTTTACAGAAGTCAGGTTTGTGGAGTTGCGAGTTCTCCCATCTCTGCTCACACAAAACAAGAGTGAAATCTCAAACTGGGTACACAGACAATAAATCCATGTATTCAGATTTTCCTAGCAATTGAATAGAATACCATTAACGGACAGAGTTACTCAACAAGGTGAATTAGCAAAGGTTAAACAGGCAATTCAGTGTAGCACAGATCCAAGTTTTAATGGATGCTGAAAATTAATAGTAGTCTAATGTTAATTGGGGTGTTATTTCTGGAATAATTCCTTCAACAGCTAAGAAGTTAACAGCTTTGAATAGCCAGTCCATCAAATAATTTATGTCTGTATGTGTGGTTAACAATATTCAGAGATTACACAATCTCATCTCGGTGAGGTGTGACACAGGTAATCGCTTTCCTTATCTGGGACACAGGTGTGAGGTCCTGGTGTGTGGGTAACTGCTTTCTTCCCAGGTTTATCGGATCTTAATATCCGATTGGATTCACTTTGTACACGAGGGACAATATTTGATGTTGCTCTCCTTTCGCCTTTCTTGATCTCATCGTTTGCTATTAAGTGACATCCTTAACTTTCCCTGAAAAGCTAAGGTAGCCACAATTTAAGCTCCAAGCTCTGGAACTCTGCCGTTAAATATACCTTGTTCTGCTACTTATACCTTTCACATCCTGTGGTTAAAATACTTGGATTAGATATTTAAGTCAGGGAGGTTTTAGTTTAAAACATATGCAAGCAAATGTTTGTCATTTTGCCAACTCAGATAATGAAATGAAGTAAGCTTTAACATAACTAGCATGTATGCTCACCCACTAGTCATTGAACAGTTTCCCATCATGCCTGATGTTCATCAAGCCCAGTGGTGTATCCCATTTCTTCACCTGGGTGTGATACTACTGCCGCATTATGGTTATTTTTAATACCACTTGTTTTCGCTGAGCTAATGCAAGCCTTAATGCCACCAGCTATTCTGATGCAGCCTGACTTCCGATTCATATGCTAAGGTTACAGAATCAAGGATTTCCACAGCGAAGTGGTACGCAGATAATGTGGTGATGTTGTTACTGGACTTAGTAATTCCCGAGGCCCAGGGTAATGCTCTGGGCACCTGGGTTTAAAATCACTTCATGGTATATAGCGAAAGTTGAAATCAATAAAAATCTGGAGTTAGAAGTCTAATGATAATCATGAAATCATTGGAGAAACGCATCTGATTCATTAATGTCCTGTTAGGAGAGGAAATCTATTATCCTTATCTGGTCTGGCCTACATGTGACTCCAGATCCACAACAATGGGGTTGACTCTTAAATGCCCTCTGAAATGGTTAGCAAGCTACTCAGTTCAAAGTTAAAGTTTGTTTTTTAAGTCACGAGTACGCTTACATTGACACTGCAATGAAGTTACTATGAAAATCCCTAGTTGCCACAGTCCAGTGCCTGTTCGAGTGCACTGAGGAAGAATTTAGCATGGCCAGTGCATCTAATCAGCACGTCTTTTAGACTGTGGAAAGAAACCAGAGCATGTGGAGGAAACACATACAGACACAGGGAGAACATGCAGACTCTGAGGGCTCGTTAATAAGTGTTGGTCCAGCCAGCATGATCCTGTCAGTCTAGTTTGATATAAGAACCAAGAGCCAGCTTAACGAAGGATAATGGTGCTTCAATTGTTAAAGTCCATTGTAATTCTGTACTTAACATTTGACTTTAATACTGGTCAAGAAGGAGTAGAATTGCATTCATGAATAATTTTATAATATCACAGATTACTTCATGAACACTTGGTATTACCTCAGACATAGGTGGGACTTTCAGATCCTTCAGATCCTGAACTTTGTGTATTAGTCTCACCATTGTTGAGGAGCCTTTAGTGAATATATCTGAAAATAGCTGCCACAAATCCTAAGGCTGCTGCAGTTCAGTTACTGTCATGCCTGCATTTTGGATCTGCTCATAAACATGGTCCTCAAATTCTGGGCATGGGAACACCTACTCCCTCATTGCCCATCTCAGTAGGTTTTGTTTCTATTTTCACTTCACCATTTTCTACCAGGTATAAGTGCAGTGTCTGAATCACATTGTCTGCAGTTCACTGGGGCAATGCTATTTACATTTCATAACTCAGATCCTATTCCTCTTTCCAGAAGAGGATTTTTTCTTCAAAAAACATGTTAGTGAAAACCTATCTTTTTTGTAAAAGTGATTGAAAACAATTCTCTTTTCAGTCCTGGAGATATTCCCCAATTGAACCTGATTAGAGCTGTGTGATTTCCTTAATACATTCATGTCAACTTAGGACTATTCTTTCCATAAAGAGCTCTTTTTAGTTGGTCATGTTCAAAGCTGCATCATCCAGAGAAGTGGAACGTTTTCCATCAAATTCGTGATATGTGCCTTGCAGATGGTGGGTAGACATTTGTGACTTAGAAGGTGTGTTACTCACTGTGGGATTCCCAGCTTCTGACCTGCTTCTGTATCTATATGGCTGGTCCAATCAGTTTCCAGTGAGCAGTAACCTCAGGATGTTGAAATGTTACAGGTAGATCATTAGATTGTGTCTTATTAGACCTGGTCATTGCCTGGCACTTGTGTGATATGAAAGCTGCTTTCCAATTGTCAACCCAAGCCTGAATATTGTGGACATGGACTGCTTCAATATCTGAGAAATGGTACTGAACATTGTTCAATCATTAGTAAACATTTGCAATCCTCCAGAGTATCATGGCGGAGGTTGTCACTGTCTAAGTGTCGCTTGATGGCATTGTCATTGACATCTTTCATCATTTTGTTGATAATCAAGAGCAGACAGATGGTAATTGGCCGGATTGGATTTTCCTGTCGTTTGCAGACAGGACAATTTTCCACAGTGCCAAGTAGGCGTCAATATTATCGTTGTACTGGGACAACTTGTCTAGGAACACAGCTAGTTCTTAAGCAAATGTCTTCAGTGCTACTGCCAGAATTTTATCAGAACCCACAGGGATATTTGGAGAGCTTCCTCCTCCAGTTAATTGCCCTCCACCATTCAAGTTTGATTATGGTAGGATTCTTTCTTTGATCTGGTCTATTGTTTGTGTTCTGCTTTGTAACACATATAGTTCTTTGCTGTTGCTTCAACAGGTTGCCATTTCTGCTATCCACTTCTGGAACTTCATTTTCTCTACATCAAAGCCTGGCTGCGTAGTAGCTAGAAAAACCCCCAAATTGTCAAGGATTTTTACATTTTTCATGGCAGGATTGTTTTTAGATCTATTTTAATGCTATTTTGTGTAGGATAATTAGACATCTGAACTTCTTTTAAACAGTTATTCCCGCTCCTGTCTCACAGGCAAGACAGCAACCTGCTTGTATTCTTAACCCTTTACTTGCTATGCAACTTCTCATTTAGGAAAGAAAATGCCTATTCAACAAACACAAATAGTCCAACGTTCTCTGATATGACCATGGTTTTAAATTGATAAGTCATGCTCAGTCATTTGATTTATTGTGCACACTGAAACTTGTAAATAAAGAAAAAATCCCTTGCAGTTTTCCTTGGGAACAACTTCCTGCACAGTTGAAGTGGAAAACACTTCCACAACTGTTGATACTGAGTAAATGATAAAGCAAGTGAGTCTGTGTAAAATGAGTAAAAGCCAGTGAAATAACCTTGCATGATGATGTATGAAAACAAGATTTTGAAATTCACAAGTCCAAGTGACAAAATTCAACAGCCAGCAACTATCAGTCCTATGCCCCAGCCGTGCAGCAGAAGCAACCTGCCCCCCATAAGCCTCGGATATTGCCATGATTTAATTTAAAAATTCAACTCTAACTTTTTAACCATGCAAATTCTGTTTTCGGTTTTAAACTGTAAGACAGAGGTAAATCATGGTGACAGAATACAATTAAAAATACCTGAGCTGCAATATGAATGTCCATCACACAAACCAGTCTCTCATCTATTAACTCTGTTCACATTTCCCGCTGCCTCAGAAAAGCAGGCAGCATAATCAAGGACCCCACACACCCCGGACACTCTCCCTTCCCCCTTCTTCTGTCGGGGGAAAGATACAAAAGTCTGAAATCACATCTCAATCAACCCAAGAATAGGCCACTGATCTTTTACTGCGGCAGCCTACATTGGCTGGGATCCTACCATAGTAACACTGATTTTATGTAAATAACTTATTCCCTACTCTTTCAGTGTCTCTTTAACATCCTTACACATTCAAAAGAGGAAGGTATTTTGTAGTTTGTTTCTTTATCCAGTAGTAAGAGATCAGGAAGCTTCAGCCATTTAGGCTGGTGGCAGCTATATTTCTTTGGAAACAGCTGCCTTCACTTTTAATGCTGCTTCTGTTTATAGTAACACTGAGACCTCAGCCAGGTCACACCTCTGATATAGCAACCTACCCCACAGTGGGGTCCCCGTCGGGATATGCTGCAAGTAACAAATTCACCGCGTTTATAACATCAATCTGCCACTAATTTCAACAGTTAAGCTGACAGCAGATTTGTGTTATGAAAGGTGTAAGGCATGTTATTGGAGCAGTCGCAAGAACATATAACCCATGCTGTTCTGGCAGGGGAATAACTTGCTGATACTGGGCACAAAAGAACTTTGAACATTGGTCCCAACTAGATATTGAATAAGTTTGAGTTATAAATCAAACATTGAATCCACTTTAAACCATACTTTATTATATTATGTCATTGAAAGACCTTTAGTTTCGGAGCTCTTCAGCGCTTCTTCCTCGGCTATACCACAAGCTGGATCTTTGTAAATAAAGTGCCTGATTAACTGCCTGATATTTTGTTATTGATGATTGAAAGCAATGGGAGTGATTCTCCCAGCCCGCTCTGCTGCTCTCCCACTGGGGGCCATGGCCTTTGCTTGTCTCAGGGGCTAAGTTTTTGAAGTAATCAGCTCTCCACTGGAAATGGAAACAGAGCTGATTTAAATGTTTAAACCCCTATTTCCATCCTATTAGTGGGCCTGGGACTTTGTCTCCCTGTTCCCTGCAAGGAGTGGTTCCCTCCAGTGGGGTTTACAACTGCTTCTCACCAACATGAATCCTGAATCCACTGGAGAGAAGAGAGGCCATGAGTCCCCTCCTCTAGAAAGTTAGGGGGAGGGGAGGTGGGTAAGGGAAGGGGTGGCCTCTAGGCAGTGCCAGTCTTGCAGTGCCAGCCTGGCCTCTTAGCACTGCCTAAGGGGCAAACTGGCAATGCCTAAAGAACAGTTTAGCACTGCCCACTGGGTATCTTAACACACCCCTAAGCCATCGGGCAGTGTGCAGCGGCGAGACCAGACAGGACCTATTGGGAATAGGTCCACAGCAGTGGTGCGAGGTCCTGCTGCCACTCTGTTAGAGAATTTCTGGGAGAGGGAGAGAAGGGGTTATCAAGTCTGGCCATCTGCGTAGGAAGGGGTGGGGAGTGAAATCGAGGTTATTGGGTAGTGATGGGGGGGTGGGAGGATCAGCATTGCTGGTAGGGGAAGAAGTTCAGGCTGCCGGTGGGGGGATCTCTGATACCTTCCTTCCCTTCCTTGACCTCTCTGTCTCCATTTCTGACAATAGATTATCCATCACTGTCCATTACAAGCCCATGGACTGATGCAGCTACCTTGACTAAAACTCTTCACATTCCACATCCTAGCTAGAGACAAACAGTGGCGGGATTTCTACTCAAGGTGTAGGGGGTTCCAGAACAGAGAAGCCAGAGTTTCAATTCTTCACCCAAAGACTAATTTACAGCAGGTGTTGCAGAGCTGAAAAATCATGTGAGCATATGTATTTTCTGTGCTAAACTGAAAGCGGGGGTGTTTGTTGGTGGGACTGTTGTGTTGGAACACTACATTGAGCTGCTAAGGTTTATACAATATTATGATTGTTTTTTTTTGTTTGTAATTGGTAAAAGCAATTGCTAATTTTCTTTCTATATGTTAATTGTACTCTTAAATAAATTTTGTTTGATAAAAGCTCCCTAGTGGATCATTTGAATCATGTCTGGAATGTCTTGAATCTTATGCTTACCCTAGCCAAATTCAAAATGTAAAACTCACGATCTAGGCTGACTTCATGAAATACCTTGGAGTTTCTGATCTGAATTATAACATGCTGCTCTCACCTCCTCCCCTCCCAGAAACAGGATAAGGTTTCCCTTGTCCACTTCTACAAACTCCAGCATGATGCCACCACCAAACAGCATTCCACAGGGACTGTTTCCTCTGGGACACTTCGATTCATTCCCCCATCACACCTAACACTCAGCCACTTCCCACAGAACCTTCCCTTACAATTGCAGAAGGTGCAGTAACTGTCCCTTTACCTCCTCCCTGCTCATCAGCCAAGGGCCTAAACACTCTTTTCAGGTAAAGCAGCGTTTCATTTCCTTCAATTTGATCTATTGCATTCACTGCTCCCAATGCGGTCTACTCTACATTGGAGAGACTAAACGCAGACTGGGTAACTGCTTTACAGAACTCGTTCAGTTTGCCCACAAGCAGGACCAGACCTTCCGGTGGCTTACCATTTCAACAACACCATCCTGTTCTCATGTGCACATGTCCATTTTTGATCTATTCTAATGTTCCGGGGAAACCCAACGCAAACTTGTAAAACAGCAACTTGTCTTCCGATACAGCTTTCTGGACTCAACGTTGAGTTCAACAATTTCAAAGCATGAACTCTCTCTTCCATCTCATCACTGTCTACCCTCCCTGATTCTACATCACAGTGACCACCTTTTAACTGTCCAGGATTGTCTTTTAAATGTGGTGCACCCTTCATACTAATAGTCACCATTTACATTCTCTTTGTCTTTTTGTCCATGGCAACTCTGTCAATCTCTCTCTAACCTCCACCTATCACTGGCCCTGTATCCAGCTGCTGCTGTTCACCCGCTACCCCCACAACAGTATAATTCTCATCCTATTTCCAAAAGAGAAAATGCTGGAAAATCTCAGCAGGCCTGGCAACATCTGTAAGGAGAGATAAGAGCTGACATTTTGAGTCCAGATGACCCTTTGTCAAAGCTTTGATAGAGCTAAATTGACCCTCAGTGTACCTGAACAGGCACTGGACTTTGGCGACTAGGGGATTTTCACAGTAACTTAATTACAGTGCTAATGTGAGCCTACTGACACTAATAAATAAACTTCAAAACAATGAAAGATTCTGGTGCAAATTGCACCAAAATTGCAACTGTTTGGAAGATTTTTTGTGTCAGTTTCTACACAAGTGTTATTTGAATATCAAAGCATCACAATCAGCCAGTGTTTCCATAATTTCTAAAAACATTTTGGTTTGATACAGCTACAAGTAGGTTTATCTCAAAAAAAAGCATACTCACAGGTGTCAGTCCACTAACTGTGAGCAACCCTGCTTTAAACAACTGTAACGCACTTTAAAAAAATTGGAAAGTTATTCTCCAGTTAAATTGTTATACAGTAGTTAGTTCTAAGTAAATGTTAAAATATAATTTGAAATCTTTCAAAATAGATCTTTTTATGTCAATGTGCTCAAAAGTTGCAGCTTAATAATAGTTTTTAAAAACTTGCAAAAGAATGCAATTAATGGTAATTCCCAGTGGTGTTTAAACAGACGCAGTGCCTGCCTCAAGAGTGATGCTATAAAAACAGTTGAAATGATTGTGCATTCTTAAATTGTACTGAGTGCAGAAGCACTTGAAATCACCCAACCTTTTGTTTTAGGTTACACCAATATCAGGGTAACATCACCAAAACAACCTTCTAAAGCCCAGTGGCTATAAACTTCATTCTTTTCAACCTTTCCTCATAAATGAGTCTAGTGAACCTCTTCTGAATTGTTTCCAATGCAAATATATTCCTCCTTCAGTAAGAAGATTAAAATGGAACACAGTGGTCTAGTTGGCACAAGACATCCTGACTTTTCCACTCTATCCTTTTTGCAATAAAGGTCAATTTACCTTCTAAATTACTTGTTGTACTTGCATGCCAAGACTTGTGTAGTGTGTGTGGAAGGACATCCAAATCTTTCTATATTACAACATCCTACAGTATCTCTCTGCTTGTATGATATTCGGTTTTTCTATTCTTCTGCCAAAGCAGACAACCTCGCATTTTCCTGCATTATCCTCCCATCTGTCAAATGTTTGCCACTCACATAACCTATTTAAATGTCCTCGCAGGCTCTTAGAACCAGATTTCCATTCCCAAGAGACTGGTATGCAGTGGGAAAATTTCCCTGCTTGTCTTACCTACAAGAAGTCTCACAACCCCAAGTTAAAGTCCAACAAGTTTATTTGGTAGCAAATGCTACTAGCTTCCAGGGCTTTTCCCCTTCGTCCGGTGAGAGCTTCTTATTGTGTTTACCCCAGTCCAACGCGATCATCTCCACATCATGTCTTTCCTGCTTCAGAGAATAACAAGATCTTTGCTCTAGCAAGGGGAAGACAGAGGGGTTTGAGTGGGCAGGAGGGGTGTTGGGGTGGAGAGAGTTGGTGGGTGGGGGTTGAAAATGATGGTGGAGCAGTGAGTGCATGCTGGAGCTGGGCCTGCCATTCCTGGAAGCAGTGCATACCAAACCCTAAATGCTCACTGTGCAAAAAAGACTTTCCTCATATCGCTTTTGCTGCTTTTGGCAATCACTTTAAATCTGTGTGCTGTCATTCTTGATCCTTTCATGAGCATCCAGACCCCTGGTAATTTTGAATGGCTCTCTTAAATCTCCTCTTACATCTCATGAAATGAATTTGGGGCATCTAAAGGTTAATCTGATGTTCAAACAAACCAGAACATCATACTCAGGATCAAATTGTTCCTTCTTCCTTTAAAAACTTCAATGTCTATCTTTTTTCCTCCATTCTATTTTAATTCTCAGAATTAACTCTTCCCTGATTTTGTGCCAAGGCATACTGGATTGGGCAGAACATTAGCAAGTGAGCACTAGACTGACATCTCAATACTCACAGTGCTGAAATGATGCTGTGCATCAGAGTAATTTGCTTCAATATCTTAGCAAGTTGGCTGCAGAGGAAATTAATGCAAGTCAAACTAAGAGGTGTGATCAATGGTGGCACAGTGGCTAGCACTGCTGCCTGACAGCGCCAGGGACCTGGGTTCAGTTCCTGGCTTGGGTCAGTGTCTGTGTGGAATCCACACGTTTTCTCTGTGTCTGCATGAGTTTCCTCCAGGTGCTCCGGTTTCCTCCCACACTCCGAAAGATGTGCTGGTTTGGGGTGCATTGGCCTTGCTAAATTCTCCCTCAGTGTACCCAAACAAGTGTATAAACATTTAAAACAATGAGATTCGTCAAACCATTTGGAATGCTCAAGCAGTCGTCTGAATAGATCAAGAAACTTGGTAATATTCAAGTACAGTTGACAGGCATTGCAGTAGTTAGGTACTAATAGGAAGGGGAATTAAATAAAAAAGAACATGTTAAAAATGTAACTTCATACATACAAAAGAAAGAAGTAAGTTTGAAAAAGAGAGACTGCGTTCAGTCTTATGAATATAGAAAATGAAGATTTCTGGGGGAAAATGTTTGACGATGGTTGAATTTTAACTATGGACATCTTGCTAACTTCCTTCTCATCATCTGCTTTTTCTCTCTCACTGAAACAGTACCAAGAAAGAAGAAAAAAAACCAGTAAAGGAAGGGCATGATCATTTGTAAAATATTAAGTATGGACATAAAATGTTAGCTTGCTGATTCAACATTGTGTATTAGTTATAAAGAAAAAGAAAGCAAGGTCTTCTGCTTTCTTGATCTTTTATTGCAATAGCTCCTTATTTGAAGGATATTGTCATCGGGGTAAATTGATAGCGGTAGTATTTTGCCAAGTTTCTGATCAATTCATGCACAATCATGTAATTGGTGAGCAAACATATTGATCACTTGACTGATGAATTTAAAAAAAGTTTCAAAAGTAAAATGCTCCTGGGAAACTGCTTGCACAGTGTCACTGAAGTTAAAAATAATCCCCTGGTTCTTTATGAAATAACCCAAGTCGGGAATTGAACCCAGGTCCCTGAGCTGTGAGGCAGCAGTGCTGACTACTACTGTGCCAGCGTGCTGCCCAAATGGGATAGAATCAGAATCCAGCTGGAAGGTGGTGAGATCCTCAAGATGAGGTGGACAAGCAGAGTCTCAGCACTCTTGACATGTCTGAGCACCAGTGTCTCAGGAACTTCTATATAAGAATGAATGACTCATAGGATACCCTTCTCTCCATTCCTTGGTTGCTGCAGCTGCAAAACCCGAGAGCTGGTGAATTTCTTTTGATTCTCGTAGTGGTTTCTTTAATTAGAAATCCTCCTTGGTCAGTAGAGCAGCCCAGAAGCAGATGCTTTGAGCAGCAACTGCCAATTTAAGGAGTCGTGTTCCAGACCAGAAAACAGTCACAGGGACTAAGCTGAGAAGATTCCACCCATTAACTCTGTTCACCAGAGTAATTGCTTGTCTTGCTGAGTATTTTCAGCATTTTCTGTTCTTATTGTAGATTTTATATTGGCTCTTGTGAAAGGCAGAATGCTTCGTTACACCAATGTTGTATTATGGTGGCCAGTTTTGTATTCGTTGAAAAGCTTCTGAATTTTGAATTTCAATCCTGAGATTTATTTGATGGCATTCAGTGATAAATAACAATAGTAATATTTCTAGATTCACTGACTCTTACCCAATTTTAACAAAGTGAAAGGTTCTATTTTCATTTTTATGCTATCTATAGGATTCGCTTTAATTATTATTAATGTTCTGGCAAGATCTCACATTTATTCATTCAAAGCCATATATAGCTACAGGATATTAATGTGATAAAAGTAAAGCTTTTGCCATGTCATGTTTTGTTTATGATGAACCCCATTTAATTGTGCTCACTCTCAGATCTGTCACTAATTCCTAGAATTGCTGCAGTGCAGAAGGAAATAATTCAGCCCATCGAGTCTGCACCAACTCTCTGATAAAACATCTTACACCCTACCCATTTTTTGACCTGTGATCTATATGTGCGTTCTCAACATTAAAAGGTTCATCCATTGGTATTTTCTCCCTTGTATATAAACATATTCTCGTCTGACTATTTATACAAGTATGACTAAAGCTCTTCTTTCTTACCTGTTTTGATTTATAATATGCAGAAGAATTCCGGGAATGAAGGGATTGGTGGATGAGGAGAGATTAAACAGTTTGGACTTACTTTCTGATTGAAGGATATAAAATTTTAAAAGGGATTTACAACATAAATGTAGACCAGATGTTTCCTTTTATGGGCCAAGAAGGTATAGGTTGAGAAGCGATAGATTTAAAACTGAGATGAGAAAGAGCTACTTTCCTCAGAGGGTGGTGAATTTGTGGAACTCGTTGCCCCATAGTGCGGTGGAGTCTGAGTCATTGAATGGTTTCAAGAAGGAACTAGATGTATTTCTCATAAAAAAGGAATAAAAAGACATGGGGAACAGATGGGGAGGTGGATTTGAAACCAGGGAGAGATTGCCATGATCTGATTGAATGGCGGAGCAGGCTTGAAAGGCTGAATTTGCCCACTTCTGCTCCTAATTCCTATGCTCCTATGCAAGAATTTCAGGAAGTATTTTGAAATAAATTAGGAACAATTTTGCTCCCATGGTGCTGTCATTAAATAATGGCAGTGACAGGTTATGCAGCAATGCTATTTATTGGTATAGAAGCAAATGTATAAATTTTATTGCTTACAACCCAGTGCTTCTCCTTTCATAGGTGTATTGTAGTCCAGTGGTGTGCTGCTGTGAACAGGGAGTGGAGCTGAAAACCTTTTTGTAAGGCACTGCTGGTTGCAGTGATGCCATCAGGCATTGTCCTGGCACCACAGAAATGATTTTGTTTTGGAGTGCAATGGCTGCAGGGCAAATGTTGCCAGATGCCTTGGCATTGTGGCAAAAAGAGTTTCAAACTCATGCCTAGGCCGCCAAATGAGGAAGGAATAAGTTCTTAACAAATGATCACAGCCAGCATTTCCATCATGTTTCCTGACCCCCATTATTGTCATGGGAGATAATAGAATCCCTACAGTACAGAAGGAGGCTATTTGGCCCAACGAGTCTACTTTGACAACAATCCCACCTAGGTCCTATCCCCATAACCCCACATATTTACCCAGGTAACAGCATCACCCCCCCCCCCCCCCCCCCGCATCGACATTAAGAGGCAATTTAGCATGGCCAATCAACCTAACCCATACACCTTTGGAGTGTGGAAAGAAACTGGAGCACCTGGAGGAAACCCACCCAGACATGGGGAGAATATGCAGACTCCACACACACAAGTCACCTGAGGATGGAATTGAACCTGGGTCTCTGGTGCTGTGAGGGAGTCATGCTACCACTGTGCTACCGCATTGCCCAAAATAATAGCGACTAATCTCATGACCCTGAGATTAGGAGGCTCATGCTGTGCTGTCTGAGCTAGCTAAACACCTGTCTCTGAGCTTGTTTGCTTGTTTGACATCCAGTCTTACACATGCCACAGTTTGCTTCAGCTAAGAAGGGATTGTATTTATTTGGGTTGATTATATGCATTGGGCACCTTCGACAGTTCAGGGTCAGCTTTGTTCAAAATCATGCAAGTAAATTTTTTTGTTCATGTTTTGTCCAAATTAATTTTCATATTTCTGATTATACATTTTCTATGAAGCATCACAATTGGCCAGGTTTTAAGAGATTTTTTTTAAAAAAACTGCATTAACAGATATTCCATCACAAAATTGTGTCCCGATGCAATTTTATTAGCGCAGTTGAAACTGTTCATCACAAAAAATTTGAGTGTTAAATTCAACACCTGTGAGTAATCCAGTTTTTAATAACTGAAAATGATTTTAAAAATCTGTACAGAATCATTTTCTACTTCCATCAGGGTGCAGTCTTTAATTTCTTGGAAAATTAAATATTTTCAATATTTAAAAGTTTTTTTAAAGATGACTATTAGTGTTTTGTACTTATAAGAAAAATTTAATTTTCAGAGCTTCCTCTAAACAGAAACATGAAACTTCGAAGCAGTAGTAGGCCATTTGGCCCTTTGAGCCTGCTCTGCTATTGAATTTAATCATGGCTGATCATCAAAATCACCATCTTGATCCTTTTTGCCCCAAGAGCTATATCTAATTTCTTCTTGAAATCAGACTACTACTTTCTATGGTAGTGAATTCCATACATTCACCAACCTCTGGATGAAGAAATTTCTCCTCATCTCTATACTAACACTTATCCCCAAACTATACCCCCTAGTTCTGGACTCCTGCGGCACTTCTTTCTGAAGCTACCCTGGAGTGGAAACCTGAAATAAAAATTAGTTTGATCTGTGGATGCGGCATGTCTTGTGGATAGGGCTGATTTTCACTACAATGCTATTTAAAGTAGTACAAAAGATTGTGGAATCTTGATTTGTGCTGGATGTAATTTGCATAATTCTTATTTTTATCTGCACTTATTTGTCCAAATTTTAGAAATAGCACTGAATTGAAACAGCACAACCTAGCTGAAATGCCCAGGGCAGAATTTTATGAAACCAAAAGAGAAAATGCTGGAAAATCTCAACTGGTCTGGCAGCATCTGTAAGAAAGAAAAGAGCTGACGTTTTGAGTCGAGATGACCCTTTGTCAAAAGTGTGGACAGGTAATGTGAAGCAGAAGTAAGCATATCCTCCGCTTCCGTCTAGTGCCTCTCTCCTGCAGCATATAATGTGCATCATATTTCCACCCCTTTCTGGCAAGAATGTTTTGCTTTCATGAGCTATCAGCCAATCAAGTGACTCTGCAGCACCCTGGTCTCTGCAGTGCCACCAGGAGCACTGGGCACTGCTGGGACTGCAGCAATCCCCCAGTGAGGATCATCATTGGAGTCTCAAATGGAGCACAAAATTCTGCTGTGATAATTTTCTTTTGTAATTGCCATAAATTCAATACCTGATCACCAATTGTATTCCCCTCCTTGGTCATTATCTCAGACTGCACTATAATGCTCATGATTTTGTGGCCTACTTGATTTTGATATTAACTTCAACCTCAAATTCTCTGCATCACAAAGATTGGTGACTTATAGAGGGAGATTTCATGGCCTCGCTTGACCCGAGACTGGACAATCTCTCTCTAGGTCACTAGAACTTTGCATAGTCCACCCTCTGCCTGCTCTGATTCCGGTGGAGTGGGGGGGTTAGAATTCCGGCAATAAATTCTGTACTTCATACAATCCCTATAGTACAGAAGAGTTATTCAGTCTTCCGTGCCTGTACTGAACCTCTGCAGAGTATCTTACCCTCTCCCTCATCCTGCCCTATGTCTGTAACCCCACACATTTACCAAGGCCAAACCCCTAACCTGCATATCTTTGGAATGTGGGAGGAAACCAGAGTTCCTTGAGGAAGCCCATGCACACACTAGGAAAATATGCAGACTCAGCATAGACAGTGACCCAAGCCAGGAATCGAACCCAGGTCACTAGCGCTATGAGGCAGTGGTTCTAACCACTGAGCCACCATGCCACCTGTCTTCTCATTCTGTAATTTAATTGAACCTCTGGCTAAATTCTTTTACCAAAAGATAAAAAGAATTATTAAGCATTGCAATAATTCAGTGAAAACTACATCCAACAAGCTGGAACGCAGCACATTTTGGAGTGTGGGAGGAACCCATGCTGACGTGGGGAGAATATACTGTCACGCAAAGCTCTGGAATCAAACCCAGGTCCCTGGCACTGTGAGGCAGCAGGGCTAACCACTGTTCCATCATACTGCCCTTTTTTTAATATGTTCAAAATTTAGCTGAATTAAAACCAACAAAAGTGAGCTTGAAGGTAAATCAATCATTGGATGGTGACTGGGACTGAATGATAGATTTTAAAATGTTCACCTACATCCATTGAAATTCTGAATTTAATTTCAAATAAAGATATGCTCCTGAAGGTACAAACATCAGCACTATTCTTGTAACATTGTGAGATTTTTTCGAATTGCGGAGTGGTTAGATATTTGGGGGCAAATTTTGAAACCAAGCAGATTTATACCAGTGATTTTTCAGCACTTTATGCCAAGCAATCCCATAGACCATGGACTTTCCCTCCCTGCAGGCTTTGTTTTCCCCCTTTTCAGTTCCTCCGCACTTCACTGCAGAGAGCCGTTAATTAGTATGAACCTGGATTAAAAGTCTCCACATGATGTGGACTTTGGGCTGCTGACTGAATGCAAATTACTTGAACAGTCACTTTGAGCCGCAGTTATGCTGTGTTATCATCTGTTATTTAGCCCCAAACATCTCCTCTGTGTAATGATAGCTAAGTAAAATAGGAGCCCTCCTCCAGAGCAGCTAAAACCTGTCATAACACATGGACTCTACCATACAGCGTTCCAGCTTGTCAGACATAGTTTTCGATTAATTATTGCAGTGCTTCTTTTTATCTTCCGGTAAAGGAATTTAGCCAGATGTTCAGTTGAATTACAGAACAAGAAGACAGGACGGCATAGTTGCACAGTGGTTAGCACTGCTGCCTCTCCGCACCAAGTATTCGGTTTTGATTCCCCGCTTGACTGTCTGTTCCAAATCTGCACATTCGCCCCATATCTGTGTGGGTTTCTTCTGGGTGCTTTGGTTTCCTCCCACAGTCCGAAAGGTGTACCAGGCTAAATTCTCCCTCAGAGTGCCCGAATAGGGCTGGATTATGATGACTAGGGGATTTTCACAGTGACTTCAGTACAGTGTTAATGTAAGCTTATATGTGACATTAGTAAATAAACTTAAAGAATTGATTACAGTCACGATTTTGTATTCCTTCCCAAATCAGGATAACTTGCCCCAAAACATCCATTTAAAGATTGCAGAGCCAAAATTCATTGGAACATGAGCTCAGAATACAGTATTGCACTTGCTGGTGCTCTCTGTTGTAAATCCCACAGGGAGGACATTTCCTTATGTTAGGCTAGTGCACACTTTGGCTCCATTTCTGGTGCCCATCTGCCCCTGGTTGCTGAAAACTGGGAAGAGGGGATACCAAGCACCCATTTGCAACCACAGCGATGGGATGAAAGAAATGGGGGATGAACAGGAGGCTAGATTCGGAGCAACGATGAATTCTTGGTAGGTGGCAGGGCTGGAGAAGATTACAAAGGATAAGGCTGCAGATGAGTTGGAGCAAATTTGATCTGTTGATATATTTAGAACAAATATAAATCATTGAAGGAATCGAGCTTTTGCTAATGCTGCTTATTTTTGTGGATATATAGATTGGACTTAAGCCAAATATAGATACTCTTGTCCGCCAGTTGATGTTTTTTACTGTGGACTCAGATTTGGAAATAGTCTGCATGTAGATAAATGTACCATGCAGTGGTGATTTATGCTGCATTTCCCTTATGAGACAATCACCACACATGCCAAATTGTACAATTAATTCTGAGGAGGGATTTCATGTAACTTTATTTGGAACAAAAATCACAGCATCCCTACAGTGCAGAAAGAAATCAACCAGCCCATCGAGTCTGCACTAACTCTCCAAAGGAACATCTCACCCAGCCCTTCCCTCTGTCCTATCCCTGTAACGATGTAGAGATGCTGGCGTTGGACCGGGGTAAACTCAGTAAGAATCTGGCAACACCAATTTTAAATCCAACCGATTTATTTGATAGTAAATCTGCGAGCTTTCGACTTTTCGTCTTTGTCAAGCAAATGCAATGTTCTGGTCTGAACCTGACGAAGACGAAAAGTCGAAAGCTCGCAGATTTACTATCAAATAAATCAGTTGGATTCAAAATTGGTGTTGCCAGATTCTTACTGAGTCTATCCATGTATTTACCATGGCCAACCCACCTAATCTGCACATCTTCGGACTGTGGGAGGAAATTGGAGCACTCACAGGAAACCCAAGCAGACATGGGAAGAACGTGCAGACTCTGCACAGACAGCCACCCAAGCTGGAAACCTTGGTCCTTGGTGCTGTGAGGCAGCAGTCCTAACCACTGTGCCACTGTGCTGTTCAAATTTGACAATTAAACATTCACCTGAGGAATTCCTTTAGAATAATTTTGAGTATAGATGAGAAGTTACAACAGTTGGATGCAGCAGAGCTAAATCAGAGTCATGGATGTTTCAATTCAGCATAGAATCATAAAGAAAACAAGTGACAGATTAAAGATGGAAGGGGGCTGCCTGTTTGATGATGGCATTTCTCACAAGCTGCCCAGTTGTTTAGCTTTTCAGCTCACCTTTTTTGGAACATAATTCACCTCGAGCTCCTGAGTGAAAATTTAAGAATCCCATTCTGACATCTTGAAGAGGAGCAGCTCAAAAAGCAGATTAATAAAACTTATCTGCAATTCTGTGCTATCCCAAATAAAAGTCTAATAACTAACATCAATCTTTTTTTTCCTTGTCCAGAAGCAATCTTCTGCTCAATTCTGAGAGTGAACAGTTTGAAAGTTATTTGCATGCGATTCTGTGAGTAAAACTGTAGCTTTATAATGCTGAACAGAAAGCATCATTGGGCAGTGCAAAAAGAAATTCTTCAATGGTTTGCCAAGTCTAACCTGAGGGTGCCTGGGAATATAAGTTAGAAAAGGTGAAAATATTTAGTATTCTCCAATGCAAAAATTTCTCATCTTGATGGACAAAGAAAAGTGAATTCAAGTGGCCACTTCTGAATCATCAATGTTTTTAAATTTAGTTGCACTTCTTTGGATGAGGTTTTCTTCCATTTGGCTTGAACTACTTTCAGATTTGCTCAGAAAAGAAACATGAAGGGTAATTTCTTTATTTGTTCATCAGAAATGGATACTGGAAATTTGGGTGTGTCACACAAGTGTCACAGATGACCAACTCAAGAAAGAACCAGAGCTGGGGATGAGGACGTAGCTACGACAATGAAAACGTTGGAGAACTGTGGTTCAACACAAAAGGACAATTAAACCAGTTACTCCAGAGAAATCCATCTGCAAATATAGGACAACAGGATAGCACATTCAGATAATATTCAGATTATAATCAAAGTAAAGGATAATGTTTGAGATGGGGTTAAGTATCAGGAGGAAACTCTAAAAGAAGAGTGGATTCTCAAACAAGAGCAAAAGTGGTACAGCTATAATTTGATCAGTGAGGGCAATCCTCAAGTATTCAATTCCTGATTCTATGTAGTATTAAAAGTCTGTACTCATAGCAAGGCCCAATTTGAGACAGAAATGTGACCAGCTTTGAAGAAAAGTGTGATGCCAGGGTTATTTAAGGGTGATCTTCTGAAAGGTTCACATGATCAGGCTAGTGAATTAGAAGCTGAGTTGGGGCTTCACTCCAATTTGTCTGCGCTTGTCCAAACAATTAGCTCCTAGAGTCATGCCTGGAAACATTGAATCTGCATTACCGTGTTAATAGTTGTTGTTCATTAATAAATATCCATAGTGTGTTCTTAATGGTGGAGCCAAGTTACTACAAAAAAAATGTGTGGTGAAAAGCAGATTAATACAAAAAATTGGCAGCTATGTCTGATATGCCCAACTTCCACAAAATGTATCTGCTATCTTGAACCCATGGGACAGACTCATTAGGATTGAGTAGGAGACAGATTGTAAGCTTTGGCATTTGTTTGGAGACCTATAAGAGTGTAAGTCAGGCTAATGGTCATTCCAGGTCCTCCAAGAGTCTCTTTATAATTGAATAAAGGTCTTCACTCATACCAGAAAAAAAACTGCTGGGATAAACCTAAAACGACAATGAAAGAGAACATACCACGCACTAACCATATCTGTGAACATTGTCTTGTGTTGGCTTGATAAAGTTTTGCATCATTGATATTTCACTGTTGGTTAATCATTGTTGATGATCCTTCTACACAGTGTCTGTATTGTGCTTTATTTGAGTGGATATTTTCATTTGGATTATGGTAACAGAAGAATGACTATTAGCAATTTGCAATGTACTGAATGTATCTTTGACTCCACGCAAACCTTTGCCCATTACAATCATCTGTCTTGTGAAAAGCCAAGCATCTTTATAAGCCTGACTTTTTTTCCCAGTCCACTGTGTTGAAGATAAAGATAGAATATACTTATACTTTATGTAAGTATAAAAAATTGAAACTCGTACACTCTTCTCACCATTTTTAAAACTGTTTGAAATAGACAACATAAAGCTTGTGCTGTAAGTTCTTAAACTAATGTCCCAATATTTATATTACTGATTGAATACTTCTCTTAAGTGTGTCATTCTGGTGGATATAAAAAGACAGTGTATCAATTATACCCTTTTCAGAAGTGCCTTGCTTTTCATTGCTGGTGTATGCAATTGATGCAGTGTGTCCACCTATAATGTTCACGAGTTGTTAAATGGGCATCAGTGCCTCAGAAGGAAATCTTTAGGCAGACTCAATTCTGGAATAGATTTTCTTCAATTAAAAAAATAAACTTTCAACAGGAAAGCACAATCAATGAAACAACAACTTCATAGTATCATAATCATTTCACCACACCCTCATCTAATAAAAGCAGCATTTTAATACAGCTGTAATTTTAAAAGGTAAAAATGCAAAACTGCATATAATAAATAAAATGTATCCTTACATTATGATATTTAGAAATTAATTTTCTTATATTAGCTGCCTTATTTTTCCTTGGAAATTTAAGTAAAATTTTCATCTATTGAGCAAAAATAATAACAATCAATTGCAAGCTCTATCAGGGTAAGTTTCCACATCAGAGGTTAAAAATCCCTCTTCATGGATCACAAGTGAAGTGCTCTGGCTTCCTCTGTCGAGCTTCCAGCAAATGCAGATCGTTAACACAAATCTGTTGTACTTTAACAATCTTCTGTAATTTCTAAGGATAAAAATTCCAACCGTATTTGGTCCTGAATGCTTGGAACATCGCAACCCTTTCAATGTGCAGCATAGAGGTCAGAATGACCCTGTCGATCACTTGCATATGCAACACTGTACGTCTGATAAATTGTTTAAGCTTCAGAAAAAATTACAATGACACAAAGGGGGAGCCAGCTTTTTTGAAGTGTAATTTTTTAAAAGTGAAATTGGTGACAAATAAGTTACAAAATCCTACTAAAAATTCAGGTCATTTATTTCTGAACCATTGCCTCCAGTGAGAGTGAGTGTTTCAACCTCTGCCGTAACATCAATTTAACTTGTCTGTACATTAGGGATTTTAACTGAATTTCCTATGCATGAAGAGTAGTGGAATCAGATCATTTTGCCATCTCCAGTCCTTGCCTGAGGATGTTCCCCAGCTAAATAAATTGCTGGGAAGCAGCGACTGACTGTGGTCCAAATTGCATTTCTCCTAGTCAGCTGAATGGTTTTTTAATTACAGCTCTGATGTCCACATACTGTCAACACTGCTTAATACTGAGATTGTATTGATGTGACCTTTAACTTTATTGTAACAGGGAAGGTTGTGCCGTCAAGATGGTTTCAGCTAAATATATGCCTTACCTACAGACTTAACCCCTGCAGAACATATGAGAAGATCATGCTCTGACAGTCTGGGTTATGTTCTAGAGATGCATACAGAATACTGGTCCTTATTACAAAACTAATTCAATCAACTAGCATTGATGAAATTGTAGCTGAACAACCTTTGTTTGATCAAAAATTATCTGAGAGCATATCTGAGATCATAATAAGATGAAGTAGCTTATTCCTAAATGAACATTATATTGATAGTGTAAAAGAAATGCAATTTTATCTGTTTTTAAAGAATATTAAATGCATTGAAGATAGCTGCACTTTACCCACTATATTTTGCCCATTGGTTTTAAGTGTTTCATATTTATTTTGCCCATTATATGCACTATTGTTGGGATTTTTGCCTTAACTCATTTTTAACCAATCTCCTCAGGCTATCCAGCAGCTACAGTGGGGAAACAATTTGATCTTAGGCCTCTCCCAGTGGTGATCTGAGTTGGACACTGGGAGGTGCGGATGACCTTGTCACATTGGTTATCTTTACAATTTTCCTCCCTCCTCATCCACTTCCACCTGATCTCCAATGACTTGGCTAGATTAAGTTCTGTGAGGTGGGGAGGATGACAGATCTGGTCCCATATCCCATTGCACTGCTGAGCTGCATCTGAGCCTCTTTCATTGCTCTGACATGTGCTGACGGTGATCCCTCTGATGAAAGCTTGGAATTATGGATGACAAATTTACAGCACATATAAATATCGCTGCTGAGTGAAAACAACGTTTGTCAGAAAAACCTAGATGTTATAGGTCAAAATCCTGTATCATAACCAAACCACAATCACATTTTTGTGAAGAGGAATCTGATTTTGTTTCAGACATAGCAGTACCAGTTCCTGTACATAAATTGATGTTTGCTGTACTTAGCTGTCATAGAATCCCTACAGAGCCTGAGGAGACCATTTGGCCCATTGAGTCTGTACCGACCACAACCCTAGCCAAGCCCTATTGCCATAACCCCACATATTTACCCTGCTAAACCCCTGATACTATGGTCAGCTAGGGCCAATGAACCGAACCTATGTATCTTTTAGACTATGGAAGAAAACCGGAGCACCCAGATATGCAGAGAATGTACGGTGACCCAAAGCTGGAATTGAACCCCAGTCCCTGACACTGTGAAGCAGCAGCATTAACCATCGTGCCACTGTGCCGCTGTAACTGTATCAGTATTTTAAAAACAAATCTCGGCTGTGGCTTAGTAGTAGCACTCCCCCTCTGAGTCAGAGGTTGTGTGTTGAGTGTCATGCCAGAAATTTGGGCACGTAATTTAGACTGATATTTTGGGTGCAGTTGTGAGGGAATGCTGTACTGTAAGATGAATCGCCTTTTAGACAATGATGTTGAACAAAAATCCTATCTGCCCTCTCAGTTGGACAAAAAATATACTATGGTATTACTAAAAAGAAGCAGTGTTCCTTGTCCAAGGTTTTTAACTCAGCCTACATCAGTAAGGCAGATCGGGAGCAATCTAATTTTTGACAATAGTATAACTCAGGCAGTATCAAATCAGCAGCTTGGTGTATACCTCTGCTGATTTGTTTTTTAATTTTGACATCATCCATTTTACATTTATCCTCATAAGTTAAAATTACCCTAATTATCTGGTTAATTAACTCATTGCTGTTTGTGAGGCCTTGTTATGTCAACATTGACTATTACATTACAATAGTGACTATACTTTTGCATGGACCCATATCACATTAGGTTGACTTTTCTCTATACCCTAGATATGATTGCAACACTATATTCTGCACTCTTTCCTTTCTTTCTCAATGTGCAGAATGCTGAGTCTGTATAGCGTGCTACAAACAATACTTTTCATTGTACACTAATACATGTTACAAAAATAAATGAAATCAAATCAAGAAGTACTTCATTGTGAAGTGTTTTGGGACATCTGAAATCTTAGTGGAAATTCCAGCTGCATTTGAATCCATTAGTTGCCTTCAGAAAAAGCAGCTAGATGACCTCCGCTCCTTTAGTAGTCCTACTATGCACAAGAATTGAAAATAAAAGCTTACCTGCATTGTGAGAAAGGTTTTGGCAGCTAACATTAAAAAACAGGCACACATCCTCTGATGCTCAGTTTACTTGGTTGGTCTTTGTCTATTTTCTACTTGGCACAGTTCTCAAAAAACAATGCAGGAGGAGGTACAATATGATCCTGTTTCATTTAAGAGTATTCTGGTATGAAGTTTTACTCCTTTTTCCTCTCCTTAATACCCCAAGATCTGGTATTCAAGGAGAATTAAGAAATGATGAAAAGCTATGGCTCTGAATTTTCAAGTAGTTTTCCCTTATTTCCTACTATATTTTCAGTGGATTGAAGTGGACTGTTCACAACTTTAGTGTCCTGTTTGTCCCCTTGCCAAACTTCCAAAACTTTGCCATCTGCCATTCAGTCACCTCTCTATTCATCTCATCATTTTTCCATTTATGGCAAGGACCTTAATTTTCTCAACCAATTTCTTGTCTTGTACTTTGTCAAATCTTTTCTGGAAGTCCATATAAATTACACTATCGGTTTTCCACATTTACATTTTACGTTGTTCTCTCAAAACACTGAAGTACAAAACACAATTATAAAGTATCCTACAGAAATTCATGTTGACTGCTTCTGATCAGGCACTACCTTTCCAAATATTCAATGATCTTGTGTCTAATATTGGTCTTTAGTGTTTTTCTTCTGAAACTGACATAAGATTGATTGGGTGACAGCCCCTTAGCTTATGCTTTCTTGCTCTTTTTAACACAGGTTTAACTTTTTCCATTGTCCAATTCTTTAGCGCAGCATAATGAATTTTAGAAAAATCATTGTTAATCTGCTGCTAGTCCTTCATCAACCTCCTTCAGTCTTCTGGGATATTTAATATCTTGGTCCTGAATGACAATCAAGTTTTAGCACACTATCTCATTAAAACCATTTTTGAATTAAGGTGTGCATCTGTGTATCATAAATCAAAAAAGTAGAAAGATAACCAATGTATTTACAATAAGGTTGTTCTTTTACTTTCTGACTCACAAGACTTTCATCACCCCAGAGCTGGGACTGGGAGCAAGCTATATGATCAAATTCCCTATGGTCATAACCAATACCTTTGTGTGCAGTCACATTCCCTGCAGAGTTCATCAAATGTAAATAAAAGGTCCAGAATCTCCATAAGATCAGACAGTAAAAAATGATCAGCAACTAAAATGCAGGTTGATAATGATTCCTTAACATTGTCCTGATGGAAACATCTTTTGTGCTGTCGGAAACATTGTGTGTTTAAGAAAGCGCACTAACGAGAAATCACAGCATTTAAGGACCACTTAGATGAGCACTTGAATTGCCATAACATGCAAGACCAAGTGCTGAAAAATGGGATTATAATAGATAGGTACTTATGGCCAGAGCAGACACGATGTATTTGGAGAGCTTCTTTCTGTGCTGTAAAACTCTATGACTCCATGACATTCTTCTCTGAATATTGAGGAAGTGTATTTACAAACCAACTCATCCATTTCCTTATCTGCCAAAATAGCCTTACTGTACCCATTTTTTGAAAATCTACACCCACTGCTTAATGATTTTCTTTTGCCAAATTTACTGTTGGAATAAGATTTCATTAAATTTTCAGCAGAAGTATGCTATGCTAAATACACATCATCCTACACTCAAAGAAAACAGATTCATTTGACTCATACCACTGCAAACATTTTCCATTTTATAGAAACCTGGAACACAGTGCCCTGTCTCTCGAGTTGAAGATGGCTTTTCCATGCAAATTATAGTTGAAATGAAAGTATAAATGTACTCATTTAAAATAGAAAACAGTTCAGCGAAATTAAGCTGTTCTATCCTATAATGATGCTACAGGAGACTGGTATTGAACAGGATTACAAGCTACATAACCACTAATGCATTATGTATGAATTTTTATCATCAGCCTTGAAGAATTTGGCTAGTGAGCAGGTTATGACCTTCACTCAATATTTATTTTTGGGCAAGTGAAAAGGGACCACTGAGATGGTTCAACAAGTCCCCCTAGTTAGCCAGTGAGCCAGCCAGGCAGGCAAATCTATAAAAGATCTCATTGGCCCCATGTTTAAAAAAAGGGACAAATCGATAAGATTTAAATTCCCAGATGTCCAGCAACTCCTGCCCAAAATGCATATGTGTGGACTTGGCTCAGCTGTACTGCTTTCTAATGATCAAATAGTATTCCAGCCCTTGTGGTCAATATCCACAAGGAATAACAACCAGATAAGCCATTGACATTCATCTTATTATTACCAAGGGAGAATACTACAGTAAGACCAGCACTGATTGCACCATTCCTAAATCCATGAAATTGCAGGGTGAGACCAATTCAGGTAATGTGTCTCAAGTTTAACATACAACAGTATCATACAGTCATAGAATCACAGAGGTTTATAGCATGGAAACAAGCTCTTCGACCCAACTTAAAAACAAAATCCCTAAGCTGGTCCCAGTTGCCCGCATTTGGCTCATGTCCCTCTATACCCATCGTACCAATGTAACTATCTAAATGCTTTTTAAAAGACAGAATTGTACTTGCCTCTACTACTACCTCTGGCTAAGGGTGGTCAGACATTCACTGCCCTCTGTGTGAAAAAAATGCCCCTGTAGACACTTTTGTATCTCTCCCCTCTCACTTTAAATCTATACCTACTACTTTTAGACTCCTCTACCTTTAGGAAAAGATATTGACTAACTAGCTGATTTATGCCCTTCATTATTTTATAAATAAGATTACTCCTCAGCCTTCTACATTCCAGAAAAAAAAGTCCTAGTCTATCCAGCCTCTCCTTGCAACTCAAACCATCAAGTCCTGGTAGCATTTTTTAGTAAATCTTTTCTGCACTCTTTCTAGTTTAATAATATCCTTTCTATGTAAGAAGGTGTTATTCAGAAATACTTTCCCATGTACTTAGGCAGCCCCATATTGGGTGGCACGGTGGAACAGTGTTTAGCACTACTGCCTCACACGTTCGATTCCCAGTTGGATCAGTGTCTGTGCAGAGTCTGCGTGTTCTCCCTGCATTAGTATGGACTTCCTCGTTGCTTCAGTTTCCTTCCACAATCAAAAATGTGTTAGTTAGCACAGGGCCACGCTGTTTTCCCTCAGTGTAATTTAACAGGTGCTGAAGAGTGCGGGAGAGGGAATTTCCACAGTAAGTTCATTGCAATATTAATGTAAACCTACTTGTGACACTAGTAAATAAATTAAGCTAAACTATTAGTTTGAATGTCTTGTTGAAGTTGTGCAAGACTTTGGTAAGGCCACTCCTGAAATACTGTGTGCAATTTTGGTCACCCTATTATAGAAAGGATACTATTAAACTATAAAGAATGCAGAAAAGATTTACTAGGATGCTACCAGGACTTGATAGATTGAGTTATGAGGAGAGGGTGAATAGACTGGGACTTTTTTCTTTGGAGCAAAGGAGGCTGAGGAGTGATCTCAGAGGTCTGTAAAATAATGAGGGGCACAAATCAGCAAGATAGTCAATATCTTTTCCCAAAGATAGGGAAGTCTAAAACTAGAGGGCATAGGCTTAAGGTAAGAGCGGAGAGATAGAAAAGTGTGAAGAGGGACAATTTTTTCACACAGAGGGTGATGAGTGCCTGAAACAAGCTGACAGAGGTAGTAGTAGTAGAAGTGGGTAAAATTTTGTCTTTTAAAAACATTTAGATAGTTAATATGAGTATGATGGGTATAGAGAAATATGGGCCAAATGTGGGCAATTGGGATTAGCTTAGGGGTTTTGAAAAAAAGGGCGGCATAGACAAGTTGGACCAAAAGGCCTATTTCCATGCTGTAGAAATTCATGACTCGAATAAAATTTGTTGCACCATGCAGGAACATTTAGCAAAAGATTATTTATCGCACTGAGTCACCACTACCAGTTGGAATAAACTAAAGAAATAGGTACTTAATGTTTTTGTAACCTTTAGATGGACAAACAAAATGTAAGCTGTTAAATGTAATATTCAAACACTGCATTGCTTGTTGAGCTGATAAACTGTGAAAACTTATTATGTAGGCAGCTATTACCTGAAAAATTAAATGCCACATTTTATCAGAATTTAAATAATCTGAGACAAAATAATTGTACTCTAATAAACCTTGATTCTGTGCAGTATTTCCAATTTATGGCATTGATCAGTTATCTCTGCTAAGGGATAGTTTCATCACCTTAGGCAGATGACCAATCTACTATTGACTAATGTGGAATGAGCCACAGAAGGAAGGTAAAATGGACAGTGCATACGAGATGTGTTAACAAGTCCTAGAGATTCATGTATCTGTATCATTTACTCTTCTGAAGGATTCAGGGTCACCTCTTCCACTGTGTCAGACTTTGCTAAGTGCACTCATCAGCAGTACTTGTTCTGTTGCACCTTCTCACACAAATCTGATCAAAGTTCTTTGTCAACTTGGAATTGAAGAGTCAATTAAAGTGAAGTACTGCACTTTGTTGCGTTCAACATCTTCTGGACAAGAGCTGTCAGGTAAAGTGTTCATTATCACTCTGTGCTTGAAACTGAAGACAAAACTCGCTCAAAAATGTCAGCTAATCATAAACTGCTATCCTCATTATTTTTGCAAAAATCTGCTCCCTCATCCAAACTACGCCTGTACAAAGGGGGTCTTCCTGAATGAAATGTTTCCAAGGCTTATGAGCTACCCTGTCTCTTTTTGTGAATGGAAAGAAATCAAAGTGTGGAAATTGTGAGAATTTGAAATTTCTCCACCCATTTACAGATCCTAATTTGAAAACAAATGTGTTCCACTGCTGGTGTTGCTAGTTATTATTATATCTTGTTAAGGACAGGAGATATGGGATAATTCCTCCTTTTTTCAATTTCTTGACTGACCACAACAACATTGGGCCCAATTTTACCATCACATTGTGCCCATTTTCAGGTGTGAAAACTTGATAAAACCCGGCATGAGGTGAGTAGCATGATCTGCAGCCGTCTTCACGCCAGTTCTTCCTTTACCAAGGACTAAAAACGGTGATCCTCGGGACTGTGACCAAAACAGGCACGACATCAATTCAAATGCATTTGCAACTATTTAAATTGACTTAATGAGCTGCATGCCCAAACATACCGGCACTTCCCCCTTTACGATCACGTTCACCCACCCAGGTTCAGCGCGAAACAGACAAAGGTTTGATTCAGGTGCTCCAGCTATGGAGGAGGTACATTCCCAGCATCTGGGGGCTTTTTGTTTCAGGTCGGAGGGAGGGGGGAAGGAAGGTGGGTCAGATGGCTCTTCGATTCAGATAAAGAGGAAGCGGAGATGGGTAAGATCAGATTGGGGGAGGGGCAGAGGGGCTGCCATTCTGCGTGCGATCGGTAGGGGAGGGAGGGGGGGCAGAAGGGTCCACTCCCATTCTGCATATGATTGGTGGAGAAATGGGGGGCCTGCTGCTATTCTGCCTGTGATCAGTGGGGGATAAGGTTGGGGGGGGCGGGGGGGGAGGAGCCCGTGATTGGGCTGGGTGGCGGGTGGGTGAGGGAGTTAAGAGGATCAGCAATATTGTGGGAATGGGGCAATGTCTGCAGGCGCCAGAGGGAGGCATTATCCGGCTCAGGAACGATGTGGCAGGAGTAGTGTTTTTCTATTTTATTTTCTACAGATGTGCAGTTGGAGGCGCCAATCAGAGCCTCAGGATTTTGGGATTTTGCAGTGTGATTCAGAATCGCTGCTATTTTGTCAGGCAGAGTGCATATGGGGGCACCAGAAAGCAGGTCTAAAAGTTGGATCTGAAACACTCCCAATTTCAAGTCCTCCCAGCACTTAGAATCAAAATAGTAAAATAGGGTCCATTGGTTTGGAAAAAGAGTTCTTTAACTCTTTGAGTTCTATGACATTATAGAAGAGACACTAAACATGCTTTATGATAAGTTTAAATCAAAAGAACAGATAAATCATGCTTTTACTATTCCCAAGATGTAAACATAACTAGCACCCACTCCTCATTCATGTAGACATACAAATATGCATAAAAAAGATGTTTTCTGAAAATGTAACATGCGCTTAGATTACTTAATCTACAGATGGCACAATGGTTAGCAGTACTCCCTCGCAGAGCCAGGGACCGGATTCAATTCCTGGCTTAGGTCACTGTCCATGTGAAGTTTGCACATTTTTCCCATGTCTGCATGGGTTACCTGTGGGTGCTCTGGTTTCCTCCCACAGTTCCAAGATATGCAGGTTAGGTGGATTGGCCATGCTAAATTGCCCCTTGGTATCAGGGTGATTAGGTGCAGATTCGATGGACCAAATAGAATCCTACAGTGCAGAAGGAGGCAATGATTCTTAATTTTGATTTGGCATCAAGAGGTGTTGCTTAGAAAGCAGACCCCTTAGTCTTGCCTTGCAATTCAGTGAATTGAGAAGCCTTCTGTTTGTACGGTACAGAGCAGTGAAGCAGGAAGAGCCATATCTCCGTGTACACAGCAGTCTCTCAATTCCCTTTGAAAAGTGAGTTCAGCTTTAAGTTCATCTAGCATGTTTTCCAAAGATTGAACGTTTGGCAGGAGTAAGCTGGAGAACTGAGGCCTTAGGACTATGTTGTTTCACTCTTACCTGCAGGCCTGCATGTTTCTCACACTTCCTAGAGTGCTTGCTTCTTTTCATGCCTGGGAGACAGTGAGAGTTGTATGCAGTATTAATTTGTCTAATGATATTCTTACTCTGATCAGTGTGTGGATGGAGGATTTGTTGCCTTGTTTGTGGTTTCTGCATTGGCCGTTCTGGGTCGCTGTTGGGCTGTGGTTTAGATTCGGACAGCAGAGAATGTCCAGATCATGCTCCAGCGTGGATGGGGTTGAAGGCTGGTAAGTGGATGATGATTCTGGGGTCACGGTTATGGTTGAACCAGTTGCTGAGCCCATGTGTTGTGGTCTTCTGGGTCACTGTGTGGTTGGGGTCTTCCTTCGAAGGTTGGAGGATCTCTAGATCTACAAGTTAATTTAAAAGAGCAGCATTAATGATTTTTGAGCAGTGGAAATTGGGTTTTAGGAGTGTGGAGTGATTGTAAAAGGAGGAGTGCTTAGGGCCTGCAGGAGGTCACAGCTCTCCAGATCAGAGCGGTTGACAGCCAATACAGAGAAGGCTGCAGCTCCAGACTTGTTAGTCTAGCCATTGGGGTTGATGAAAGCTTGGGGAAAGGGGTGGGTGGAGAAGGCCCCAGGGATGTAGATCTGGTCGATGGAGCTCGGGAGAGTGAAGTCTACAGCTCCAAGGCCTCCTAATGTTTCAACAATCAATATTACTCAATTTCTCTACAAATTTCATCAAAAGTGTTGCAGGCCTGGAATTTCTTTTTCAGTTCAATGAAGGAAAACGTGAAGATTTAGTTTTCTGGTGATGAATTTAAAATGGTATTCCCAGCAATAATGAGGTTCTTGTTTTCCAAAAATGTAGTTAAGTTGCTATAGCCAAAATTATAATCCACAAGTACAAGTTAGCTACATTTCTCTACATGAGATTACTCTTTTGAGATCAGGTTCTTCCATTTTTCTGGACAAGATGTCTTTTCTCTAAGCTCCTTGTTCCAGAATGACTCATCTGTGTTATATTTGGAGTAAGAGAATATCTATTTTCTCAAACCAGTTATGTGACAGTAGTTACAATGGTCTGGATTTTCCAGATGATGGGATCCCTTTTCCAGCCAATTCCAAGTGCCCTGCAGTCATTTCTTGCTCAAGTGATTGTAAGATGGCTGCAGGTAGGATTTATACCCCTCGTTTGGGAGGAAGTCCTGCCTTGAAGAGTTAATCTGATTGGCCAACTGCTGAATAGTCCCAAGCAGCAGCAGAACTCAGTATTGGCCACTGCTGGGAGTAGGAGCAATCTTGAGGAAAAGATCCGTGGTGACCAGATTTAGAGCTTAGTTAGGGATTCTTGGTCAAGGAGAGATTGGAGATGCTGGGGAGGTGGGGAGGTGGTGGGTGTGGGGAGATGGGGGGAGGTCAGAATGGGGAGAGTGATGGGGTAGGGGAAGGTGTGTGGGAGCTTGGGTTTTTGTGGGTTTGCCACAAAAAGGGATAACATCTCAATGTGGCACCTACAAAGGAGATTTCCCAAAGGACATACTCCATCTGCCCAACCTGCCTTTCACCTCAGATGGCGATGAAGCTGGTTGGCTTTATTCTGACTTCCACAGTTGAATGTATCAAAGTTTTTTTTTACTTTTTAAAGTGTACAAGTTTATTTATTAGTGTCACGAATAGACTAACATGAAAAACCACTATGAAGTTACTGTGAAAATCCCATTTTATGGCAAAGCGGGAAGAAGCAAACTGTTAACTAGCCATTAACTGGTCATTTAAAGTCCTCAATAGGCCTACAGGCAGTCGAGCTGTCTGTTGCTTTACTGGTGTAGTATATTATGGGGAACAACTCAGGGGTGTATGGGGGAGGAGTTGGCGTGCCCTATTAACCTGACCGCACTCCTACACACCTGCAAATATACCAGCAGGAAGTCTATTAAATTAGCCTATTACCCACCCCATCCTCCCCCCACATATCCCACCACCAAATCTGGGCAATCCTTGTAGCTAAGTTTCTGTAAATGTCCAGACAATGGTACGTGTAAATTCCACAGGTGATCTTGCATCCTCTTCAATGGAAAGCTTTCCAAAAATATCTTTCTAAAGGTTTGTCCACACATGGGCTTGCCTGTATGGAAATATCAAAATCACCCAACTGTGGTCAATTTAGTCAAGGTATGTTGTCATATTCCATACTGCCTTTTTAAAATTGGTGTCAATTTTGCTGACAGGTTCTGTAGGTATAGGATGCAACCATTTGAAAACAATGATTAAACGTATTTCATTTTCTTTGCAGCTTGAAAACCAGCAAGTGAGAATACTGCTCACATTGCGATGAATGGATATTTACAATCTCGTAAATAATGGCAAGAAATAGTCACCTCAGCCAAACTCTTCAAATTCAAACATACTAAATATTTCCAGTGATATATCAATCGATTATGAATTCATTGGTTTGCATATCTTTTAAGTTTGTGACTGATGTGACGACACATGTGTTCTGGACGAAGTCCTATATCTTGCTTCAGGATGGTCCCTTTGACACCAAAGTGAAATTAGATTAATTTTGGAACTGGGGATTTTGTTTTCCCCTAGCTATGACATCATTAGATTTGGAGAAATGCCCCAGTGACCGGAGGTTGCTATGGGGATGAAGATTAAAAAAGGGTAAATGGACAGTTAATTGGCTATCAAGTTACGTTTAGTCTCAGGACCTGAAGTTCAGAACATATCCTGGTGAAAGGTAGGGAGAAGACTCAGAATAGAGTGGGGCTGTGTTATTGTGCATATGATGCAATGAGCTGAAGATAGAGAGCAAGGAGTTTGGATTCGACATCGCTGCCAGTACTGCTGTTTCAGTTTTGTCAGAGCCAGCCAAAGTAGTTGGACAAAGGGTAAGAGAAAGGAATCTCCGAGTTTTACTGTCGCCAGAACTGTCATGAACCAAACTAAGGAGATTCTGCAGGGATGTGTTTTGGGCATCAGTCGTATCCAGGACTTTCAGACAGCATGTGGCTGAACGTGACTCAAGGGCCAAATCTATTGAGCAGGAAATGAGTCATCCTATGTACTAGAAGCAGAGTTAGAAAAGCTGTGAGATTGCAAGTGATGTCTCATTTGTATAGAAAGTGATTGTTACTGTATGAAGCATACTTTTGCTGCACCAACAATTTAAAATGAGATTTAGCTTTTGATTTGAAGTAATGTTTATTTGTTAATTAATGTTTGCATTATGTTGATTTGATGTAGTGAAGGTTTTAAAAGGTGAAGTTTTGTCCATTGATTTTTATCCATGGCCACCTTTGGGTTCCTTTCTTTTGAAAAGTTTTGATGGGGATTGTAACAGTGCTTGGATTAAAAGAATTTAGAGAAATATGTTTAGCAAAAGTGTTGAAATATATAAGGGAAAACTGGAAGAATATTTAAGATTGTCTAACAATTAAGTGGTGTTCATTTTTGGGATAATCTAGATGGATTTTTTTTCTTGTGCTTTACTTTCTTTTGTTCCTTTGCTAAAACCCCCAACTCAGATTATTAGGGTAACAGTCACTGAAGGTGAACAAACATTTATCCCCTGCCTTTAGGAACTGCTTGCTATTCAGATTCCAGATCTTCCAACTCAGAAACTAAATCTCAATTTATATATTTAAACTCCATTCAAAATTAAATGATGTGATCAGAATTAAGTTCAAAAGTACTCTGTGCAGATATTGAAGATAATATACACCAATAATTTACACCTAACATTAGATTCGTATTGGGAGGATATAGATTGGATGTGATTCTGAATTCAAATTCAGTTTTAGAATGATAGAAAATAACTTTTTGATTTCTATCATGCAGAAATTTGACTAAATTCCTAACGTACTCTAATCTTTATTACTTCAATCTTAGTTCCAAATTCAAATTCTGCTGTGCCTTATTAAATTCTACTTCCAGAGTATGGACTGAATCTTAGACAAACTTTACTTCCGTGCTGAATGAGAT
This sequence comes from Sphyrna mokarran, assembly GCA_024679065.1. Taxonomy (NCBI): domain Eukaryota; kingdom Metazoa; phylum Chordata; class Chondrichthyes; order Carcharhiniformes; family Carcharhinidae; genus Sphyrna; species Sphyrna mokarran. The sequence continues at coordinate 50,999,501 of JAGIQG010000005.1, read as the reverse complement.
TTTTATTTCCTTAATTTGAACAATTATTTTCAAATTCAGGCACTGACCATTATCAGTAGGACACTGGAAATTGATTTTGTTTTTATTCTTTCATGTGAGTGTCACTAGCTAGGCCTACATTAGTTGAGCATCCCTAATTGCCCTTGTGATGGTGAGCTGCTTTCTCGAACTGGTGCAGTCCATGTGGTGTGAATGCAACAACAATGCTGGGTTAGGAAGGGTGCTCCAGGATTTTGGTGAAAGCAACAGTAAAGGAAAAGTGATGTAGTCCCCTGTCAGGATGTGTGGATTAAAATAAGGCAAGAACTTTTATTTATTAATGTCACAGGTGGGCTTACATTAATACTGCAATGAAGTTGCTGTGAAAGCTCCCTGGTCGCCACACTCTGGCACTTGTTCAGTTACACTGAGAGAGAATTTAGCATGGCTAATGTACCTAACAAGCACATCTTTTGGACTATTGGAGGAAACTAGAGCACCTGGAGGAGTCTATACAGACACAGGGGGGATGTGCAAACTCCGCACAGACAGTGACTCAAGCCGGGAATCAAATCCAGGTCCCTTGCACTGTGAGGCAGCAGAGTTAACCACTGTTTTGCTGTGCTACTTGGAAGGGAAGATGAAGATGTTCTTGCATCTGCTGCCTTTGTCTGTCTAGGTGGTAGAGGTGACAGGTTTAGCAGGTGCTGTTGGAGGAGGTTTGGTGACATGTGTACTGTACATGCTGCTGCCACTATGCAACTGTGATGAAGGGAGTGAATGTTGAAGGGGGTGGACCGGGTGCTAATCAAGTAGACTTCTTTGTCCTGGATGGTGCCAAACTTCTTGAGTGTTGCTGGTACTGCATTCATCCTTGCCAGTAGAGACTATTCCATATCGCATTCCTGAATTGTGCCTTATAGAGGGTGGGCAGGCTTTGGGAGACAGGAGGTAAGTTATTCCCTGCAGCACTCCTAGCCTCTGACCTACTATCATAGCTACAGCGAATATGTAGTTGATCCAGTTCAGTTTCTGATGAGTACACAACAATGGGAAAGTCAATGATTGTCAAAGGGAAATGGGTAGATTCTGTCTTGTTGGGGAAAGTCATTGCTTGAAACTTGTGCGGCAGAATATTGAAAATAAGAGTCCATAAAGGTACAAGTTGTTTTATTCATCACTACCTTTGAAATGGAATGACCAGATGATGATTCAAACATGGAGAATAAGTTTGAGGAACGAATGAAGTCTAAACAGATCAAAATTTGGCTAATTCATTGTTTAATATAAGTGTAACAAAGATTTTTTAAACACATATTAGCATGTTATGTGTTACTGATTAGTGAGATTTGCTAGTTATGTTGATGAATTAGCAATTTGTCTTACCTGAAAATTGATCTTCCCATGTTTAGCCTAGAAAATGAACACTGTTGCCTCGTCATAAGCGGGCATGTTGCTATAAACTTAGCGCATCGACAGCAATCTATTTGTGTTGGTAAGGGACTTTTTTTTTAAACAGCGCATCCTTCATAACTGTCCCTGATTTCCACTTGACAGCATTCTGTTTGTGGGCATTCAGATAAAAAAAGCCTAAAGTAAACCCTAAGTAGTTGTACAGCTTGTCAGTGTGAACGGAGATTGTGTTTGTCAAATGCATCAAGTACTGACAATGACACATCAAGACATCTAACACTCGAAGAGCTAAGCGTCAGTAGAATTTTTTGACATAACTATAAATCTCAGGCTGAGATTGCCAGCTACTTTTTTTTAATCATTAGTGAAGTTGAGACAGCGGCACATATTGATCTGGAGCAGCTCAGAATCCAGTCAGAATCCAGCCCTCTTTCCAGGTGCACTTGCCTCAAGGGAGGAATGTTATATATCTTGAGTTGTTTCAATGCAGTATTTTTAGCAGCTCCTGGTGTCGTTTATCTGAACTCAGCCAGACTAGATGAAACAGTGAGGGTCTAACTTGAGATAAAATTACACACTCTGTTTCAGTGGGTCACAACAATCCATACTTAAGGGATCTGATTAAAGCCCGGAGCGGGGAACAAATTCATCATGTCTTTGTCAACTAAAATGCTTTTTATTTTGCATGATTTGCCAAGATAAAAGAAGTGACACAGTGGAATACGTGTTTACTTAAATTAGTTTTAATTATATCACTTTCCTTTCCATAATGAGTGAAATAAATGAAATGTCTCAGATCAGAGAAGCCTATCGATATGAAAGGAAATGTAATTACAACCTTTTGAAGTCCTTTTCTATGTTCATGTCATTAAACCCCCATGTGCATTACAATAAATATTAGTAATTCTAAAGAGTGGCTTTGTTATTTTCCTGTTGTACAAATTAAAAGATTTTGCTGTAAATTGAAAAGATAATAATTAAGATGTGTTGAAGGTAAGTAAATTACAATTAACTCCATAGAGACTGATTATCCTCAGCACCATCCAATAATCAAACTTTGTTGCCAGTTCAGTTCTGGAGACAGCCCTCTCCGGCTGTTTTCGGAGTCTTACAGTTAGATGCATATAGTGTCAGTGGGAGAAATGAGAAGTTTAGTGATAAGGGTATTTCATATGGATTCTTCTCCACCTAAGGGACTATAAAAATGTTTATCATCTACTTTCTTCAAATTGCATTTGATGGTTTAAATAGTATTTGTTGAGCAATGTGATGGGCTATTGAGCATCTTTGAACTCAGGTACATGTGCAGTGTGCAAGTCACCAGCTCATTTCTTGCAACTGTGAGTAGCTGATATAACACACAACTCAATTAGTAAATTAGTAAAATTAGTTCTTCTAATGTAGATTTCAGTCTGGTTATGTAGTTCCCAACAATATGGGAAAACAATGCACCTGTTGAAGGCCATGCTGTACTGTCATGACTGACCTTGCAGTGGCAAATATATATAACATCCCCACAGACCTCCCAAATTACTCCAATTTGGACAAGGACATATTTATTTTTCAGCAATTTTTTTTAATATATCTGCAGTTGTTATTAGTTTACTGATATATTTTGTGTCAAATAGAATAAGCGAAGGGTTTGTGACATCCCAGAGCTTTAGGGGCTAAAGCATTTCCTGAATCACAAGCCAATTCAAAAAGAAGGTGCAGTTTAAAGATAGCATTAGATGCGATGCACCAAAGATATAATTTTTAAAAAAATACTTAAGCAACATGCCTTTGATTACAATAGTAAAAAAGACGTTTGGAAATAAAAAGCAATATATGAAGAATATTTATTCACAAACATTGCTCAACAGCAACTTGACAAATGTCAACTTGTTTCTGTTTTGTACAAGTGGGAAAATACTGTCATAGGGTTACATGGCTTAACTCATCAAAGAGCAGCCTGTAGGTATGGAATTTTCAACACTGACATTAGAGATCAACAAAGATGGAACTCAATCAAACCAGGCTTACGTAGCCCTTTCAACGATGGATACTCATCACTGAGAAATAGGTTTATATCTGAACTTCTGTGGTTTTCCATTAATTTGTGACACTTCTTTTTTCTGTGCAAGTTGCATTTAAAAGACGCACATGCAGCGGGCAATATTTTAACATCCCTGATTTGAAAACACGCCCTGTCGCTCTTAGACAAGAATATCACAAAGATAGTTCAGAATTTTTTCAACATGTTTTTTTTTGTACAATTTGCAACCTGCAGCTGATTTTCAAAGCTGCAAATTATGATTGACTGTCTCTGCATGGAAACGTGACTTTTACCAGTTTGAACTTGCTAGAACCCTGCAGGAGAAGAAATATGTTTAGATAGCTTCAGTTGCTTTTCAAATGGAGAATCGTATGTTTCAGAATTCAGCATCATCTGAAAAAGGATTAACTTTTCACCTAGTTATTTCTAACCATTATCAATGCTCAGAGGAAGATTCTTCACTATATGATTTTTTTTAGCCAAAATGTATATTTTCTATGATTAAAATGTGCTGTTTTCTTTTGAACATGAAGGATTTAGTTCAAAAAAGTGCATTGAATGCAGTTTGGGTAGTTTTTGTAATTTCAATATGATATACTAATATAAGGTACTGTTGCTGGACTAGTAATCTCAAGACACAGAGTGGTACTCTGGGAATCAAGGTTCAAATCCCACCACAGCAGATAGTGATATTTAAACTCAGTAAAAATCTGGAATTAAAAGTCTATTTTATTTATTAATGTCACAAGTACACTGCAATGAATTTGCTGTGAAAATCCTCTTGTCACACTCTGGTGCCTATTCAAGTACACTGAGGGAGAATTTAGCATGGCCAATGCACCTAACCAGTACTCTTTTGGACTATGGGAGGAAACTGGAGCACCCAGAGGAACCCATACAGACACAGGAAGAATGTGCAGACTCCACACAGACAATGACTCAACTGGGAATCGAACCCAGGTCCCTGGCACTGTGGGGCAGCAGTGCTTACCACTAATCCACCATGCCACTCAATAACCACAAAATCACTGTTGATTGTCATAAGAACCCATTTGGCTCACTAATGACAATTAGAGGAAGAAATCGTTGCCTTGCCTTACACATGACACCAGAATCACAGCAATATTGTTACATAGAAACTAGAAGCAGGAATAGGCCATTCAGCCCTTCAAGCTGCTCTACCATTCATCTTGATCTGGCTGATCATTGAATTCAATATCCTGATCCCCCTTCCTCTCATATCCCTTAATGTCTTTAGCCACAAGAGCTATATCTAATTTCTTTTTGAAATCAGATAACATTTTGATCTCAACCACTTTCTGTGCTAATGAATTCCACACATTCACAACCTCTAGGTGAAGAAATTTCTCCTCACTGCAATCTTAAAGGTTTACCCATAATCCTCAAACTCTGACCCCTAGTTCTGGATTCCACCACCAGCGGGAACATTCTTTCTGAATCTACCCTGCCTAATCCTGTTAGAATTTTATAAGTTTCTGTGAGATCCCTCTCACTCTTCTAAACTCCAGTGAATATAATCCTAATCAACTTAATCTCTCCTCATATGACAGACCTGCCATCCCAGGAATCAGCCTGGTAAATCTTTGCTGTACTCCCTCTATAGCAAGGCTATGCTTCCTCAGATAAAAGCCCTCAGGAATGGTGCTGTGAGGCAGTATTTTATCATGGAGACTGATAGCTAAATCAAAACTCTTCCAAGGACACACAAGTAGAAAATACAGGTAAGAGGAGGAGTAGAGTGGATAAGGGAATCAAAATCAAAATTTACGTATGGAAGCAGGGGCATGGCTGAAGTTTCAAATGAATACTTTGCATCTCTCTTTACCAAGGAAGAAAATGCTATCCAGGCCATGGTGAAGGAGAACATTTAATTCAGACATTAAAAGTGTTTAAAATTAATCAGCAGTAAGTATTAGATAGACCGTTTGTATTAAAAGTGGATAATACACCAGGATCA